>OU342744.1:422050119-422650119 GCA_910589775.1 Avena eriantha
TTCCACAAACCACATATGGATCAACAAGTGGTCATTGCATGTGTGTTCTTTTCCACAAACCACATATGGATCCACTAGAGTCATTGTATGTGTGTTCTTTCCACAAACCACACATGGATCCACCAATGTCATTGCATGTGTGTTCTTTTCACAAATAACACATGGATCAACCAGTGTCATTGCATGTGTGTTCTTTCCAAAAATCACATATGGACCCACTAGAGTCATTGCTTGTGTGTTCTTATACTAAAACAAGCACTAGAGTCATTGCATGTGTGTTCTTTTCACAAACCACATATGGATCCACCAGTGTTCACTGCATGTGTGTTCTTTCCACAAACCACTATGGATCCACCAGTGTTCATTGCATGTGTGTTCTTTTCCACAAACCACATATGGATCCACTAGATTCATTGCATGTGTGTTCTTTTCACAAACCACATATGGACCCACTAGATTCATTGCATATGTGTCCTTATACTAAAACCAGCACTAGAGTCATTGCATGTGTGTTCTTTTCACAAACCACATATGGATCCACCAGTGTTCACTGCATGTGTGTTCTTTCCACAACCACATATGGATCAACCAGTGGCATTGCATGTGTGTTCTTTCCACAAATTACATATGGACCCACTAGAGTCATTTCTTGTGTGTTCTTATACTAAGACCAGCACTAGAGTCATTGCATGTGTGTTCTTTTCACAAACCACATATGGATCCACCAGTGTTCACTGGATGTGTGTTCTTTCCACAAACCACTTATGGATCCACTAGTGTTCATTGCATGTGTGTTCTTTTCCACAAACCACATATGGATCAACCAGTGGTCATTGCATGTGTGTATTTTTCAGAAACCACGTATGGACCCACTAGAGTCATTTCATGTGTGTTCTTATACTAAAACTAGCACTAGAGTCATTGCATGTGTGTTCTTTCCACAAACCACACATGGATCAACCAGTGTCATTGCATGTGTGTTCTTTCCACAAACAACATATCGATCAACCAGTGATCATTGCATGTGTGTTCTTTCCACAAACCACATATGGATCAACCAGCGGTCATTGCATGTGTGTTCTTTTCCGCAAACCACATATGGATCCACCAGAGTCATTGCATGTGTGTTATTTCCACAAACCACACATGGATCCACCAATGGCATTGCATCTGTGTTCCTGACATGAACCACATATGGACCCACTAGAGTCATTGCATGTGTGTTCTTTCCACAAACCATACATGGATCAACCAGTGTCATTGGATGTGTGTTCTTTCCAGAATCCACATATGGATCAACCAATGGCATTGCATGTGTGTTCTTTTCACAAACAACATATGGATCCACCAGTGTTCACTGCATGTGTGTTCTTTCCACAAACCACTTATGGATCCTCCAGTCTTCATTTCATGTGTGTTCTTTTCCACAAACATCATATGGATCCACTAGAGTCATTGCATATGTGTTATTTCCACGAACCACATATGGACCCACTAGAGTCATTGCATCTGTGTTCTTATACTGAAACCAGCACTAGAGTCATTGCATGTGTGTTCTCTTCACAAACCACATATGGATCCACCAGTGTTCACTGCATGTGTGTTCTTTTCACAAACCACATATGAATCAACCAGTGGCATTGCATGTGTGTTCTTTCCACAAACCACACATGGATCCACCAATGGCATTGCATGTGTGTTCTTTCCACAAACCACACATGGATCAACCAGTGGCATTGCATGTGTGTTCTTTCTAAAAATCACATATGGACCCACTAGAGTCATTGCTTGTGTGTTCTTATACTAAAACCAGCACTAGAGTCATTTTATGTGTGTTCTTTTCACAAACCACATATGGATCCACCAGTGTTCACTACATGTGAGTTCTTTCCACAAACCACTTATATGGATCCACCAGTGTTTATTGCATGTGTGTTCTTTTCCACAAACCACATATGGATGAACTAGTGGTAATTGCATGTGTGTTGTTTTCACAAATCACATATGGACCCACTAGAGTCATTGCATGTGTGTTCTTATACTAAAACTAGCACTAGAGTCATTGCATGTGTGTTCTTTCCACAAACAACACATGGATCAGTGGTCGTTGCATGTGTGTTCTTTTCCACAAACCATATATGGATACACTAGAGTCATTGCATGTATGTTCTTTTCACAAACCACATATGGACCCACTAGAGTCATTGCATGTGTGTTCTTATACTAAAACCAACACTAGAGTCATTGCATGTGTGTTCTTATACTAAAACCAACATGGATCAACCAGTGTTATTGCATGTGTGTTCTTTCCACAAACCACATATGGATCAACCAGTGGTCATTACATGTGTCTTCTTTTCCACAAACCACATATGGATCCACTAGAGTCATTGCATGTGTGTTCTTTTCACAAACCCCATATGGATCCACCAGTGTTCACTGCATGTGTGTTCTTTCCACAAACCACATATGGATCAACCAGTGGCATTGCATGTGTGTTCTTTTCACAAATCACATATGGACCCACTAGAGTCATTGCTTGTGTGTTCTTATACTAAAACTAGCACTAGAGTCATTGGATGTGTTTTCTTTTCACAAACCACATATGGATCCACCTGTTTTCACTTCATGTGTGTTCATTCCACAAACCACTTATGGATCCACCAGTGTTCATTGCATGTGTGTTCTTTTCCACAAACCACATATGGATCAACTAGTGGTCATTGCATGTGTGTTCTTTTCACAAACCACATATGGACCCACAAGAGTCATTGCATGTGTGTTCTTATTCTAAAACTAGCACTAGAGTCATTGCATGTGTGTTCTTTCCACAAACCACACATGTATCAACTAGTGGTCATTGCATGTGTGTTCTTTTCCACAAACCACATATGGATCGACTAGAGTCATTGCATGGGTGTTCTTTTCTCAAACCACATATGTACCCACTAGAGTCATTGCATGTGTGTTCTTATACTAAAACCAGTACTAGAGTCATTGCATGTGTGTTATTTCCACCAACCACACATGGATCAACCAGTGTCATTGCATGTGTGTTCTTTCCACAAACCACATATGGATCAACTAGTGTTCTTTGCATGTATGTTATTTTCCACAAACCACATATGGATCCTAACCTTAGGAGAGCCCTAACCTTAGCCCCCCAATGGATCCACCGTTAGACCGAATCTTCTAGAAGGCATGCCATAACACAGTTGTTCTGCTTGACGATTGTTACATACCGTTCGATTGGGGCGCTTGGACGATTCGGATGGTCTTCGTGAGACCGATCCTCGAGTAGGCTGTTCTGCGGCATGATTGTCCATGCTTGCTCTAGACAAACTGGCATGTTGCGAGTGTCACGACTCACGAGTTCAGTGGGCCATATCCCAGTGTCACGTCCCTGTACTTCTCTTCCTTCCCCTTGAAGCCACTTTCCCCATTTCACTTCCATCTTGCCCTAGCCGCAAGCCGACGACATCCGCCAATTCTTAGGTCGCTACCTTCATGCTAAGAAATCATTTTACAAGCTTTTGAACGTATCCTACATATTCCTACTATTCGCCAATCTAACTGCTGATCTTTTTTCCGATTTCTAGATGAACTTCAAATGTGGCAGATGCTGCAGCCCAAGAATCTGGAGATCCTCGTGCGCAACTTCGTAGCGACGTTCCCACTCGTGTGCTCCCACCCAGGATTCTTTCGCCGTTACTCCTACCACGAGCTCCCGCTCCACGAGCTCGCGTGCCCGCACGGCGCGTGCTCCTGCACGGAGCCGGGCTGCAACTACACCGGCCCGCCGGCAGAGCTCGTCGTCCACCTTGTAGAGGGGCACTTGATCGAAGTGATTAGGATCTCGTACGGGCAAGCCCAACTTCTCCAAGAGCAGGTGCCGTTCACTGACTCAGCACGCCGCCGGCTAATTTTCCAGGGGAGGAAAAAGCTCTGTTTTCGTCCTGACCATCACCGCCGGTGTTCCGGGAACTAGAGCCGAGCCCACCGTCGTGTGTGCCATATGCGTCAGGTCGGTCTCATGCGCCTGGCCCGTATACACAGTGCACATGTGGGCGAACGCCCATCCGCCGTCGTCGGATAGCATTCTTGTGCTAGACGAGGCGCCGAGCTGCCCGACGCCGTGGGATGTGGAGTATGTGGACCTAAGGTCGTTCCTATGAGTGCTATCTTAGTACCTTGTCGGTGGTGGACCGAACAGGAAGATGCATTTCTACATTTGTATCGAGAAGACCGATAGGGAAATGTAGTACTTGTGCTGTCGTTACTATTAGACTTAAGTGATGCTTCTCAGGTGCTTAGAGCATATGTACCCCAGTTGTAGTTTGTAGTACTCCCTAATAATTCGACGAGTTATTATATTGGTCCAACCAGCTTGCTGTTGCCACGTTGCAAAGTCCGCTTGCTCTGGACAGACCGGCAATACCATGTGCTCCCGCACCCGCATGTCAGTGTCACGTGTTCCGAGGGCCCACCTACCAGTGTCACACCCCCTCCTCTTCCTTCCCCTCGAAGCCACTGTCCCAACTTCTCTTCCATCCTGCCACTCCCGTCTGATGGTTGTAATCTGATTTTCGTTGGATTTTTTACATGTAATCTACGTTGATAATGCAACATGTAAATGGCACAGACACAATTTCTAAAGTGGAAGTACTCACACGCTACTATTGCATATATTTCTCAATATAGCTCGACCAACCCATTACAATAACTGTACTCGCATTAAACACAACCGAAATTGCAACCATCCTAAACAACATCTAAACCCACATCACACCGCTGTCGTCGGAGTCCACCTCGATTAGTGACACCGCCGTGCTCTTCCCAGCGACATCCACTCCTGCCCTTGGCTTGCCCTTCACCAAGGAGGCAACAATGGCATTCTACACAGCTTCGTCCTCGTCGTCCTCCACATTGGAATCGACAATGACGAAGGTGATGGGGTTGGAATGGACCGAGCGCCGTCATTCCTGGCGGCTCCTGCTCGAGGTCGACGCTGCATCAGTCCTTCTACAGGTATGAGGGGCCGAGCTCGGATACGTAGCGTCGTCGCTCCTCTCCATAAACCATGGCCATTTGATACTGCGATGGTAGGATCTTGGGGTGGATCCGCCGCGGAGAGCCCTACTAGAAGTGGTGGAGCGGATGGATCTGTCGGCGCGAGCCATGACAAGTTCCTAGGAGGGAGTAAGATTGTGGGCCAGGCGTGTCTGGTTCCTGAGCAAGGCCTCACAGTGATATGTACGCGGGCAAGGTGCCAAAAAAATTCGTCTAGTGCTCACGAGAGGGATTTTGAACCACGAAGGCGCGAGGTTTGGTTGACAAGTCCACACGCTAGGTCCCCCACCTGTTAGCCAAATGTGGACGGTAGGATTCTGCCTGAGTTATTAAGTAGGGATAAATCACGCTTCACCACTACCATGACATCCGAAGGCTCCTCTTTCCTCTGCCCTCGCTCCCCTCACTCTTGGCTCGCAACTCGTGTAGTTCGTCTTGGGCGGAATCAGGGTCGGCTCAACGCCGTCAGGCGGGTGCCCCCATCAGGTACCGGAGGGCGCCCTACGATTTCTACCCCGATATGCTGTGTTTGTGCGGTGAGAAGATGCCGAGATGGATTTCATGGACCGACGAAAATACTGCAGGAAAATTTAGCAACTGCGGCATCAGAGCGGTAAGTTCATACTGTAGGTACGATGGTAACCCGGATCCGGAAGGCGTAATGTAATTTTTTTTATTTCCTTCGATCTACTACGCAGGAAGGGAGGGGGACTGGCTGTGACAAGTTTGTGTGGATCGAAAAGCCACTGACAGGTTTCCACAGAGAGCTTGTTCAGGATCTGCGTGATGCTGTGTGGGACAAGAAAGAGGAGATTCGTGCGATGGAGCGAGAGATCCCGGAGCTTCGCCAGGTGCAAGGGAGGCAGGGGCAGGGAGGTGGTGAGACAAACGGGCTCAATATTAGGCCAGATAGTGGAAACAATTTCCTCATTATCTGGGCATTATCTGTTGCATTTGCAGTTTATGTTGCCATGACATTGTCCAACAGCTGAAATAAGTTGCTACTTCGTGGAGTGTAGCATCCAGCTTAAGAAATTGTTTTTCAGCCCAGAAACTTATCATAAGTGTAATGCCAATAGCAGGGATTTATTAAGCGCCTATAAATAATTCATGTCTGTGCCACTAACACCCATCGATTTTGGAGAGGATTTAACCGCTCAGCTATCGCGATTGTTCAGATAGTAGTGGCACAGTCACAATTTTGGATTCAACTAGTGGCCTCGGCCGTATCCAATCCTAAAGTGACGATACATTTTACTTCGAGTACGGGAGGCAGATTGTTTCGCCCGACAAGTTCCATGCACATAGATCCAGAGTTTAACCTAACTACATATATAGGTTCAAGTTCAATACATCATTAGGCTTCTACACTCCTAGCCTTCTTTCTCTGCTTGGGTGCCAACTTTATTCCTCTTTCCTTCATGTCCACTAACTTCTTCATCTCCTGCCTTCTTCCTCTTCCTGGGTGCCAATTTTCTTACCTTCACGTACCCTGCATCTTCGTGCCGAGGAAAGTCAGGCCAATCAGCACCAGAATCTTGTCCGACATCATCACTCCACTCGTTTTGGTTTTCTTCCCGCAGCAAAATCACTGAGTCGGCTGTCTTGTTTCTTACCTTGCGCTTCCTGTAAAAAAACAGTACACGGATTACTACCTTATATCTATAGACTATAAACAATTTTTTGTGTCAATGTACCATCTCATACCTAGGTTTGGGAGCATTAAGGGGACATCTAGCTGCTTTATGGCCTATAAGATGGTAGGTCTTGCATATGTTTTTGCCCTTCTTTGTAGCACAGAAAGCCGAACCCTTCTTCTCGAGAAAATTCTTAAACCTATTCACCTAGGGTCTTCCTCTGCCCCTTTTTCTAACTGGCTGGCAAAGATCGAAAGACAGTTGGACTTGATGCCACTGAGATGGGTCTGTACATGGCTCGACGGATCCACCATATGCAGCTCTGAACTTTTCCATAGAGTAGTAGTCTGACAAATACTGATCCAAATGTGGTAAAGTTCTTTTCTTCACTGAGAAGGCCAAGGCGTGGTCGCAAGGTTTCCCGGTATGCTGCCACTCTAAGCAAGTGCATTCTCGCAGCTGGATGTTCACAACATCCCTTTTGCCACTCTTGGACAAATCGACCACCTCATAGCTTCTGCTGGTTGACGGGAGAACCTTAAGATGAGAAAGTCCTCGGCTTCTCTTGTGCAGTTGCTATACAACTAGCAGTAGCATATGTCCTCTAAGTCTCCTACCGATCTCTCTCCTTATATTTAACAGCTTCATGATCATACCACGTATGCTGTCCATCAAGATATGCCAGGACGCACTTTTATGTCCTTCACCCAGTTATTCAGGCATTCTGCAAGGTTGTTGTTTATGTAATCAACTTTGATGTCAGGGTTGAATTGACTCCTCTTCCATAGCTGCGAATTGACTCCTCTTCCATAGCTGCGAAAGTACTCTAGAAGTTCAGGGGCTTCGGCAAAAATCTTGCTCATGAAATATTCGCTGCTACTAGGTTTGTAAACTCTAGCAATAGGAAACATGTAACGAAATACGCTGCCTGCATAGTGTGAGTACAAGTTGAGCACCATATGGGCATGGCATTCTCTACCTTCAGCTCGCGGGAACATCTCCTTCACTACATTTGTCAGCCCTTTGCATGCATCCGTGGATATAGCCAATGGATCCATTTGGCCTATTGATCTCCTGAGCTACCTCATAAACCAGACCCAGTTTTCCTCCGTTTCTGTTTCAAACAGCCTAAATGCCACTGGGAACATCCAGTTTTGAACATCAAGTGTTGTGGCAGATGGCAGGCAGCCTTTCCATTTGCCAGTTAGGACAGTGCTGTCTACACTCAAATACGGCCTACAACCGTCCTTGAATCCCTGGATGCAAGGTTTAAGTGCCATGAAAAATCTTTTGAAATATATTTTACCACCTTCTGATTCGGTGTCAATCTCCACAACACTCCCCGGACACCTAGCTTGTACCTCCGCCTTGAAGTTGTATAGCATCCTGAAGCTATTGGTCCAATCCACGTGCAAGATCCCCAGAGCTTTCTCTTTACCTTTCCAAACCATGTAATACGGAATGACAATGTTGTATTTAGAACCGAGGCTAGTCTGAATATTTTTCACGGTCTCCTTAGGGTTATCCTTTAGTATGGACATAGATTGCATAGCCACCCACTCCGTATCAGCCATTGAGGATTTCAGTTTGTTGCCTGTCCGACACATGTGTGGAGGGCCCATTTTGTTCACCTGCAACACAGATTCATTTAAAAGATAAGCGGAGTCGACTAGTTGCCAGAAAGATATCGCACATCAATTGTAGTTATAGAGTGAAAAGAGAGAGAGAGAGTTCTAATGGTTTCCTGCATTCATTGCCCCAGTACCCTAATTGCATTCGACACAGGTAAGGCTCTTGTTGTGATCCTTCATGGACAATGTACCTCGGCCCGTCCATTCATCCACATGAACTTGCAAACGGCCTCATACCTCTCGACAGTGTTCTTTAGTCGATAAACGTCGAACTCCCCCTTGATACAAAAATTTCGGAACGACATCCTGAACTCATGCATGCTCCTGAACTCGGTGCCGACCGAAATTATAGGATACTCGTGGTCATGTTTCATTTCTTCTACTTCAACACCCAAATCATCGAAGAATACCAACCTCATCGTTAAGTTCCTCGTCTATTTCATCATCACCAGATTCTTGATCCTCTACAGTGCCTTCTCCTTCATCTGATTCAGAATCCTTGCCATCGTCTCTAATGCCTAGTACTGCACACATCATATTGACTCCCATGGGTGGGGTTGCACCACGTCTCCACCCGGATGGACCGGAACATTGCCCCAATCCACCTCACCGGTAACTCTGTTTTCTCCAAGACACTCGGTTGGTTCTGCTGCAACCACATGGGGTGGTCTTACGTTTGCATGCATCCCAGGTACTTAAGTGGACAAACAACAGTCAGAATCAATTTCATCTTGAGTGTATTCCATTCCATTCCCCATCGAACTAGGCTTTTTGCTGCCGCTCTTGGATGTGATCTCCTTACTGCCTCCCCTCACGGGCGTTGGCTCCAGGGTGCTGGCATTATTGCCTGACCTCTGCAGTGTGTTCTTCTTCGAATTAGCCCTTTTGCTGCTACTATTGGGCGTGCTCTCCTTCGTGCTGGCATTATTGCCTGACCTCAGCGGCGTGTTCCGCTCCAAATTAGCCCTTTTGCTGCTACTATTGGGCGTCTTCTCCTTCATGCTGGCATTATTGCCTGACCTCAGCGGCGTGTTCCACTCCAAATTAGCCCTTTTTCTACTACTATTGGGCGTGTTCTCCTTCGTGCTACCATAATTCCATGACAGAAGCGTGTTCCGCTCCAAATTAGTATTTTTTCTGCTCCCACTAGGTGTGGTAGCCTCCGTGCTGGCCATCTTCGCCTCTTTGCTACCACTCCTGGGAGTGTTCACCACCGTGCTAGCCCTCTTAGCGTTTTGCTGCTACCATTTGGTGTGGCATTTTGACTGGATCTCAGGGGTGTACTCTGCGGCGTGGTGCCTTTTTTCGTGCGACTCTTGGGCGTCCTCTTCTCTGGCGTGGTCTCCTTGGTGACGTTCTTCTTTGGGGTGCCCTTTCTAGGGATGCTCTTCCTGCTCCTCTTTATGACGCTCCTCTGTAAGACTCTCCTCTGCTCGAAGCTACCCTCAGTCGCACCAGCCCCAGTGATGCCATGGATCAGGTCACGCATGCCTTCTAAAAGTCCATCATCTCTATTGTCGAGTTCCAATTCCTCTCCAACGGTGAGCACTATCAAGTGGAAGTACACTTCACCTCTATAATGTTTCCTTGTAAAAGGTACGACTAAATCCCTGGTATCTTTCACTTCGATAGCCTTTTTGCTCCTGTAACCAAAATATAATAAACATGCTTCCTGGGAAGACCCCCACATCACCTTCACACGTAACGATGCCATCAGGTCAGATAACTCTACCACTTCATGGTCGTATCTGCCAAGGATTACATCAAACTCGTCATAGAATTTTTCTGTCCCATCATCTAATTTTGCAGTATAATCCGCGACACCGATATGAACAATTACTTTGCCATCATCAGGTTCTTTAGGATAGAAAGCTCCGAGAGGTTCGAGAGATGGAGCGGAACCATCAGACCCAGCCCTAATGCCACCGCCGCCATCACCAGTGTCATCGTTAGCTAGATCAACCTCGGTGGAAGTACCAGAACCAGGAGCAAGGAGAGGGCCCTTAGCAGCGGGAGCTACATTACATGGTGGACAAGTAGGGCCCCTTAACAACGGCAGCCACAATAAGATCAGCTGCTGCCATGCCACATCGACGATCATGAGCAGTTCCCACAACAACAGTGTTTCGAGTGCTAGCAGAGTCCAGACCATGAGTTGGCTCCATACCAGCAGCTCGCTGAACCCGAGCACGGGTTCGAGGAGGAGACAAGGCATCAATCTTTGCAACAACAGTGGGGCAGCCTCCGGAAGCCTTAGTTTGCTCAACAACGGTAGGGATTGGGTCAACAGCGTCCAAATCAACAACAACACGAGGACGACCAGTACCAGCAGATTCTAGAGCACGGGTTCGCACAACTTGAGGACGGTTTCAAGGAGGAGCAGCACACAAGGCGGCGGTCTTGGCAACAACAACGGGGCAGCCTCCGAAAGCCTTATTTGCTCAACAGCGGCATGGATTGGGTGAGCAGCAGCCATAGAACCGCGGGCACGGGGACGGGGACGACCAGTACTAGCAGTTCTAGAGCAGAGTTTTCCACAATGGCAATACAGGGACTCCTACGAGGAGGTTGCCTGACAGAATCATGTCGCGGTCTAGGAACCACATTTTGCTCAACAAGAGCAGGGGTTCGAGTTAGACCTCCCTGTCCAATAATAGCTAGGCGACTCCCAGTAGCAGGAGCTTGCTCATCCAGTATGTTACACACCAGCATAACCACGCGAAGCCCAACATGCGGTTTCATCAACCCAATTAGCTGACTATCACACGCTATAGGAACCTTGAAGCCTCGTTCATCAAGGATGCTGAACCGTGCAGTCTGCTCCGGCCTCATTTCAGCAAGTTCACGCACAGCAGCAACCAAACCAGGGATAGTGCATAACTGCACAGGTGCTACTTCCATCTTCAGATTCTGAGCTTGTTTCCACATGCTCTTCCCATGTGCTAATTTAATGAGGTAGCCGCAGATGGTGACCAGAACCGTGTATTTGGGTTTAGCGGAGATCCTAGTTGACATAAAATTGGAGACAAAAGATAAGAATTGTTTGTCAGGGTCGTGCTAGCAAACAATTCTATGTTCGATATATCTCTGTAATGCCAATAGTCAGTTAGCAGTTATAGGTATTGCGAATAGCAAAGAGAAGAGTAGCTCACCCGCAATTAGCCAGAAGTACTTCTTCCTCGGCAAATGGATCTGCCATCCTTCGTGCTGCTCAGCTCGTCGGCGGTAGAGGCGGGCTAGATCGTTGCAATGGCTAGCACGGCATTCGGCATTAGAGCTCGGTAGCAGCGAGTAGGCGCAGCAACTTTGCACCGGAAGTCAAATGCCCGAAGAGATCATTCTAGTTGGAGAGGGGATTTCGACGCCGCCGGTGCTAGGGTTCATGCGAAAGGAGGGAGGGAGTGGATTTGTGAATTTGGTCAATGCGCCATGCTCCTTTAGTCTCTCGTTTCGCCTACGTGGTTGCCATGTTGGCGCTCGCGTCACGGAAATATTACTGACATGAGGGTCCCGACCATCTACTTCACGGGGCAGTTTCACGGCATGTTTGGATTTGGTAGGGGTGAGATGAGTTTGCATCGAAATGGCCCCTCTCGGTAGTTGGCGGCCCAACATTTCAAAACACGGCAATTTCAGGCAACTTAGGTACCGCGGTGCACTCGCCCGCGAACTTTGGTACCGCAGCCCGGTAGCCCCCTTGTAGGTACCAAAGATCCCATAGATTGATAAAGGCTTGAGGTGAGATACTTGGCTAGCGGCAATCTCATAGGAACCTCAGTGACAGAAAGGGTAGTACGGTCTTTGCTTAGCGCCCCATTTGGGATCAACAACAACATCACCACTTAAAGCTTTGATCTGTGTTTTACACTTAATAATTGTTTATAACCCGTGGCTTTGGTGTGCACTCGGTTGGATTAAAAGTCTATTGCTATGCCCGCTGCATCATGGGGGCTCTAGAATATTAGGATGTGTTTCCCACAAGAGATTATCTCCATTCAAACATTATACATGACTATGCTTATTATTATCTTTTATCCCATTTGATGTGCAGCTGCAAGAGGATCTTCAACCCTAGCCTATCTCCATCCATTGATTCAAACCCATTATAAAGTAAACTAGATTGGTCTGGTCAACTAAGGTAAAACGAACAAACAAAGTCTTGTAGACGTGTCCTTTTTATTTCATTTTACCATTGCTTTTTGTGGTTCGATTAAACCTAGGTCTTATAGGGAAAAAGCTATTTTACTACATCCGTGAATCTGGATCAAAGGTATCAACCCTTTTTCTGGCGCTGTTGCCGGGGAAGCAATTTCGCTATCTTGGTGAGGTCATTAGAGACCTTGTTTTTAGTTTTATTATTAGTTGTAGTTTAATTCTTTTTATATATTTGAAAACCCCCAAAAATAGTTACTTGTTATTCGTTTTCATTACTTCAAAAATATACCACAAAGATAAGAGCCATGGCTCAAAAGAGATTAGGGGAGTATGCTACTCCCACTGATGATTTTATTCGATCACCCATCACTCATCCCGTAGTTGATGCACAAAATGAGATAAAGCCTAACATTTTAAGTTTGGTTCAACAAAAGCAATTTGGGGGCTCATCCGCTGAAGATTCGGGTTTGCACTTAAATACTTTTACTGAAATTTGTGACATGATGTGTATTAAGGATGTAGATCCAAATGCTGTTAAACTGAGATTGTTTCCTTTTTCTCTTAGAGGAAAGGCTAAGGATTGGTTGCTAGCTCTATCGAAGGGCATTATTAAACCTTGGGAGGAATGTACTAATTTTTTTATGATTATATTTCCCCCCAGCTAAGACTATGCAACTAAGATCCAATATTACAAGATTTAGACAAGAAGACCGTGAGCCACTAGGGCTTGCGTGGGAAAGGATCAAAGAAGTCGTAATGAACTGTCCTAGTCATGGGATGGAGGAGTGGCTTATATTACATTTTTTATAATGGTCTTAACCCAATGTCTAAGTCTATGCTAGATACTGCAGCAGGATGAATGATCATGGGAAAGCAAGTGAGTGTTGCAAAGAAGTTACTTGATGATATGCAAAACAACCATGCCCAATGGTGTCGTGGTGGTGGCACGGAAGATGCCATGTATAGGCTAAAGATGGGGCCAATGTACACTAGAGGAATCCAGGGAGGGATAGTGTGGTGATTCCACACAGAGATGTTTGTATTTCTCTCTTGTTCAATGTGGATTACAAGGGCTCCTCGAGATGTTCGTGAGAAGGAGACTGGTTCTCTTACTACCCACTACAATGCCCTTTGGTTAAAGCAATATGCCTCTTTTTACACTTTAAACGGCTAGTCCGGACTCGGGGCGTAAGCATCCATGAGCCCATTTGTGGCATTGCATCACCAAACACTGCTAGCGTCAGCCGACACTGGCTGCGTCACCTTTGTCGGACATGCCCCGCCAGTCCTTCCCTCTGCCTGCTTTGCTCACACTGCAGTGGATATAGGCCACTTTTTACCACCGAGAGATTTCTTCATTCCCTTGGAAGCCAAATGATAACCCGGCTAGCGCCTAGCTAACCCGACTACGAGGGTACCTGCAAACAAGGTAAATCAAGCATAGCCCACATATGTTTTATGTCGGTGGGGTTAATGTTAGGTGAACACACACCAGGCCGGGTTACCCCGTAAGTCGGCCTGCCTTGAGGAGACCCGGCCAACATTCGATTTGACCGCGCCGTACCTCGGCTAACTCGGCCTTTATACCCCGGCGTGACCCTACCCGAGGTTATCCCCCCAACATTAGTCCCCGAAGCTGGTGTGATCTTAGCAACTTCAGCTGATAAGGACACAGCAGGTTCCACTTATCAAGATATGTACATTCTTCGCCGAGTTATCTTGTAACCCAGTCTCTTTGGTTTGGCATTCCCTTGGCTCAACCGAGTTACTTCTTGTTGGCCGGGTTATTGTCCATGTATCCGGGTTATCTTTCCTTCTCTCATACGCTCCCCCACATCATACATGGAGGGTAATCATCACTTTGCCTCATTTTAAGGGCCGCCCTAGTTACTATATTGATTGTCAGGAATAACTGTTGTGCACGTCACATCGTGGTAACCGCCTCGTTAACTATATCACCATGTCGCGTCATGGGATTTGCTTCTCCATGTGGTCCTTGGTGTGGCTCGCCCTTGATGGGTTGGCTTGGCAAATACACGACCATATCGTGTGGCTCCATCGTAGCAACGGATCCCACTACGCCTCCTAGAGGCACAGTTAAATAGAGGATAGGGGCGTCCCTTGGGGGATTTCCCCCACTTCGCACGCACCTCTGCCCTCTTCTTCCTTCTTCTCCAAAGTTGCGCCGCCGCTGCTCCTACTTAGCGTAGCGCCGCCGCTGATGTGCTTTGCCGCTTTTCCGCATCAGCGCCGCCGTTCCTGCGCAAGCTTTCCGCTACGGGGCCTTGCTGTTCCAAGCCATTGCTCCCACCACATACTGCTCTCACGAAGACCTCGATTTGGACATGACTGAGGAGGAGATCATCGTTGTTGAGGAAGAGGAGGAGGAACAAGAAGCGCACGAGCGCAGCACCTGGGTGAGTCTGTGGGTCTGTCAAGATGACATTGATTGGCTCTACCAGAACCGCTGCATCCCCGCCAGCGTCTCGTGTCGCCTCGCTGCCCAGGAGATTCCTCCCTCCCCTAATCCAGGCGAGTAAGTAGTCTTTCTCTCTCACTTTCAACATGGCTTTGGCCTCCCCGTGAGTGATTTCTTGCATGATTTCCTCAATATCTACCAGCTTTAGCCACACCACCTTCCTACCAATGCCATTACCTCCCTCTCTTCCTTTGCTTCCGGCATAGAGGGTTATGTCTACCTCTGGCCCTCCTAGGAACTTTGGATCAAGTTCTTCGGCCTTCGCAAGAATGTTATTCTGGATCCTCATCTTGCCCCTACCTACAAACTTTTGACCCAGTGCGGTGGAGCCTCGATCTCTCCCTGCAAAAACTCTCCCTTCCCCCGGGTTACTGGCCTTGAATCTTGCAAGGGCTAGGCCCAAACTTTTGCTATGTGAATCAGGTAGATAGGAGAATAAAGGAGCTTGTCAAGCAGGGGCTGCGCAACGTGGATGTTATGATCACCTTCATACACAGCCAGATCTCCCCTCTCCGGAAACGCTCGCATAAGCTTTGCCACTTGAGTGTTCCTATTGACCCCAATCGCACCTCCTCCTTCGAGCTTAGCAACTCCGGCATATTCCGCCGGGTTAAAGCTATCTTTAAGATAGATAAGGAGTTCACTGAGGCATGAAAATGGGGGCTTGAGCACTTCACCCGGGGCAACTTGCCTCCTTAAGTAAGTTCCTCACCTTAATCTCTTTCCGAGTCTCGCAGTATGTTGGACTGTAACCTTATTTGATCCCTTAGTATTTTTGCTCTCAGTTGTTTCTCTAGCAGACAATGGAAGCTAGCAAAGAGCCAACCCTCAAATGGGCGGAGGACCGCTCAGAGCCGGACGCTGATGAGACGGACCCGGAGAGATTCTTACCTACTCCGGACATCACCAAGCGAACTCCTGGTAATGCCTCTTCTTTGAGGGATTGGCCGGATGATGACGACTCCAATGTTGAGATTATGGAGGTACTTGATCCGGTGCCCATCTCTTATGCATTTCCGGTTACCTCGGCTTTAGCTAACCCGGCCGGTCAGGTCCACGAGGTTACTCCTCTCGCTGCGGATGATCCAGCTCCTGCCCCTTCCCAGAAGCGCCCGACTACCTCGGTCGCAGCTTCTGAGGCGCCTCCCCCCAAGAAGAGGCAGAAGAAATCCGGTGTTAAGGGAGCTGACAAGCTGGTGCCTAAGGCCACTGTCCGGAGAGCACCCAAACCCCGGGAACCTCCAACCTCGGCCGAGTAAGTACTTTTTCCTTCCTTGCTCATTTCCGGGTCTTACTTTACTATCTTTCCGTTTTAGTTGTCTCTCTTTCTCCGTTTAACTTGTTATTCGTTATCCAATTCGGTAGCGCTCCAAGGGTAATCCCCCAGAGTGGCCCCAACATCTCCTCTCCCATCTGGAGTGCTCCATCTCCCTCCCGCGACGATAACGATGTTCACCCACGGAGCCCTATCCAAGAGGACTTAGCGGCCACGCAGGATCTGAGCCCACCTCGTCATGAGGAGGGTAACGTCGATGTGGGGGGGGGGGCTGTGGGGCTGCCAAGGATACGGCTATGCTGGACCTCCCCAGTTCATCATCTCAGCCACAACCCTCCGCTACAGAGGTGCTAGCTTCATTAGCACCACCCCAGACTTCTTTTTCTTCTTCTCCAGTATTGAATTCGTCAGCAGCAACAATATTAGCACCATCTCAAGTACCTTCTCTAGTACCACTACCAGCATCAGCACCAGCACCGGCACTAGCAACAATAGCACCAGCAACAACAACACCAACACCACCAGCAGCAGCACCACCACCAGCATCAGCACCCAAGAAGAAACCTCAGGTGGCTGCATCCGGATCTACCATCCCTATTAAGGGTATATTCCAGCCAGCTTCGGAGGCTCAATCCGGAGCAGCAACCTCGGCTCCTCTACAGCAGCCCAAGTCAGCCAGCAAGAGCTAGAAGGTATCCGAGGTAGCCAACAGTCCAATCTCCAAGGGCACCAATATCGAGTCTGACAGCGCACACTCGCGTCCATGACCAAAAAGGATGGCGCCACCTCCGGGTCTTCTGCCGCCAGATCAAAGGGCAGTAAACAACTGACTTTGCATACCATCCTAGTTGCGGCCCAGACCACGAGGCGAGAGGCCCACTCCAAGGGTTTGGTGATGAGTCACACGCTCAGCAGGGAAAATTATAGCCCGACGCTCATCGAATACGTGAATAATTGGAATGACGAGTTCATAAACCCCAAGGACGATCTGCCGGAGAAGTTTGGTCCGGCTGAGTTTAGTGCACAGATGAACACTGCCACCAAGGCCATTTCCTTCGTTGGCCGGATGATGGAGGTACCCTTTATAAGCGTTAATACTTAGTGATATATGTAACACCCCTAGTTTTAATAATAGTAATTAGGGTTTGATTATGCATCATGAGCATATCATGGATATCATGGTTTGATAAATCTTGCATTAAGAGAATGAAGAAGAAATCAAAAAACCCTAATTTCCCTCTCTCTCATAAATCTATTCAAATTGGTTCTGTATTTGGAATATATTCAAAGTATATGGAGCCCAAATTGAATACAAGGGTCCTGGAATATTTCAATAGCTTCACAAAATCCTCTGGTATTTTTTGAAATGATTCAAAATAGGAAAGTATTTGAAAATGCAAAAGAAAAAATCAAAACAGAAAAAGGAAAAAGATTTCCGAAAATAAAAAACCCAATCCTAACTCTACCTGGGCCGAGCCTATCTCCTTTCCTTCCTCTCCACCGCTCGCGCGCAGCCGCCAGCAGCCTGCTGCCCTTGCTTTGCCGCAACCCAGCCTGGCCCAAGTGCGGCCTAGCCCGCCCGATACCCCTTCAGCCTCCTTTCTCGACCATCGTCTTCGTCGATGACGAGCCAACAACTCGCTGTCATCGCTGCCGCCGTCCGTCACTATCGGCGTGTGCCACGATTCTCGTCGCCGCCCCTGAGCGTGTACAAGACCCCCTGGCCACCGCGAGGAACCCTAGCCGTGTGCCACTTCTCTCTCTCGCTTGCTCTGTCTCCCGCATGTCGAAACCCTTGCGGGGGCCGTCGCTCGCCGTCGTCGCCTGGATCGCCCCAAGCCATGTCGTCTTTCCTGGGAGATCCGCCCTGCTGTCCTTGTTCTCCCCGTTGAAGCACACAAGCCGGGAAGGCCCCACCTCGCTAGAATCGAGCTCCTCCTCACCATCGGCCGCCGCAGTCACGTCGTCGATTCGTCGTCGGACGACCTTGCCCGGCCTCTCCACCACCTCTCTCGTCCTCACAGTGAGCTTGCAGTGCTAACGCACCCCTCCGTTCCCTCCCTCTCGCACTACATCGCCGCCCTGCCGTGTGCCTGCCGCCACCACCGCTCGCCATCGTTGTGCCGTCGCCTCCGGTGACCAAATAGCAGCCGCGCCGCCTCTATTTGGTCCAGCGCAGCGCCCTGCATCAAGCCAACCCACCCCCGCGTCCCCGCATCTCCCCTAGCGTCGCGCCCGCGCTCGATCTGGAGCAATGGCGTCGCTGACGTCATCATGACATCAGCGTGATGCAATAACCTTTTTCTTTTATTAAATGTTTTCTGTAATTGTTTTATTAAATGAAAATGCTAACATGCGGGCCAAGTCTGTCAGGTTTTTAATATTTTTGGAAATATTTTCTGAAATGATTAAATATTTGACATGTGGGGCCAGATGGAAAATAATTTTAATAAATTCCAAAAATGTTTAATTGTTTTAAAAATGATTTAAAAATGGATTAAAATTGGGAAAAATCATAACTAATTCATTTTAAATCAGAAAAATATGTATAATATATCAAAATGTTCAGAAAAATGAGATCTACACAATAGACTCATACTCATGAATTGTTAAGAAACTTACATGACAAGTTTAATTAGGAGAACAAAATAACCCTTCTCATATGCATCTGAGGTTTCTTTGAATTAGGGTTTGGACCCCTCAGACCCCGTTTAATTTGCCAAGCATGTCATAGGGTTTAACTTCAATACAATTTAACTTGTCATATCATCATCCTTGCTTGAGCATTGTATCGATGCCATGTGTTGATTGTTGCTTTCCTTTCCGGTGTTTCTGCTTCTTCTCGGTAGACATGGGAGTTGATGTGAGCAACAATATCGAGTCCAAGATTGAAGATCGAGATCAGCACCATCGAAGGATAATGACAAATGATGCCAAGCAGATGAACCTAAAGTTCTATATCTGAGTATCAACAGGCAAAGGAAAGCATAGCCCCACACATGATAAAATCATATGCTTTCAAAGTATTTCATTCTTGCCATGTGCATACGATTCCAAAGTATTTTATCGATAGATATAGTAATCCTATCTGATGCATGTTTCCTTTATAACCTATATTCCCTGATCCACTGCTCCTAGCATAACTAGGGTTTGGCTTATGAGCTTCGCTAGAGCTGTTATATCTATTGTGCTTAGCCAAGCCTAGTTGTTACCGCTGGTCCATCCGGTTGATGAATCAAAGCTGCGAATGAACCTAGTATGACGGGATAACATGGTATGATCAGAGATGTAAGTTAAACATGCTAAGGCTTGTATGGGAGGCCACGTCGGGTTGTGGTTTATGCAGTCCCATACTTGCCACTACTAGGACCTGAGTTCTTGCCTCTTGAACCAAGACGAGCGTACAACCACACGGGGGCCTGGAAACCTCCTCGACCATATTTGCCTAGTAGATTCCATGAGTCACATAGTTCGGGCGTTCCATTCAACATATGCATTTTGGTTGTTCTCGAAGACGGTGGAGGAGGTGCATTCATATAGGTAGGTAAGCGTGGACAGGAACAAGAGAGGCACAGCCTCCGTAATCTTGAACCCTGCGCACATCTCTAGGGATCGACTTCGAGACTTGACCCATTACGGCGGCATCTCCTTAGGGCGTGACTCATGGTCTAGGCGAAAGTAAGGTAAAGGTCATGGTCAACCACTCTCTACCGGCCTTCCAAGGAAGAGGGCTAATCTTAAGTGGCATTAAGAATCGGTTGGTACGTGTGGGTAAATTTGTGCACCGCTGCAGGGTAATAATCTTTTCGAAAAGCCATGTCCACGGTTATGGATGACTTGGGAACGGACGTGATGATCATAGAGAACTATAGCTTAAATGTAAAAACTTGGCAAGTTAAGTAATGTGTGCTTAAGGATGCTTCCTCGGGGATTGAGGGGCTGATCCTAGTTGTTACATTCAGCTGATAAAGTTTCGCTGGATATCAAAAGAAGATCAAAGCTAGTCATATCGCTTTCTTATCCCCTTTTAAAATGATCTATTTAGCCGAGCTTCTCCTCTCTCTTTTACAAAGAAAGTTAGCTTTATGCAAAATAACCCCACCAGCCATAAGTCTTGCAGAGTACACCATGTACTCATCCTTGCTTTGTTGAAACTTTTGCAGCAGGTAAGTGTTACCATAGAAGATGAGTTCGTTACGGCATCGACACCGATGAGTAGCATGGGGTTCCCGGTCGGCAGCCTGGAATATGTGGATTGGGACGTCATCGTTATGATTCAGGCCTCTTAGGCCATTTGTTAAGTTTGCTATACTTAATAACATAATTTTCCTACCGTTGTTTGATGTTTGTGGTCAGTGACCTCTGCTTGTAATAATTTGGTTCTTTTCTCAGTTATGAGCTTGCTATAATAACTTTTGTGTCGTAGGGTCACTGTAATGTTACTGATTCTTCCTCTGTATGCTTCCGAGATTTAGGTTAGGGTTATATCAGACAGATGTCTCGGATTTGTCTAGCCCTAATCTCGGGGGTGTCACAATGTACCCACTAGTCCCTGAGCCTCCGAGGGAGTAATTTATTACTCGGCCAAATGCTCTTAGAAAACTAGCGCAATTCCTTAGTAGTTTCAAATATCCACACACCTAGAAACGGGTTAAGTTCCACTTGGCCCGGGTCTTGTAGACTTCGAATATCCACACACCTAGAGCTGGGTTAAGTTCCACTTGGCCCGGATCTTGTAGACTTCGAATATGCAAACACCTAGAGCCGAGTTAAGTTCCACTTGGCCCGGATCTTGTAGACTTTGAATATCCACACACCTAGAGCCGGGCTAAGTTCCACTTGGCTCGGATCTTGTAGACTTCGAATATCCACACATCTCTTCTTTTTTCTGAACTAACATTTGCATATTCAGATCACCACCAACCACCGAACTGCTGAGTTCCAGCGTCTGCTGGACTCATATAAGGACCTCCACACCAGGCACGGGAAACTGCTTGCCGAGCTGCAGAATAAGTGTAAGTTGCTTTACCTAGGAATTTTCATTTTCACTTCTATGTGATATTTTCTATCCGTGTTAACTTTTTATTTGGATTATACAGCCAAAGTTGAGGTTGAGACCATCATCATGCGCAAGAACTTGGCCGAGATCAAAGGTACCTCACCTTGACTATTTTGCCTTTGTGCGCTCTTACCTTGACTCGACAGATAATCTGCCGAGTCAACCCACTGTTGCAGTTACACTTCAGGATAGCGTGCCCATTCTTGATATGATGCCTCACTTTCTCGAACAAGCAGGAAAGCACCAGGACGAATTGAAAAAGATGGATGACGAGATTATGCAGCTTCGTCTCAAGGATAATGACATTACTCGACTAAACTCCGAAATCCAGAGGCTCAAGGATCTCCACAAGGCAGAGCTGGACAAGTTCGATCAAGAGTTCTCTGAAGAGAAAGAATGCTTGAAAACCCAGCTGTCCAAGGACAATGATCTGCTGAAGGAAGCCGACATCAAACTTAAGTCGGTGACCACTAAGTGTGAGAAGCTCCAGACGAGGAATGTAGATGAACATAATGAGCTGACTCGGATCCTCAGCCACATTGCTCGTGAGTTCTCCTCCTTTGGACATTTGTTTCTCCAGGTCATGTACCTTTACTCATTGATATTTTCCGTTTTGTTCGCAAGCAAGTTCCCAGAGACTAAACCCCTTTTTTCTGCTACTGTAGCCAAGTCCCGCCTGCAGTGGGGTACCCTAGCTGGCCTTGCCTCCAAGTCTGTTCCTTATGACACAGAGGACTTGCTGGTGAGCTTCGCTGCCCGCGTTGAAGTTACGAAAAATTATGGCACGGACATTATGCCAGCAGCAGTCTAGATGTTCAACGCTCTCTAGCCCACCGATCCCACTACCAAAGGCAGCACCACTTTTATAGCAAAACTGATGGAGTGTGAGACCCAACTGAACCTATGGCGGGAATCTGCGGCACGTGTTGGGGCTGATACAACGTTGAACTTTGTCCTATTTGTAACTACCTCGGTGAATTACGCTCTTAGTTAATGCCTGGATGAACGAAAGTGGTTAAAATAGTACGGTGGGGCCCAGGGCCACTCACGGTAGACCTTTCGGCCGTCCTAACCACTTTCAGTCAACGGGACAAGAACGAGCGGCGTAATCGGCAGGCGAAGGGATCAAATACATACACAAATGAGTATGTATGCAAGCCACATACAACAGTACATCAGAGCCATTCCATCTAAAAGAAATAGAAATATTGCAACGCCATACGGCAAGATCCAAATGTCCTAGATAGATATAATAATTTAGGATAGCTCCTCATACATCACACATCAGAGTATCAGGCGGAAGCGGAAAACAAGATCCGAGTACGGATAAGAAGCAAATTGGCATAAGATGCCCCATAAATAAACACATCCCGCCCACAGATCACACGGATCCCCGTTCCCGGAATCTCTACACCGAATGATCGTTGCCAACATCATCTGACTCTTCCACCCAGTATCCATCTTGCGGGTACACCTGTTCATCTGAATCAAACAATTTATCGTGTGAGACCCTAGGGGTACTCAGCAAGTCTGTATGCCACTAAAGGGGACACAACCTGGGGTGACGCAATTGCAGCAAAAGATAATACCTAACAATTCTATAGAGACTCGCTAACCTCCCGCCTAACCAAAGATAGACGGAAGTCCGTGAATTAAGAACAACAGTTATAACAGTATAATTATCAGATCCATCCTCCTCCTCGCTTACCAACGAGGAAGCGGACGAACAACCCCATCACCCGTTGGCAGTTTTATTATCCATTCCATGAGTATTGCGCTATTTACTAGTCAAGTACTTAGTCAAATTAAAAGCGGTACTTTAGTTATACTTGTCTATGATCGAGAAACTGTGCTCCAAGTCGTCCATAACCGCGGACACGGCTTTCAGAAAGATTTACCCTGCAGGGGTGCACGAATAGCAACACACACTCGATCAACCTCGGAAAAACCAAATTAAAACCCAACGAGGCATTCACGACAAAGCAATCACAGGATTCAGAAATATTTCAGGGGGCCACCCCATTAAGCTACCCGCAACGAAGTTGGCCGGCTCCGAGACGGACCCAAGGTTTGTGTCAATGGCTGTAAACGACTGGGAACCCGAAAATGTGACTGGGCTTGTCGATACCGCGAAAACATTCCACGATCCAAAACAGTACAGGTGCTCCTCGCACAATCTTAAATAAAGCAGTAACATGGCATAAGTACAGAATAGTAATAAAGCCCCAAACTACTTGTGGCCCCAAGAAATAAGATTGAATCAAGCTCTGGCTCAGGGGGGTCCATAGGCCTCCCGGATGTGGATAGTGCGAATAGTCAAGGAACAGGAATCAAGTACTCGGGGTCCTACGGGACACAAGTGAGCAGGAAAAACCAAATAGCAGATATTGCTCACCGGTGCCTCTTTCTTTAGTTATCCCATTACTACTCAGGTTATGTTATTTAGGTACCTCGTTATCCATCCGACACTCACATACCCTACTCATGCTTTTCTACGACTCGCATGGCTCAAACAACTCCTGTAGTAATGGCTCATGGGACCGGAACAGGCTTAATGTGGTTTAAAAGTAAAGGCTATGCAGTACTTGGGATTCAATTTTATGCAACCGCGACTCAATGATGCAAGAATAAGATAGAGGCAATAGGTACTGTATGTATGCAAGCATGTGGTAGTGCTTGCCTGGCAGCTCAGTTGAAGCGAGAGATGGATCTGGGTAATACTCCTGTGATTCCTGATAATTCTCCTGCTGGGCGTCTATTCGAAGAAGAACCAAACAAACAAGGGCCAACATAAATAAAGTGCGCAAGCATATAAATTGAAATGCAACAAGCAACCAAGCATGCCATGATGAATGATGCACAATTTACATGGCATTGAAGTAGCATGGCAAAGGTGAGGTGTGGATACAAGAAGTAAAGCATTTTATCATTTATTTGCCCAAGTTTTATTGTCTTAAACGGTTCAGATTTTAGATGACAACATGATGCATGCTTCAATTCAGAACAAGGATTGCATAAATAGAACGGGCTCGTCGCGCTGATCGATTTAGACATATTATTTGTCAAATTTGGAGTTATAAAACAAAAGTTATTAATTAATTAAGTAAAAAGGGCATTTTCTTGTAATTTTAATCTACTCGAAATTTAAAGTGTTCAAAATATAATTTGAAGGGAATATTTGAATTCCTCACATTTTTCTGATTCCAAAACATATATTATATGTATTATTTGGGTTTGTATTTTGAAAATTATTTGAATCTGAAAAGAATTTGAATTTAAATAAATTTGAAAAGATATGAATAAAAACAAACTCAGCGAAAAACTTTTTACACCCAGGCAATTCCAGCCACAGGCACTGACAGGTGGGGTCACAGCGGACTGGGGCCACACGCGCGCGAAAACACGTTTTGCACGCGGGACTGGCTAGCCCAGGCACTGACAAGCGGGCCCGACGGCGAAGCTGGCCCCACGAGTCAGCGAGGGGCGTGGGAGTAGCCCGTCGCGCAGCGGGGACGGAGCGCGGGTTGAGAACCAGGTTTGCTGGGGGGTTTTCTGTGAATTGCCCGGCGGCTGACAGGTGGGGACACTAGGGCTACCGGGGACCTGGGCGTGATCGCCAAATAGCGCGGGGGTCCTAACTGCAAAACGGCTGCGCGAGCGCTGTCTGAATCTGACGCCGTCTTCTCTGAATCTCGCTGATGACTGACGACGGTGTAGTCTTCCGGCGAAGGTGGCGTCGCGTCCGCGGCGGGAGAGCTCTGGCCGCCAAAACGAAAGTTGTAGAGGGGGGCTTCGGCTACGGATTTTGTTTAGGGAGGTTCGGCGGAGGCGGGCTGTGCTGGCCGGGGCACGCCGGCGAACAGAGGGGAGAACACGGCCTCGGTCTGCACTACGGCGGAGCACCTCGCCGGCGGGGACCAAATACTGGCGGTGCTAGGCACGCAGAGGGGGAAAAATAGCGGAAGGGGCGAGGGGTGAGCTCACCTCGTCCGATTCCCGCGGCAATCGGAGACAGGGACGGTCGGAGCGGAGGGGAACGGCGGAGCTGCTGCGGGGGTGTACTGCTCGTCGGCGAGGGGGCGGCTACGGCGAGCTTGGCGACTTCCAGTGGGCGGGGTCGAGTCCACGGTCCGCGGCGATGCTTCCCGGTGTGTCCCCGGTCACTGGCGAGGACGGCAACGGCGGCGCGGCGCGCGGTCTGGCGGCGGCACGCGGGGAAGAGGGAGAGGGAGCGGAGCAGAGCTAGGGTTAGGGAAAGGAGGGCGGCTCGGTGCGAGGATAAGGAGGAGGGCTGGCGTGCGGGCGACGAGGCTGACGCGGCAGACGGCCACCTGCCCGTGGCTGCTTTCCGTCAGCGGCTGCGAGAGAGAGGGAGGGCGACGGCGTTAGGCAGAGGGAGAAGAGGAGCAGGACAGGGCGCGGCGCTGAAGCGGTACGGCTGGGAGGTGGGCCGGGAGGTGGGCCGCTGGTGGACTGCTGGCTGCGCTGCAGGTAAGGTTCTCTCTTTTTTTTTTTTTTTCTTTTTGTTTTATTATCTGATTTGATTTATATTTTTGATTTGTTTCAGATTTAAACCAGTCCAAGAATTCATCTTTTTGGGAGTTTTTGCATATTGGAAAAATGGAGCAGGGTTAGCTAGGGGGTGTGAGAAAAAGGCTTGGATTAGGCTAAAATGAGGTGGAGGAAAAATAATCATGAAAAGAGAAAGAAAGGAGTATGGGAGAAAACCTTCATATAAACATGAATGTAGATGATTAAAATGATAATTGCTGATGAGAGAAAAGAGATGGTGATGATACACAAGACAAGAATCCCTAAAACCAAAAGAAGCTAAATGGCTAAAGGTGGTGGTACTTTTGCATGGCCCATGCAAAATAATCATGCCATGATTTATTTTGTGACAACAATAATAATATGATGGCATTATTCTTATGCATTTCCAAAAATGGAGATAAAACCAAGCACAAGAATTTAGAGGATTTAATCCACCCCAAACCACATGAGCTAGAATTAAAATATCAAAAGAAAAGAAATACAAGCTCATGGTTGATGGGATGGTGGAATTATAGGATGGTGGGAGAGAAAGGTGGTGAAATGGAAATAAGAGATATGCCCCCAACTCAACTTGGGCATTTGAACAATATATCAATAGCCAAATATAATATCAAGAAGCAAATACAATTAATAATGCATGTGAGAGAAGAACCAAAAGGAAAAAGGGTTTTATAGGATGCTCAAATGCAAGGTGGCATGATGACATGAGCATGATATAATTATGATGCAACAATAATATATATAAAGTAGCCAATATCTTACTAGGGCAAGTAGCATTACAATTGTTAGACAATTGGGGTGCTACAACTCTCCCCCACTAAACAGGAATCTCGCCCCGAGATTCTAGGAAGAAGAAGACTCAAAGAGGGTAGGATACTTGGCACGGAGCTCATCTTCACGTTCCCAGGTTGCTTCATCAACGGAATGGTGCGACCACTGCACCTTGCAGAACTTGATGGACTTGTTGCGAGTCCTTCTTTCTGCGACTTCAAGAATTTTTGTGGGGTGCTCTTGATAAGAAAGGTCTTCTTGGAGATTGATGAGTTCATGGTCCACGGTCCTGCCGGGATCCTTGAAGCACTTCTTGAGTTGAGAGATGTGAAAAACATCATGGACTTTGAGTTGTGCAGGGAGCTCAAGAGCATAAGCAACTTCTCCTCTTCTTCCACGAATTTTGAAAGGACCGATGTATCTAGGAGCCAGCTTTCCTTTGATACCAAAACGGTGCGTGCCTCTCATGGGAGTGACACGAAGGTAAACGAGATCACCAGGGACATACTCCATGTCCGTGTGCTTTCTGTCATAATTGCTCTTCTGGCGACTTTGAGCAATCTTCAGATTTTCAAGAATGATGTGAACTTTCTCCTCCGCTTGAGTTACAATGTCGGGGCCAAACAATAATCTTTCACCTGCGCCCGACCAACCAATCGGAGTTCTGCACTTGCGACCATAGAGAGCCTCAAATGGTGCCATCTTTAGACTTTTCTGGAAACTGTTGTTGTAAGAGAATTCAGCATAAGGAAGACATTCTTCCCACTTCATGCCGAAAGAGATAACGCAAGCACGGAGCATATCTTCCAGAATCTGATTGATCCTTTCAACTTGTCCTTGCGACTGAGGGTGGTACGCTGTGCTGAAGTTTAATTTTGTTCCCAAAGCATTTTGGAAACTTCCCCAGAACTTGGAAGTGAAGATGCTTCCACGGTCTGAACTGATCTCAAGAGGAACTCCATACAGAGAGACAATTCTGTTGATATAGAGCTCAGCCAACTGAATTGCAGAAATTGTTTCCTTGACTGGAAAGAAGTGAGCTACTTTGGAAAGCCTGTCAATGACAACAAAGATTGCATTGTTGCCTTTTTGCGACCTTGGAAAACCAGTGATGAAGTCCATCTCTACTTTCTCCCATTTCCATTCCGGAGGCTTCAATGGCTGTAGAAGACCGGAAGGTTTCTGATGGACAGCTTTAACTCTACGACAGACATCACACTCCGAGACATACTTGGCACAATATCGTTTCAAACCAGGCCACCAATATTGTGTTTTCAAGTCCATGTACATCTTAGTGCTGCCAGGGTGGATGGAAAGAACAGAATCATGCGCCTCCTTGAGAACTTGCTCCCTTAAACCCGGGAAATTCGGAACAAACATCCGGTGTTCAAAGAAAAGAGTGCCTTGGTCGTCTACGTGAAAAGACTCATACTTCGGAAGCTGAATGTTGCAGATGATCTTTTTAGTGTAAGGATCCCCAAGCTGAATGGAACGGACCTTTTCTTCCAAGAGAGGTGTTGCTAGAAGGTTCAGAAGATAACCTTGATCCACAATTTCAAGGTTGAGCTTGCGGAATTCCTCGCACAAGAGAGGCTGTTGTTCTTCCACCATGAGGTTGTTGACATAAGCTTTTCGGCTGAGAGCATCTGCCATGACATTAGCTTTGCCCGGGGTGTAGTTGATGGTCAAATCGAAATCATTGATTGTTTCGATCCACCTCCTCTGACGAAGGTTGAGATCAGGCTGCGTGAAGATATACTTCAGACTCTTGTGATCAGAAAAGATCTCACAACGGTTGCCCAGCAAGTAATGCCTCCATACTTTCAAAGCAAAGACAACTGCTGCGAGTTCGAGGTCATGTGTAGGATAGTTGATCTCATGCGTCTTCAACTGACGAGATGCGTAAGCAACAACTTGCTTTTCTTGCATAAGGACCGCACCCAATCCTTGCAATGAAGCATCACAGAAAATCTGGAAAGGCTTTGATGTATCTGGAGGAACTAAGACTGGTGTGGAAGTGAGCTTCTCTTTGAGTGTTTCAAAGCTTGCTTGACATGCAGGAGTCCAAAGATATTTCTTGCCTTTCTTGAGGAGATCGGTAAGAGGCTTCGCAATTTTTGAGAAGTTTTGAACGAAGCGACGACAGTAACTGGCCAAACCAAGGAAACTTCTGACTTCTTTGACATTTATGGGTGGAAGCCAGTCCATAATTGTCTTAATAGTTTCTGGGTTGACGGCAATGCCCTTGGCAGAGATAACGTGACCAAGGTAGGTGACTTGAGGCAGCCAAAACTCACACTTGGAGAACTTTGCATACAGGCGGTTCTCACGAAGCTTGCTTAGGACACAACGAAGGTGTTCTTCATGTTCTTCTTTTGACTTAGAATAGACTAGAATGTCATCCAGATAGACCACAACGAACTTATCAAGATACTCCATGAAAACCGAGTTCATAAGCCTCGAGAAGGTGGCAGGTGCATTGGTTAGACCGAAAGACATGACCGTGTACTCATACAGGCCATAGCGAGTGGTGAAAGCTGTTTTGGGAACATCTTCCTTGCGGATCTTGATTTGATGGTAACCACTTCTCAAATCAAGCTTAGAGAATACCACAGCTCCAGCTAGCTGATCAAAGAGATCATTAATCCGCGGAAGGGGATATTAAAATACCACTAAATGCGCAAAACCACTTAACGAATCAAGATTAGCAACTCTACTAGTTCAATATACAAAAGCAAATGACAAAAGTAGTGGTATGGTCGCGACTCCATCCCGCACTCAAATCATTACTTCGCACATGAATCAGTAAAACACATATCCCAACAACTTCTTCTTAAGGTGAACCTAAAGATTGGTAACTACGGAAAAGAACACCCCAACAAGATAACGTCGGATAACAAAGAGTAAGATAGATCGCATCGGTGTACAACGAATCAGAATAGATCGCGTCGGTTTACAAAGGACTGTCGGTAGGGAATGTACCAACAGTTGATAACCAAAAGGCAGATAGTGCTAACATTTGGATGCAACAGATAGACAAGGAATTCACACACACACACAAACATAACCTATGGTACTACGGAACCCAGAACACGTGAATCCTAGTTTGAAGTTTAGAAGAGGATTGAAAACGTTACACTTCCTTACCAGAAAATGGTGGGTGGGTGGGTAAGAAGAAAAATGGAAGCAATCTTACTCTCACGTTTGTTTTTCCCTAGTATACATAACTACCAAAATATTTGCTAGACTGACAACGACCATTTTGGCTGAGACCCTGAAGGGCGGAATGGCTCTGATACCAATTGTAACTACCTCGGTGAATTACGCTCTTAGTTAATGCCTGGATGAACGAAAGTGGTTAAAATAGTACGGTGGGGCCCAGGGCCACTCACGGTAGACCTTTCGGCCGTCCTAACCACTTTCAGTCAACGGGACAAGAACGAGCGGCGTAATCGGCAGGCGAAGGGATCAAATACATACACAAATGAGTATGTATGCAAGCCACATACAACAGTACATCAGAGCCATTCCATCTAAAAGAAATAGAAATATTGCAACGCCATACGGCAAGATCCAAATGTCCTAGATAGATATAATAATTTAGGATAGCTCCTCATACATCACACATCAGAGTATCAGGCGGAAGCGGAAAACAAGATCCGAGTACGGATAAGAAGCAAATTGGCATAAGATGCCCCATAAATAAACACATCCCGCCCACAGATCACACGGATCCCCGTTCCCGGAATCTCTACACCGAATGATCGTTGCCAACATCATCTGACTCTTCCACCCAGTATCCATCTTGCGGGTACACCTGTTCATCTGAATCAAACAATTTATCGTGTGAGACCCTAGGGGTACTCAGCAAGTCTGTATGCCACTAAAGGGGACACAACCTGGGGTGACGCAATTGCAGCAAAAGATAATACCTAACAATTCTATAGGGACTCGCTAACCTCCCGCCTAACCAAAGATAGACGGAAGTCCGTGAATTAAGAACAACAGTTATAACAGTATAATTATCAGATCCATCCTCCTCCTCGCTTACCAACGAGGAAGCGGACGAACAACCCCATCACCCGTTGGCAGTTTTATTATCCATTCCATGAGTATTGCGCTATTTACTAGTCAAGTACTTAGTCAAATTAAAAGCGGTACTTTAGTTATACTTGTCTATGATCGAGAAACTGTGCTCCAAGTCGTCCATAACCGCGGACACGGCTTTCAGAAAGATTTACCCTGCAGGGGTGCACGAATAGCAACACACACTCGATCAACCTCGGAAAAACCAAATTAAAACCCAACGAGGCATTCACGACAAAGCAATCACAGGATTCAGAAATATTTCAGGGGGCCACCCCATTAAGCTACCCGCAACGAAGTTGGCCGGCTCCGAGACGGACCCAAGGTTTGTGTCAATGGCTGTAAACGACTGGGAACCCGAAAATGTGACTGGGCTTGTCGATACCGCGAAAACATTCCACGATCCAAAACAGTACAGGTGCTCCTCGCACAATCTTAAATAAAGCAGTAACATGGCATAAGTACAGAATAGTAATAAAGCCCCAAACTACTTGTGGCCCCAAGAAATAAGATTGAATCAAGCTCTGGCTCAGGGGGGTCCATAGGCCTCCCGGATGTGGATAGTGCGAATAGTCAAGGAACAGGAATCAAGTACTCGGGGTCCTACGGGACACAAGTGAGCAGGAAAAACCAAATAGCAGATATTGCTCACCGGTGCCTCTTTCTTTAGTTATCCCATTACTACTCAGGTTATGTTATTTAGGTACCTCGTTATCCATCCGACACTCACATACCCTACTCATGCTTTTCTACGACTCGCATGGCTCAAACAACTCCTGTAGTAATGGCTCATGGGACCGGAACAGGCTTAATGTGGTTTAAAAGTAAAGGCTATGCAGTACTTGGGATTCAATTTTATGCAACCGCGACTCAATGATGCAAGAATAAGATAGAGGCAATAGGTACTGTATGTATGCAAGCATGTGGTAGTGCTTGCCTGGCAGCTCAGTTGAAGCGAGAGATGGATCTGGGTAATACTCCTGTGATTCCTGATAATTCTCCTGCTGGGCGTCTATTCGAAGAAGAACCAAACAAACAAGGGCCAACATAAATAAAGTGCGCAAGCATATAAATTGAAATGCAACAAGCAACCAAGCATGCCATGATGAATGATGCACAATTTACATGGCATTGAAGTAGCATGGCAAAGGTGAGGTGTGGATACAAGAAGTAAAGCATTTTATCATTTATTTGCCCAAGTTTTATTGTCTTAAACGGTTCAGATTTTAGATGACAACATGATGCATGCTTCAATTCAGAACAAGGATTGCATAAATAGAACGGGCTCGTCGCGCTGATTGATTTAGACATATTATTTGTCAAATTTGGAGTTATAAAACAAAAGTTATTAATTAATTAAGTAAAAAGGGCATTTTCTTGTAATTTTAATCTACTCGAAATTTAAAGTGTTCAAAATATAATTTGAAGGGAATATTTGAATTCCTCACATTTTTCTGATTCCAAAACATATATTATATGTATTATTTGGGTTTGTATTTTGAAAATTATTTGAATCTGAAAAGAATTTGAATTTAAATAAATTTGAAAAGATATGAATAAAAACAAACTCAGCGAAAAACTTTTTACACCCAGGCAATTCCAGCCACAGGCACTGACAGGTGGGGTCACAGCGGACTGGGGCCACACGCGCGCGAAAACACGTTTTGCACGCGGGACTGGCTAGCCCAGGCACTGACAAGCGGGCCCGACGGCGAAGCTGGCCCCACGAGTCAGCGAGGGGCGTGGGAGTAGCCCGTCGCGCAGCGGGGACGGAGCGCGGGTTGAGAACCAGGTTTGCTGGGGGGTTTTCTATGAATTGCCCGGCGGCTGACAGGTGGGGACACTAGGGCTACCGGGGACCTGGGCGTGATCGCCAAATAGCGCGGGGGTCCTAACTGCAAAACGGCTGCGCGAGCGCTGTCTGAATCTGACGCCGTCTTCTCTGAATCTCGCTGATGACTGACGACGGTGTAGTCTTCCGGCGAAGGTGGCGTCGCGTCCGCGGCGGGAGAGCTCTGGCCGCCAAAACGAAAGTTGTAGAGGGGGGCTTCGGCTACGGATTTTGTTTAGGGAGGTTCGGCGGAGGCGGGCTGTGCTGGCCGGGGCACGCCGGCGAACAGAGGGGAGAACACGGCCTCGGTCTGCACTACGGCGGAGCACCTCGCCGGCGGGGACCAAATACTGGCGGTGCTAGGCACGCAGAGGGGGAAAAATAGCGGAAGGGGCGAGGGGTGAGCTCACCTCGTCCGATTCCCGCGGCAATCGGAGACAGGGACGGTCGGAGCGGAGGGGAACGGCGGAGCTGCTGCGGGGGTGTACTGCTCGTCGGCGAGGGGGCGGCTACGGCGAGCTTGGCGACTTCCAGTGGGCGGGGTCGAGTCCACGGTCCGCGGCGATGCTTCCCGGTGTGTCCCCGGTCACTGGCGAGGACGGCAACGGCGGCGCGGCGCGCGGTCTGGCGGCGGCACGCGGGGAAGAGGGAGAGGGAGCGGAGCAGAGCTAGGGTTAGGGAAAGGAGGGCGGCTCGGTGCGAGGATAAGGAGGAGGGCTGGCGTGCGGGCGACGAGGCTGACGCGGCAGACGGCCACCTGCCCGTGGCTGCTTTCCGTCAGCGGCTGCGAGAGAGAGGGAGGGCGACGGCGTTAGGCAGAGGGAGAAGAGGAGCAGGACAGGGCGCGGCGCTGAAGCGGTACGGCTGGGAGGTGGGCCGGGAGGTGGGCCGCTGGTGGACTGCTGGCTGCGCTGCAGGTAAGGTTCTCTCTTTTTTTTTTTTTCTTTTTGTTTTATTATCTGATTTGATTTATATTTTTGATTTGTTTCAGATTTAAACCAGTCCAAGAATTCATCTTTTTGGGAGTTTTTGCATATTGGAAAAATGGAGCAGGGTTAGCTAGGGGGTGTGAGAAAAAGGCTTGGATTAGGCTAAAATGAGGTGGAGGAAAAATAATCATGAAAAGAGAAAGAAAGGAGTATGGGAGAAAACCTTCATATAAACATGAATGTAGATGATTAAAATGATAATTGCTGATGAGAGAAAAGAGATGGTGATGATACACAAGACAAGAATCCCTAAAACCAAAAGAAGCTAAATGGCTAAAGGTGGTGGTACTTTTGCATGGCCCATGCAAAATAATCATGCCATGATTTATTTTGTGACAACAATAATAATATGATGGCATTATTCTTATGCATTTCCAAAAATGGAGATAAAACCAAGCACACGAATTTAGAGGATTTAATCCACCCCAAACCACATGAGCTAGAATTAAAATATCAAAAGAAAAGAAATACAAGCTCATGGTTGATGGGATGGTGGAATTATAGGATGGTGGGAGAGAAAGGTGGTGAAATGGAAATAAGAGATATGCCCCCAACTCAACTTGGGCATTTGAACAATATATCAATAGCCAAATATAATATCAAGAAGCAAATACAATTAATAATGCATGTGAGAGAAGAACCAAAAGGAAAAAGGGTTTTATAGGATGCTCAAATGCAAGGTGGCATGATGACATGAGCATGATATAATTATGATGCAACAATAATATATATAAAGTAGCCAATATCTTACTAGGGCAAGTAGCATTACAATTGTTAGACAATTGGGGTGCTACACTATTGTTGTACGAGACGCTGGACCGGGAGTTGATTGACCGCCTGCGCACTAGATCTAAGTGGTCCAATGATCCGAATTATAACGCTCAACGCAAGGCTTGTGCCAACAACCTCATTCAGTATGCCTTCTGCCACAGCTAGAATGAGGGTCCGAGCTTCCTCGAAGCCGTTGACGATGCTTTTCTTACTGATGGCGAAGGTGATGAAGAAGACAAAGAAGCCTCTAAGCTCGGCGAGGATGCGGAAGATCCGGAGGACGAGGGCGCTAATCCAGAAGATGAGGCGGGGACTAGCGCTCCTGCTGCTGACACCGAATTACACCCTCCTTCGTCCAATGATCCGGCTCCTTCGATCGATGATCTGGCTCCTGCTGCTCCATGAGCAAAAAACACTTTGATAATCATCAGATCCCCGGTTTGCCGGGTGCACATGTATTTAAGCACAATGGTTCGTTTTGCTACAATTGCCTTTGTTATGCTACTAAGTTATCAATGTCGGATTAACTTGGGTGGAGTCCCCGAGTTTCCTTTTCTTTTTCCCCCAATTTTATGATTCGGCTCGCATCTACCTTGATTCAGTTTTTTGACTTACGAGTCCGAGGTTCAAAAATTGACGTAACAATACTTGAAACTTTGGGATTAGCTCAAAATAATTGAACGTAGCGTAAATATAGTAAATATATGGTTAGTCTGAATAACAAATGTTGGCTCGATTACGTTCCTTTACTTAGTTGTTTTTCATGTGCTTTGCAATTCCAAACTTGTGCTCTTGCTTGCCATGAAGCCAATTCTTGTTGGACAACAGCATAGTCGAAGAGTTAGGTTTTTGGTGCCTACACACTACTAATCTAGCTAAGGTGTAAGTATTTTAACCCAGCCGACATATAGAAAGTAAATACATAAAAGACAATTATTAAGGTAGTCCCCGAGTTTCTGCTAGGGGTGCTGAAGTTTCATTGATATGCTCATTGCTGACATACATACCGACATATGAGTGACTCGAATACATTCACCTCTTTGCTAGGTGTAAAATGGACGAAGTAGGCCTACGTTCCGTGGACGCTTAGATTCCTCGCTGGACCTGTCCGCCTTGTTCTTCTCCTATGGCTGTGCATCGATAAGATAGTAGGAATCATTGTGGAAAGCTTTGCTTACAATGAAAGGTCCTTCCCATGGAGGGCATAACTTATGCATGCCAGCAGTCCGCTGTACCAGCCGAAGTATGAGATCACCTTCCCAGAAGACTCGGAGGTTTACTTTCCGGCTATGGTAGCGTTAGAGATTTTGCTGATATATGGCGGATCTAGACAAGGCCAGTTCTCTCGCTTCTTCCAGCAGATCAACATCATTTTGTCAGGCTTCTCGCACTTTGGCTTCTATGTATTGGGTGACCCTTGGCGAATCATGCTCTATGTCGACTAGTAGTACAGTTTCTGCCCATATAACAGTAAGAATGGTGTATAGCCTGTTGATCGAATTGGAGTTGTTCTTAAACTCCATAGTACCGCTGGTAGTTCTTCTATCCAGCACCCCGATGATCTTTGCAGTGGCTCAATGAGCCGGGGTTTTATCCCGGACAAAACTAGTCCGTTGTATCTTTCCACCTACCTGTTCGATGCAGGGTGGGCTACTGAGGCAACATCTAGCCGGATCTTCTTTTCACGGTAAAACCTCGCAAATTCTCCTTCCGCAAAGTTTGTGCCATTATCAGTTATGATACTGTGGGGATAGCCATCTCTCAAGATTATATCTTTGAGGAATGTCATAGCTGTTGCCCCATCACATTTCCTGATTGGCTTCACTTCAATCCACTTGGTGAATTTGGCCAACATCACCAAGATATGAGTCATGTTTCCCTTTGCCGGCTTAAATGGTCCGACCATATCCAAACACCATACCGCAAATGGCCAAGTGATAGGTATAGTTTTCAGTTCCGACATTGGCATATGCGTCTTTGTGGTGTACCTCTGACAACCATTGCATTTTCTCACAAGGGTCCTCTGCTTGCTCCAAGGCACTTGGCCTAATAAAATCCATGCCGGAAAGCCTTTGCCACTAACGCTCTGGAAGATGCATGATGACCACATTCTCCTTGATGGATATCTCGGAGAATGTCAAGCCCTTCTTTCGGGTCTACGCATCACTGCAGAACACTTGTGAAACTTATTTTGTATAATTCGGCGTTTATGATAGTGTAAGCCTTTGGTCTTCTCTGGATTTGCCTTGAGAGTATCTCATCATCTGACAAGGTTCCCTCTTTTAGGAATTCAAATATTGGCTTTGCCCATGCAGGTATAACTCGAATGGGGAAAATATCCTGGTCTATTTCCATTGCATCCACCGACATACATCCAGCCGGACCAAGCCCTACAGTCCTCGGGTTCTGCGAGACAGTCCCCAGGTCTACCAAAGTAGTCCCCTGTTTTGCTATGGTGCTTCCCCAGTCTATATCCATGAGAGTAGCTTCTGATCCGGAGAGGGCCGGGACATAAATTAAGTCGGATTCTAGTGACAATGTAACGGATGGTTTTATCAAGTGTTCCAAAGCAACGCCTAGCGGGATTGGCTACCGAGATAAGCCCAACTTGGATAATACATCGGCTGCCTCATTCTCGATCCGAGGTATGTGATGGAATTCACATCCCTCAAAGAACCCACATATCTTTTGGACGTGGAATCTATTAAGGGCCATGTCTGCATCCAGAGCATCCCAATTGCCATACACTTGCTGCACCACCAAATCTGAGTCTCCAAAACACTGTATCCAATGTATTCCTACCTCCTTTTCTACCTTAAGTCCATGCACGAGCGCTTCATACTCGGCAACATTGTTTGATGCGCTAAAATGGATCTAGAGGACATATTTCAGCTGATCCTTCTTGGGGAAGGTAAGCACTACCCTGGCCCCCAGTCCTTCCTTTAGCTTTGATCCATCAAAGTGCATTCACCAGTAATTTGAGTCTGGTGGAGGTGGTTCGTATTGCATCTCATCCCAATCCACAAACAAATCTGCCACAACTTGGGATTTCATCGCATCTCTTCTATCAAATTGCGGTGCATACGGGGCTAACTCAATTGCCCATTTTGCAATTTGGCCGCTAGCATCTTTGTTGCCCATAATCTCGGATATGGGTGCTTCACATACCACTTTGATGGGGTGCTCCTCAAAGTAATGCTTAAGTTTTTTAGCTGCCATGTACACACCATATGCCATCTTCTGCCAGTGAGGGTAATTTTTCTTCGATGCCGATAATACCTCACTCAAGTAATACACTGGCCTTTGCACGGACTTACCTTCCTCATCGTGTTCCACCACTATTACTACAATTACGACTCGGTTGGTCGCGGCTATATAGAGCAACATTAGCTCCTTAGGTAGTGGCGCTGCTAGTATTGGTGAAGAGGACAACATCTTTTTTAGCTCTCGGAACGCGCTATCAGCTTGTGGTATCCATGTAAATTTGTCTGCCTTTTTAATTAACTGGTAGAGGGGCAATGCCTTCTCTCCCAACCGACTTCCAAACCGACTTAATGATGCTAGGCAACCTGTAAACTTCTGCACATTGATTTTCTGGTCACATCTTGCACAGTTTTCACATGCGGTGGGTGCATGTCGAAGAACTTAAGCTCCGGTTCAGTGAATCAGAGAGCATATGAGCGAGTTTGTTTCCATATAGTAACTGTTTACGTGGTTTACTTCTTTGCATTATTGTTTTTAAACTACATTGACTCGTTCATTCAAGATTTCGTTTAAGGGTGCTATCTAATGGAAATTTCTATAGAAAAAGCTATACTTAGAAGAAAAACAATGCAGTCGGAGTGTTATGCAATTTGCTCTAGAAAGAACAACCTTTTTTTCCGCGAAATCTATTTCAGTAGAGCGTATGATGTCGATGGCCCGAGGTAGAGCACTCAATGGGCTAGGGTGGCCCCCATTTCGCTTTACCAACCCCAGGGAAACTCCGAATACTAAGAGATTTTGGCAGTTCCTTTTTTCTATGGCTCGGATTTTCGTGGGGTTGGCCTCGATACCTCGACTGGATACCAGGAAACCAAGTAACTTCCCTACCCGCACACCAAAAGTACATTTTTCTGGGTTAAGCTTCATCCGGAACCTCGTTAGGTTCGCGAATGTTTGCTAGATATCATCAAGGAGCGTTTTGCTTTCCTTAGTTTTTATGACCACATCATCCACATAAACTTGGACATTTCAACCTATTTGGTCATGTAAACATTTTTGCATGCATCGTTGATATGTTGCTCCTGCATTACGTAATCCAAATGGCATAGTGTGATAGCAATAAGCCCCATACGTGGTGATAAATGCAGTCTTTATTTGATCATCCGGATTCAGAGGTATCTGGTGGAAACCAGAATATGCATCTATGAATGACAACAACTCACACCCAACAGTTGAATCTATGACCTGATCTATCCTCGGCACCGGAAATGGATCTTTTGGACACGCCTTATTCAGGTTCGTGTAATCGATACACATGCGCCATACCACTGCTACATTCGGATCATCCTTCTTCTTTTCTACCAGCATTGGATTAGAGAGCCAATCCGAGTAAAGCACTTCCATGATAAATCTGCCTGCAAGGAGCCGAGCTATCTCATCTCCAATGACTTTGATCCTGTCTTCGGTGAAGCGGCGAAGAGGTTGCTACACCGGCTTTTCTCCGGGTCTTACTTTCAAAGAGTTCTCGGCCAACTCCCTCGGCACACCTTGCAGGTCATATGTAGACCAAGCAAAGATATCCCGATTCTCACGGAGGAAGTTGACGAGCTCGCTTTCCTATTTGTCGCTTAACCCGGCACCAATAGTTACGGTGCGCTTTGGGAACTGGTCATCAACGAGAACTTTCTTTGTATCTTTCATCGCTTGAAATGAAACACTCCCATGCGGGTTAGTCAGAGCCGGCATATGCTGCTGCGTGGATTGAGCTAGTGTAGCCACTTAGATAATTTTCCTCTTCTCTTGAGCAATCACAAGTGACTCGGCCAGGTTAGGCCCGTAGAGGCACATTCAATGGAACACCTGAAGTCCCCAGTTATGGTAATCACCCCCTTGGTCCGGGCAGTTTCATCTTCAAGTAACTGATGTGAGTGCTTGCCATGAACTTGTTTAGAGCAGGCATGCCGAGTATTGCGTGATACGCGCTTTCCAAGTTTACCACCTCAAACTCCAAGTTTTCAGTCCGACAGTTGTCCCATGTGCCGAATAGCACGTCAACCTGGACCTTGCCGATGGGCTCACAGGAGATACTCGGCACAATGCCATGAAAAGTTATCCTTGTTGCTTGGAGCATGTTCTCCGATATTCCCAACTTGTGCATGGTATCCTTGTACATGATGTTAATGCTACTGCCGTTGTCTATCAGCACCTTGCAGAACCTTACGTTGTTATTCGGCCCAATGAACGTTGGATCTAGCATCAGAGCATAGGTCCTAGGACTCAACATAAGCTTTGGGTGGTCCTTGATACTCCAAATGATTTCCTGATCTGACTAAGGCATATACCTCGTCACGGCCAGCATTATCGCGTTCACCTCCATATGTCAGCGTTGCAAGCTTTTTCTGTCAGTCTCTTCTGTGGTGAACACATAGTAAGTTTGATGATTCTCTCTGTACTCATTTCTTCCTTCATTGCCATAATACCCTTGGTCTTGTTGTTACTGGTTATTCATTTGATGCACTGCATCCCTCCTTTCTTGATTCTCATACCTCGGTGGAGGTGGAGGCAACATCAGCTGCTGTCCATTCCCCCCAGTGAGCAGCTGTTGCCGAGGTGCTTCATTTCAAGGTGCTTTGTGCCGAGGTCCATCATGCCGAGGTGCATCGTGCGGAGGTGCATGAGCATTCCTTGAGCCACTTTGCTCTAGCTTCCTCATCCATTCACATTGCCGGGTCATATGATTCGCTGGACTATTTGGACTTGGCGTATGGAACTTGCACGGCTGATCCAACATAGACTCGTAAACGTATGTATAATTTCTGATGTTCCATGCTTGTTTTATATCAACTATCTTATGTTTTGTCTACATTTTGAGATACTTTTATGCATTTTCTGAGACTAACCTATTAACAAGATGCCACAGTGCTAGTTGCCTATTTTCTTCTATTTTTGGTTCTAGAAAAGCCAGAAAATGAATATTCTCGGAATTGGACCGGACAAAAGCCAAAGTCGATATTTTACCGGAAGACTCATAGAGCCAGAAGACGAGACGGAGAGGGGCCACGAGGTGGCCACACCACCTGGTGGCGTGGGCCAGCCCAGGCCATGCCAGGGGTGGTGTGGGCCCCTCGGGCGCCCACCGACCTTTCCTCTTCGCCTATAAGAAGCCTCCCAATGAAGAAACCCTAGAGAATCCAGCCTCCAGCCACGAAAAGTTCCACAGCGCCGCCGCCACCAAAGGGGAGATTTGGGGGACAGAAAGTCTCTGTTCCGGCACCCTGCCGGGACGGGGAAGTGCCCCCGGAGCCAACTCCATCGATCTCCACCGCCATCGCCATTGCTGATTCCCATGATGATGAGGGAGTAGTTTTTCCTCGAGGCTAAGGGTTCTACCGTTAGATATGTGTTCATCTCTCTTTCTCTATGCATGATCATATTGTGATCATGAGCTTTGTAATCAAGTAGATCTACCTTGCTACTCAAGTGCTTTAATAGATCCCTGCTCTCCCCATGTGTGTGAAAGTGACAGCGTGCACACCATGGTGGCACTTACGATAGAGATTACAAATACTTGTTATGAGTTATATTTGGAGTTGCATGTCTCTATGAAATTGTGGTGTTTGTTGGAACCATCTAGCGCTCAAGGTGATAGTGTGGGGTTATCTAGATGGGGAAAGCGAACTTTGAGGAGTGCTGTTATAGCCCTACCATGGATTAGAGTGTCCAACCGGAGAGTAGTTCAGAGTAGTATCATAAAGAGAAGATATTTATATGAGAGTGTTCACTAGTGAAAGTATGATCCCTAGGCCTTGTTTTTAAGCATTGAAACACCGTTTGCAACTAGATCTGTTACATGTTTGCTTGCTGCAATCTTTATTTCAGTTTGCCTTTAGTCTCTTCCACACCATCAAGCTATTTTTTGGCACCGTTGTCTTATATCCATACCACTTGTATTTTACTATCTCTTCGCCGAACTAGTGCACCTATACACCTAACAAGTATATTGGGTGTGTTGGGGACACAAGAGACTTCTTGTATCTTGATTGCAGGGTTGCTTGAGAGGGATACCTTTGACCACTTCCTCCCTAAGTTCAACAAACCTTGGGTAATCCACTTAAGGGAAACTTGTTGCTGTTCTACAAACCTCTGCACTTGGAGACCCAACAACTGTTTACAAGAATAGAAGTGCGTAGACATCAAGCTATTTTCTGGCGCCGTTGCCGGGGAGGTAAGGTAAAAGGTACTCACATCCACTAGCTACTAAGCTATCTTCTAGTATTGTTGCTAGTGTGTGAGTGCTCGAAGTTATTTCCTTTAGATTCTGCAATTAAATCTTTTTGTTTCTTGTTTTTATTTTCACTAGTTAGGCTTAATGGAAAACAACAAAAAATTAGGGAGCTTTATAGTATTTATCTTGAGTTAGGACATGAAGTGTTTGAAGAGAAAATTAAAAAACCTATGGAACTTTCTTTGCATGCTAATAGCAATGTTATTAGTATGAATCTTTTGAACACCTTTGTTACTAATGCTATGGAAACGTCTAAGCTTTGGGAAGTTAGTTTTTATGAAAATGATCTTTTTAGTTCCCCGGCTTTAAAGAAGAAAATTTGCTCTGATGATACTTTATCTCCCATATGTGGTAATTCTAATGATACTTGTAATATTTTAAATCCACATACTGAAAGCATCCGTTTTAAAATACCTATAAAGATTGTTGAACATGTTATGAATAACTGTTATTTTGGAGATGGAACTGTCCATCCTGGTGATCATTTACTCTTTATACACGAATTATGCGAGTTGTTCAAGTGTGTAGGTATTTCAATGAACCGGGTTAAGAGGAAGCTCTTCCCTTTTTCACTTAAGGGCAAATCAAGGGAGTGGTATGATCTACTAGATGATCCTCATCATTTGGAGTGGAAGGAACTTGAATCTCTCTTTTATTCTAAATTTTATCCTCCTCATGAAATTCATAAAGATAGGAATTGAAGGAAATATGCCCGAGAGGCAATAATAAAGTGGTTATTATCTTATTCCATGTTTATGATAAATGTTTATTTTTCATGCTATAATTGTATTAATTGGAAACGTTAATACATGTGTGTTTAATAAACAAAATACAAAGTTCCTAGTAATGCCTCTCATATAAACTAGCTCGTTGATTAACAAGATGATCAAGGTTTCCTGGTCATGGACATTGGATGTTGTTAATAACGAGGTCACATCATTAGTGGAATGATGTGATGAACATTCATACAAAGTATAGCATTACGATCAGAGTCATTATGTTTATATTGCTATAACATCATACTAAGTAATCTTAGTCCTTAGACCATGAGATCATGTTAATTGCTAACACCGGAAGAGTATCTTGATAACATCAAATGCACACCGTAACATGGTGACTATAAAGGTGGGTTCAGTGCTACGACGGTGTTATGTTGACGCTCATGGATCAAGAGTGGGATTTGTCCATCCCGATGACGGATAGATATACTCTCGGTCCTCTCGGTGATATCACATTGAAATAGCTTGCAAGCAAGTGATCTGATCACTAGAATGTTATATCACCGGAACGAGAAAAGAGTGCATGTCGGTAACAAAATCAAACTAGGTATTTGGATGCCAGTGATTGAATCTCGGACATGTAATATATCGCGAGACAAAGGGATTTAGTTATGACGTTAAAGGTTCACACGATCACAAGGGTCATCGTTGAATATGTGGGAGTCAGTACAGATCTCCAGGTCCCGCTGCTGATTATTGATCGGAGAGGGATCTCGATCATGTCTGCATTATTCGCGAACCGTAGGGTGACACACTTAAGGGATACCGACACCATTTATGAGCAAATATGTTTCAGATAAAGATTAAGAAAGCGCTGGAATCATTTCGATGGAAACCGAAATTGTTTCGGGTGAAATTGCTGAAACTGGTTCTGCATGTGATATTGAAATGTTGCAGGGAGTTTTATGTGAATGTTTGTTAATTAAAGTAATTAAAAAAATTCTGAATAAAATAAATAAAAGTGTTTTATTTAATGAGAGCTTGCATTAAATTTGGTGGAAATTTAATGCATGTGAGTGGACATGAGTGGAGGTGTGTGTTTATGTGAGTGGGAGCTCCACCCACATGAATGAGGGAGAGGTGGAGCGAGGAGGCGGAGGTTGTTCAGTGGACCGAGCATGTGTGCGATCACGGATGCACCGCTACTTTGCGGTGCTGGACTTGATGGTGCTAGACCTGATGGTGCTGGAGGTGCTGGACTTGAGATCGGCAAGTGTACCGACTACATCATCCACGAGTTCCAACTCGTTAACAAAGCTTTGTTATCTTCGAGGGTAAGTTCTCTATGGATGTATATCCACCCGTTGCTTGTATCTAGTAGATAGATCTTGGCTTATAGTTCCCATCGTAGGAATTTTTTTGTTTTCTATGCTGCGAACCCAACAGTGGTATCAGAGCCTGATCTATGCGTAGGTGCTTTGCACGGGTAGTACACATATGTTTATATGTGGGCAATGATGATCATGTTATTTCTTCTTTCATGTATTTTGGATATTGGTGGCATAGTGGGATGAAGCGGCCCGGACCAACCTTACATGTCATCGCACATGAGACCGGTTCCACGACTGACATGCAACTAGTTTTGCATAAGTGGCTGGCGGGTGTCTGTCTCTCCTACTAGAGTCAATATCTGATTTACAACAAGTTGCTAATAACTTGGTTATCCTCGTTGTGGTTCCATGTTCGTAGGTAAGACTGGTTCTATCTCCGAAAGTCCTAAGCCACGTAAAACTTGCAATGGATAAATGAGAGGCGTCTAGTTTAGATAGTTGCTGGGCTAGTGTCATGATATGGTAATGTTGTAAGTAGATGTATGATAGATACTCTTACAACATACTTGACGTGTAAGTTCCATAGACCTTGTCCTTACACACAAAGGAATGATAGAGATCATACCACGAAGCAAATGATAGAGATCAAATGCATGGACCATATCATCTCACTTTACACATTAGATGTTTGCATCTTATACTGCTAGTTTGGCGCTTTTGGTAGCATTGTAAGATGATCCCTCATTTTGATATCAAGATAAAATGTGTTCTTCCTTGAGTATGCACCGTTCTATGGATCGTGTTTCGAGACATCACATTTTGATCGGGTGTACTCGACTCCGCGCTTTCATACAACGGGTGTAAGACAGTTTTACACACGCGGATACTAAGGTTCTTACTTGACGAGCCTAGAATGTACAGACATGGCCTCGGAACACGAACTGAAAGGTTAAGCATGAGTCATATAGTTGATGTGATGCCCATATTGATGCTCGCCTTTGAAGCTACACCGACTCACGTGATGATCGGACTTGGTGTAGTGGATTTGGTTCATGTAATCACCAAAAAGGCACGAGGGATGTCGTTTTTGAGTGGGAGTTCATTTCTAATTTGGATTAGTCGAACTCAATTTGTCATAAACTAAATCAAAGTGAATTTGCATAATTTGTTGTAGTCATTGGCATATGTTCACTACCTTATACTTAGTTTTAATTGAGATAATAGAACTATAGAATTTTGGTTATTTACTTTATGAACTGGTATCGTATTGTTTTGAATGTCAATTTAAAGTTTAAGAAGTCCTATTGCAAACTTTCAGCAAACTCAATCTACTCCATGAAGTTTAATAAGTAGTATTAAATCAAGAGTAAGAATTCCAATGTTAGTATCTAAAGTATCATGTTTGCCTCCATGATTATTGATATTCAAAAGTTGTTTTAATATCAAGATTATCTAGGAGCTGAAAAATTGTTTCAAAAACCGTCATGTTTTTGGTTGCATTATGATAGAGTATAATTTAGCAAAATACATGTTCTCATATTGTATGAGAATTTGTGAAGGATAGAGATGCTAGGCATCCGGATCTCCCAAAAAGGGTTTGGGAACTAACATTATACTCGCGATTCTTTCTTATAGGCTATAGTAGCTTGATCATGAAAGTTGTCATGATAAGGATGAATATAAGATGTAAGTAAAATGTTTACTACACTAATAGATTACTAAAGAATGGATTTTTGAAAGAACACCAAACATTTGATGATGGTGATCCACTTCAAAGTGCAAGTCGAAAGGTATTAGTATTTGACTATATACGCTTTGTACTATGAGTCATGTGAATGACACGACTATTGATGTTGATAGATTCTTTTAAAAGAAAAGGAATTGTTGAAAGAGAATCTATAATATATTTGGCTGAAAAGAAAAGGTTGGAGATGTCCAACTTAGGTATATAGAAGACATACATGTTATGGCTGTATTCCTTGCTTGTTAAACAATGTGGTTCTGAGGTATTGGATACCGGTATTGGATACCGAATTGGTTGGTATGAAGTGTCATACAAAACAACACAATTCATGAACTGCAACGGCCTAAGTTATTGGCAAGAGAATAAGTGATGATGTTCATCGAAAACAAATAAAGTGTTATTGTGTTTTCGTTGTCGTCAAACCTAGCCTTCAAGATTTGTTTTAATAATTGTTATTCTGTTCCGGTATTACGAGAACAATGGTTATTCAAATAATTATCGTATTCCATAAAGGATAGATGAACTTTTACAAGTCTAGTTGGAGAAATCACATCCATAAACATTATTGCTAAAATGTCGTAAGAAAAATGATTGGAAGATCACTTATGAAGTGACATCACCGTTTGAATTATATTGGAAAGTAAACATGAATAAACTCCATGATGATGGATTTTTGGAGTCTTTTAATTTTGATCAATTGACGCTTGTGAAACATTCCTCAAGATAATTGAAACTTTGTCCATAGGCCAAAGAGGAACGACTGACTAACTTATTGGATATTATGCACGTTGATGTATATAGTCCATTGTGTGTAGCCATATGCGATGGATCCTTTTGCTTCATATGCTTTCTCCCGAAATTTGAGTGAATATATCTATATATTTACTTAATAAGGAAGAAGTATGAAACATTTGAAAATTGTTCAAAGACTTTCAAGATGAAGTGAAAAATCATTGTAACAAGAAAATAAAACAGTTTATGATTTGATCATCAAGCAAGATAGTTGAGTTATAGGTTTAGCAAAACACCTAATATTTCAGGAATTGTTCCATGAATTTTCTTTTCCCGATAAACCACAGGAGTATGGTATGTTCGAGAGATCAAATCAAACCTTGTTTGACATGGTAAGATCAAAGGTGTCATTTATATAACTACCATTATGTTTTAAGGATTAAATCTTTAGAGACTACCGCTTTTACACTGAAAAGAGCACCATCGTGATCCGTTGAAATGACACCATATGAGTTATGGTTTGGGATAAAACCCGAATTGTCTTTTCTTAAATTTTGGTATGCTTTGCATAAGTAAAATGTTTACAACCAAACTCGGATAAGCACGTCTTTGTAGGTTATTCCAAAAAAATTGTTGGGAAATCCTCCATAACACCGAGGACAAAAGAGTTTGTCGCTTGGAACTTCAAGTTTCTTGAGAAGGAATTTTTCGTGAAAAGTTAAGTGGGAGGAAAATAGAACTTTGATAAGGTTGTTGAACCTTAGCTATATGTGCTAAGTAGCGCAGCGCCGGAAAGTGTCCCGGTGGCGGCCACAATGCTCATGGCTCCCGTGATTACAAAAAGTTGTGATCTTGGAGATTAGAGTTCCTATTGAACCATATGGGTCGGTAAGAATCAAATAGTAAGATTTAAAATAGAAGTCGTTATTGTTTTGACAATGATGAACCGACTGCATGCAAAGAAGCGATGATGGGACCTGACTCCATAAAATGACTGGAAGTCATAGAATCCGTGATAGTATCCATACACGAGAAACCAGATTTCTGAACTTGGAAGACCCTCCGGGAAGGCGTGAAGCCTATAGGTCGTGTTTGGATCTATAAATAAATAGACATGGATGTTTAACATCTATGAAATAGTCGACATGTCGGAAAGAAGTTTACGGCAATGTTCAAGGAGTTGACTATGACAAGATTTGTTCTTTCATAGCGATATTTTGTCTTGACGGATTAATGTAGCAACCACTACATATAATTTGGTATATGGTAGTTGACTAAACAAAACAAGGTTCTTCTAATAGAATGGTTACCTAGGACGTGTACATGACACGGTCTGACGGGTTTTGTTAATTCAAAAGGGTGCTAAAAGGGCATGCAAACTTCAATAGTTGAAGTGAGCATAGCAGAGTTGGAATCTTCACCATGATGAAAATGTTAAAGGAGTTTAATTTCATAGGACATGATGAAGATTCTTGCATTTGCAAGAAATTAAGTGGGAGCGTTGAGACAAATTTCTAATACATTATGCAGAGTACATATTGTTGATTGGAAATGATGTATCTTTTATTGACACAAGTTAAGAATTTCAATAGAATAGGATTTCGACGAAAGACTTGGGCAAAACAAGAATATTTGGCATCAATGTCTATATGGATAGATTGAGGCGCTAATATGGTTATGCCAGACGTACATATATGAGATATTGAAAGAGTTCAATATGGAAACAACAAGAAAGGTTCTTGTTGCATGGAAAGGATTGTATCAAGATTCAAGTGTTTCAACACTTGGTGAGTAAAATCACATGAATATTTTGATCGATTATACCATGATATGTATATATCCAAATATGTCCTATGATCTAAATGTTATGAGCACATACCAGAATGATTCATAAGAGGGTCATTGGATGATAGTAAAGATATTCTTATGAGCTTTGGAAGAACTAAGAATATATCATGTATAAGTGACAAATAGTTAAAGGTAGTTCATTGTAAAGTGTTACATTGATACTAGTTTTGCCACAAGATACAAATTAAATTTATATCAATTGAGACTATGGGTGGCACAATGTAATGGAAAGGATGTTGATGGATTTGGATGAGTTCCAAAGTTGAGACATTGTGACGGATACTACAACAAAAGGCTAAGTATATGACTGCTATAGTAGCAGCAAAGGAGGGCATTTGTGTTAAGTAGTTTGCTATCAAACTAGGTGTGGTTCAAAGTGGGATAATACTATGAAGATATATTGTATGACAATAATATCAACATATTTTAACCCGGACGAACTAAAGGTCTCACCAAAGGACCAAATTTATACAATGCCATCTCATTTGAGAATGAGTGATGCGTAGAGACGCAAAGACATGCAAATACACACAGACTGGAAACTGTCAGATCCGGAGATTATGTTAACCACTAGAAATCGCGTATATGCAACACCATAAATCCATAGGTGTTCAATACGCAAAGTTTTTCAAACTAGATTATTGACTCTAGTGCAAGTGGGAGACTGAAGGGAATATGCCCGAGAGGCAATATTAAAGTGGTTATTATCTTATTCCATGTTTATGATAAATGTTTATTTTGCATGCTATAATTGTATTAATTGGAAACATTAATACATGTGTGTTTAATAAACAAAATACAAAGTTCCTAGTAATGCCTCACATATAAACTAGCTCGTTGATTAACAAGACGATCAAGGTTTCCTGATCATGGACATTGGATGTTGTTAATAACGAGGTCACATCATTGGTGGAATGATGTGATGAACATTCATCCAAAGTATAGCATTACGATCAGAGTCATTATGTTTATATTGCTATAACATCATACTAAGTAATCTTAGTCCTTAGACCATGAGATCATGTTAATTGCTAACACCGGAAGAGTATCTTGATAACATCAAACATCACACCGTAACAGGGTGACTATAAAGGTGGGTTCAGTGCTACGAAGGTGTTATGTTGAGGCTCGTGGATCAAGAGTAGGATTTTTCCATCCCGATGATGGATATATATACTCTAGGCCCTCTCGGTAATATCACATTGAAATAGCTTGCAAGCAAGTGATGTGATCACTAGAATGTTATATCATGGGAACGAGAAAAGAGTGCATGTTGGTAACGAGATTAAACTAGGTATTTGGATGCAAGTGATCGAATCTCGGACATGTAATATATCGCAAGACAAAGGGATTTAGTTGCGACGTTAAAGGTTCACACGATCACAAGGGTCATCGTGGAATATGTGGGAGTCAGTACGGATCTCCAGGTCCCACTGCTGATTATTGATCAGAGAGGGGTCTCGATTCGTGAACCGTAGGGTGACACACTTAAGGGATACCGACACCATTTAGGAGCAAATATGTTTCAAATAAAGATTAAGAAATCGCTGGAATCATTTCGATGGAAACCGGAATTGTTTCGGGTGAAATTGCTGAAACTGGTTCTGCATGTGATATTGAAATGTTGCAGGGAGTTTTATGTGAATCTTTGTTAATTAAAGTAATTAACAAAATTCTGAATAAAATAAATAAAAGTGTTTTATTTAATGAGAGCTTGCCTTAAATTTGGTGGAAATTTAATGCATGTGAGTGGACATGAGTGGAGGTGTGTGTTTATGTGAGTGGGAGCTCCACCCACATGAATGAGGGAGAGGTGGGGGCACCCACCATGGCCGGCGCCATGCCCCCTTGGGCTTCCCCCCTCTCCTATATAAGGAGCACCTCCTCCTCCTCTCCTCTTGCACCACCTCCTCGTGAAGGTTCTCTTCTCCCTCTAGTTATTCCCCATGGTCTCGGATTAGCGAGATACATGTTCCCGGTGGCTTTATGTGGAAAGGAGTTGCTGCTTCCGCTGCATCACTGGAGCGAGGAGGCAGAGGTTGTTCGGTGGACCGAACGTGTGTGCGATCATGGATGCACCGCTACTTTGCGGTGCTAGACTTGATGGTGCTGGACCTGATGGTGCTGGAGCTGCTGGACCTGAAGGACTTCATCACAATCTTGAGATCGGCAAGTGTACGACTACATCATCCACGAGTTCCAACTCGTTAACAAAGCTTTGTTGTCTTCGAGGGTAAGTTCTCTATGGATGTATATCCACCTGTTGCTTGTATCTAGTAGATAGATCTTGGCGTATAGTTCCCATCGTAGGATTTTTTTGTTTTCTATGCTACGAACCCAACAGGAATTACATTTATAATTTTCATTCGCATGATGGAGAAAGTATTGCCCAAGCATGGGGGAGATTGAAGTCACTAATGCTCAAATGTCCCATTCATGAGCTCCCCAAGAATATTGTTATTACTAATTTTTATCCAAGGCTTTCAGGACATTACAAAGACTATCTAGATACTTGTTTAGAGGGATCCTTCACAAGTAAGGAGGTCAAAGCTAAGTGGGATCTTCTTGAAACAATTCAAATCAATACCGAATATTGGGATAACAACAAAGGTAAAGAACCAGGTATAAAATATGAGTATGATTGCATTAAGTATTTCTCTAAAACTGCTAATTTTCAAGAGCTTAATGCTAAATATGGTCTTGATCCTCAAATTCTTATTGATTGTTTTAGAGCTTTTTCTTCTCATATTAATGCTCCTAAAGAAAAATGGGACATGTATCATGAGCCTTTTAAAGACACTTGCATGGAAAATGAAATTGTTATTAATGATAGCAATAAACATGCTCAAACCTCTCAAAGTACTATTTCTTATAAGCATGTTAATTTTTGTGGAATACATAGAACTTGTGAGAATAATAAAATTGAATAAGAATATTGTATCACCCAAAGGAATGAAAAAACTAGAACATGGTATAGGGCTCTAAATGATCTTGGTAAAAAAGTTTGTGCCCTCTATCCTTTTATTTGTGAACTTTCCTTTGAAGTGGGTCAATTCAATTTTCATTGCTCAGGCCATAATAATAGCCCTTCTAATATAATAAGTACTACAAGTTTGTATTGTGGTGACATGATCACTCCTAATCAGCATGATGAACTTACATTATTTTTGGGATCTGAAGAGTTATCAAGAAAAACTTCTTTGGTAGATATGAGTGCTTTTGGTATGAATAGTGTCCTGCATGGTTGTAATCTTTATTTTGTTGATAATTGCCACACAAATACTTACGTACAAAATATTATAAAAGATGAGATTTTACAAAAATATGACAGGACTAATATGTGTTTTGATCTTATTAATGAAAAGAAGGAATCCTCCAAAGTTTCTTCTATTGTCTCTAACAATAAACCAGGGTATATGGAGAAGATTCCTTTCAAGCCTCTCCCTCCTAAAGAGAAGAAGAAAAATAAGAAAAGGAGGAGTAAAAGGAGAGAGGAAACGGTATTTTCCCCTAAGCATGTTGCTCCTATTATAGTTTTTGATGAGTTTGAACTCAATGATGTTCCTATGCCTATTAGCTATAGTAGTGATCATGATTGGGAAAAGCACACTATTTTTGATATTGAAAATATCTTTGGTGCCAATTCTAGAAATGATGATATTAATAATTGTTGTAATATTAGTGCTATCCATGTTCCTTCCAATGATGATATGTTTACAAATGAACAAACTTTGGAAGATAACTATTCTATTGCTTATGATGATACTATACCTACAATATATGATGATTACAATAATGAATATGATATTTTCAGTCCACCTACTATTGAGGAGAAAATTAATTATGATTACAATATGCCTCCTATATTTGATGATTATGGTGATGAGAATAATAATGATAGCTATTTTGTTGAATTTGCTCCCACTACAATTAATAAGAATGACTATGTTTATGTGGGGAGTATTAATTCTTTTATACATGTGGCTCATGATAAGAATGTTTTAGGTGATAGTTATATTGTTAATTTTATTAATGATTCTACTAAAAGTTATTATGAGAGAGGGAAACATGGTTTTATGCATCTCAATAATATTAGGTTTCCCCTCTTTATGTTGAAAGTCTTGAAGTTGCACTTGTTTTGCTTTCCTATGCTTGTTGCTTTGTGCTTTCATGACTTGTTTCTTTACAAGATTCCTATGCATAGGAAGTGGGTTAGAATTAAATGTGCTTTGAATTTTCTTTTTGATGCTCTCTTTTACTTCAATTCATATTTCCTATGTGAGCATCTTCTCAAACTATCATGCCTAACTTATAGGCGTTAAAGAAAAGTACTTATTGGGAGATAACCCAAAAGTTTTAGTTGAGTCTTGGAAGCTATTGCTTTAGTAATAACCTCTCCTTATCGTTGTTATTTTCTTTTTGTGCCAAGAATAACCTCTGATGAGAGGGAAGTAAGATTAGGGGAAGTGCTATCCCGAAACATATTTTTGTGCTTCATTGTAAAAATTCGTGTAAAATCTTTGTACGTCGGTTTGAGCTGTGATTTTTTGTGCTTCTGACCCAGTTTGTTCTCTAACTTCTTTAGTTCAACACTTTTCGATATGAGAAACAGAAGGTCTTCAAAAAATTGGGTTTTACCTTCTGGTCTATTTTGACAGATTTCAGCCATTATTTGCATTTGCTTCTTGTTGATTCCTTTTTGGGGAATTGAGATTTTTTAGGGAAGTGCTAAAGTAGCTTGTGTTTTAATGGAAGTTTTATTAGTGTTGGAACTGCACCCAAAAGACTTATTATCTTGAGTGCACTAATGTTGCTAATAAAAATTGTGTGAAGTTTTGTATGAAGGAAAAATTTCAGGTGTATGGAAAGAATGATGTAATGAGATGAAGAATGGACTAAAGCTCAAGCTTGGGGATTCCATGCATGTCACCCCAAGAAATATCCAAGAAGTACAAGCGTCAAAGCTTGGGGATGCCCAAGGTATCCCCTTCTTCATCAATAAAAATCTCAGGTTCCTTCCAAACACTTCATTTTTATTGTTTCATGCACAATTGTGTTGTTCTTGGAGCATCTTCGTTTTGGTTTTGGTTTTTGTTTGCTTGGTTTCCTTAGTTTTCTTGAATAAATTGGTTGGACCCCCTCATTCATACATTAGTTTTCAAATAAGTTTGGTTTGGATTGGAAAAGAGTAGGAAAAGATCATGCTTAAGTGGTAAAATGAGCTTGTTTTTGATTGTGGCCTATGCTTTGTCATGTCATGCTTGATATTGTTTTGGATTTATGCTTCGTGATTTTTGCTGTAGCATTACATGTTATAAACAATTGAGATTTCTTAATGTGCCTTGAAAGAATCAAGCGTTGCTTTAGCATATTAAATCATAATATTGTGGTATTCTCCTTTGATGCTTTATTTGGGTTGACTTGGCGCATGCTCGCACCATGTTATGACTATCCCAAGTCACCATAGCCTCTATGATCCTTTAGTTTTCGACTTGTAATATCACTTTATGCTTTAATTGATGATGTTTTGTCGCTTTGCATGATTATGGCCATTATTGCTCTCTTAGTTGGTTGCTCCCAGTCTTTTTCCTAGCCTCCGCATGTACCAAGGATGAGTTCCACTCATGCATCCAACTCCAAATAAAACCATGTTATTCCAAAGATTCCACCATACCTACCTATTAGCATTTGCTATTCCATGTATATTCATGTTTTTATCTACCTTCCGAATTAAACTTGTTATGTGAAAATTAGTGATTAAAGCTCTCACGAACTTGATGGAACACTTTACTTTCTTGCACTCAATAATCTTGAACCATTGTGTCCATCTTTGTTGCGTATATGCTTCCGCTTTATAAGTTGAAGTTAGCAAAATCATGTATCATGGGGAACGATTTCAACATTGCACTTATATTCCGTTGATATCATGCTTCTTTTGCTTATGGCTCCCAGCGGTGTGAAATAAAAGGGGAACTTGTAAGATCATGGAGTATGTATGTGTGTTAGAGAAACGCCTAGGCCGCTAGCCTAAGCCATGCCTAATCATGGTGGAAACTTGCAGCATAACCATAATGAGGATTCTATGAAGCATCCTCAATAAAAACCTGTGCAAATAGCAAATAAAAGATCGCCGAGATGCTCATTGTCTATTGCCTTGTCATTGTGATATAGGATAGCTCCTTTGTCATGGGGCAAGGGGTACCCTATTGGTGGTTATCTATGATATATATGTACTTACAATGACAAGAGCTTACTTGTGACTGAATTTGAGTAGCATGAGGTTCGGTACTCGTAAGCAAGGGGCATGAGATTTCAACTTATAACTTGTCAAGCATATCCTCTTAGTTGTGTCACTTTAACCTTAATCACTTAAAGATGCTTATGATAGGGGAAATGAGAGCTGAAAGCTAATAAGTACCATAATTTTTGGAAGCTCTTTATGAGACTTGAATCCCTGCTTCCTTCTATGAAGGCCTTTCTTTTACTTTTATGTTGAGTCTCCATCTTCTATCTTTATGCACCTACTGAGAGAGCATAGTGGCCATTCTTAGTTTAATGTGCATTGTCCCAAAACTTATTGATTTATTTATAATGTTGATATTGCTTGTTCTTGAACTATCTGTATCTAGTCACCCTTATGAACTTTGAAGGTGTCATATGCATTTATGTTTTGCTACTCCATGAGGGACAAGCTGAATTCCACTATGCTAGGTTTTCTATAAGTGAAACAAACAAACGTCTTTCAATGCATTGTTATTCATGATCTTTGTTTGTATCCTTTCATGTTACAACATAGTTGCTATGTCTTATTGTTAGAACTATATATTTCATGCTATGTTAAAGTACTATGATCCCAGCTATCAATGTTTTATAAATGCCTTGATAAAGATTGTGATGGTGCATGTCACCTCAATTTTTTTTCTTTTTATCACTTACCTACTCGAGGACGAGCAGGAGTTAAGCTTGGGGATGTTGATACGTCGTAAACGTATCTATAATTTTTAACGTTCCATCCTTGTTTTATATCAACTATCTTATGTTTTGTCTACATTTTGAGATACTTTTATGCATTGTATATGACTAACCTATTAACAAGATGCCATAGTGCCAGTTGCCAGTTTTCTTCTTATTTTGGTTCCAGAAAAGCAAGAAAATGAATATTCTCGGAATTGGACTGGACAAAAGCCAAAGTCGATATTTTACTAGAAGACTCACAGAGCCAGAAGACGAGACGGAGAGGGGCCACGAGGTGGCCACATCACCTAGTGGCACGTGCCAGCCCAAGCTGCGCCAGGGGGTGGTGTGGGCCCCTCGGGCGCCCACCGACCTTGCCTCTTCGCCTATAAGAAGCCTCCCGCTGTAGAAACCCTAGAGAATCCAGCCTCCAGCCACGAAAAGTTCCACAACGCCGCTTCCACCAAAGGGGAGATTTGGGGGACAGAAAATCTCTGTTCCGGCACCCTGCCAGGACAGGGAAGTGCCCCCGGAGCCAACTCCATCGATCTCCACCGCCATCGCCATTGCTGATTCCCATGATGATGAGGGAGTAGTTTTTCCTCGAGGCTAAGGGTTCTACTGGTAGATATGTGTTCATCTCTCTTTCTCTATGCATGATCATATTGTGATCATGAGCTTTGTAATCAAGTAGATCTACCTTGCTACTCAAGTGCTTCAATAGATCCCTGCTCTCCCCATGTGTGTGAAAGTGACAGCGTGCACACCATGGTGGCACTTAGGCTAGAGATTACAAATACTTGTTATGAGTTATATTTGGAGTTGGATGTCTCTATGAAATTGTGGTGTTTGTTGGAACCATCTAGCGCTCAAGGTGACAGTGTGGGGTTATCTAGATGGGGAAAGCGAACTTTGGAGTGCTGTTATAGCCCTACCATGGATTAGAGTGTCCAACCGGAGAGTAGTTCAGAGTAGTATCATAAAGAGAAGATATTTATATGAGAGTGTTCACTAGTGAAAGTATGATCCCTAGGCCTTGTTTGTAAGCATTGAAACACCGTTTGCAACAAGATCTGTTACATGCTTGCTATCTGCTATCTTTATTTCAGTTTGCCTTTAGTCTCTTCCACGCCATCAAGCTATTTTTGGCACCGTTGTCTTATATCCATACCACTTGCATTTTACTATCTCTTCACAGAACTAGTGCACCTATACACCTTACAAGTGTATTGGGTGTGTTGGGGACACAAGAGACTTCTTGTATCTTGATTGCAGGGTGGCTTGAGAGGGATACCTTTGACCACTTCCTCCCTGAATTCGATAAAACTTTGGTAATCCACTTAACGGAAACTTGCTGCTATTCTACAAACCTCTGCACTTGGAGGCCCAACAACTGTCTACAAGAATAGAAGTGCGTTGACATCATCGGGCTTCTCTGGTTAGGCCTTCTAACTCAGAGGTAGCTGCATTGGCAACCCTGAGGGTCTTAGCCGGAGTAATGTACCTCTCAAGCCCTATAGGTACTATCGTATCTATCTGACCCGGCCTAGGCACATACTCCCTGTCAATCTCAGTAATCAGGTTTCTACTTTGGATTTTTACTCCATCTATGTGGTTTGCCTTTGCATACTCCCGCTAAGTGATATTCAATGACTATTGTAACTCGGCTATTTTTTTCACACCAACTAGCATTTTCTGCCTAGTTTCCTCTAACTCAGCCTGTGCCTGATCCGGATCTACTACTGGCACTATGGACGTTACTAAGCTATCTATTGCCTACTGCAGTACATTCTCTAGCCTCTTGCAATGCCCCAGTTTTAGTTAATCCTTAATTAGGGTTGTTTGTGCATTCATGAGCATCATTATTTTGTTAAGAAATAAAAATGCATGCAAAAGGAAAATTAATTGAAATCCTAAACCCTAATCCTTCCCCTCTTTTTGAAATGAATTCAAAATGGTTTTTGTATTTTGAAAAGATCAAAAGTGTGGATCTCAAATAGTATAAAGGGGTCCCTGCATTATTTTGGAGTTTACATATGTTCTAGTATTTTTAAAATGAGCCAAAACAGTTTTGATATGGAAATACAAAGAGAAAAGGAGAAAATAGGAAAAGGAAAATGTTTTAACATAAAAAAATAAGACCCAGAGCTAGAGCCAGGCCGGCCCAGAGCTTCCTCCCGCGCTAAACGACGCCTGTGCGCAGCAGCCACAACCCGCAGCCGGCCCAGCCCGCCATACCCCTTCGTGTTGTCTTCTTCCTCGCCGGCCAAGCAGCTGCGTGCCCTCCCCGATTTGGCAAGCGTACAACCACACGGGGTTTATGGGGGCCTCTCTACTAAATAACTTGCCTAGTAGATTCCATGAGTCACATAGTTCGGGCGTTCCATTCGACATATGCATAGAAAACGTTTTGAAAGATTTGGCGGGTCAAGGTGCATCATCATAGGTAGGTAAGCATGGACGGGGTTGCTTGGGGTGGATGGAGCCCCTGGTAAACCAACCTCGACTCACATCTCTAGGGACCGGCTTTGGGATTTGACCCGTTATGGTGGAACCCTCCTTAGGGCATGACTCATGGTCTCGGCGAAAGCAAGGTAAAGGTCGTGTCTAACCACCCTCTGCTGGCCTTCCCAGGAAGAGGGCTAATGATTCTGGCATTAAGAGTCGGTTAGTACATGTGGGTAAAGTTGTACACCCCTGCAGGGTTAAATCTTTTCGAAAATCCGTGTCCACGGTTATGGACGACTTGGGAATGAACGTGAGATCATAGAGAATTATAACCTAATCGTAAAACTTGGCAACTAATGTTTGTTAAAGATGCTTCCTCATGGGTACGATGGGGTGATCCTAGTTGTGAGATGAGGATTACTTTGGTGGATATCAAAAGATGATGAGGAATTCTTTGGAGACGTTGCTCTCTTATCCCATTTTAAAATATTCTGATTAGACGAGCTTCTTCTCTCTCTTGTTTTACAAACAGAGATGGCTTTATGCAAAATAACTGCACCAGCCATAAGTCTTGTGGAGTACACCCTGTACTCACCCTTGCTTTGTTGATACTTTTCTAGCAGAGTAAATATTCCCCTGAAGACAAGTTTGGTATGACATCGACACCGACGAGTAGCTTGGGGTTCCCGGCCGGCAACCTAGAATCAATGGGCTGGGACGTCATCGTTATGCTTCAGGCCTCTTAGGCCATTTGATAAGTTTGCTATACTTAATAGCATAATTTGCCTTCCGTTGTTTGATGTTTGTGGTCAGTGACCTTTGCTTGTAATATTTTGGTTCTTCGCTCAGTTATGAGCTTGCTGTAATAATTTTTGTGTCGCAGGGTTACTGTTGTGTTACCGATTCTTCACTGGATATCCTTGAGCTCTAGGTTAAGCTTATGTCAGGGTAAGGTCTGAATTTGCTTAATCCTGATCCCGGGGGTGTCACAGTTCTTGGTATCAAAGCAATACCGACCGTAGGAAAACCTTGCTATTGGTCGATGTTGAGTCTAGTGCTTGTGAAAATTATTTCAAAGATGAAAAGTATTTGCGAAAACTCTAGTATGCTTCTTTTTCTCCTTATCCAGTTTTGCTCTAAGTCTAGGTCATCTTACCTTGTTTTGATTTGAAAAGTTTTGATACCTCTTCTAGTCTTTCAAAACTTAGGTGCCTTCTGGGCATGTCATTTCTCAGCCAGTTGACCTAGTGTAGAGTTCTCTAGAGTTGTGCGTGTTGTGAATTCCTTGTGTCCCCTTTGCTCTACTTCGTCCGAGAGATTCCTTTCCATCATGACCTCTCTGTCTTATGGGCCCACAATATTATATTACAGAATCCATAGTGTTCTGTTCTAGGCTTCGAGGTTTCTTTTCGCCTCGTGTGCCTCCCCTTTCGTTTGTTTGGGTACTTCAGAAGTTCTTTCTTCTCTTGGAAGCTACCTCGTGATTACTATCTTGTAGTGTACGCTGTGTCACTCAAGTAGTAGTTACTTCTTTCTCGGGTTTTAACCCTTGGACTTAAACCGAAGATCCCGGATTGTGCTAGATTCTAGTGTGGTGAATCTTGTACATGAAGCTGATCTTTAACCCAAGGTCCATTCCATTGTCCCCTGTTGTTAATGTTCACACATTACCTCAGGATGGCTGGTACTACAATTCTAGCCTTCAAGATTGTGGTTATTGTCGTGATCAAATTTCAACAATTAAGGACTTCCCCCACCACTAGTAATGGCAGATGTTCTTTAATGGAACCAAATAGATCATGAAAATAGTATTCGTCGTGAGTCTCGCATCTATACTCATGACTCGGCAACACCTTACCTCTTTTGTGCATTGATTTTCGGAAGATTGATCATCTATGCATCCACATCTCGGGATTCTATCCTGAGTATGTTCCTTTTCCCCTTGTTGTTTCCGACCTTTGTCTCTCAGTTGGTAGCCTAGTGGTATCATGCGTTGGTGCCTTCTAGTGAAACATACTCTTATGGTCCATCATGACAAACCATTCTAGGATGTCAGGAGAAACAAACTCCAGTACCTTATCATATCTAGGACTAGGCCAAAGTGTTGTAATCCGCAGATTAGGAGGCATGAATAGCTTCTATTTGTTCTACCTAAGAGTATCACACTCTTTTATACTAAGAGGTTGTGCTAAGTTTCATGACCCCTTAATGAAGTGATGCTCTCACACATATTTACCCACCCTTCTTTCCAGCTTTCGTGCTCGTGAATCATGCGTGTGCGTAACAATGTGGCCATCTGAGATTCTTAGCAATTCTTATTGCTTTGAACTCCAAGGACATTTGTGCTATTCCTTAGCGTGATTGGTTAACCCTATCACTAAGTAAAGGAAGATTGTGCTACCAAGTCCGTTATTCTGGTACACTCTCCCTAGTCAAAGAGTTAGGCTTGTGCCCAAGCTCTAAGACTATGTCTCTTGCCTTATCAAGCAAGTTCTCTCTTGAACTAAGTGACATATCAGTGGTTTGATATTCTATATATCTACTAGAAGTATCGCCATGTTGCCACATGACCGTGTTTGTCAAGTTCTTGAGCAAGCAAGTTCTCTGAACTGCTCCTTTCTCCAAGGATCCATATTGGATACCCCTGAACCAGTTGGTTGAGCTTAAACAACAACTTGGAGAGTTGTACGAAAAAAGTTCTATCTGATCTAGTTCCTCCTTAAAGGGATGTCTAGTTTCGTTCGTGCTGAAGAAAGATAGTATCTCCTTCATGGATATGTTATCTTCCCCCGCATTTGATTTGATTTGGATTATCGTCGGATCAAACTCAGTTCCAAGGACTATCTTGATGATGTTGCTACCCGTAATGTTTCACTTGAGTACATCCTCATGTCCGTTGGTCTGACCAATAGTTTTGTCTTGTCCATACAACATATGAGTCCATCTTACTGGAGTGTCTCGATAAGTTTGTTGTTGAGCCCATCGACAATATCCTTATCTTCTCCATGTTAGAATAGAATCATATGAAACATTGGGCATTAATGTTGGAAACCTTTTGAGAGCCATCTTCGGGTCATCTCAAAGTATGTGTTATGGATGTTAGAAGCGACCTTCGCCTATTCACGTGCAAATGTTGAAAGATGTCGACGTGGACTCGAGTAGAGTTAACTCTGTATCTTAAGGACACAATTGTATTTTGTTGCAAGTACTCGATGTATGAGAAGTTGTCCTTAGACAAGTTGTTAATACATGGGTCTAGAAATTTAGCTTAGTCTATTAGAGCTTAACACTGTAGTCCATGTTTTGAGAATCCAGTGACTTTACCTTTAAGGTAAATGTTGCAAACTTTCTATTCGGACAACTGAGTCTGATGTATCATCTCACCTAACCAAATTTGAATATCAAGCAGATATGATGGTTGGTGTTCCTCAAGGTTTTGACATAGGTCTCATTGTAAGTCTAACATGATTGATGTAATGGTTGACACAACTAGTCGGAAAGCCTGTTGTCAAATTCTCTTGAATCATCAAATAACAACCACTCTTCATGAGGCACTTCTATGATTCATTATAGGAGTTGTGCTTATGTTTCCTTTGTATCCGAAGTCCGGCCTTTACTTGATGTTTCGTGACTCGAACATCAAGGAGAACATTTAATGTAGTGTTGCTAAATGTGCCTCGGTCGATCCTCTAGACCCTTTTTATGTTGGATTAATTATTGGTTTGGCACTAGAGGCCGTCATATGCTCAGTTTTGCCACTAGCGCGGAATGGTGCTCAGTTTTTCCACTATTTCGGGTGCAGCTGCTATGGCGACGCTAACCGACCAGTTTAAATGAGCATAACAAATTCAAAAAAATCAAAAAATGAAAAACCTGCGCACATAGTCTTGTTATGTCTTATACTAACACTTCAAGTTGATAAACAAGGTCTACATACATTCAAACGAAAAATTCAAGTATTCATGTATGTAGACCTTGTTTATCACGTATTCATGAATTTTTTGTTTCAATATATGTAAACCTTATTTATCAACTTGATTTGTTAGTATATGAAATAAGAAGACTATGTGCGTAGGTTTTTCAGTTTTTCGATTTTTTTTGAATTTTTTATGCTCATTTAAACTGGCCAGTTGGTGTCTCCATAGTAGATGCACCCGAAATAGTGGCAAAACTGAGCACCATTCCGCGCTAGTGGAAAAACTGAGTATATGACGGCCTCTAGTGGCAAACCAATAATTAACCCTTTTATGTTGGCAAGCGCTTGTTGAGACAAGTAATTCAAGTCTGAGAAATGAAGTTTCTTTTTCCTCGTGTCATCATGAATCTTCTTACCATTCATCTGGTGGTGTAAAGTGATACCATGATCTTTGGCAAAGATTTTGGTAGTCCTGGAGGAATAAAGAGTTTCCTTCGTTTTCTTAAACATGTTCGAAGAGCGACTATTATTTTGGTAATCATCAGTTCCTCTTGTTACATATTCCTTGTGACTCTTACGAGTCCTCTCCACAAAACAACCTTTCTGTCTTGGCCATCTGTTGAACCAAAGAGTGATCCTTTTGTATCAAAAGTAATTCAACAGCTTGGTTATCCGTATCTTTGTATCGCTGGAAGCTCTACTTAAGCCGTCTAGTAGAGTTTCATTTTTGAAGTCTGTGGTTTTGCTCTTTCTGTTGTAAGCTTTCCCTTTTAGAAGCTTAAAACTCTTCTGAAGCTCCATGGTCTCAATCCTTATGAAGACCAGTTATCTAACCACTTGAAACCTTCTCCTCTTATTTCCTCCTTTACCTTGATGTGTTTCATGTTTGTCATCTTAGAGTTGTTTTGAACACTCCTTTCATGAGTTGACCATCAGATACTCTGTGTATTGTTAGTGTGTTTCCCTCTTACCCTTAGAAGTGACCATGTTCTCCTTCTCTCTTCCTACCTACGGAATCTCGGGTCGAGATTCTCGTAAGGGGGATAGAGTTGTAATGCCCTAGTTTTAGTTAATCCTTAATTATGGTTGTTTGTGAATTCATGAGCATCATTATTTTGTTAAGAAATAAAAATGCATGCAAAGGAAAATTAATGGAAATCCTAAACCCTAATCCTTCCCCTCTTTTTGAAATGAATTCAAAATGGTTTTGTATTTTGAAAAGATCAAAAGTGTGGATCCCAAATAGTATAAAGGGGTCCCTGCATTATTTTGGAGTTTACAAAAGTTCTAGTATTTTTGAAATGAGCCAAAACAGTTTTGATATGGAAATACAAAGAGGAAAGGAGAAAACAGAAAAAGGAAAATGTTTTAACATAAAAAAATAAGACCCAGAGCCAGAGCTAGGCCGGCCTAGAGCTTCCTTCCGCGCTAACCGACGCCTGTGCGCAGCAGCCATAGCCCGCGGCCGGCCCACCTCGGCCTAGCCCGCCATACCCCTTCGTGTTGTCTTCTTCCTCGCCGGCCAAGCAGCTGCGTGCCCTCCCCGACACCGTCGATCGCTGCCAGCTGCTGCGATGTGTGCCGCCGACGCCCTGGATGAGGATAAGACCAGCCCGAGACGTGCTCCTCTTTGCCCCATCCTCTCTTCTCTCACGCGCGCTTCCTCTCTATTTCCCCCTGCGCGCCCAAAACCTAGCCGCCAGTCGCCGCCGCGCGCCGTCGTTCTGCGCTTCGCCAAGCACCGCCGAGCACGCCATCATCTCTGTCAAGTCCTCCTCGGTCTTCCTCGGCAAACAAATCGAGACCGCGTGTTCGGAGTCGACCGAATTGACGCCATCTTCCCAAAGTCCGGCAGGTGCCGATTCTCCGCCATACGAGATCCCCTCGCCTTCTCGACCACCTACTCATGATCATGGTGAGGCTCTTGTGCTCAAGCTCCTCCCCGCTCCTTCCCTCTCTTCCTGTAGTGGCTTGCCACCGTGGAGCTCCGAGCGCCGCCGCAGTTACTTGCTTCCGGCCCAGCTCCGGCGACCTCCTGCTAGCAACGCCGCCCTTTTATGGTTCACCGAACCATGCTGAGAAGAACGCACCACCCCACTAGCTCGCTCGCGCCCCGCTCCGCCGTCCCCGGCATTCACCTAAGAGCTTCTGCTGGCGTGACGTCATGCTGACGTCACCCGTACGTCAGCATCGCGCCGGTCAGCCCGGTCAAACCAGCCCAGGTCCCACTCTGCATGCGTGGCAGCTGAGGTGGCCCAGGGCCCATCTGTCATCTCCTGTGGGTATCCTTAGCCCCTGTATAAAAAGTAATTCCTTGCTTTATTAATTTCTTAAATGGTTTATTAATTCCAGAAATTGGTTTAAATCTTATAAATTCAATAACTAATTATTTATAAGTTAGAAAAATGTGTATAATATATCAAAATGTTCAGAAAAACAAGATCTACACAATAGACTTATGATCATGCATTGTTCAACAACTTTCATTACAAGTTTAATTACACAACTAAATCAACCCCTCATAGGTGATTCCAGGGTTCCACCTTTATTAGGGTTGCACCCCTCGGATCCCGCTTAAATCGACAAGCATGCCTTAGGGTTCCATTTCAATACAATTTAACTTGTCATATCATCATCCTTGCTTGAGAATTGCATCGATGCCATGTGTTGATTGTTTCCCTTTCTTTCCGGGGTTTGCTTCTTCCCGGCAGAATACGATATCGAGATCGAGATCGAAGACCGAGATCGACACCATCGAAGATCGACGAACAATACTTGACCAACTGTAACCAAGCCAAGTATAAGGCTTCCGAAGATCTATATCTGGGTATCAACAAACAAGGCAAGCATAGCCCCACCATTATACAATCCTATGCTTTCGAAAGTATTTCATTCTTTCCATGTTGCATACGATTCTACTATGGTCTTTTATCGATAGATAGAGTATCCTATCTATTGCATTACTCCCTTTGAGCTTATATTACCTGATCCACTGCTCCTAGCATAACTAGGTTTGGCTTCTGTGCACTGCTAGAGCTATTATCCGTGTCTTGCTTAGGCATGCTTAGCTGTCAGTGCTGGTTCATCAAGATGATGTACCAATTGCAGAGAATCTAGTATGACAGGAGATCGAGATATACTGATGAGGTAAGATCATTGGTAAAGGTTAAACATGCTAAGGCTTGTATGGGAGGCCACTATGGGATGTGGTTTTTGTAGTCCCATGCTTGCCACCACTAGGAACCGAGTTCTTGCCTTTGGACCAAGACGAGCGTACAACCACACGGGGTTTATGGGGGCCTCTATACTAAATAACTTGCCTAGTAGATTCCATGAGTCACATAGTTCAGGCGTTCCATTCGACATATGCATAGAAAACGTTTTGAAAGATTTGGCGGGTCAAGGTGCATCATCATAGGTAGGTAAGCGTGGACGGGGTTGCTTGGGGTGGATGGAGCCCCTAGTAAACCAACCTCGACTCACATCTCTAGGGACCGGCTTTAGGATTTGACCCGTTATGGTGGAACCCTCCTTAGGGCGTGACTCATGGTCTCGGCGAAAGCAAGGTAAAGGTCGTGTCTAACCACCCTCTTACGGCCTTCCAAGGAAGAGGGCTAATGATTCTGGCATTAAGAGTCGGTTAGTACGTGTGGGTAAAGTTGTACACCCCTGCAGGGTTAAATCTTTTCGAAAATCCATGTCCACGGTTATGGACGGCTTGGGAATGAACGTGAGATCATAGAGAACTATAACCTAATCGTAAAACTTGGCAACTAATGTTTGTTAAAGATGCTTCCTCATGGGTACGAGGGGTGATCCTAGTTGTGAGATGAGGATTACTTTGGTGGATATCAAATGATGATGATCAATTCTTCAAAGATGTTGCTCTCTTATCTCCTTCTAAAATATTCTAATTAGACGAGCTTCTTCTCTCTCTCTTGTTTTACCAACAGAGATGGCTTTATGCAAAATAACCGCACCAGCCATAAGTCTTGCGGAGTACACCCTACACTCACCCTTGCTTTGTTGATACTTTTCTAGCAGAGTAAATATTCCCTGAAGACAAGTTTGGTACGACATCGACACCGACGAGTAGCTTGGGGTTCCCGGCTAGCAGCCTGGAATCTATGGGCTGGGACATCATCATTATGCTTCAGGCCTCTTAGGCCATTTGTGAAGTTTGCTATACTTAATATCATAATTTGCCCTCCGTTGTTTGATGTTTGTGGTCAGTGACCTTTGCTTGTAATATTTTGGTTCTTCGCTCAGTTATGAGCTTGCTGTAATAATTTTGTGTCGCAGGGTTACTGTTGTGTTTCCGATTCTTCACTTCATATCCTCAAGCTCTAGGTTAAGCTTATGTCAGGCTAAGGTCTAGATTTTCTTAATCTTGATCCTGAGGGTGTCACACCTCTCTAGTGGACGTAATCTAGACCTTGCCTTATTTGGTGTTGCCTACGGCTCTGGCACCGGATCTTTGCTTGCTCCTGCATCTGGCGCCGTCATCATGACCTCAACGTAGCTAGTGGGGAGAGTGATGTGCGTGCCACGAGCCGCGCTGAGAGGTGGTTCGCCTCCCTTAATGACGTGCCGCGGGTGTACGCAGGACTAGTCGATGCTAATGTATATCTTGTGGGTGCCAAGCTTGATGAAGAGGCTGTTGCGTAGAGGAGGACGCCTGTCGAAGCTCCCAACGTTGTCGCTGACGTAGTCCAGCGCTCCAAAGCACTGAACAAGCCTAGAGACGATGTGTTTGCCAGTGCTAGTGAGGTTTCCCGTCCGGATTTTTACCCTTGCTAGCGCTACTAGCCCCACAGTGGGCGCCAACTGTCATGGTGGTGGCACGGCAGATGCCATGTATAGGATAAAGATGGGGCCAGTGTACACTAGAGGAATCCAGGGAGGGATAGTGTGGTGATCCCACACACAGATGTTTGTATTTCTCTCTTGTTCGTGATGTGGATTACAAGGGCTCCTCGAGATGTTCGTGAGAAGGAAACTAGTTCTCTTACTCCCCACTACAATGCTCTAGGATTCTTCCTTAACAGAATGATTGATCCCCCTCTATGGAGGCCCTGGTGCTCCTTATATAGGGGAGCCCAGTGTTGGGGGGATACCACCGGGTAGGGTCACGCCGGGGTATAAAGGCCGAGTTAGCCGATGTACAACAAGGTCAAAGCAAGGGCTAGCCGAGTCATCTCAAGGCAGGCCAAATCACGGAGTAACCCAGACCTGGGGATGTCCACCTAACTGGGTCTCAACCGACTTATGTCGTATGTCGGCAAGATATATCCAACTTGTATGCAGGTACAGGTGTGGCCGGATTAACTAGGCATGATCCGGGTTATATCAGGCTTGAGAGAGAAGGAAGGTATCTCGCTGGTCAAAAGGAGGTCACTGTACGCAGAGCATGAGCGAAGCGGACAGAGGCTAGGACCACCAAGGCGTGGCCGACAAGGGTGACGTTGCCAGTGTCGGATGACGCTGGCGCCGCAGAGGCTCACGTAGCCTCTTCATGGCTTACGACGGGGAAAAGTGACCCGGTCGGTTTGCTATTTTGGGAAGAGGCATATTCCATGGAATATGCCTCCACGTATGCCCTATTTGGAGACCTAGCCACCTCCATATAAGGAGGGCTAGGGCCTCTGTAGACGGGGTTGGTCTTTACTTGTTCAATTCTAGTTTCCTGAGAGCTAGCTAGTGGTGAGAGTAAGAGAGTTCCTTCTTCCTCCTCTCCCCAATACATCTCAAGGAGCACTTGTAACTCATCTAGCTTGAATAATACAAAGCTTCTGCGTGTAGAATCACTACACTATCCCTCCCTGGATTCGCCTAGTGCATCTGTTCCCCACCTTTAGCCTATCCATGGCATCTTCCATGACACCACCACGACAGTTGGCGCCCACCGTGGGGCTAGCAGCGCTAGTAGGAGTGAAGATCCGGACGGGAAACTTCATCGGCACTGGCGAACGCATCGTCTCTAGGCTCGTTCAGCGCTTTGGAGCGCTAGACTTCGTCAGCGACAACGCTGGCTCCTTCGGCAAGCGTCCTCTTTCGCGCAACAGCCTCTTCGTCAAGCTTGGCGCACACAAGATCTACGTCGCTGTCGATGTGTCATGCATTCACCCGCGGCATGTCGTCGAAGGAGGCGAGCCACCCCTTAGCTCGGCTCGTGGGGCGCGTATCACTCGCTCCCCTGACCATGCCAAGGTGATGATGACTGCGCCAGGCGCTGGCGCGAGCAAGGATCCAACACCAGATCCGGAGGTAACGCCCAAGGCATCGAGGAAAAGTAGAGGTCCTCCTCTAGAGAGGCCAGAGAATGTGCTGCAGCAGGCAATAGATAGCTTGGCGAGCCCCGTAGCAGCAGTGGTAGATCCGGCTCAGGCACAGGCCGAGTTAGAGGAGACTAGGCAAAAAATACTAGAGGGTGCGAAAAAGATAGCCGCGGCTCAGCAGTCGTTGAACATGACACTACGTGAGTACAAAAAGGCAAATAAGGTTGATGCTGTAAAAGTGAAGGGGAGAAACCTCATGAGTGAAATGAACAAAGAGGGTGATACTAGGATTGAGGAATCAGAGAATTGTCTGTCCATGGGGCTGCCGAAGTATAGTACCCCGGCAAAGAACCTCAGAGCAGTAGATGCAGCTGCGTCCGAGTTAGAGGGTTTGACGGGTGAAGCCCGTCTGAGATAGCAGGAAAGGGTTAATGAGTTAGTTCGGATCGCAAACAGACAGAATGAAGAATTGCTCAGGGCTAACCCGGAAAGAGCTGGGGCCTCCAAGATCGTTCATTCGGTAGTAGGTAACCCGGAGAAATCAGCTAGAGCTGCATCATCTCCTCATGGTGGTCCTAGGAGAGAAGAGGTAGTAACCTCGGCCAGGAGGAATAAACAAATAGTCCAGTATGACTCGGCAAGGGCGGGGAAAGGAAAAGAAGTGCAGAGAAATGGGGATCGACGAAGTGTGAGCCAAGGAGAAGCTGGCCGAGGTAACCGTGACCAAGGCAATGCCGGTCAGGGGAATGCTGTGAACGGCAATGCCGGACAGCGCAACTCGGCGGGTGCAGGGCAACCGCAGTAGTGGAATATACCACGGCAAGAGCGCAGTGCCGACCAAGGTATGCAACAGAGAGCGGCTCCACGAGAGCAAGATAGATACAATGATGGTGATTCGGAAATGGTGAATGCTGGGTATCCCAGGCCAGACTATCACGTGATAGGGTCAAGATTGGGAAGCAGGAACTTGATGCCTGATGACGCCAGGTTAAAACTGGATCGGCTTTATAGGTCGGAGCAAATTGAATGTCAAGGTCCTCTGGGTCCAGCGTGTTTTGGGCCCCGGATCATGAAGGAGCCTCCAGTACCTAACTTCCAGTTACCTAGAGGCACTAAGACATACGAGGCAGCACAAAGCCGGAGGATTGGTTGATTAACTATGCAACATCGGTGAAAATTGCTACGGGCAACTTGAGATGGGCTGTGAGATATGTACCTCAGATGCTGGAGGGGCCAGCGAGGGTATGGCTAAACAATTTGCCACCCGGAAGTATTAACTGTTGGATCGATTTTGAGGAAATATTCATTAGTAATTTCTCAAGCACATATTAGAGGCCCAAAAGACCGCAGACCCTAGCAATGTGCAAGCAGAGACCGAATGAGACAGACCGGGAATTCTTAACCCACTGGTGCACAGTGCGAAACTCATGTGAGGGTGTGATTGAGTCACATGCCATAGCTTGGTTTGCGCAAGGGTGCAGATATGCAAGCATGCTATGGCAAAGGTTGCAGAGAGATATGCCAACTACATTGGTAGAAACAATCCGGTTTGCCGATTCATATGCCTTGGGTGATCCGACTCAGCCTAGGCTCATGTCCAACGAGTCAAGCGAGGAGTACTATCAGCGAGATGGAGCCGGATCGTCCTGGAGGAATGATTACCGGGGTAAAAGAAGAGATGATAGACCGGATTACCGGTATAGTTCGCAACAAGTTGCTACTGTGAATCAAGATCAACCCGGAGCAGGAAGCAACCAACGTCAGAAAACTGGAGGGCAGCAATGGACCCCAAGGAATGATGGCAAGAAAACTTGGACGCCAGAGCAGAAGAAACAGTGGCAAGAAAAGAAGGACCATCCGAGGTATACTTATGAGGCAATGCTGGATCAGCCGTGTAAATTTCACACGCCAAATCCGAGCAACCCAGCGGGTCACACAACCAGGCAGTGTGAATGAATGCGAAAGATAGAACAAAGTGGTTCGGGGAATGCTCAGGCACCTCGGAATGATCAACCTCGGCAGGAGTTACCCTGGCAGCAATTGCTCTCCGGAGCAAACACGCAACAGTTAATGTTGCCTCCCCCTCCGCCGAGGTGTGAAAACCATGAGAGAAGGGATGCAGTGCATCAAGTGGAAGACCAGCATCAACCAGATCAAAGGTACCCCGGAAATGAGGGGAGAAATGAGTATAGAGAGCATCATCAGAGTTACTGTGTGTTCACCACAGAAGAGACGGACAGAAAGAGCTTGCAGCACCGACACATGGAAGTTAATGCGCTAATGCCAGTGGTGACGAGGTATATGCCTTGGTCGGACCAGGAAATTACCTGGAGCATCAAAGATCATCCCAAGCTTATGCGCTAGTGTTGGACCCAACATTCATTGGGCCAAACATCAATGTGAGGTTCTCAAAGGTGCTGATTGACAATGGCAGCAGCATAAATATCATGTACTTGGACACGATGCGCAAGTTGGGTATCTCAGAGAACATGCTCCAAGCTACAAGGACAACTTTCCATGGCATTGTGCCAGGCATTTCCTGTGAACCCATTGGCAAGGTCCGGTTTGACGTGTTGTTCGGCACGAGAGATAACTGCTAGACTGAGAATTTGGAATTCGAGGTTTTCAATTTGGAGAGTTCGTATCACACGTTACTCGGCAGGCCAGATCTGAACAAGTTCATGGCAAGTACTCACATCAGTTACTTAAAGATGAAGCTTCCCGGGCCAAATGGTGTGACTACCCTAACTGGTGATTTCCGACGTTCCATTGAGTGCACGTCAGCCGAGTCTAACCTGGCCGAGTCACTCGTGATTGCGCAAGAAAAGAGAAAGATTCAGGAGGTGGCGGCATTGGCTCAATCCACGCAGCAATATATGCCGGAGCTGAGTAACCCGCATGGTATTGTCTCATTCCAAGCGACAAGGGATACCAAGAAAGTGCATGTTGATGATATGTTCCCAGAGCGCACCATAACAATTGGTGCTAGGTTAAATGACAAATAGGAAAGCGAGCTCGTCAACTTCCTCCGTGAGAATCGGGATATTTTTGCTTGGTCCACACAGGAATTGCAAGGTGTTCCGAGGGCGTTGGCCGAGCACTCTTTGAATGTGAGACCCAAAGCAAAGCTGGTGAAGCAACCTCTCCGCCACTTCGCCAAAGACAGGAGAAAGGTCATAGGAGATGAGATAGCTCGGCTCCTAGCAGCTGGATTTATCATGGAAGTGATTTACCCGGATTGGCTATCTAATTCGGTGCTGGTGGAGAAGAATAAGGATGATCCGAACGTGGCAGTGGTTTGGCGCATGTGTATCGATTACATGAACCTGAATAAGGCGTGTCCGAAAGATCCCTTCCCACTGCCAAGGATAGACCAGGTCATAGATTCCACTACTGGGTGTGAACTGTTGTCATTCATTGATGCATATTCTGGTTTCCACCAGATACCTCTAAACCCAAGTGATCAAATAAAGACTGCGTTTATCACCTCGTATGGTGCTTATTGCCATTGCACCATGCCTTTTGGTTTACGTAATGCAGGGGCAACATACCAAAGATGAAATGTTTACACGACCAAATTGGTCAAAATGTGCAGGTATATGTGGATGATGTTGTTATAAAGACCAAGGAAAGCAAAACGCTCCTTGACGATATCAGGCAGATATTCGCGAACCTAAGGAGGTTCCGAATGAAGCTTAATCCAGAGAAATGTACCTTTGGTGTCCCGACTGGAAAATTACTCGGATTTCTTGTCTCCAACCGAGGTATCGAAGTTAATTCAACTAAAATCCGAGCCATAGAGCGAATGGAACTGCCGAAGTGACTTAATGATGTCCAGAAGTTCACTAGTTGCCTGGCATCCTTAAGTCAGTTTGTATGTCAATTGGGAGAAAAGGCACTGCCTCTCTATCAACTCATGAAAAAGTCGGACAAGTTCATTTGGACGTCGCAGGCCAATGAAGCCTTTATCAAATTAAAGAAAATGTTAGCCACTACACTAGTGTTAGCCTCTCCACTGTCAAAGGAGCCAATGTTGCTCTATATACCCGCAACCAACCGAGTTGTAAGTGCAGTAATTGTGGTAGAGCGCGACGAAGAGGGAAAGTCAATGCAAAGGCCAGTATATTATCTGAGCGAGGTATTATCAGCCTCGAAACAAAATTATCCCCATTATCAGAAGATGGCATATGGTGTGTATATGGCGGCTAAAAAGCTAAAGCACTATTTTGAAGAGCACCCCATCAAAGTAATATGTGAAGCCCCCATATCCGAGATAATGAGCAACAAGGATGCAAGTGGCAGGATTGCAAAGTGGGCAATTGAGCTAGCCCCTTATGCGCCACAATATGACATGAGAGAAGCAATCAAGTCTCAGGCCGTGGCTAACTTTTTTGTGGATTGGGCCGAGGTGCAATATGAGCCACCATTGCCAGATCCGAACTACTGGAGAATGCACTTTGACGGTTCAAAAACAAAAACCTGGTTAGGCGCCGGAGTTATGCTTACCTCGCCCAAGAAGGACCAGCTGAAATACGTGTTGCAGATCCACTCCACAGCATCAAACAATGTTGCAGAATATGAGGCACTTGTGCATGGGCTCAAAGTGGCAAAATAAATTGGAATACGTCGGATCCAATGCTTTGGTGACTCGGATCTCATAGTCCAGCAAGTCTCCGAACAATGGGATACTTTGGATGCAAATATGGCACTATACAGATTTCATGTGCAGAAGATATCAGGATACTTTGAGGGATGCGAATTTCATCATATACCTCGGGTGGAAAATGAGGCTGCTGACGTATTGTCGAAGCTCGGATCAACCCGACAAGCAATCCCGCCAGGGGTAGCATTAGAGCACCTCAGAAAACCATCTATCAGGCCATCCCCGGAATCCGACTCAATTTTTATCCCGGCAAATCCGGAATCAGGAGCTGTGCCCATGGACAATGATGTGGGAAGTGGTTCACGAGACCCGGGGACTGCCTCGGCAAATCCGGGGACTGCTTCGCAAGACCCGGGGACTGTGCAGCGTGATCCGGTTGAGGTTATGCTGGTGGATCAGATGGAGATTGATGAGGATGTGTTCCCAGTACGAGCCATACCAGCTTGGGCGCTGCCCATATTTCAATTTCTGAAAGATGGAACCTTGCCCGGTGAGGAGGTGCTTTCTAGGCAAACTCAGAGGAGAGCAAAAGCATACACGATCATCAATTCTGAGCTATAGAAAAGGAGTGTGACAAACGTTCTCCAGCAATGTGTTGACCCGGAAGAAGGACTTGACATCCTCCGAGATATACATCAAGGGGAATGTGGGCATCATGCCTCGTCCAGAGCCTTATTAGCAAAAGCTTTCCGTCACGGGTTTTACTGGCCAAGTGCCTTGGAACAAGCAGAAGATCTGGTAAGAAAATGCAATGGATGTCAAAGATATGCTACGAAGACACATACCAATGTCGGAGCTTAAGACCATACCAATTACCTGGCCATTTGCCGTATGGTGTTTGGATATGGTTGGCCCCTTCAAACCAGCAAGAGGGAACATGACCCACATCTTGGTCATGGTTGACAAGTTTACAAAATGGATTGAGGTGAAGCCAATAGGAAAATGTGATGGAGCTACCACCGTGACATTCCTCAAAGATATCATCTTGAGATACGGTTATCCTCATAGTATCATAACAGATAATGGCACAAATTTTGCTGAAGGAGCATTTGCGCGATTCTGCCGAGATAAGAAGATCCGGCTAGACGTAGCCTCAGTAGCTCACCCCACATCGAACGGACAAGTGGAAAGATCCAACAGATTGGTATTATCCAGGATAAAACCCCGGCTCATTGAGCCGCTGCAAAGATCAGCGGGGTGCTGGATAGAAGAACTACCAGTGGTACTATGGAGTTTAAGAACAACTCCAAATCGATCAACAGGCTATATGCCATTTTTTCTGGTATATGGGGCAGAAGCTGTATTACCAGCCGACATAGAGCATGACTCGCCTAGGGTCACCCAATACATAGAAGCCGAAGTGCAAGAGGCCCGGCAAAATGATGTTGATATGCTGGAAGAAGCGAGAGAATTGGCATTGTCCAGATCCGCCATATATCAGCAAAATCTCCGACGCTATCATAGCCGAAAAGTAAACCCCCGAATTTTGTGGGAAGGTGATCTGGTACTCCGGTTGGTACAACGTACTGTTGGCATGCATAAGTTATCCCCCCCATGGGAAGAGCCATTCATTGTGAGCAAAGCATTGCACAATGACCCGTATTATCTCATCGATGCAAAACCGCAGGAGAAGAACAAAGCAGACAGGTCCAACGAGGTATCTACGCGACCATGGAATGTAGCTTTACTTCGCCCGTTCTACACTTAGATGGAAGTGTGTGTATCCGAGTCTCTCATATGTCGGTATGTATGCCGGCAATGAGCTTATCAATGAAATCTTGGCACCTCGAGCAGTAACTCGGGGACTGCCTTAGTAATATTTATTGTTTGTTTTCTCTATTTTATTATTTATATGTCAGCTGGCGTAAGTTGCTTCTACCTAAGCCGGATTAGTAGTGTGTGAGCACCAAAAACCTAACTCTTCGACTTGCTGCTGTCCAACAAGATTTGGCTTCATGGCAAGCAAGAGAACAAGTTTGGAATTGCGTAGCAGACGAAAAACGTCTAAGGAAAGGAACTTAATCGAGTTGACATTTGTTATTCGGACTAACCTTATGCTTACTTTATGTTTACTATGCTGAATTATTTTGAGCTAATCCTAAAGTTTCCAAGTATTGTTAAGTCAATTTTTGAAACTCGGACTCGTAAGTCATAAAACCAAACCAAGGTAGACACCAGCCGAGCCAGGAAATTGGAGAAAAAAGAAAATGAAACTCGGGGACTACGCCCAACTTAATCTGGCACATACAACTTAATAGCAAAATATAACTTGTGTGCTTAGTACATTTGCACCCGGCATACCGGGGATCTGATAAACTGCAAAGTGTTTTTAATCAAGGAGCAGCAGGGGGAGGTAACTCAACATCAGCAGGTGGAACTCCAGCCTCGGCTTCAGCATCATCTTCATCTTCTTCAACGTCCGAAGCTTCGCCCTCATCATCTTCGCCCGAACCACCTTCGACGTATTCGTCGTCAACGGCATCGAGAAAGCTTGGTCCCTCATTCCATTGATGGATGGGGGCATATTGAATGAAGTTATGGGCGTAAGCGTTGCGCTGAGCTACCCAATCCGGATCAGTGGACCACCTTGACCCGGTGCGCATGCGCTCGAGAAGATCGAGATTAATTTTCTCGTACCATGTGAGCACATAGTGGAGAACGGTCTCAGCTCCGGCACGTCCGGTGGATTCCCTCCAGAGGTCTAGTTGGGTCTCGCACTCCATTAACTTGTTGATTAGAGCAGCGGAACCCTCCGGAGTGTCTTCACCAGGCCAAAGAGCATTGAAGACCTGGATTGCTGCGCTTAGAATATCCTTGCCGTGGTTCTTCATGATTTCAACTCGAGAGGACAAGCTGACAAGCAGGTCCTCCAGATCAAGAGGAATGGCGCCAGGACCAGATGGAGTACCTCTCTGCTGGCGGAACTTGGTAACAGCATTGGATGCAATGGCATCACCCTCCGGAAATTTGTCTAAAAAACAAGACAAGTGAAATAAGTAAAAGAGGTTGACCCGGAGAGATTCATGTCGGCTGAAGGAAAAGAACTTACGCGAGATATGGCTGTGGATCCGGGTCAGCTCAGTGGTGCAGTTGTCACGCCTCTTCCGGAGTTGCACAAGTTCAGCATTTGCCGACTCAAGCTTAATGTCGGCCTCCTTAAGCAGTTCTTGGTCCTTGGCAATTTGGAGGTCGAGACGCTCTCGCTCTTCAGTAAAATTCTGGCCACCTTTATCAAGTTCGGATTTGTGCAGCGCCTTGAGCTTTTTCATGTCTGCCTTGAGCTTGGCAAGTTCTTCATCTTTGGTCTAGAGAACGGCAAGCTCGTCATCCCACATCTTGAGTTCGGCCTGGTGGTGCCCTCCTTGTTCGAGAAAATGCAGAATCATATCAGGCAGGGGCACACTATCTTCAAGAGATGCTGAAATAGTTTGTTGACCCGGCAAAGCCGAGGTATGAATATTTGCCGAGCCAAGGAGAAAAGGAGATAGAGCGTAGAGGAAGATTATTATTTGGTCCAAGTTTTTCCTCATGAGGATGTTCTCAGCCTCCACTCCAGCTGCGCAATCTGAATGATGGATTAGTTTGGCGGAAAAAGACGAAGAGAAATGGAAAAACGCCAAGGAAAGAACTTACCCTTTTTCTCGTATTCGGCGAGAAGCGTAGTATGTTTAGCGCGCAACATCTTGTGAGTGTCCAAGAGACGCTGAAACTTAGCGCTCCGGCGATTAGTGGTCACCTGAAAATAATACAAAAGGATAGCTTATTCATGTGCATATTCGAATTGTATAGAATCCGGGCCAAGTGGAACTTAACCCAGCTCTAGGTGTGTGCATATTCGAAGTGTACAAAATCCGGGCCAAGTGGGACTTAACCCGGCTCTAGGCGTGTGCATATTCGAAGTGTACAAAATCCGGGCCAAGTGGAACTTAACCCGGCTCTAGGTGTGTGCATATTCGAAGTGTACAAAATCTGGGCCAAGTGGAACTTAACCCGGCTCTAGGTGTGAGCATATTCGAAGTGTACAAAATCCGGGCCAAGTGGAACTTATCTCGGCTCTAGGTGTGTGCATATCCGAAGTGTACAAAATCCGGGCCAAGTGGAACTTAACCCGGCTCTAGGTGTGTGCATATTCGAAGTATACAAGATCCGGGCCAAGTGGAATTCAACCCGGCTCTAGGTGTGTGCATATTCGAAGTTATTTAGGAGCTACGCTAGTTCTCTAAGGAGCATCCAGCCGAGTAACAAGTTACTCCCCTGGAGGCTCGGGGACTAATGGCTATATCACATATATCTTGTACATGTTAAGGAAAAGGCGAAGTAACGTACATCCATCATCCGACCTGCAAGGTTGATTGCCTTAGCAGCAGTGTTCATTTGTGCAGAAAACTCGGTGGGCCCGAATTTCTCCAAGAGATCGTCATTATGAACGAACTCTGCCTTGTTCCAGTTGTTAACGAACTCGATCAAGGTCGGAGGATAGCGTTTGCCGCTAAGCATGTGGGGCGCAACCAAACCCTTAGCATGGTTTGCCCTCCTTTCAACCTGGGCAACAGCGGGGCTGGTGTGTAAAACGAGTTGCGCATCAGCTGACTCGGCAGAAGTATCCTTTGTCGGCGGGGTTTTCTTCGAGAGCATGGACGCAAGTGTACGCTGTCCAGTTTCGATTGACGCTGCCCTGGTGGCGTCAGGAGCTTTCTTGCCCTTGGGATGCTGCTGAGAGGTGGAGGTCTGAGCCACAGATTTGGCTTTGGGAGCTGCCTTAGTGCTAGCCTTGGTGCTGTTGGTGCCTTCTCACCGAGTCTTGGAAGACTCGGATGAGGCGGAGGGGCTTGGTGCAGTTGCTAATGCTTGTGCGGCTACTGCTGGTGCTGGTGCTGATTTTTGTCTTGGCGGGGGTGCTGAAGGAACCTCAGTGGTGGCTGGTTGTGGCAGAGCCGAAGAAGAAGCAACCGCAGCCTCGGCAGAACCACTTCCCCCTATTCCGAGGTTGCCGTCCTCTTGACAAGGTGGGCTAGAACCCGGAGCAGCCGCTGAACCCTCCTGAATGGGGCTCAACGTGCGTGAATCGTCGTCACTAGGGGGAGAAGGGCTATGTCGGAGCAGCGAGGCGATGCCGGAACCACTCTAAGGAACCTCCACCGTGAATCAAATGATGAATGTTGAGAAACTATAACAAAGGAAGAACAAATGAATAGCAAAACGCGAAACAGAAGATTGGATAAGGGAGAAATGACTTCCTCATCTGAGGTTAAAGGCTCCTTTGGCTTGCGAGCTCTCCGGGCTACAGCCTTAGTCGTGGACTTGGTGGCAGCTTTGTATGCGGATTTCTTTCGCCTTTTGGTTGGCTTAGAAGGTCCGGAGGAAGAAGAAGATGCGGCCCCCCTTTTCTTCGATGCGACCGGGAATGGCTCACCCGTGGCAAGGGGAGGATCTTCATGGATCTGCCCACCAGGATTAGCTGATGTCGGATAGGCGTAAGAAAGGGGGACAACATCAAATGCTTCCGTCACCTCAACGTCAGAATCATCTTCATCATCAGGCCAATCTCTAATGGAAGAGAATTTACCGGTATGTCGCTTGGTCGCGTCAGGGAGTGGCAGGAACATTTACGGATCCGGCTCCTCCTCGTCCGGGGCATCGCGATCCTTCGCCCATTTCTGCGAAGGGTCGGCGCCATCCTCGAGTGTTTGCTGAAGAAACAGCTGAGAGAGAAATACAAGAGGATCAAATAAGCAACATACTTCGACATACAATATAACTCGGAAAGAAATTAAAACATGAGAATTACCATGGGAGGAAGCCTGTCTCGGTAGAAGTGTTCAACTCCCCACTCCCAATCAGCGGAGAAGTTCTTATCAGTGGTGAAGAGGGCCTTGACCTAGCGATAAATCTCGGTGTTGCTCAGCTCAAAGGAGGAAGTCTGGTTGGGGTCAAGGTGCCAGCTCATATGGCACAACTTGTGTGTACGTTTCTGGAGAGGGGAGATCCGGTTACGAACGAAAGAGATCATCACATCCTCATTGCGCATCTTGGCATCTTTCAGCTCCTGAAATCGCTTGTTGACCTGGTTTGCCAGGACTGTGGGTTTCTTGGAGATCCGGTCCCATAGATCTGGATAAGGAGGACCCGGAGCGTAGGGGCGCAGCCGGATCAGATCTTCCTTTGGGCTATTTCTAACATAAAAGAAGGTTCGGGCCCAGCCCTTGCACGAATCAAGCCCCGTGACTCGGGGAAAGATGGACTGTTTCCTAGGAGAGATAGAGGCAGCGCCGAACTACGTGAGTTGCTTGTCCTCCTGGTCAAGCTCCTTATTCGGAATCACGTTCCGGCACAGACCAAAGAAACGGATCCAAAGCTCATTAGTGGGCCACAATCCGGTGTAGCCCTCTATGGTGGAAGCAAAGGCGGAAAGAGATCTGATGGCGTTTGCCTTAAGGTGGTGCGGTTGAAGCTCGTATGTGTTGAGCCAATCTTGGAAGAAATCACTGATGAGGAGGCCGAACCCACGTTGGAAGTGGGAGAGGAACACTACAAACTCACCCGGATTGGGTGAGGGAGCAAGCTCCTCGGCGGCGAGACGGGCGATGAAGCCCTCCGGGATACGCCGGGTGCGGTACAACCAGTCAAGATCGTCCTGGCATACCCAGGACCCAGCCCAAGCGCCGCGGTCGGCGTTCTCTGTTTCCTCCACCATTTCCTGCTCCGCGACAGCGAGTTCTTCCTCTGTCATCTCTAAGTCACTGTCCTCACTGGCCCTAACGGTGGTGGGGGCAGTGGCCTGGACTGGCGCGGACCCGTGGCAGTGGATATGCGCGGGACTGGCGGCAATGCTCGTGCGCGACGAACGGTGCAGCGGCGGCGCAACTAAGCAGGTGCGGTGGCGGCGGCACTGTCGCTAGAGAGGAAGAGGAAGAAGAAGAGGCAGAGGGGCGCTAAGATTGGAAAATCCCCAAGGAGCGCGCCCTCCCCTATTTAACCACGCCCCAGAGGGGTAGTGGGATCGTGCTGTGCGGATGGGCCACACCGTGTGGCCGTGTATAATCCGGATCAACCAATCAGAAACGAGCCACGGGAAGGGCCACAGGGCGCAGGAGATCCCACAACGTGACGTTATGATACAGTTAATGAGAGGACAGACACGATGTGACGTGTGCTACAGTAATATCTGACAATAACTATGACGGTTACTGGAGCAGGCCCTTAAAATGAGGCAAGATAATGATTACCTTCCACGTGGGGAAGCGTACAAGAGAAGAAAGAGTAAGAGGGAAAAGAAAGAGAAGGAAGAATAACTCGGATGAGTATGAGTTGACCCGGCCGGCGAGTGAAAACTCAGAGTGTGCCAAGGGAAAAGATAGTCAATGAAATCCGAGATAGGAGATAACTCGGAAAAGGAGCAAGAGGCTTGGTAAAATTGAACCTGATGTGGCCTTAGCGGCTAAGGCAGCTAAGACCGCACCAGCTTCGGGGACTAATGTTGGGGGGATACCCCCAGGTAGGGTCACGCCGGGGTATAAAGGCCGAGTTAGCCGAGGTACGGCAAGGCCAAAGCAAGTGCTGGCCGAGTCACCTCAGGGTAGGCTGAATCACGGAGTAACCCACACCTGGGGATGTCCACCTAACTGGGTCTCAGCCGACTTATGTCGTATGTCGGCAGGATATATCCAACTTGTATGCAGGTAGAGGTGTGTCCGGATTAACCAGGCATGATCCTGGTTATATCAGGCTTGCAAGAGAAGGAAGGTATCTCGCTGGTCAAAAGGAGGTCACTGTACGCAGAGCATGAGCGAAGCGGACAGAGGCTAGGACCACCGAGGCGTGGCCGACAAGGGTGACGTTGCTAGTGTCGGATGACGCTGGCGCCGCAGAGGCTCACGTAGCCTCTACATGGCTTACGACGGGGAAAAGTGACCCGGTCGGGTCGGTTTCCCTTTTTTGGGAAGAGGCATATTCCTTGGAATATGCCTCCACGTATGCCCTAGTTGGAGACCTAGCCACCTCTATATAATGAGGGCTAGGACCTCTGTAGAAGGGGTTGGTCTTTACTTGTTCAATTCTAGTTTCTTGAGAGCTAGCTACTGGTGAGAGTAAGAGAGTTCCTTCTTCCTCCTCTCCCCAATATAGCTCAAGGAGCACTTGTAACTCATCTAGCTTGAATAATACAAAGCTTATGTGTGTAGAATCACTACACTATCCCTCCCTGGATTCCTCTAGTGCATCTTGTCCCCACCTTTAGCCTATCCATGGCATCTGCCGTGACACCACCACGACACCCAGGTTACAAATCTAGGGCATACGTGGAAGCAAATTCCCCGAATATGCCCTTTGGTTAAAGCAAGATGCCTCCTTTTACACTTTAAACAGCTAGTCTGGACTCAGGGTGTAAGCATCCCTGATCCCCTCTATGGCATTGCATCACTAGACACTGCTAGCGTCAGCCAACACTGGCTGCGTCACCTTTGTCGGCCATGCCCCGTTGGTCCTTCCCTTTGCCTGCTTCTCTCATGTTACATTGGACAAAGGCCACCTTTTGACCACCGAGTGATTCCTTCCTTCCACTGGAAGCCAAGTGATAACCCAGCTAGCGCCTGGCTACCCGGCTACGAGGGTACCTACAAACAAGGTAAATCAAACATAGCCGACATATGTTTTATGTCGGCTGGGTTAATTTAGGTGAACACCCACCAAGTCGGGTTACCCCGTAAGTAGGTCTACCTTCAGGAGACCTGGTCAGCATTCGCTTTGACCGCGTGGTACCTCGGCTAACTCGGCCTTTATACCCCGGCGTGACCCTACCCGGGGGTATCCCCCCAACAAAATGGCATGTGGAAAGAACCTTGAAGAGAGTAAGTTCAATTACCGAGGTAAATAATGAAGAGCTTACATCTAAGGTAGATGAGTTGCTTAGCTTAGTAAAGGGTAAAGAACATACCCAAGTTAATGCTATCACTACCAATGTTAATGATGTTAATTTTATAGATCACACTCCTTTTAATCCTGCATGGAAAAATAATTATGCTTCCAATGTTCAAAAATATCATGCTAATTCTACAGGAGCTCCATATAATAATTATGATAATACTAATGGAGCAAATCATGACAATCTCCCATTTGAGAAAACTGTTAGAACATTTATACAAGATTAAACCGAGCAAAATAATATGCTTATTAAGATCACAAAGAACCATGAAAGTAGTATAGGAAAATTATCTAACTAGGCCGTTGCAATTAGAAATGAGGTGCAAGCTCTACAGGAAAGAATAAAGAATGTGGAGGCCCAGTTAGGTAAGGTAGCTGAAAGCCACGCTCTCATACTAGCCAAGTTTGCTGGAAACCCCGATCCAAATCTGATAGAAGACCTCAAGATGATGAGGGTGGTAACCAATGAAGAAAAACCTGAAGTGCTAGATTATAGCAACGCGCCAACACCGGAATATACCATGGAAGATCTATTGAAGATGATCACTGTTAATAATCCAGGTATAGAACAAGGTAATGATGCTATGTACCAACAATTTATACAACAAGTAGCATCTAAAGTTCGCGATTTAGAGATGGAGTATAAAAGACTACCTGATAAGCTTCCAGCTAAGCTAGATGATATATTTGAGCCCACTATTAAAATTAAGTTGGGAGTCAATGAGATATCCGCACTTTGTGATCTTGGTGCGAGCGTCTAAACTTTTTCCAAAAGCTTATTCGATAAACTAAACTTGGGACCATTTGTTACAAATGAATTGAGACTCCATCTAGTTGATTCAACTTATAAACATGCTATTGGGTTCAAAGAAAATATAGTTGTTGAAATTAAAGATAGTCTCGCTCTTATTGACCTTGTAGACATGCTTGAAGATCCCATAGCACATATAATTCTAGGTAGGCCATTCCTAAGAACTATTAAAGCTTTGATTAATTTACATGAAGGGAATGTGAGAATAGGGCTACCATCTAGAGATCCTTTTGTAGTCCACTTCCCTATAAAAAAGAAGGGCAAGCCTAATGATGATGATGGTGTAATTACTTTGAAAGCCAAATACTTTGGAGTGGGTGTTCCAGTTCACAAACCTAAGTGTTTGCAATCAAGGTCAAGCTATTTAACCTTAACTAGAAGCGCTTCATGGGAGGCAACCCATGTGAAATAAAAAATTCTTTATGTATTAGTTTTTGTTCTATTAGTTTTGTTTTTTTGCTTTGTTTTTGATTTTAATAAAGAGTGTTCAAGAAGACCTATGGAGAGAGGAGAAGAAATAAGGTAATCCTCTATATTTTATTCTACTAAGTCATCGTCTAAGAAGTATAGCTGGATCTTTACTTAGTTATTTTATCCTTTGATAAGATGTGTAAAGGTACACAAAGCTACTAATCAAATTCCTTAAGTTTTGCAGCTCATAGTGTTCATTACGACCACTGGTATGGCCAGAAGGCACCCTACCGTGCGCCCATACCACATCAAGCCAAAGTGAGATAGAATTTCTGATTTTTGCCACAGGTAACAGTACTGGTAACGACCACTAGTATGACCGGACGCGCCCGTACCACGCGCACGTACCGTACCCTCGAGAAAAATATCAGATTTCAAGCGAAGGTGTCGTATCAATAACGACCAGTCGTACGGGCGTACGCGACCGTACCACGCGCCCGTACCAAGTGCACCATCTAGGAGTAGCCGTCGCCCCCAAGGTAAGTCACCCGGTATGGGAGGGCTCCGGCCGTACCGCCCGCCCGTACCACGTACGCGGCCGCCATGATCAGCCCGAGGAGGTAACCTAAAAATCCCCAAAATCAACCTTTCTGTTTGTTCTTCCTCCAAACTCCAAACCACCTCCAATCAATCTTCAAATTTACTTAATCTTTCTTTGATTTTTCGCACTCACTCGATCTAAGGTATGATTCTCCTCTGATCCTCAAGTTATTTGTGCAAATGCTTCACTCAATCTTTCATCATTGTCAATCTAGACTTAGGTCTTGTTCTTGATTCAATCTTGATATTAAGTGTGCTTAGCATTGTTTTTAGAGGAGTTTCTTTTGTAGTTAGTGTAGAGAATCACTTATGCTACGTTTCTATTGGACCAAATTTTTATTAGCAATTTTTATTTACCTTGTCTTGTTTTTATTTATTACATGAACACGAGGAGTCGTACACGTGAGATGGCTGCGGAATCCTCCACACCACCCATTGAGACGTTGACCCCCCGAGTCACTTGGCATCGAGTTCACTGAAGATTTTTAGCTGAATCGTTTCAATCATCTCAAGCTCTGAGAAATCAAGTCCACCAAGTGGGTGTGTCCTTATATCCTGAACCATCTTGGCATTCACGCTAATTTCGATTTACTTTGCAACAATATTGGTTTGTATGATTTTGTATTTCAGGATGTTGCCACGTATCGCCGCTTGATGCTTGAGTTCTTCAGCACCTTGACGCATGCGTTGGATCCTTACGGTTGTGCCGAGGAACAAAGGCCCGGAGTTGATTGTATCAAGTTTTTCCTTATGAACTATGAGTACACTTTGACACTCAGCCAATAGGCTCAATGCTTTGTGTTTGCGAACAACACCACTGATGTACGCATACCTACTTTTGTTTTAGGTCCTTCCCCTTCACAGTACTTTAATTTGATGAGAATTCGTGGAAACATACCCAAGGGGAACCAAATTGACCATCCCACTACTCGATATTTATTCTATGTAATTGCTCACACTCTGTAGGCACGTGGTGAGTTTACTAGAGTTAATGAGGAGGACATGATGATCCTTGCAAAAGCTGCTCTTATTAATTGTAACTTAATGCCAAATTTGGGCGCTCTTCTCGTGTTTTACATTAAGCATTAGGCTCTTCAATCTCGAGGACCCATATGCGGTGGAGGAGTTGTGTCCGTTCTTGCACGCGCACTTCGCATCAACCTAGGTAACATCCAACCGTTGACAGGAAGTCACCATCTCGGTCTTTCTACTCTAAGAGCATGTGGTATGATCTCTAAAAATAATGTTAGATATTTCTTCGATATACCTGGAGCAGATCACTTGATCCCAGCTCCTTTGCCTAATGGTTTATTCTCTATCGAGGATGGACGTTTGCGTTTTGACGCGCGGGTTGAAGCTACTCTACCCCAACAAGAAATACCCGTGTGAGGAGGAGAAGATGAACAAGTAGAAGAAGGAGGACCCGAACAAGATGAGCAGCCGCCAAACTACTACATCACCTATGAAGACATTTATGCACACGAAGGAAATATTCAAAACATGAACAACCTCTCCACCAACCTTCAAGATGCTACGACAAGCCTTTCCACCTAGTTCCTTGATTGGAGCAGCCAATGAAACATGGGAGATTATCCACCGCCACCACAATGAGCAACAAAAGGTCTTGCAAAAGCCTGAGCTTGGGGATGTGTTCCCCTGGCAAATTTATTTGTGTAATAACAAGGTTGTACTCCAGCTCCTTGGGAGCTTTGAAACACTCATGTTGGCTTGTTCCAACACTTTGCTTTTTAGTTTGCTTTAGTTTTAGTTTGTTTTTATTTTTGTTTATTTTTCTTTCCTTAAACCCTTGCTTGGTCACAAGTTCTTTCCTATTATTTAAATCCCTATCCTCAAAAATACAAAAATATTTTTCCATTTTTCCTATTTTGTAAATGTGGATTCATACTTTGCCTCTTTGCCTTAATATCATTGTGAGAGTAATCGTGTTTGAGTTTTGACGGAACACATCCCTATAAGGAAGAGGATCATGAAGTTACTTATGAGAGGTATGTCCTATGTCTCCCACTTATGAAGTTTGAGTTGTTTATCTTAGTTGGTTGATTTGCTAAGATGCCATCCTAGTGGGAAGTAATTTAATATGGTTGGAGTAAGGTGTTGGGGATATGCTAAATGGGTATCACCATAGCACGTTCATAATCCGGATAACCCGGGTGGCCCACAGTTGGTAGCAAGGCCTATGGCCTGCTAGGTGGCCCAGTTACATGGATCCAAAAGGGAGGCCCATGCCGGATAAAGGAAGGCTATGCAGGAGTCACCGACGTACTGGGAGCCTTAGAGTGCAAGACACGAAAGACTAGTTAGTGACGGGTATGTACCGAATGGGGTATGCCCAGCAGGACGTTCCGATCGGGCCAAAGGCCCAGCAAGTGGGTCTATAGGACGGCGACTGGAATGCGACTAAGGAGAAGGCCTGGCGATTGGAGACTGGAGGCCCAGAAGCATACTTGAAGCCCAGTTGGATTAGGTCAAAACCACCGAATCCATATATTGTTCGGTGGTAAACTATAAACCCTAGCGAGGTGCCTCCTATATAAGCCTCTCTAGGGTAGTCTAAGAACTTACGTTCCATCATACACCCCTTCAAGCGACTCGCTGCTTAGACGCCGAGCTTGCCACCCATGTAACTTGCTCTCCATCAATCTAATCTAGCGGGAGGAGGTCTTTACCCTCTGGGGGCCGAACCTGGGTAAATCCATGTGCATCTGCCCCCATCTCGCATCGCCGATGGCCGCGAGCTGTCGCCCCCGATTCTATCAATCATTGCCTATGGCAGCGACTGCCGTGGCCATTTACACGATAGTGGTGCCAACCGTGGTGCCTAGCCGGACTGGTCTGAGTTCTGCAGCGAGACCCTACTCACGGATTGATCGGCCGATCGCCACCGGCTGCATGATTGCCACTAGCGGGATCTTGCAGATCCTGCCCAGCAGCTACATCCCGACGTCGCGCCCGATCACCCACAGCGCGATAATGCCGGTCGGCACCATGAACCTGTTCGTCGGCTTCACCAACCCAGTCGACCCGGCGGCAATGATGATCGTCAGTGGATCGCCGCCACGCCGCGATCTGCTCTCGGTGGAGCAGGTCCGCTCCATCAGCCGCCTCGCCACCGAATACGACTCGACTCCTAGCAACACGGTCAAGACCAACGCCGCCACGGACGACGCGGCCCTCTACGATGACGCCGACTCCGTGACCCCTGCCTCGGTCGACGGATCCATCACCGTAGCGTCACAAGAAGACTCCATCACGCGGGTCTCCAACCCTGAGGACTTCGAGCATTCCTCCATCCTCGGGATCTTCGATTCCGACTCCGGCTTGGAGTCCCCCGAGGACTTCTGCACCAGATCTAATCGCTTCAACGTGATTTACATGGTGGGCATCACGGTCGCCCCGCCAGATCCATTCTCCACGCCGATCCTGCCGACCGCCATGGCCACGGAGGTGGAGGAAACCCGCCTGCGACTAGAGGAGGTGTAGCGCAAGGAGCTAGCCGAGCGCGAGAAATTCCGCCTCGAGCAGGAAACGGCGTGGGAGCTGTCGCTCTACTACCCGCACCACATCAGGACCCGCCTGAACTCCAACATCCAGGGCCGCGTCCTGAACTTCAACGACGAAAGCAACCCCGCGCGCACAGCTGATTTCGAGTACTGCGAGAACATGCCACCAGTGGCAGCAACCGACCACCACCCGGCGCACCGGCGACTGGGGCCCCACCGCCACCCATTGGTCGTGCGCCCCCACCGGACCAATTGCGGATAATAATCTCGCCACTGGCCCGCGACGCCAACGGGCTCCCATTGTACTCCACCCTAATGGACAACGTCGTCGCGGCCGACACCGCAGTCGCCCACCTCGACGTCCAAGGGGAATGCGCACTACAGATCCAATACGCCAAGGCCCTACTCGCCAGGGCCGTCGAGCAGCATGCAGCGAGAGTCGACCCGCCGGGCGGATGTATTCCCGCTCATCGGCAAGCAGGGTGGCCTCAAGCGGTCACCCAACCGTCGCCAACGCCGTGACCTTCCCACCGCCCCAGCCCCTGGCGGACCAGCCACGGGCCGCAAACCCCGCGTTCTCCACCAACGAGCCACGACCGGTGAACAACATGGTCGCTGCCAACGGGCAACAACCAGGCTTGGCGAGCACGCCAGCCCAAGGACTTGAGGCACACCCTCACCAACTATGGCGACCCCGAACCAAGGGGTTCGCTAAGCCGAGTCAGTCCCCAATGCTTCGGGCCAATTATCCGAGGTGAGAAGTATCCCGCCAACTTCAAAGCCCCCAAGGAGATCGAGAAGTACGACCCAGCCGTGTGGCTGGATACATACCTCATGGCAATGGGAATCGTCGGCCACACCGACCTGTTAGCCGCTCGCTACCTCCCCATGATGATGGAGGGTGTGACCCAGCAATGGATAAACACCCTCCCCGCCGACAACATCGACTCATAGGAAGAGATGCGGGATGCCTTCGTCAGGCACTTTGAGGGCTCCTACACCCATGAAACCACCATTGAGGACCTGGAGTGATATATGCAGGGACAGCGCGAGTCGACCCGCCACTGGATCCAGAGGTGGCAAGAACTATGGATCAACGCCTCTGGCAACCACCCGGACACGACGATCCACTGCTTCAAGAACGCGTGCCGGTACAAACCCTAGTCGCTAAGATCAAGAGGGTCTACCGGACGCTCGACAACATCCCCGACCTTCTCGAGGTCACCAAGCACTACGCGGAGGAGGACCCCAACCAGGAATCTGACGACGAGTCAGGAGGAAGGCGCCGCATCAGCGGCCAAAACAACGGGCGACAACGCGACATGCGCTACATCAACACCCGCCTGACTGGCAAGCGCGGCAATGACGGGCGAGTTGACTTCGTCGCTAATGCCAGTTACGGCCAACGCGACCCGAAGAACTTCCACCGCGACGGAGGAAACTACCGCGACAGCGGAAACTACCACGCCAACAACGCGGCGAGGCCAAAATTCGGCCCTACCACCCTGCTCAACTAGCCCTGCGTCTACCACAACCGGGAGGGAAAACCCGCCACCCACACCACCGCGGACTGCCATTCTCTAGAGGAGATCGAAAAGGCAAGGCGAGCAAGGGAGGACCCCAACAAGAACCCGCCAAGGGAAAATGGCAATGCCGGCGGGTTCGGACACGCCGCCCGCTCGCTACACACCTTCACCGGGCTCAGCACCAAACGCGAGAAGAATGTGCTCGCCCACGCGGTCGCCATCAATGCGGTGACCCAAGTTGACATCCCTCGCTTCCTCAACTGGTCCGAGCAAAGCATTACCTGGAGTCGCCAGGATCACGTGCCCAGGATCAAATACCCAGGGCGGTCAAGCCCAAAGTGGCCGACTACTGGCTGCCCAAGATGCTGATGGACGGCGGAAGCTCCATCAACATCATATACTTGGACACATTCAAGAGGCTGGACCTCTCGGAGTCAGGAATCAAGTCGACGCTCACCACCTTCCATGCCATCGTCCCTGGTCAGAAGGCATATCCGATCGGCAAGGTGAAGCTGCCATTCACCTTTGGCACACCAGCAAATTTCCGCACTAAGCGGATCATCTTCGAGCTGGTGAACTTCACCAGCCCTTACCACTGCATCCTAGGGTGCCAGGAATTCGCCAAGTCCATGGTGACCCCGCATCACGCCTACAACATGATGAAACTCCCCGGGCCATGCGGCACCATCACCATCCACGGCGACCCCGACATGGTCGTGGAATGCGAGGACAAAGGCGTCGAGCTCGCCGACGCTGTCATTGCCATGGAGACTGACCACGCGAAGGAACTCATGAAATACGTGGGCAACATCAACAAAGACGACACCACCACCCTGAAGAAGCCAACCGCCACAAGCTCCACGTTCGAGGAAACCACGCACACCCGCAACGTCGAGCTCGTCCTGGGCGACTCCAGCCAGACAGTCACCACTGGGGCGCACATGAGCCCCGCATAGGAAAGCACGCTCATCGAGTCCCTATATGAAAATCACGACATCTTCACATGGAAACCATCTGACATGCCCGGTGTCCCGAGGGAACTTGCTGAGCACAAACTCAGCGATGACCCCAAAGTGGGACCACTAAAGCAGTCCGTGCGGCCCTTCAATGAAGAGCGCCGCCGAGCAATCGCCGAAGAAGTACAACGCCTGCTAGCCGCAGGCTTCATTCAGCCCATCAAGTACTCCAAGTGGCTGGCAAACCTAGTCCTGGTCATAAAAAAGAACAATACCTGGAGAATGTGTATCAACTACACCAACCTCAACAGCGGCTACCCGAAGGAGGAGTTTATCCTACCGCGCATCGACCAGATCATTGATTCGACAGCGGGATGGGAGTTGCTGTGCTTCCTTGACGCATATTCTGGCTACAACTAGATCAAAATGGCGGTCGAGGACGAGGAGAAGACTGTGTTCATCATGCCATTCGGCGCCTTCTGCTACACGGCCATGACATTCAGCCTCAAGAACGTCGGCGCCAGCTACCAAAGGTGCATGCAGGAGTGCCTCGTGAGCCAAATTGTCCGCAACATACACGTCTACATCGACGACATGGTGGTAAAGTCCACCCGCTAGGACGACCCGCTCACCGACCTGGCCAAAACCTTCGCAAACCTGCGGAGGTACAACATCAAGCTCAACCCAAGAAAATGCACCTTCGGCGTCCCCACGAGATAGCTCCTGGGGTACGTGGTCTCCAAACAAGGCATCGAGGCCAATCCCACCAAGATCGACACCATCGCGCGACTCGGGAAACCTGAGTGCCTGCATGACGTCCAGAAGTTGGCCGAGCAAGTCGTGACCCTCAGTCGCTTCATTCTTCGGCTCGGTGAGAAGGCAATGCCCCTCTACCACCTGATGCGCAAGAACCCCGCGTTTCAATGGGACGCGAAGGTGGACAACGCAGTCAAATCACTCAAAGAGGTGCTACTCCCGGCTCCACTACTCGTCGCCCCAATCGAGAAAGAGCCAATGCTTGTCTATGTGGCGGCCTCCACTCGAGTCGTCAGTGCCGTGATGGTCGTCGAATGGCCAAAGGAGGGAAAGGAGCGCCCCGTGCAACGCCTTGTCTAATACATCAATGAAGTCCCGACGGACTCAAGACAACGCTACCCGTAATACCAGAAACTGGTATACGCAGTATTCCGAGCTCAACGACGACTCCCTCACTACTTCCAGGAGCACCCAATCACGGTCGTCTCCTCCGCGCCAGTACAGGACATCATACGCAATCGGGAGGCAACTGGGCGAGTCACCAAGTGGGTCGTCAAAATCGGCATCCACAACATCAAATACGAGCCCCGCAAAACGATCAAATTGCAAGCTCTGGCTGATTTCCTCGCAGACTGGGAAGAAGCACAGTAGCTGGAGAAGCTCCCATACCTCCACTACTGGTCGCTCCACTTCGACGGGTCCAAGAACGCCGATGGCACCGGGGCCGGGGTCATACTGACCTCCCCAAAGGGAGACAAGCTCCACTACGTGCTCCACCTCGACTTCGAGCCCTGCACCAACAACATGGCAGAGTACGAGGCCCTCCACGGAATGCGGGCCGCCAAGGAGATGAACATAAACCGCCTGGGACTCCGACCTAGTCGTCAGACAAGTCGCCGGGACCTGCGACGCTGTCTCCCCGACAATGATAGCATACCGCCAAGCGGTAGACCAGCTGGGAGGACACTTCGACGGTTACTCAGTCGAGTGGATCGACAGGAGAAAGAACAAGGCGGCATACACCCTCTCCAGAATTGGGTCATCCGGCATACGCCACCTGCAGGAGTCTTCCTCAACATCATCCCCAAGCCCTCGGTCTCCACACCAAAGGATATTGACATCAGGATACCACTGCAGCCCGAGCCGGACCTAGTCGCCATGGTCGTGGAGCCCAGTGACTGACGACACCATATATCGCCTTCCTCGAGCACAAGATACTCCCAAGCGATGTGACAGAAGCGCGGATGATCGTGTGCCGTTACAAATCTTTCGTCATCATCAACGGCGAGCTCCACAAACGTAGAGTGACCGGCGTGTTCCAGCCCTGCGTACAGCCAGCAGAAGGACAAAAGATCCTCCAGGACATCCGCGCTGGTGACTGTGGCCATCACGCCAGCGCCAAGTCGCTGGTCGCCAAAGCCATGCGACATGGCTTCTACTGGCTCACCGTGCACGCCGATGCCACCGACATCGTCCAACGATGTGTCGGGTGCCAGAAGTACGCCAACCAGACGCATCTCCCTGGTTCAGCACTCAAGACCATTCCCATCACCTGGCCATTCGCCGTATGGGGCATGGACATGGTCGGCCCGTTCAAGAAGGCCCTATCCGGCTTCACCCACCACCTAGTAGCGGTCGACAAATTCACCAAGTGGGTCGAAGCCAAGCCAATCAAAAATTTTGATGGCAAGACAGCCACCAAGTTCCTCCGTGAGCTCATCTACCGGTACGGCTACCTGCATAGCATTATAACGGACAATGGCACCAAATTTGCCAAAGGCGCCATGGCAGAATTCTACGAAGAGCACAACATACAACTCGACCTCGCCTCAGTCGCCCACCCAGAGTCGAATGGCCAAGCAGAATGTGCAAATCAGAGTGTCCTCCACGGGCTTAAGCCGCGACTTCAAGTGCCCCTCGAGCGAATGCCAGGATGCTGGGTCGAAGACCTCCCCTCCGTAATATGGGGGATCCGCACCTCTGTTAACCGTTCCACAGGGTTCACACCCTTCTTCATGGTGTACGGCGCCGAGTCAGTAATGCCAACTGACCTGGAGCATGACTCACCTCGAGTCGCCAACTACGTCGAGGTGACAAATGAGATCGCCTGCCAAGACATCATCAACCAACTTGATGAGGCACGCGACCTAGCTCGCTCCCGCACTGCCATCTACCAGCAGGGACTCCGCCGCTACCACAGCGGCCGAGTCCGGACCCACACCTTCCAGGAAGGCGACTTGGTCCTACGACTGGCCCAGGACAAGAAGGGCATACACAAGCTTTCCCCTGCATGGGAGGGGCGATTCACCATAGGGCGCGTCCTCGGTAACGACGCCTACTACCTCATCGACATACGAGGTAATAGCCAGCTTGAGGTCGGGAGGCCATGGAATGTAAATCTCCTCTGGAAGTTCTACACATAGAACTCAAACTTGTACCAAGATGATATATAATGAAATTCGTTTGGATCGCACAAATTGTGCCTACTCGCCATACTCTTGTGCCACTCGCACTCATACACGTAGCAATATGCTACCTACAAAAGTCAACCCTTGGTCGAGCGACCGACGTAGCTAAGTAGTGCGACCCAAGGGCACCGAACATAGCCGGGCCTTGTGTCGTCCACGAACACGCCAACCCGGGGCCACCATCGGAGTCGCCCTGCTCGACTGGCCCACCGGGCCAAGACGACCGACAAACGCTTCCCACAGCGACCTGTCCTCCCCATCCTTGCGCAAAGCGACTCAAATGGTTAAGTACCATGATCGGGGACTTCGCAATAAGAAACCCTCACGCGGCTCGAGAAAACACCAAGTAAGAGAGCTGCCTAGGACTCGCCACATGACTAGCTCTCTGATCCAGGGGAAGAGACGCGTTACAAACAATGCACCAAACCTTACAATAGGCACACGCCCAAGACGGCTAAGTACCATGCTCGGGGACTCGCCTAAACCGACCCCGCTCGTGCTCGGGGACTCACCCCCTTCGGAGTCGCAAGGCGACTGGCCCCACACCCCACGGCAAATCAGTTACAATCAGTACAAAAATCCAAAGCAAACATACATGTACACAAATGAGTTATATCCCAGTAAAGGGCGGACGCGCTTGGGGACTCGCTAAAACAAAAACCAAACATACCACATAACTAACAATACATTACGAGTCGATTTACTCCTCTTACTTCCATACATAAATATTATTCATATTCCAAAAGTGGCCACTTGGAATATCTTACAAAAAGCCCCCCAGGGCAGATATCTATTTTGCAGGCCCCGATGAAGAAGCGCCGCCACCGCCCTTGACACGGACGAATGGCTCCCACAGATTCGTCGGGTAGGTCGACAGCGCCGACCAAAAGGGTTGCTCTGACTTCAGGTCGCGATGCTCCGGCTCGAGGTCGCCCAGCGCTACCACTGTCTCCTAGTACGGTAGCAAGTCCCCCATCACCAGCACCCGATCTGTGAAGGGGCAGCCTTGGCGGTCAGCTTTAACACCTCCGACGTCTCCACCGAGCCAATCACCGAAGGTTAGACGCTGGTGACATCATCGAGGTCGAAGTCGTCAGGGAAATGCGCGAGCCCCATGCTCAACATCGTGGTGGCTCCGCGCCTGAAAGTCGAACACGCCATCCATTCTACAACGGCGGGTGCCTCTTCTAGGTAGCGCCATACTTCAGTAAGTCCCCCAGGTATAACCTCGGTGGGGGACATTCCTTGAAGAACCACCTGGACGCACAACACCGATGCAATGACCGCGTTCACCACCGCGGTCACGCACTGTGAGGCGTTGAAGGTCTGCACCACCGGATCGCCTTGCCCTATCAAAGCTGCAACGTCAGACACCCAATGTCACTACGAACTCACCCGCTCGGGGATTCACATCACATATCAAAGAAAAGAACAATGACTCACCAAGGAGTTTCCGGCAATTCTCGGTCATGTGCTTCTCCAAGGCGGCAAGATTGCGCTACAGCCTAAGGATGATTGAGTCAGCAGCCTTCCGCTCCTCCTCAGCCGCAGTGACCGTGGCCTTGGCCCTATCCTCAAAAGAGATCATCATCGCTTTCGCCGCCTCCAATTCCTTCAGTAGTGAATCGATACGCCCATTCGCCACGTCCAGCTCTGCAGCCGGAACATACCCCTCTCGGGCTTTGGCAATGGCAGTCGGAAGACCATCTGAAAGGAACAACAACAATAGTTAGCTTACCGTGGTGACGACCAGCAGCTCGCAATTGCCAAACAAAACAAGTACTCACCGGTAGCCTCCTAGAGTCACCGGTTAGCCTCCTGCACCACGCGCAGGTCATGTTCTAGGCGCTCCTTCGCGGCCTGTCGATCAGCCGATTCCCTCTGCAAGCCCTACAAGAAGAATGAACAGTTAGCAATTGCAAAAACACAAATTTAGTGCCTAGCCGCTGAAATTCAGCGACTAGACACTCGGGGATTGGCAACTAGAAGAAATTAAGTGCCTAGCCGCTGAAATTCAGCGACTAGACACTCGGGGACTGGCGACTAGAAGAAACTCAGTGCCTAGCCACTGAAATTCAGTGACTAGACACTCGAGGACTAGACGTACCTGAATGGCAGGACCAAGCATGCCATGAATCCCAATGGCGTCCGTTGAAGGGACCACAAAGGAGGTGCGCCCACGATGAGGCCCAACGTCCTCATCAACGATCTCTGGTATCTGCGGAGACTGGTTCTCTGCCACGCCCGGAAAACCCTTCACTATGAAGCCTAGAAATGTCGCAGAGGCCCACGCCGGGACACCACTCATCGGGGCCGATGCTTCTGTCGTCGGAGCCCCCTTAGCTGGCTCCGATTGAGTAACCGCCACCACATCGGCGCCCGCGGCATGGTCACTCCCCCTGGCGCTGTCTTATGCTATAGAATCGCCGGCACCTCCCCTCTGCTTTTTCGCGCCCTCTGCAGGCGCGACGTCCGCAACAGGCTTCCTCTTCTTGGGGAGATCGCCTTCCCTTGCGGTGGTGACCGGCGGAATCTTCGCCACTGAAGGGCGACCAATCTTCTTGGCGCAAAACCTGCGAAGTCACCAAAGTGAGCAAAGAAATCATACAAAAAAGCACCAAAGATTGGAAAGGGAAACTCGCGACTTACCTTGTGACCGGAAGAACACACAACCCGGTGCTGATGTGGGAAGGTTTGTCCAATTCTGGGCCCAGCTTGCGTGAAAGACCCTTCTCAAAAACATACAAGTCCCATGACACAGCGGGCTTCTTCGATGATGAAGCCACGGTTTCCGGAACTTCTGGGCCGGACGACGTGGTCGTCCTCGATGGTCGCGGTGATTTGTTCGTCGCGTCTCCAGCAGCTCCTAGCTCCGATGCGGTCGGGACAGTCGGCGCAATCACCGCATGTGGAACCTCCACCTCCACCGTCGCGTCCGCTACATCCAATCCCATCATCGGGGTCGGACCCTTCGGGATCGTGGGCGAGACCTCAGTCGCATCATCATCATTGGACTCATCGTATGAATCAAACGCCACCGCCGACCTAGGTGGCAACGCTGGCTTCAGAGCACGCTTCTTCGCGGGTGACTTCGGCTTACGCACGGGTTTCGCTGGCATGGCGGTGCGCTGCGAGCTGTGCTCCTGTAGAATGTCATCATCGTCATCCCGCTCATCAAGACTATGGCTCGCATCGATCTTGCGGTGTCTCTGCATGTGAGTCTTGCGAGCCACGGGCGCTAGGGGAGGAACCTCCGTCTCTTCTCCCTCGCTCTCGGAGGAGTTCCCTTCTGACCCCTCTTCGAGCTCTTTGGGAATCTCCTCATCAAGCGGAGGAAACCAACCCTCAAGAACCTAAAACAACTAAGAATGGCCACGAACAAATATCAAGGGATGCGGGTGTGAATTGCACCGCGAGAGTCGCGACTGGAGATAAATCTGGTGAGAGAGGCTTACAGTAGGAGCTTCATTTTTCTCGGGCATGTACGGGGCAAGCCCGGCCGACGTGGTAGTAAACTCCACGTCGGTAATCTTCTTAAGGGCGGCCTTGTAGTCCGCAGCATCCCACGACTCCTTGCTAGTCCAGGAAGGATCATTCTTCCCGGTGTACTCATACATCCAATGGGGCCGGGTCACCAACGGGACCAATCACCGCCCGAGCCAGCAGTTGTATAAGTTGATTGTGGACAATCCTTGGTCCTTCAACTTCTAGATCTGGTCCATCATCTCCGCGACGGCCATCCTCTGATCTTTGGGGATCTTGTCTGATGCCAGCCGACAGGGCTGCTTCTCTCCGCGACATACTCGGGGAGTGCCATCTCGCCGGAAGGGGTGGACTCTTTCACATAAAACCAGCTCTTCTTCCATTCGCTCGTGGCCTTCTTCGGCAACAGGAGCTTGACGAAGTTGTCCTTCGGCTTCAGCTGGAACGTGGTGCCACCTGCTACCAAGATTGGGCCGCTGGACCCCTCGCGCCCGATGCGGCCGTGGAACAACTCCAACCACAGGGGGAACTACGGTCGGCAACCAAGGTAGCATTCACAGAAGGTGACGAAGATCGCCAGTTGCTCGATGTTGTGCAAGCCGAGATCTGATGGCTTGATCTCGTAGTACGCGCAGAACCGCTAGAAGAATATCGAGGTAGGGAATCCCAAGCCCCTCTCCAAGTGGCTTGGGAAGTAGATGAACTCGCCGGCGCATGGCTTCGGCTCGACCTCAGAAGGTGCGGGGATCCGCTAGTTACCCTTATAGAGGACCCCCGCATCCTCAAATGACTTGAGCTACGCCGTAGTGCACTTGGATTTCCCCCACAGATCTTTCAGAGGTGCCATCAAGAAATAAACGAGATCGCTTGGTCTGGAGAATATGGATCGAGTGGAGACAGAGGGAATGGAAGCGCAAAGATGAGGAATGCGGGAAGGGTCCATAGGACTGATCCGTCACTCCCCTTATAAAGAAGCGTTACCCGCCAATCTAGGGATAGCCGTTACTTGCGGTAATCATGCTGAAGTTACCGTTGGATTACCCAACAGATAGTTTGACCAAGCTGACGGTCCAACTCCTTCCACTCGACTCGCCTGCAGCCTTGCCCTGTCCGGTCAACGGGGGTAGCGACTCGGGAGTGATTATATTCGCCAAAGATGTGGCTGGGAAACCCTGTGGGAAATTTTCCTCGGTTTTTGGTAGAGTCCATCGCTGATTCGACTAAGCGTCCAAATTGGACTCGCCTGCTCCGACTGCCAAATGAACACCTGTGCTTGAATCAACGATGGCCTCAGGGACTACTGACGGGGATATGCCGAATGGGGTATGCCTAGCAGGACGTTCCGATCAGGGCAAAGGCCAGCGAGTGGGCCTACAGGACGGCGAATGGAATGCGACTAAGGAGAAGGCCTGGCGATTGGAGACTGGAAGCCCAGAAGCATACTTAAAGCCCAGTCGAATTTGGTGAAAACCTCTGAATCCATATCTTGTTTGGTGATAAACTGTAAACCGTTGCAAGGTGCCTCCTATATAAGCCTCCCTAGGGTAGTCTTAGAACTTATGTTCCATCATACACCCCTTCAAGCGACTCTCTGCTTAGACGCCGAGCTCGCCACCCCTATAACTCGCTCTCCATCAATCTAATCAAGCAGAAGTAAGTCTTTACCCCTCAAGCGGCCGAACCTGGGTAAATCCATGTGCATCAGCCCCCATCTCGCACCGTAGATGGCCGCTAGCTCTCCCCCGATTCTATCAATCGTTGCCTATCGCCACCACAGCCGTGGCCATTTCCACGATAGTTACTATTAGTGTAGGACTCTCTACCTTGTCCGGCAAGGTCCCTTGCCTATAACCCTAGGTTCTGGTGCTTTTATAAACCAGACCTTTAGGAGCCTTTGTGGCACAACCAATCAGATTCCTACGTACAATGTGTAACACTTCACACAACAAACTTATCTCTATTACTCGGTGTATTGCCATTATAGTGATTTATAGCAGCAGTAGAGTTCCACCACCGTTGTGGGACTTGAAACTGGGTAAGCTGTGTTACCTCGTACCCGCCAACTCTCCACCTTACCCCACGTCTCTATAAACGCACTGTGAGGACCCCTCCATGGCGTACTCATCAGCAATACCATGACAGTTGGTGCCCACCATGGGGCAAGAGGCGCTTCGAGCTCTACACCGGGCAAGGTTCAATCTCTTCACAGGAGTCAGCGACACCGTAGCCATCGGACGCGTTCTCTTCTCTAGCAACGTCCCGATCATCCCTCTAGATGAGTCTTGGGTGTCGGCGAAGACGAACCCTACGCGCTACTCCGTCATCCCCTTCGGAGACATCCACATCTTCATCGGCAAAACTAACTCGGGTCCTAGCTCCCAGGAAGTCATAAACTCGCCAATCCTCGCATGGACCGCCTATGGACAGAACACGTCCACGGAAGGATCTTGGCCGTACCTCTCTCTAGAGTATGGCGGCTCAGGTTTGCAAAATTCAAGGCCCACCCAAACCGCCCCTGTGCAGGATATAATGGTGAAAGGACCCCGTGAATCCGCCCGGATTCCCCGAGCATTTGAGACACGGAGGTCACACTTTGTCGGTGTCATCACCATGTTCGATCTGGCTAGATGTGTTCAAAGGGACGGAGAACCTCCTCGCAAATACCTCGCTAGATGGATGAGGGTGAGGGAAACCCTAGAGGGCGACCTTGCCAACGAACTCGTGTACCACTTCTTGGAAGGGCTCACACCCGGAACACTCCTCCGGCATAACCTCTGAAGGAGGCAGGCCACGGGTCCTCTCACCCTTGGTGATATGGTCACAATCGTCAACAAGTACGTGGACGCCAATGAAGAGGCCGAGGCCACGATCGCCGTCATGGCCGGAGGTGGTAACAACAACAATGGCCCGCCTCCATCACCCTCCACATCCGCCGTCAATAACACCGAAGCCAACTCCGACTCCGTCCTCGACACGCTATACACCGACATCAATATGGATGGCAGCGGCTCGGACGCTAACTTGGAGGAATACGATGCTATTATGAGGGACATCGAGCTGGCGATCGAGAAGGAGGAGCGTTCCGAGAAGGCCACCACATCCCACCAGGTGCTAATCATAATTGGGAGCGTGATGGAAGAAGATGGACAGGAACTGGAATGTGAAAGAGCTCTGCCCACACCTGCGGTTACCAGAGCGGCAGCAGCCAAGAAAGCCGCCGAGACTCAGGTTCCGTCCAAGGCCATGCCCCCTCCGGTTAGTTGCCCGTAGTAGGTGTAGGAACTGACCACGGCCCCTAGTACTACCAATTAGTCAAATCAGCCACCACCACCATCGTCAACGTCTACAGCTGGCAATCCATTGGTTACCCCCGCTGACAAGGCGATCTACGATGCACTCCTCGTCGATCCTATTACCGTCGCCCATATCCAGAGTGTTACGGAGCTTGATGAGAAGCGTGCAGCAATCCTAGCGGAGGCCAAATGCATCGTGGAGCAAGGCGCTAAGATGGACAAAGACATGGCCAAGGCACAACAATCTATCAAGGCGGCAAGAGCTATGGAGGCTGAGTACAAGCAGTTGTTGCTGAAGCATAAGGCAAAGAAAGGACCAGCTCACGTCATCGGTGCTAGTTGGGATATGGCGGATCCAAACCAACCAAAGCCACCCCATACATTGATTTAGAGGGGAGGAAAGTAATGCCAACTCCTGCCCTCAACATCGCCGTCGCCAAGACCCTCCTGGAGCAGGACAGGTCGCCAGAAGCAGTTTCTCAAGTGTATGACCTCGTCGCCAAGGCATGCAAGCAACAGGAAAAGGCTACCTCGCAGAGGCTTGAGTCCAACCCGGAGCTTTGCTAGTCAACCCTGAATAGCCGCAGAAGGCCAAGATCTCCCCGTGACGAGGGATCCCATACAAGCTTCATAGAGCAAAGTCGGAGGGACGCACGTAACAAGGCTGACGCCATACCCATATCTTCGGATCACGGAGAAAAGGCTCGCCCTCGTCGGTCGCCGCCTCCACCACCATCCCAGTGTCACGAGGAACCACAACCATGGCACCGTACAAGCATGCCACTGCTTAGGCGTCCCCATGTTGGCATCATTATACGCGACCAGGGTGAGCAGCCCCGGCATGCCGGAGAGCGTAGTGGCATTGAAGGAAATAGGAGCAGATCCTACAAGGAACCACCACGTCCGACAAGCAACCATGACAGGCATGAGGAGTCACAGGATGGTAACAGCAAGAAGGCTAACCCACCGCCGCCACCGCCACCGTCGCCACCTAGCACCCATCATGGCGGAGGACACGGTGGATCTCATAAATCGCACCGCAACTCCCCTCCCCACGACGGAAAAGGGAAGCAACCAGAGCCGTACGACGCATGTTCATGGCTGGACAAGATCCAAGAAGCTCGGGAGCTCCCATACCTTGGGCCACGCTATTTTGGACCAGTAATACAGGCGACAACCTACCCCAGGGCCTCCGGATAGACAAGACTATCAAGCCCTATGATGGCACCGCCATACCAGTTTCATGGTTACAGGACTACAACAAAGCGATACACATTGCAGGGGGAAACCCTAATGTCACCGTCAAGTACCTCCCACTTATGCTCACTGGTACCACCCGACAATTGATTAATGACTTGCCGAAGAAATCAATATGCAATTGGTTGGACATGCATGAAGCATTCACCAAGAACTTCGAAGGTACATACACACGTCCCTGCACTATCGGAGACCTACAGCGGTGCGTACAAGAAAAGGATGAAACCTCTCATGCCTACCTCTCTCGCTGGCTGGGTATGAAAAATTCATGCGCAGGGGTGCACGAACAAACCGCTATGGCCACCTTCATCAACGGTCTGGAGAAGGGAACTTTGCTCCAGCATACGTTGAGGCGCAAGCAAGACAACAATGAGCTCAACCTCAATTCAATGATCGCCATGGCTAGAGAGTTCACCGCTGCTGATGAAGACACACGCGGATCGTTGCCGGCAATAGCAATCCCTACCCAGGCCAAAAAGAACAACAATAACAAGCGAAAGATGCCGCCTGAAAAAAAGCAAACAGCCGACATGGTCGCCACAACATTCACTGGCAGAGGCGGAGGCGGACAACATGGACATGGCCGGGGGGCTAGCCATGGTTAGCAGAGGACTGATTCTACACCCTCAGTGCCCCGTGTTCTCCAAACATACGAAGAGTACCTCGATATGCCGTGTTTCATCCACCCCGACACAAATTGCAAAGCCACCCATACCAACCGCTAATGCAAGTTTGTCAATGACCTCAAGGAATACCCTGAGTCTGGCTAAAAGCAAAGTTGGAAGAACAGACCTCGTGGAAAGGGCAAAGGGAAGAAGAAGGAATAGGAATCCAAGGATTCAAGTGATATGGATGAAGACGTGGAACCCAAATCCGCCGACAAGGGTGAGGGTAAAGGGAAAAACCCGTTTGAGAAGAAGGATCTAGTCTACCACACTTTCCTTGGTACCCCCCATCGTCTGAGCCTAGAAAACCTCCCTGAGGATACTGATGGCCACCCTTCCTCCGGTTCCCTAGTACGTCAGGTGGTCAGAGATTCCAATTAGTTGGGATAGGAAGGATCACCCAGATCTTATCCCAACAGACAACCAGTATGCCATGGTCATCAACCCTTTGATTGATGGCACAGAGTTCACCAAAGTGCCTCGTGGACAGTGGAAGCAGCACCAACATCATGTACCTGGATACACTGCACAAGATGAACTTGACGGAGACCCAGCTAAGGAAGAGCAACACCTTGTTCCATGGTGTTGTCCCTGGTCGACAAGCAAATTCTCTGGGCTGCATCACCCTTCCGATTGCTTTTGGTGATGTCAACAATTACCGCCAAGAATGCATGACCTTTGAAGTGGTGCCTTTCAAGAGCGTGTACCACGTCATCTTTGGCCGCAACATCTTCCACACCTTCCTCGCAAGGCCATGCTTCGTCTACAACAAGATCAAGATACCTGAACCAAAAGCAACATCACTGTTGACGGAAGCTTCACCAAGGCACGGGAGTGCGAGCTTAGTGAAGCCGCCTTCGTCGAAGCAGTTTTCTACGGTGAGGATTTCAAGGAGATCTAGAGCCAGTTCGATGCCCCAGAGATGCCGGCTTCAAAGAAGCAGATCACTCCTGCCAAACCCGCATTCAATAACAAGAAGGTGGAGCTTATTGAAGGAGATTCCTCCAAGACCACCTCCATTGGCACGGACCTGGATCCCAAATAGGAAAGCGCGCTGGTCGAGTTCCTCCGTGAGAATAGGGACATCTTTGCCTGGCAACCTGCCGACATGAAAGGTGTACCTAGAGAACTTGTTGAGCACAATTTGAATATTGATCCTAACGCTAAACCGGTGAAATAACCTCTACGATGCTTTGGTAATGATGAACGAAGGGCTATAGGCAAAGAAATAGCTAGGTTACTTAAGGCTGGCTTTATCCGAGAAGTTATTCTCACCCGATGGGTGGCAAACCCTGTACTTGTCCCCAAAAAGGGAACCAATGAATTAAGAATGTGCGTTGATTACACCGACTTGAACAAAGCGTGTCCGAAGGATCCGTTTGCTTTGGCTCGCATTGACCAATTCATTGACTCGGCGGCTGTCTCAGAACTTCTATGTTTTCTCGATGCTACTCAGGTTACCACCAAATTTGGATGCGAAAGTCGGGCCATTTGGCCACTTCGTTCACCACACCTTACGACATGTACTGGTATATCACGATGTCCTTTGGGCTGAAAAACGCAGGTGCCACTTACTAGCGGGCAGTGCAACGCTGCCTACAAGACCAAATAGGTCGCAACATACACGCTTACATGGATGACATCGTGGTAATGTCAAATTAATCAAACGATCTTATCGCCGACTTGCATTAAACCTTCGACAATCTCCGGAAATACAACATGATGCTGAACCCCAAGAAGTGCGTATTCGAGGTACCATTCGGCAAGCTATTGGGCTTCATCGTTTCACACCACAGAATCGAGGTGAACCCGGAGAAAATCAAGGCCATCCTTGACATCAAACGTCCAACGTGTTTGAAGGACATACAGAGGTAAGCCGATTCATCAACCGACTTGGAGAAAAGGCTATGCCACTATACAAGTTACTCAAGAAGGTGGACAAATTCATATGGACAGACGAGGCTGACACGGCACTTCAGGAGTTGAAGAGAATACTCTCCTCCGCGCCAATACTTGCAGCACCGGTATCAAGGGAGCCTATGTTAGTTTACATGGCGACAACCAACCGAGGAATCAACATCCTCATCATGGTGGAGCGCAAGGAGCCAACGCATGAATACAGAGTTCATAGACTAGTTTACTACGTAAGCAAGGTCTTGATGGAATCCAAGCAACATTACCTGCACTACCAGAAGATAGCTTACGGAGTTTTCCTTGCTTCACGGAAGCTAAGGCATTACTTCCAAGAGCACCCCATCATAGTAGTGAGCAAAGCTCCATTGTCCGACATCATCAACAACAACGACGCTACGGTAAGAGTGGAAAAGTGGGGCATTGAACTTGCTGTCTTTGAAATCAACTACAAGAGATGTGACGCTATCAAATCACAGACATTGGCAGATTTTATTGCAGATTGGACAGAGCTACCAGAAGACACCCCTGTACCAGAGCTAGAGTTTTGGGTCATGCATTTTGACGGATCCAAGTTACTCAATGGTTCGGGGGCTGGTGTATTACTACAATCACCAACTGAGGAGAAGCTACAATACGTTATGCAGATCCACTTCAATGCCACAAACAACATGGCGGAATATGAGGCCCTCATTCACGGACTTCGTGTGGCCAAGGATATTGGCATCAAGCACATAGTTTGTTGTGGAGATTACGACTTGGTTGCCCAGCAGGAGGCTAGCACCTGGAACGCCCGAAACCCTATGATGGCAGCATATCGAGACGAAGTAGACGAAATAGCCAAGTGCTTCGATGGCTACGAACTCAAGTATGTCAAAAGGGAGGAAAATGAAGCGGCGGGCCTGCTGTCAAAGCTTGGGTCAGCTCGCCGACCAATTCTTCCAGGCGTTTTCCTGGAGCATTTATGGACCCCATCCGTGGAAGGAGTAGACCCTAGCAACCCGGGTAGAGTGGACTCATTTGTTAATGCAGTAACAGTGACCCCTATGGCTTGGACGAAACTGTTCATAGATTATCTACAAGATGGAACTTTGCCCGCCGACGAAGTCGAAAGCCGACAGATAGTACGCAGAGCAAAAGGCTATGTCATTATTGATAGGCAGCTATACAAAAGAAGTACCACATGAGTTTTCCTTCAATGCGTCTCTCGACAGAAAGGTATTGAAATCCTTAGAGAAATAAAACTTGGAGATTGCGGGCATCATGCCGCTCCTCGATCGTTGGTGGCCAAAGCTTTCCGACAAGGATTCTGCTAGATTACTGCCAAACAAGATGCCGACAAACTGGTACGAACCTGTCTTGGGTGCTAGTTTTATGCAAGACAACCCAGTGTTCCAATAGAAGAGTTGCAAACAATACCAATAACTTGGCCGTTCTCAGTCTAGGGGCTTGACATGGTGGGGCCTTTGCAAACAACACCTTATGGATTTACTCACCTACTAGTTGCAGTTGATAAGTTCAAAAAATGGATTGAAACTAAACCCATTAGAAATCTCGATGGGGCAACAACCCTAAAATTTGTCCACGATCTAGTGGTGAGATTTTGTCTCCCACACAGCATCATCAACGACAACGGTAGAAATTTGTCTCTCAAAGAAGTTAATGAATACTGTCATGGAAAAGGCATCCGGCTTGACCTAGCATATGTGGCACGCCCACAGTCAAATGGGCAAGTTGAAAGGACCAATAGACTAATTCTGTACGGAATCAAGCCACGCTTAGAAGCACCGCTACGTAGGGTAGCTAGAGCTTGGGCGGAGGAATTACCATCTGTCTTGTGGAGTTTACGAACAACACCTAGTAGATCCACTGGCTTGACTCCTTTCTTCATGGTTTATGGAGTAAAAGTTGTCCTTCCATCCGACATCCTTCATGGTACACCCAGAGTCGCCGCCTATGTGGAGGATGAAGCTGAAGAATCCAGACGCTTATCTGTGGACCTACTCGAAGAAGAGCATGTGCTAGCATGCGAGAGATCAGCCATCTACCAGCAGAAGTTACGTGGCTACCATAGTCATCGTGTTAATCAACGCTAGTTTAAAGCGGGGGAGGGGGGCTGGTACTTAGACTCAAGCAGGAGAAATCACACAAACTATCCCTGCCTTGGGAAGGACTGTTTGTCATAATCAAAGCATTGCTCAATGGTTCCTATTACCTCGTCGATATTCGCGAGTTGAAAGATAGGCCAAAAATCGCAAGCGCAAGCAACGTGACTCGGATGATGATTACCCGGAGACAGACCGGCCATGGAACATAGCACAACCACGTCCCTTGTACACTGAGCACATTTATATTATGTAAAAAGTTTCTCATATGATCAATAAAATAAAGCATTTGGTTCACTCATATTTTCTGAGACTTTTACCTCCTTTAGTTTTTCATTTTTCAATCAAAACCCTTTACGTGCAAGTTTGCATTGGCACTTGTGAAAATTCTGCCTACGGGCGTTAGCTTAAGTTTTCTGGTCAACACGTTTTCTGCAGTTTTTATGTGGATTCTGGATTAGTGACTTCTCGGCACTCAAAGCCGACGATTTTGTTCTTAGGCTCTTGATGGTGCTATTAAGCATCATCACCTAAGAGCATAGTTCTGTGCTGCTAGTCTTCCGTCTCACGAAAGGTCAAGCATACGAACTAGAATAATGGATAATCCAGCACTTACTTAAAAAAATACATATGCTGGATCTAGTTAAGCAGCAGGAGTCTCACAACCAAGTTTTCTGCCTTACAAAAACATAAGTTTTTTGCGCGTACACATTGCAAAGATACATTTAATACAAATATTGTTTTTATGGATCTGCTGCAGGGGACTTCGTTGTGGCATCATCAGCAACAGGAGAGCCGGGCCGGGAGAGATCATCAAACTCGGAAGGAGATGGGCTAGACTCAGAAGAAGCCATGTCCTCATCTAGTATCTCACTAGGCACGAAGATGTCTGCCTTGACCATCTTGGAAACTCTGGTGTCGTAGCCGGCGAGGGAGTTCCAAATAGCATCACTATCAATCTCTTTACCTTCCTCGTCTAGCTTGGGCATGCCGAAGGTCACCAAGTCAATGTCGGTGTTGTCATAATGTGCTTTGACCAAGGACAGGGTCATCCTTGCACCAGACCAGATGCACGAGGCTTTCCAGTCATTGACTTTCTCGGGGGCTCGGCGCAGGATTTCCGCATATTTGGCCGCTCAGTCTATCGCCTTGACGTTTATCCCTAAAGGCTGGGCTATCTCCTTGTCCTGCGTGATGGCGGTGTTGATGAAGTTACCGGCAAGAATCATGCATTTTTTGGATCTGGAGCACCTTCGCCCATGTTGGTTATACCAATGGGGTTGTGTTTTCGTCAGAGACAAAAGTTCATGAGTATAAGTAATATAATTGCACATCTGACAGAAGTTGACATAGTTAGAGGAAAATTACCAAAGATGCTGGTCTCCGCTTTCTTGCATGTCTCCTCCTTGATGTCATGATCCTTCTGAATAGTCTTGAACATCTCAAGGTTCCTCTCATTCGGCTCTTTTGTAGCTTGGTTCTATTCCTTGAGATGAGCAATTTCGTTCTTCAGGTGCTGCATCTCGGCGTTAGCATACTATTGCATAGCCTTCATCGCCTCCTCATGGCCCTTCACAACATCAACCAGGTCTTTCTTCAAGATTTTGTTCTCGTCGTCAAGCTCCTGAATATGCTTGGATTGCTTGATGATGCTCTTGGCTTTGGAAATGGCTTTTGTAAGACGGAAAATACAAAGCATTGTGAGAAGACGGCAGAAAATGACTCCATGCGGAAAAGTAAGTAGCTGTTAAAAGAAACAGCCTCTGGCCATTTTTGATCTATTGATTTAGGAAGGTTGTTTTACCCTGTTCGAGGTCAAGTTCCTTCCGCAAAGCAGCAAACCTCTCATTGGTGGCTATTCTCTGTATATTCTCATTCTACAAAGTGTAAACATGCTTAGTTTCCCTAGAGCATCTAGTTGGAACTATCTAGTTTCAACTACACGCTCGGGGGCTACAGTATAAGATTTTAATCAACTAGTGTTCTCTCTTAGAGTGTCTAGTCAGAATTATCATTCTAAACTAGAAACTCGGGAGCTACACGGACAAGGTTTACACTTAGTTCTTTTGGAGCACTCGGGGCAAATCTATCAACCTTTCACCTAAGAGCTTGGGGGCTACAGTGGAATACATTAAAAAGTAAAAGAAGTGAAGTTTAAAACTTACAATGGCAATAACTTTAAGATTGTTGGACAAATTGGCGTATGCAGTATGGAAGACTCCGACATTGTTATAGTTGGCATCCGCCTGTGCAATAAGGTCATCCAAACACAATGTCGGAGGAGTCGCGGCCAGAGGAGTTGTTGAAGCCAGAGGCATGGATGATGCCCTAGTCGCGTGCTGCGTTATCATAGCAGTTGATGGCTCAAAGGCTCTCGCCTTGTCCGTAGCCACAACTGTCCCCACCTCTTCTCCTTCCATTAACTATTTTCCTTTCTTGGTGGCATCCTTAGTCAGAGCTTCAGCCACTTTAGAGGAAGTACTCTCCTGCGTCGCTTGACTGCTGGGAGTGACGTCCATCCCGACAAAGTCTGAGATATCAAAGATTGAATTGACATCTGTCTCCATGGCGGAGATCTCAGGGATGACGAGGGACGAAGGCCCAGCGGGACCAGCAGTGGGCTTGGCGGCAGGAGTAGGGGAGCGGTAGCAGGAGAAGACTTGGCTGCTAGGTCCTTGGTCAGCATATCGCGAATATTCTTTAACCCTCCAGAATCTTTGGAGGATCGCTTCAGGCTAACACCGGTTTTCCTCCTGAAACATACAAAGTATAAGTATAGGAGTTGAATAAGGTGCAAGCTAAAGTAAAAGCCGGAGAATGAATACACTTACTCTATGACAGGAGCCTTGGTAAGGGGAATGCCGGTGGATCTCTTCTTCTCCGCCTCTAAGGCGGCCATTGTTCATCTGGAGACTCCACTCTCTGATTTCTTCTTCTTCTTGGCCTCGGCAGCAACGTCAGAAGTGGAGCTCTTCCGCTTTCGCGCTGCTGGAGCTAGTTGATCCTTGGGAGTGTCATGGTTGAACACCACCTAGATATCCTTCAGCTTAGGATCATAGACCTGGGAGGCCATCTGATCCGCCACCATGGTCGCCAACTGCAGGGTAAAAGGTGTGTTAGACTGATAACTTCGAGATGGAAAGGCCTTAGAGTATATACATAACGAGCAACAAAGGAAACAAAAGTTACCTATGGGCACTTTCCGCCTTCGAACATGTCATAGGTGATCTTGAATCCACGCTTCTTGTCTTTCACCTTGACTATGTCATTTAACCAGAGCTTGATGGAGTTAGTGAAGAAGTTGTCCGATAGAATACGCGTAGGATCCTTATGGCTCTAGGTGTACTTGCACATCAACTCGGCATGGTGCTGCAGAGGCTGCATCCGCCTAGTGAACCAGCACATGGCTAGGTCCAAGCACGTCAGACCTCTGTCTACAAGCCATTTGATCTGCCTTACGACATGATTGGCCTCATCATCACATGGAAGGGAGCATGGGGTCCTCCAGGAAGGTACTTTGGTGGTGGCTCCATTGACGAAGTCGGGATTCGTCTCAAGACGGCCAGGCGGGATAATATCTAGGCCATAGAAGTATGTGCGCTGCGAGTTCATGCATGATTCATGCCCTACAATGTTGGGGAAGCACCGGCTAGGCCGGATCTTAAAGCTAACAGTTCCACAAGTCCGCAATTTGTCCCTGGACTCTTTAGACTCTCTCTTGACGGTGAAAAAGTATACAAACAAATCTAATCTAGGTTTGATTCCTAGATATCCTTCACACAAAGCTACAAAATTGCTAAGGACAAGGATGATGTTAGGAGAGAGGTTGTGGGGAAGTACCCGGAAGTGCTGGAGGACGTCCAGGAAGAAGTCGGAGACTGGCAGGCTTATGCCTCGTACTAGCTGGGCTTTGAGGTACACCTTCTGTCCAGCTTGGGGAGAAGGAGTCACCTCGCCGGCCGGCACCGACCGCCAAACCAAACCCTGCGCCGCGGGGAGATACCCCTCGGAGGAGAGGTCGGAGCCCCTCCACACTCCTTTGTGGGAGTCATTGTCCTCTTCGGCAGCTTATAGCACTGCCCATCCTTGATCATCGCTGGGGGTTTCCACCAAGGCGGAGATAGGGATGACAACCCCCTCCAGTGGGACCGTCACTCCCTGAGATGGCTCCATTGTAGCCTCGGGAGTCGCCACCATTGAAGGGACAGAACTGCTGGAGGCCATTCTGTAGATGGGAGTGAGTGGAGAAAGAGGAAGCTTTGGCTAGAGTTTTCCGATGAGGAGCTCGAACAGGCGTGCGGCTGGAGGAAGATGAAGACATAGGTGAGAATGCGGGTAAAAGAAAATAACCTAGCCATGGTAAAAATATATAGACCCAACGTCAAGATTCGTGCAAAGGGATCCAATGGACAAAGCGTTGCCGACGTGGAGACGAACTTGCGCGGTAATTTCGCCACGTCCTCTGTCTTTGCTGCTTTACCATTTCATATTTCGCGCGCATAAAAATAGCTAATGATTAATTCTCTGCCTTCTGTGAGTTTCGAGGTAGCGTAGGCTATACCCTATGTCATCCTCTTGACAGTTGCAGTGAAGAGGTCACATCTTAAGATTCCATCAAAGAAGGAAGTCATTCGCATTTGGAAACAAAACTCGAGGGATATGCGCCTACATTGCGAAGGCAGAGAGGATTGTAAGGTTCTTTGGGAGACCTTTGAGATATTGCTTGACGGATTGCCAGCATCACATAGACGGAGCATTCAAGATTAATAAGCAAGACAGCGCAAGATCTCGAAGTCCTCCGGGGACTACTGTTGGGGATATGCTAAATGGGTATCACCAAGCACGCCCATCATCCGGATAACCCGGGTGGCCCACAGTTGGTAGCAAGGCCTATGGCCTGCTGGGCGGCCTAGTTAAATGAATCTAGAAGGGAGGCCCATGCCGGATAAAGGAAGTCTACGGAGGAGTCACGGACGTACTCGGAGCCTTGAAGTGCAAGACACGAAAGACTAGTTAGTATTAGTGTAGGACTCTTTACCTTGTCCGTCAAAGTCCTTTCCCTGCAACCCTAGGTTCTAGTGATTTTATAAACCGGACCCATGGGAGCCTTTAGGGCACAACCAATCAGATTCATACGTACAACATGCAACACCTCGCACATCGAACCTATCTTCATAACTCGGCATATTGCTATTATAGTGATTTATAGCAGGAGTAGAGTTCCGCCATCGTTGTGGGACTTGAACCTGGGTAAGATGTGTTACCTCGTACCCGCCAACTCTCCGCCTTACCCCACATCTCTAAACACGACTATGAGGACCCCTCCATGGCGTACTCGTCGGTAATATCACGACATAAGTCTTTTTATTAGTATGATGATTAGTTGTTGAAGCTCTTGCTCTAGTTCTTTTAGTTAATCAAGTCTTGCCTTGGAAATAATATTTCCAAACAAGTACAATAAGAAAAAGTCAAAAATTTACGACTTGTTTGATATTGTCTTGAGAGTATATCCTTGATGATACTTAACAACATATATATTTTGATAGTCTTGACGACACGCGTGAAAGGAATTGTTTGATTGAAATAAAGTCTAGTGGTAATTGTGATGCATGCCAAGGCTAACCTTTTGGATGAAACTGTGGTACTAGCTAAAAAACAGATAAGTGAGACAACCTTGTTCTATGTCTCTAATGCACACCTTTATGATGCCAACAACTCCGCTAGCTTTTAAATGATCTATGGTATAACCCCGGATTTCGGCTATGAGTTGATGACACGAGTGTCATACGTGTAAATATATGGGCAAAAGTATTGGTACTCTCAAAGGTTGTGCAAACACTTGCAAAATAAATATTAAGCGGTCCTTGAAAAATGAATGAAAGAAAAAATATATCTATAAGGATCCACATAACAAGTCCTTGGCATGGTGTCCTTACTACTTTACGAATTTTTCTTGAAAGACACTTCATTGTTATACTACTTGGGACATGAAACTCTCTTACTCAATTATGCTATTTAAACATCCTAGTGTTCCTTGGCAAGATGAGAGTTAATTAGAAGAATTGGATTGATTGCTACACTTCTAGTTACTTATACTTATATTAAACTTTACTTTGATTGTCTTGACTTACTGAAACTTGTATAGTATTCTTGTCATCTCTCTAACTTTGATAAGCCTCGCAAATGAATGAAGTGTTGAGCACATATAACTACCAACCATAAGTGAATTCTTATTGTCGTTGTTTCAAGTTTAAACACTGAATTCCTTATAGTTCTTTTGGTTCTTCTTGCTTGAGGGCGATCAAGGTTTGAGCTTTGGGGAAGTTGATGGCTCCGATTTTGCCATCTTCCACTATGTTTAAACATTGTTTTTGGTCAAGAAATTGCCAAAGAAACTCTCAATACTTGCCACTAATGACTAATAATTACAAAGATATGCAAATCCTCTCTTTGAATTATGTTGTGCAAGAAATCATGACTTTTAATGCAAAATAAGGAGTCATAATGGAGGATTTTGAGGAAGTACACACGACCAAGTAATTAGGAAGCAGTTCCAGGGCGTCAGCACGCTTAACAACCACTGGTATGGGCATACCAGGTGGCGATGGCTTCATCTCTTCAAACCCTACAACTTTCATGAAGACGCCTATATATTTCGAGGCTCCGACCGCCAGCTAGAGAGACACCATTCTCAGATTACATCACACCACCACCAAAGGAGATCCACACCATTGTTCATCCATTGTTCATCAGTTCCCCCATCCATCCATCCACTAGCCATAGCCATTTCTTTGTACTTTAGATCTTCTTGTGATTTGGCGACCATTGTAAGAATGTTTGATTTCAATCTAGGTATTTGTATGATGTTTTCTATCTCCGATCTATTTGTTATGAGTTAGTAGTCCTCACGGGTTGTGGGTTGGGTGAAACCTCGCGGCGATTATGTGCATCTAGATAATGGGACTATTGTATTTTGTTTGTAATTGAGATTTGTATCTTTTGTTTCTTCGTCTCTTGTCTCGATCTGTGGACTTGTAGGTACCCATGATCCCATAGATTGATGAAGGCTTGAGGTGAGATACTTGGCTAGCAGCGATCTCAGAGGAACCTCCATTATAGATAGGATAGTATGGTCTTCACTTAGTGCCCCATTCGGGATCAACAACAACATCACCACTTAAAGCTTTGATCTGTGTTTTACACTTAATAATTGTTTGTAACCCATGGCTTTGGTGTGCACTTGGTTGGATTAAAAGTCTATTGCTATGCCCGCTACATCACGGGGGCTATATAATATTAGGATGTGTTGCCCAGATTATCTCCATTCAAACATTATACATGAATATGCTTATTATTATCTTTTATCACATTTGATGTGCAGCTGCAGGTGGATCTTCAACCGTGGCCTATCTCCATCCATTGATTCAGACCCATTATAAACTAAACTAGATTGGTCCGGTCAACTAAGGTAAAATGAACAAACAAAGTCTTGTAGACGGGTCCTTTTTATTTCTTTTAGCATTGCTTTCCGATGTTCGATTAAACCTAGGTCTTGTAGGGAAAAATCTATTATACTACATCTATGAATCCGGATCAAAGGTATCATTTGGACTTGCAAAATTAATTGGACAGGCAAAAAGATACCACCGAAGCCCTTCGGAATTAACTCCATAGTCTTCGGGAGGAGAAGACCAAAGTAGATGACACTATATTTGGTAAGTTTGTTGTCTTTGAATTGTTGGTCTTTACGACTTTGTATACTTGGATATATGATAGAACTTGTTTTCTTATTTGTAGGTCCTCTCAACATTCTTGATGCCTCTTCATCCGAGTCTTGTACCAGCCGCCTTTTTGCTGTTGGGGAACTTATACACGACTTCCACCAGTCCTTGGAGGATATCGGTGAGTCTGTCCAGCTCTCTGGCTTGAACTCAATGTTAGCCTTTGAGGTACGAGATAAGGCAAAGGATATGCCCAAGATTGTCATGGATTGGAACATGTCATATGGACGCACATCAGCATAGAATGCCCTGACAATGGTATTGAGCCACCATGGAAGAATGGAAATATGGAAAGTTACCAAGGGTTATTTGACTGTTGATGAAGACGGTAATCCACAAAACATCAAAGAGATCTAGAATGCTTGTGCCGGATATGCCTCTCGTGTGGCCGAGCTGACCAGCTATGATGAACCGTTCTTCACGCTCGTTGTAGTTCCACCTCCCCCCAGGGAAGAAGTTGCTGAAGTTTCCGAAGACAACAAGTAGACTAAGTCTGACATACTCATCTCGGAAAGATATCAAGGTGATACCGGTGATGTTTCTGATGAGCCGGCAAATCCTTCATCTCCACCTGCATCATAGAGTGTAGCAGAAAAACAATGTGTTATTCTGAAAAACAATCTGATGTAATAAGTAGGATATTATTTTGTTGTGCTAGTTTGTAAGAACTTATGCTTTACTCTTTTAGCACTTTTTTGCTGTGCTCGAAAAATACTTAAGCACTTGTTTTTTCTAAACTTATCATTTATCTAGCTTTCCGCCTCATCCCTTTTGTGAGCCGGCAAACCTTCAGCACGGAAACTTTGCCAAGCAACAAAGCTCAATTGCTAAACCAGTTTAAACCCGAAATCAAAGCCGGCTTCCAGTACCAACAATTCACTACTCGAAAAATACCCGCATCCCGCAATCAGACAAAAAGCCAAGTGTAAACTAGAAAATTTAGATTTATACCCAAAGGTAGCATTTTTAGAATCGGAAATCTATGTAAAACAAACATGAGCATAAAGTACTCTCAAGTATTCTGGGATTTTTGACTATGACATGATCATTCGGAAATAAGATGGCACATAAAAAACATCTCAGAAAAAACATTCAGGAGACCAATACTTTATTTCACTTTGAACATGTACATGGATATGATTAGAAAGAAATTTAAGAATAAAAGGGACATAGCTAAGCAATATTCCATGGACGGTCTATTTCATCCGGATTTGTACTGCCTCCATCTCTCTTTCTCTTCTTAGTACAAGGTCTTTATTTTTCTAACCTCATGCCAATAAGGTAGTAAGAACCATTGTGCAATACTTGACTAGCCATAAATGACCCTTCCCATATAGGGGAAAGTTTGTGCTCTATTTTCTACACTAGCCGGAGAACTAGATCGCCCTTCCTAGAAAATTGGTTTATGACTCTTTGACTATGATACTTGCGTATGAACGAAATATGCCCTGAGAGGCAATAATAAAGTTGTTATTATGTATTCCTTGTATATAATAGATGTTTATTTTGCATGCTATAATTGTATTGATAGGAAACTTCATTACATGTGTGTTTAATAAACAAAAAGGGTTCCTAGTTATGCCTCTCTTATAGACTAGCTTGTTGATTAACAAGATGATCAAGGTTTCCTGATCATGGACATTGGATGTTGTTAATAACAAGGTCACAGCATTTGTGAAATGATGTGATGAACATTCATCCGAAGTATAACATTACGATCAAGTCATTATGTTTATATTGCTATAACATCATACGAAGTAATCTTAGTCCTTAGACCATGTGATCATGTTAATTGCTAACACTGGAAGAGTATCTTGAGAACATCAAACGTCACACCGTAACAGGGTGACTATAAAGGTGGGTTCAGTGCTACAAAGGTGTTATGTTGAGACTCATGGATCAAGAGTGGAATTTGTCAATCCCGATGACGGATAGATATACTCTAGGCCCTCTCGGTGATATCACATTAAGGTAGCTTGCAAGCAAGTGATGTGATCACTAGAATGTTATATCACGGGAACGAGAAAAGAGTGCATGTCGGTAACGAGATCAAACTAGGTATTTGGATACCGATGATCAAATCTCAGACATGTATTATATCATGAGACAAAGGGATTAAGTTACTAGAGTTAAAGGTTCTCACGATCACATAAGTCATAGTTGAATGTGTAGGAGTCAGTATGGATCTCTAGGTCCCGCTTCTGATTATTGATCTAAGAGGAGTCTCAATCATGTCTGCATTATTATCGAACCGTAGGGTGACACACTTAAGGGTTACCGGATACCATTTAGGAGCACATATGTTTCAGACAAAAGGTTTGCAAAGTGCAGGAAATGTTTCGATAGAAACAGGAATTGTTTTGATAGAAACCGGAATTGTTTCGGGTGAAATTGCAAAAAGTGGTTCTGCATGTGATATTGAAATGTTGTAAGGCGTTTTATGTGAATGTTTGTTAATTAAAGTAATTAACAAAATTCTGAATAAAATAAATAAAAGAGTTTTATTAATTGAGAGTTGCATTAAATTTGGTGGAAATTTAATGCATGTGAGTGGAACTTTGGGTGGAGCTTGAATTGATGTGAGTGGAGCTTCCACCACATGAATGAGGAAGAGGAGGGGGCTCCCTCCTTGGCCATCGGCCATGGTAGGGGAGGAGTCCCCCTCTCCTATAAAAGGCCCCCCTCTCCTCCCTCACAAAGCACACCTCCTAGTGAAGGATCTCTCTCCCCCTCTAGATATTCCCCCATGGTCTCGGATTAGCGAGATACATGTTCCCGGTGGCCTTGAGTCTGGAAGGAGTTGCTGCTTCCACTGATTCGCTGGAGCGAGGAGGTGGAGGTTGTCTGGTGGCTTGGACGTGTGTGCGAGGACGGATGCGCTGCTGATTTGCGGCGCTCGGACTTCCACACGAGCTTGAGATTGGCAAGCATACGACTACATCAACCACGAGTTCCTACTCGTTAACAAAACTCGTTGTCTTTGACGGTAAGTTCTCCATGGATGTATGTCCACCCGTTGCTCTGTATCTAGTAGATAGATCTTGGTGTATAGTTCTCATCGTGGGATGAAGCGGCCCGGACCAACCTTACATGTCATCGTACATGAGACCAGTTCCACGACTGACATGCAACTAGTTTTGCGTAAGTGGCTGGCGGGTGTCTGTCTCTCCTACTATAGTTAATATCTAATTTACAACGAGTTGCTAATAACTTGATTATCCTCGTCGTGGTTCATGTTCGTAGGTAAGACCGGTTCTATCTCCGAAAGCCCTAAGCCACGTAAAACTTGCAATTGATAAATTAGAGGCGTCTAGTTTCGATCGTTGCTGGGCTAGTGTCTTGATATGGTATTGTTGTAAGTAGATGTATGATGGATACTCTTACAAAACACTCAACATGTAAGTTCCATAGACCTTGGCCTTACACACAAAGGAATGATAGAGATCATACCACGATGCAAATGATAGAGATCAAATGCATGAACCATATCATCTCACTTTACACATTAGATGTTAGTATCTTATACTTCTAGTTTGGCGCTTTTGGGAGCATTGTAAGATGATCCCTCATTTAGATATCAAGATAAAAATGTGTTCTTCCTTAAGTATGCACCATTATATGGATCGTGTTTCGAGACATCACGTGATGATCGGGTGTGCTCGACTCTACGCTTTCATACAACGGGTGTAAGATAGTTTTACACACGCGAGTACTAAGGTTCTTACTTGGCTAGCCTAGCATGTACAGACATGGCCTCGGAACACGGACCGAAAGGTTAAGCATGAGTCATATAGTTGATATGATGCCCATATAGATGCTCGCCTTTGAAGCTACACCGACTCACGTGATGATCGGACTTGGTGTAGTGGATTTGGTTCATGTAATCACCAAAAAGACACGAGGGATGTCGTTTTTGAGTGGGAGTTCATTAGTAATTTGGATTAGTTGAACTCAATCTATCATAAACTTAGTCTAAATAAACTTTACAAATTCTATTGTAGATGGCACCACCTGCTTTTAATTTCAATGTGTTCATGGAGAAAGAGAAACTTGTTGCGAATGGTAGCAACTTCACCAACTGTGCTATGAATTTGAGGATTCTCCTCACTGCTACACAAAATCAATATGTGCTAGAGGCGCCGCTAGGCCCCCGACCAGCTCCTGATGCCCCTGACGAGGAAAAGAATGTCTATTTTACTCGTCAGGAGGACCACGACTTAGTTCATTTCGGCATACTGTATGGGATAGAGCCAGAACTTCGAAAGCGTTTCGAAAATGGCAATGCCTTTGATACCATGGGAGAATTGAAAATGATTTTCGATACCCATGCTACCGTATAGAGTTATAATGCTTTTGAAAACTTCTTTAGCTGCATGATGGAGGAGAACAACTCTATTAGTGAGCACGTGCTCAAAATGTCTGGGTACGGCGATAAGCTTGTGTCATTGGGAATAATGATTCCCAATGACTTAGGCATACATCGTGTTCTCCAATCTCTGCCACCCAGCTACAAGAGCTTCGTGATGAACTATAACATGCAGGGCATGAAGAAGTCTCTTCCCGAGCTTTTGTTAATGCTTAAGACTGCAGAAGTGGAGATTAGGAAAGAACATCAAGCGTTGATGATCAATAAGACCACCGGTTTCAAGAAGAACAATAAAGGCAAGCAGAAGGGAAAGAAGGGTGGCAAATCTGTTGCCGCACCTGAAAAGAAATCCCGAGTTGGCCATAAGTCTGATACCGAGTGCTACTATTGCAAGGGGACTGGCCATTGGAAGTGCAACTGCCCCAATTAGTTGGCGGACAAGAAGGCCAGCAAGGCAAACAAAGGTATATGTGATATAAATGTTATTGATGTGTACTTGACTAGTACTCGCAGTAGCACCTGGGTATTTGATACGGGATCGGTTGCTGATATATGTAACTCGATTCAGAGGCTGCGGAACAAGCGACAGCTAGCAAGGGATGAGGTCACGATGCAGGTCGGCAATGGATCAAGAGTTGATGTGATCGCAGTCAGAACGCTGCCTCTCCATATGCCATCGGGATTAGTTATAAATCTGAATAATTGTTATTTGGTGCCTGCACTGAGCATGAACATTGTATCCGGAACATGTTTGATGCAAAGTGGTTATTCATTTAAGTCTGAAAACAATGGTTGTTTGATTTATATGTTTAATATCTTTTATGGTCATGCACTGTGTTGAATGGTTTATTTCTGTTGGATCTCGATAGTAGTATTACGCATATTCATAATGTTGATGCTAAAAAGATTAAAATTGATGATGATATATCTGCATATATGTGGCACTGCCGTCTAGGTCATATTGGCGTTAAACACATGAAGAAACTCCATTCTTATGGACTTTTGGAATGACTTGATTTTGAATCATTTGATACATGTGAGCCGTGCCTTATGGGCAAGATGACTAGAACGTCGTTTTCCGGTTCAATGGAACGGGCGACAGATTTATTGGAAATCATACATACTGATGTATGTGGACCAATGAGTGTGTTGGCGCGAGCTGGATATCGTTATTTTTTTTACTTTCACGGATGATTTGAGTAGATATGGGTATATCTATTTGATGAAACATAAGTCTGAAACTTTTGAAAATTTAAGGAATTTCAGAATGAAGTGGAAAAATCATCGTAATAGAAAGATCAAATTTCTACGGTCCGACTGTGGAGGAGAGTATCTTAGTTACGAGTTTAGCACACATATGAAAGAATGTGGAATAGTTTCACAACTCACGCCTGCCAGAACACCACAACGTAATGGTGTGTCGGAACATCGTAATCGTGCTTTATTGGATATGGTTCGATCTATGATGTCTTTGACTGACTTGCCACTGTCATTTTGGGGTTATGCACTAGAAACTGCTACATTCACTTTAAATAGGGCGCCATCTAAATCTGTTGAAATGACATCGTATGAATTATGGTTTGGAAACAAACCTAAGCTATCATTTCTTAAAGTTTGGGGATGCGATGTTTATGTGAAGAAACTTCAACCGGATAAACTCGAACCCAAAGCAGAAAAATGGGTCTTCATAGGATACCCTAAGGAAACGATTGGGTATACCTTCTATCACAGATCCAAGGGCAAGGTTTTTGTTGCCAAGAATGGATCCTTTCTTGAGAAGGAGTTTCTCACAAAAGGTGTGAGTAGTCGGAAGGTAGAACTCGAAGAGGTTATTGAACCTTCTCTTCATGAATTGGTGAGTGGTGCAGCACCGGAAGTTGTTTCGGAGTTGACTTCACCTGATGAAGAGAGAGCAAATGATAATGATCATGAAACTCCGAAAGAGGATACTGCTGAACCTCGCAGGTCAAGTAGGACACGTGGAGCTCCCAAACTGTACGGCAATCCTGTTATGAATTTCATGATTGATGAAATAGATGACCCTGCGACGTATGAAGAAGTGATGATGAGCCCTGATTCCAACAAATGGCTAGAAGCCATGAAATCCGAAATGGAATCCATGTACGAAAACTAGTTTTGGACCTTGGTGGACTTACCTCACGATTGAAAGGCCGTTGAGAATAAATGGAATTTCAAAAAAAAATTGATGCTGATGGTAATGTGACCATCTATAAAGCTCGACTTCTCGCAAAGGGGTTTCGACAAATTCAAGGAGTTGACTACGATGAGACATTCTCTCCTGTAGTGATGCTAAAGTCGGTTAGGATTATGTTAGCAATTGCTGCATATTTCGATTATGAAATATGGCCGATGGATGTCAAAACTGCGTTCCTCAATGGTAATATTGAAGAAAAGTTGTATATGATACAACCTAAGGGTTTTGTCGATCCTAAGGATGCTGATAAGGTACGCAAACTTCAGCGATCCATCTATGGACTGAAGCAAGCATCCCGAAGTTGGAATCTCCACTTTGAGGAGGTGATCAAAGAGTTTGGATTTGTCCAAACTTATGGAGAGGCTTGTATTTACAAGAAAGTGAGTGGGAGCAATGTGGAATTTCTAATATTATATGTGGATGACATATTATTGATTGGAAATGATATAGATCTTTTAAATAGTGTTAAAAGTTATCTAAACAGCAAATTTTCGATGAAAGACCTTGGTGAAGCTTCATATATATTAAGCATTAAAATCTATAGAGATAGATCAAGGCGCCTAATTGGGCTATCGCAGAGTACATACCTTAATAAGATATTAAAGAAGTTTAATATGTACGGAAGTAAGAAGGGGTTCTTACCTATGTTGCAAGCCAAGACATTGAGTAAGACTCAAAGTCCGGCTACGGCGGAAGAAAGAGAGATAATGGATAATATCCCCTATGCCTCAACCATAGGATCTATAATGTACGCCATGCTATGTATAAGACAAGATGTGGCACATGCTATTAGTTTGACTAGTAGGTACCAGTCTGATCCAGGTTCGGAACACTGGATAGCGGTCAAGAATATCCTTAAGTACTTAAGAAGAACTAAGGATATGTTTCTTGTATACGGAGGTGAAGAAGAGATAGTCGCTAAGTGTTAGGTCGATGCTAGCTTTGACACCGATCCGGATGACTCTAAGTCTCAATCCGGATACGTATTTCTCTTGAATGGAGTAGCAGTTAGTTGGAGGAGATCCAAACAACCTGTGGTGGCTGGATCAGCGACGGAGGCGGAATATGTTGCTGCTTTAGAAGCGACGCAGGAAGCGGTTTGGATGAAGGAGTTCATAACGGAACTAGGTGTGGTTCCTAGTGCATTGGACCCAATGGTGATCTATTGTGACAACAAGCCATAGCCAACGCCAAGGAACCAAGGTCTCACAAGAATTCCAAGCATATTAAGCCCCGGTTTCACTCCATCCGCGAGCATGTCAAGGATGGAGACATAAAAATTTGTAAAGTGCACACGGACCTAAATGTACCAGATCCGTTGACTAAAGTTCCTAGGGCAAAACATGATCAACACCAGAACTCCATGGGTGTTAGATTTATCACTATGTAAACTAGATTATTGTCTCTAGTGGAAGTGGGAGACTGAAGGAAATATGCCCTGAGAGGCAATAATAAAGTTGTTATTATGTATTCCTTATATATGATAGATGTTTATTTTGCATGCTATAATTGTATTGATAGGAAACGTCAATGATTGTGTGTTTAATAAACAAAAAGGGTTCCTAGTTATGCCTCTCTTATAGACTAGCTTGTTGATTAACAAGATGATCAAGGTTTCCTGATCATGGACATTGGATGTTGTTAATAACAAGGTCACAACATTTGTGAAATGATGTGATGAACATTCATCCAAAGTATAGCATTACGATCAAGTCATTATGTTTATATTGCTATAACATCATATGAAGTAATCTTAGTGCTTAGACCATGACATCATGTTAATTGCTAACACCGGAAGAGTATCTTGATAACATCAAACGACACACCGTAACAGGGTGACTATAAAGGTGGGTTCAGTGCTACAAAGGTGTTATGTTGAGGCTCATGGATCAAGAGTGAAAATTTTCAATCCCGATGACTGATAGATATACTCTAGGCCCTCTCGGTGATATCACATTAAGGTAGCTTGCAAGCAAGTGATGTGATCACTAGAATGTTATATCACGGGAACGAGAAAGTGCATGTCGGTAACGAGATCAAACTAGGTATTTGGATACCGATGATCGAATCTCGGACATGTATTATATCATGAGATAAAGGGATTAAGTTACTAGCGTTAAAGGTTCTCACGATCACATAAGTCATCGTTGAATGTGCACGAGTCAGTATGGATCTGTAGGTCCCGCTTCTGATTATTGATCTAAGAGGAGTCTCAATCATGTCTGCATTATTCGCGAACCGTAGGGTAACACACTTAAGGGTTACCGGACACCATTTAGGAGCACATATGTTTAATACAAAAGGTTTGCAAAATGCATGAAATGTTTCGATAGAAACAGGAATTGTTTCGATAGAAACCGGAATTGTTTTGGGTGAAATTGCAAAAAGTGGTTCTGCATGTGATATTGAAATGTTGCAAGGGGTTTTATGTGAATGTTTGTTAATTAAAGTAATTAACAAAATTCTGAATAAAATAAATAAAAGAGTTTTATTAATTGAGAGTTGCATTAAATTTGGTGGAAATTTAATGCATGTGAGTGGAACTTTGGGTGGAGCTTGAATTGATGTGAGTGGAGCTTCCACCACATGAATAACGAAGAGGAGGGGGCTCAGTCATGGAACTGCTATGGCCGTCTTCATCGACGGCTTGGAGAAAGGGACATTGCTCCGACATATGCTGAAGCGCAAACAGGACAACAACGAACTCAACCTCAACACGATGATCGCCATGGCTAGCGAATTTTACGCCGCTGATGATGATGCTCGCGGATCGTTGGCAGCAATAGCAATCCCTACCCAGGCCAGAAAGAACAATAACAACAAGCAAAAGACTCCGCCTGAAGAGAAGAAAGCAACCGACATGGTCGCCACAACGTTCGCTAGCAGAGGCGGAGGCGGACAACGTGGTCGTGGCCGGGGGCTAGCCATGGACAACAAAGGAGTGATTCAACACCCGCAGTGCCCCGCGTTCCCCAAACATACAAAGAGTACCGCAATATTCCATGTTTCATCCACCTCAACTCAAATAGCAAGGCTACCCACACCAACCGCCAATGCAAGTTTGTCAACAACCTCAAGGAAGACCTTGAGTCCGGGTACAAGCGAAGGCTGAAGAACATGCCTCGCGGAAAGGGCAAAGGGAATAAGAAGGAAGAGGAGTTTAAGGATTCATGTGACATGGATGAAGACATGGAACCCAAATCCGCCGACAAGGGCAATGCCAAGGTCAAGAACCCTTCCGAAAAGAAGGCTCCAGTCTACCACACTTTCCTTGGCACTCCCACCGTCCGAGCCTAGAATGTCTCACTAAGGATATTGATGGTTGCACTCCCTCCAGTTCCTAGTACGTCAGGTGGTCGAAGATTCCCATCACTTGGGATATACATGATCTTCTAGATCTCATCCCAATAGAGAACCAGTATGCCATGGTCATCAACCTCTTGATTGACGACATAGAGTTCACCAAGTTCCTCGTGGACAGTGGAAGTAGCATCAACATCATGTACCTGGATACATTGCATAAGATGAACTTGACGGAGACCCAGCTAATGAGGAGCAACACCGTGTTCCATGGTGTTGTCCCTGGCCGACAAGCTAATTCCCTAGGCTGCATCACCCTTCCGGTCGCCTTTGGCGATGTCAACAATTACCGCCAAGAGCGCATGACCTTTGAAGTGGTGCCCTTCAAGAGTGTGTACCACGTCATCTTCGGACGTGACATATTCCACTCATTCCTTGCAAGGCCATGCTTTGTTTACAACAAGCTCAAGATACCTAGACCAAACGGCATCATCACCATTGATGGAAGCTTCACCAAGGCAAGGGAGTGCGAGCTTAGTGAAGCTGCCTTTGCCGAAGCAGTTTTCTATGGTGAGGAGTTCAAGGAGATCTAGAGCCAGGTCGATGCCTCGAAGATGCCAACTTCGAAGAAGCAAATCACCGTTGTCGAACCCGCATTCAAGGCGTATAGTTCTCATCCTAGGATTTTTTTTGTTTTCTATGCTACGGACCCAACAGCGTAACTTCTGCTGATAGGCTATAGATCTCTGCTCATCAACGACGCGAACTTCCTCGAGCATATCGAGGTCATATTTTCGAGCAACTTCGGCATGCTCTTCGACATACGCAGCGACTCGGGGAGAAGTATGAATAAGATCACTCGGAAGAATAGCTTCTGCACCGTGGACCAAGAAGAAGGGTGTATATACGGTTGACCTGGTAGGATTAGTTCGTAAACTCCATATCACAGACGGTAATTCATCCGCCCAAGCCCCCACAACATGATGTAGTGGCGCTTCGAGTCTTGTCGTAGGCCTTGAAGAATTAAACCATTTACCCTTTCGACTTGTCCGTTAGCTTGTGGATGTGCGACTGATGCAATATCAAGTCAGATCCCTTATTCATTGCAAAATTCAACTAGTTCTCCCATGGAAAAGTTACTCCTATTGTCTATAATAATACTGTGCGGATACCCGAATCGGATGATTATGTCCTCGACGTACTTTTTGGCTGTTGCTCCATCACAACTTGTGATGGGTTTTGCCAAAATCCATTTCATGAATTTATCCACCAACACACGAAGGTGAGTGTATCCACTTTGAGCCCGTTTAAATGGTCCTACCATGTCAAGCCCCCAGACTACAAAGGGCCATGTAATCGGAATTTTTCACAGCTGATCAGCCAGAATATGGGCTTGTTTGTCGTTTTTTGGCAACCTTTGCATGTCTTGACCAGCCGTTCGACATCTACCTTAGCTATAAGCCAAAAAAAACTGTGTCTAAAAGCCTTTGCCACTCAAGATTTGGCTGCGACGTGATGTACGCATTCGCCTTCGTGGATTTCCCTTAGGATTTCCACTCCTTCTTCCAGAGAATCACAGCGCTAAAAGACCCTAGACGCACTCCTCTTATAGAGCTCACCTCCCACCACTGTGTAGGATTTTGCTTGTCGGACGATCTGTCGGCTTGGAAATTCGTCTTTGGGTAATTTTCTATCTACCTGGAAATCAAGGTAGGGTTGTGTCCAACTAGGAATTACATCCAGAACTGCTATAAGTGGTGAGTCGGATTTGGTTGGATACTCCTCATCAACTCCTGTGATAGAGGGAACTCTTAAGTGCTCCAAAAAGCACCATCCAAGACCTGTTTCCGCGTAGAGCCCATTCTTGATAGAGCATCTACTTCCTTGTTTTGTGTTCGGGAATGTGTTGAACTTCAAACCCTTCGAATGATTTAGATAGTTCATCCACGACAGCTCTATATGTTGCCATGGGCTTGTTTGCATTGCAGATATTGGATACTTGTTAGGCAACTAAATCCGAGTCTCCATAACACATCGGTCGGCAAATGCCGATGTCTTTTGCGACTCGAATTCCATGTAGTAGGGCTTCATATTCGGCAATGTTGTTTGTTTCCATGAAGTGAATCTGCAACACATAGAATAGTTTATCACCTTGGGGTGACTTGAGGACCACGCCAGCCCTCAAGCCCCTGAGCGCTTTAGACCCGTCAAAGTGTATGGTCCAAACTTTTGTCTCTGAGAGACCTGTGTTTTCTACTGTCTCTGTCCAATCAGCGATGTTGGGGATATGCTATATGGCTATCACCATTGCATGTCTCTAATCAGGCTAACCCGGGTGGCCCACAATTGGTAGCATGGCCTATGGCTTGCTGGGCGGCCCAGTTAGACGGATCCAGAAGGGAGGCCCATGCCGGATAAAGGAAGGCTACGTAGGAGTCACTGACATACTCACAGCCTTGGAGTACAAGACACGAAGACTAGTTCGTATTAGTGTAGGACTCTTTACCTTGTCCGGCAAGGTCCTTTCCCTATAACCCTAGGTTTTGGTGCCTTTATAAACTGGACCTATGGGAGCCTTTAGGGCACAGCATATATGATTCATAACACCTTCGCACAATGAACCGATCTTTGTAAGTCGGCATATCGCCATTATAGTGATTTATAGCAGGAGTAGAGTTCCGCCACTGTTGTGGGACTTGAACCTGTGTGAGCTGTATTACCTCGTACCCGCCAACTCACTGCCTTACCCCACGTCTTGAAACACGCTCTGTGAGGACCCCTCCATGGCATACTTGACGGCAATACCATGACAGTTGGCGCACACCATGGGGCAAGAGGCACTTCGAGATCTACGCTGGGCGAGGTCCAAGCTCTTCATGGGAATCAGCAACACCATAGCCATTGGGCATGTACTCTTCTTCGGCAATGTCCCGATTGTCCCTCTAGAAGAATTATGGGTCCCTACAAATACGAACCCTACCTGCTGCTCCGTCGTCCCAGTCGGAGACATCCACATCTTCATCGGTCAAATTGACTCGGGTCCTAGCTCCCAGGAAGTCGGAAACTCGTCAAGACCCGCACGGTCCGCCTACGGGAAGGACACGTTTGCAGAAGAATCTAGGTCATACCTCTCTCTAGAGTAGGGTGGCTCAGATCGGGAAAATTTAAGGCCCACCCAAACCGCCCCTATGCAGGATATAATGGTGGAAGGACCCCGTAGATCCACTTGGCTTCCCTGAGCGTTAGAGATGCGGAGGTTGCACTTTGTCGGTGTTGTCACCATCTTTGATCTAGCCAAATGCGTTCGGAGGGAATGAGAATGTCCCCGTGAATACCTTGCCCGATGGATGAGGCTAAGGGAAATCATGGAGGGTGACCGCGCTGATGAACTTGTCTACCACTTTGTGGAAGGACTCACGCCCGAAACGCTCCTCCGACATACACTCCGAAGGCAGCAGACCATCGACCCACTCACCCTTGGTGAGATGATCACAATCATCAACGACTATGCACACGCCGAGGAGAACACCCAGGCTATGTCTAGTCCTAAAGCCGTAGGAGGCAACAACAACGACCCACCACCATCATCCCCTACCTCCACCGTGAACAACACCGAAGCCAACTCCGAGTCAGTACTCGGCGCACTATACATCGACATCAACATAGATGGCAGCGTCTCGGACGCTAACTCGGAGGAATATGACGTTGTTATGAGGGAGATCGAGCAGGAGATCGAGAAGGAGGAGTGCGCCAAGAAAGCCAACACTTCCGGCTAGGTTCTAGTTGCCATCAGGAGTGTGATGGAAAAAGACAGACAGGAATCGGAACCTGGGCGAGCTCCGCGCACACCTGTAGTTACCAGAGCGGCATCAACAAAGAAGGCTGATATGCCTACTCCGGATATCCTCCCGCAGCAGGCACAAAAACTCACCACAAGCCCAGTACTACCAAGCAAACGAATCTGCCGCCACCGCCACCATCAACGTCTACAGCTGGTAACCCATTGGTTACTCCCACCAACAAGGCGATATACGATGCACTCCTCGTCGAGCCCATTACCGTCGCCCATATTCGGAGTGTTACAGAGCTTGATGAGAAGTGTGCAGAAATCCTAGCGGAGGCCAAGTACATTGCAGAGCAGGGCGCCTAGCTGGACAAAGACATGGCCAAGGCACATCAATCCATCAAGCCGGTAAGAGCAATGGAGGCTGAGTACAAGCAATTGCTATTAAAGCACAAAGCAAAGAAAGCACCAGCTCACATCATCAAAGACCCCGACATTTGACGCAAGTTGGGATGGGAAGGATCCAAATTGACAAAGGCCACCCCATACATTGATTTAGAGGGGAGGCAAGTAATGCCAACTCCCGCCCTCAAAATGGCCATCGCCAAGACCTTCCTTGAATAGGATAGGTTGCCAGAAGCGGTGGCTCAGGTCTATGACCTCGTAGCCAAGGCTTCCAAGTAGCAGGAGAAGGCCACCTTGCAAAAGCTTGAGTCCAATCCGGAGCCTTGCCAGTCAACCCTAAACACCCGATGAAGGCCAAGATCTCCCCGTGATGAGGGATCCCATATAGGCTCCACAGAGCAAAGATGGAGCGATGCGCGTAACAGGGCTAATGCTATACCAATATCCTCCGGCAATGGAAAAAAGGCTCACCCTCGTCGATTGCCACCACCCCCACCATCCTGGCATCACGAGGAACCATAGCCACGCAACCATACAAGCATGCTACCTCCTAGGCGTCCCCAGGTCGATATTGTCATACGCGACCAGGGTGAGCAACCTCAGCATGCCGGAGAGCATGGCTGCAATGAAGGACACATGAGAAGATCCTGCAAGAAGCACCACGTCTGACAAGAAATCGCGAAATGCATGAGGAGTCGCACGGAGGGAGCAGCAAGAAGGCTAGCCCACCACCCCCACCACCTCTGTCGCTACCCAGTAGCCATCATGGTGGAGGACATGGAGGATCCAATAGATCGCACCACAACTCTCCTCCCCATAATGGAAAAGGGAAGCAACATGAGCCGTATGATGCATGTTCATAGCTGGACAAGATCCAAGAAGTACGGGAGCTCCCATTCCTTGGGGCACGTTGTTTTGGACTGGTAATACGAGCCACAACTTACCCCAAGGGTCTCCCGATTGATAAAACAATCAAGCCCTATGACGGCACTGCCAAGCCAGCTACATGGTTGCAGAACTACATCGAAGCGATTCACATCACCGGCGGAAACCCTAATGCCATTGTCAAGTACCTCCCTCTCATGCTCACCAGCACTGCCCGGTAATGGATTGATGACTTGCCGGAGAAATCAATCTGCAGTTGGTTGGACATGCATGAAGTGTTCACCAAGAACTTTGAAGGTACATACAAACGTCCATGTACTATCGGAGACCTATAGCGGTGCGTACAAGAAAAGGATTAATCCTCTCGTGCTTACCTTTCCCGCTGGCTGGATATGAAAAATTCATGCGCGGGGGTGCACAAACAAATCGCTATGGCCATCTTCATCGACGGCTTGGAGAAAGGGACATTGCTCCGACATACGCTGAAGCGCAAACAGGACAACAACGAACTCAACCTCAACACGATGATCACCATGGCTAGCGAATTTTACGCCACTGATGATGATGCTCGCGGATCGTTGCCAGCAATAGCAATCCCTACCCAGGACAGAAAGAACAATAACAACAAGAAAAGACTCCGCCTGAAGAGAAGAAATCAACCGACATGGTCGCCACCACGTTCGCTAGCAGAGGTGGAGGCGGACAACGTGGTCGTGGCCGGTGGGCTAGCCATGGACAACAAAGGAGTGATTCAACACCCGCAGCGCCCCGCGTTCCCCAAACATACAAAGAGTACCGCAATATTCCATGTTTCATCCACCTCGACGGAAATAGCAAGGCTACCCACACCAACCGCCAATGCAAGTTTGTCAACAACCTCAAGGAAGACCTTGAGTCCGGGTACAAGCGAAGGCTGAAGAACATGCCTCGCAGAAAGGGCAAAGGGAATAAGAAGGAAGATGAGTTTAAGGATTAGAGTGACATGGATGAAGACATGGAACCCAAATTCGCCGACAAGGGCAATGCCAAGGTCAAGAACCCCTCCGAAAAGAAGGCTCCAGTCTACCACACTTTCCTTGGCACTCCCACCGTCCGAGCCTAGAATGTCTCACTAAGGATATTGATGGACGCACTCCCTCCAGTTCCCCAGTACGTTAGGTGGTCGGAGATTACCATCACTTGGGATATACATGATCTTCTAGATCTCATCCCAATAGAGAACCAGTATGCCATGGTCATCAACCCCCTGATTGACGACATAGAGTTCACCAAGTTCCTCGTGGACAGTGGAAGGAGCATCAACATCATGTACCTGGATACATTGCACAAGATGAACTTGACGGAGACCCAACTAAGGAGGAGCAACACCGTGTTCCATGGCGTTGTCCCTGGCCGACAAGCTAATTTCCTAGGCTGCATCACCCTTCCGGTCGCCTTTGGCGATGTCAACAATTACCGCCAAGAGCGCATGACCTTTGAAGTGGTGCCCTTCAAGAGTGTGTACCACGTCATCTTCGGACGTGACATATTCCACTCATTACTCGCAAGGCCATGCTTTGTTTACAACAAGCTCAAGATACCCAGACCAAACGACATCATCAGCGTTGATGGAAGGTTCACCAAGGCAAAGGAGTGCGAGCTCAGTGAAGCTGCCTTTGCCGAAGCAGTTTTCTATGGTAAGGAGTTCAAGGAGATCTAGAGCCAGGTCGATGCCTCGAAGATGCCAACTTCGAAGAAGCAAATCACCGTTGTCGGAATCCAAGTAGCGTTACCCACACTATTAGAAGATATCTTATGGATTTTTCCTTGCTTCACGGAAGCTAAGGCATTATTTCTAGGAGCACCCCATCATAGTAGTGAGCAAAGCTTCACTGTCCGACATCATCAATAATAGCTACGCTATAGGAAGAGTGGCAAAGTGGGGCATTGAACTTGCCGCCTTTGAACTCACCTACAAGAGACACGGCGCTATCAAATCTCAGGCATTGGTGGATTTTATTGCAGATTGGATAGAGTTACCAGAAGACACTCATATGCTAGAGCCAGAGTTTTGGGTCATGCACTTTGACGGATCCAAGGTACTCAATGGCCTGGGGGATGGTGTATTATTGCAATCACCAACAGGAGAGAAGCTACAGTACATCCTGCAAATCCACTTCAATGGTACAAACAACATGGCGGAGTATGAGGCCCTCATTCATGTACTTCATGTGGCCAAGTATATTGGCATCAAGCACATAGTTTGCTGTTGAGATTCCGACTTGGTTGGCTAGCAGATGGCTGGCACTTGGAACGCGCGGAACCCTATGATGGCGGAATATCAAGACGCAATAGAAGAAATAGCCAAGTGCTTCGACGGCTACGAAGTCAAGTATGTCAAGAGGGAGGAGAATGAGGCGGCATATCTGCTATCAAAGCTTGGATCGGCTCACCGACCAATTCTGCTAGGCATTTTCCTGCAACATTTACAGACCCCATCTGTGAAGGGAGCAGACCCCGACAACCCAGATAGAATGGATTCATTTGTTAATGCACTAAGAGTGACCTCTCCGACTTGGATGAAACCTTTCATGGACTATGTACAAGACAAAACTTTGCCCGACGACGAAGTCAAAAGCTGACAAATAGTATCATTGATGGCCGGCAATACAAAAGAAGTACCACATGAGTTTTCCTACGATACGTCTCCCAGCAGCAAGTTATTGATATCCTTAGAGAAATACATCTCGGAGATTGCAGGCATCATGCCACTCCCTGATCGTTGGTGGCAAAAGCTTTCCGGCAAGGATTCTACCGGTTAACTGCCAAGGCGGATGCCGAGAAGTTGGTACAAACATGTCTTGGGTGTCTGTTTTATGCAAATGTTCCAGCTCAAGAATTGCAAACAATACCAATTACTTGGTTGTTTGCAGTCTGGGGCCTTGACATGGTCGGACCTTTGCAAACATCACCTTGTGGATTTACGCATCTGCTAGTGGCAGTTGACAAGTTCACAAAATGGATTGAAGCTAAACCCTTTAGAAAGCTCGATGGGGAAATGGCCCTAAAATTTGTCTAGGAATTAGTGGTGAGATTCGATCTCCCACATAGCATCATCACCGACAACGACAAACTTTTTTCTCTCAGAGAAGTTGAGGAGTACTATCATGAAAAAGGCATCCGCCTTGACATAGCATCTATGGCACATCGATAGTCAAATAGGCAAGTTGAGCAGGCCAATGGACTAATTTTGCATGGAATCAAGCCACGCTTAGAGGCACCGCTACATAGAGTAGCTAGAGTCTAGGCAGAGGAATTACCATCTGTATTGTGGAGTTTGCGAACAACACCCAACAGATCTACTGGCTTGACCCCTTTCTTCATGGTTTATGGAGCAGAAGCCATCCTACCATCCTGGATCCTCCGTGATACACCAAGAGTCACCACCTACAAGGAAGATGACGCTGAAGAATCTAGACGCCTATGTGTGGACCTACTCGAGGAAGAGCACGTGCTAGCATGCCAGAGATCCGCCATCTACCAGCAAAAGCTACGTGCCTACCGGGAGTTAAGGCATCACTCGTTTAAAGAGGGGGATCTGGTGCTTCGACTCAAGAAGGAAAAGTCACACAAACTATCCCTGCCTTGGGAAGGACCGTTCGTCATAAGCAAAGCATTTCTCAATGGTTCCTATTACCTCGTCGATATTTGTGAGTTGAAAGATAGGCCAAAAAATCATAAGCGCAAGCAACATGACTCCGATGATGATTACCCGGAGACAGATCAGCCATGGAACATAGCACAACTTCGTCCCTTTTACACTTAGCATATTTTTATATTATGTAATAAGTTTCTTATATGATCAATGAAATAAAGCATTTGGTTCACTCATATTTCCTGAGTCTTTTACCTCTCCTTTAGTGTTCATTTTTGGATCATATAAACCCTTTATGCGCAAGTTTGCATTTGCACTTGTGAAAATTCTTCCTACGAGCATTAGCTTAAGTTTTTTGGTCTACACGTTTTCTGATGTTTTTATGTGGATTCCAGAGTAGTGATTTTTTAGCACTCAAAGCTAGCGATTTTGTTCTTAGGTTCTTTACGGTGCTATTAAGAATTATCACCTGAGAACATGGTTCTATGCTAAGGGTCTTCCATCTCACGAAAGGTCCAACATATGAACCAAAATAATGGATAAGCCAGCACTTACTTCAAAAAATATACATATGATGGATCTAGTTAAGCAGCAGGAGTCTTACAATCAAGTTTTCCGCCTTACAAAAACATAAGTTTTTTCTGCGTACACATTGCAGAGATACATTTAATACAAACAATGTTTTTTGTGGCTCTGTTACAGGGGACTTTGTGGCTACATCATCAGCAACAGGAGAGCCATGGCTGGAGAGATCATCAAACTCAGAGGGACCAAGGATGGATCCTGAAGAAGCTAGGTCATCGTCCATCATCTCAGCAGGCACATAGATTTCCGCCATGACCATCTTGGCAACCTTGGTGTCATAGCCGACAAGGGAGTTCTAAATAGCATCGCTATCGATCTCTTTCCCTTCCTCATCAAGCTTCGACATGCCGGTGGTTACCAGATCAATGTCGGTGTTGTCATAGTGTGCCTTGACCAAGGCTAACTTCATCCTTGCACTAGCCTGGACGCAAGAGGCTTTCCAGTCCTTGACTCTCTCGGGGGCTCGATGCAGGATTTCCGAGTACTTGACCGCTGATTCTACCACCTTGATATTGATGTCCAGAGATTGCGCTATCTCCTTGGCCTGGGTAATGGCAGTGTTGATGAAGTTGCCAGCAATAATCATGCATTCTTTTGGATCCGGAGCACCTTCACCCATATTGGTTAAGCCAATGGGCGTTGTGTTTTCGTTAGAGACAAAGGGTATGAGTATAACAAAGTACAAATGTTCACCTTCCAGAATTGACAAAGATAGAGGAAAGTTACCAAAGATGCTAGTCTCAGCTTGCTTGCAGGTCTCCACCAAGATGTACCGCTCCCTCTGAACTTTCTTGTACACCTCAAGGTTTTGCTCATTCTGCTCTTTGGCAGCTTGATTTTGTTCCTTGAGCTATGCAATTTTTTTCTTCAGGCGCTGCATCTTGGCGTCAGCAGATTTGTGCAGCGCCTTCGTCACCTACTCATGGCCCTTGATAGCTTCAGCCAGGTCTTTCTTCAAATTTATTTTCATCGTCAAGCTCCTGGATATGCTTGGATTGCTCGACGATGCTCTTGGATTTGTTAATGGCCTCTGTAAGATGGAAAATGGAAAGCATTATGAGGAGCTGGCAGAAATGGACCCATGAGGAAGGTAAAGAGATGTTAAAAGAAAACAAACTCTAGCTATTTTTGATCTGTTCCTTCAGGAAGGTTGTTTTACCTTGTTCAAGGTCTAGTTCCTTCCGTAGTTTGGAAAATCTCTCATTGGCGGCCTCTCCCCAGCTATTCTCATTATACAAAGAAGACAAAGTGCTTAGTTCCTTTGGAGCATCTAGTCAGAACTATTCAGTTTCAACTAAATGCTCAGGGCTACAGTATCAGATTTTTTAATTCAGCAAGGTGTTCTCTCTTAGAGTATCTAGTCGGAATTATTCATTCTAAACTAGAAACTCAGGGGCTACACTAACAAGTTCCACACTTAGTTTGTTGGAGCACTCATGCCAAAACTATGGGTTTTCCACCTAAGAGCTCGGGGGCTGCAATGGAATATATTACAAAGTAAAAGAAGTAAAGTTTAGAGACTTACAATGGCAATAACCTTAAGATTGTTGGAAACTGAGCGTATAAATTATGGAAGGTCCGGGCATTGTTATAAATATCATCTGCATGTTTGATGAGATCGTCCAGGCACAGAGTCGGAGGAGTTAAACGCAGAGGAGTTGTCAAAGCTAGAGGCATGGATGATGCCCTGGTCGCCTGCTATATGATAATGGAAGTTGAGGGCTCAGAGGCTCCCACCTCGTCCGTGGCTATAGCCGTCTTCGCCTCAGCTTCCTCCATTACTTATTTCCCTTTCTTAAGGGCATCCTTAGCCGGATCTTCCACCATTTTGGAGGAGGTACTCTCTTGTGTAGCCTGGCCACTAGGAGCAATGTCCATGTCAGCAGAGCCTGAGACATCCGTTGTTGGATTGATATATATCTCCATGACGGAGGTCTCAAGAATAACGGGGGACAAAGGCGCAGTGGGGCCCGTTATAGGCTTGGTGGTAGGAGTCAGGGGAGCAGCAGTGGGAGATGACTTGGAAAACATATCGCGAATATTTTTGGACCCCCAACATCTTTGGAGGATCCTTTCAGGCCAACACCGGATTTCTTCTGGAAACATACTCAGTATAAGTACAGGAATTGAATGGATGTAGCACAACTTAAAGTCAAAGAATGAGAACACTTACACCACAGCAGGCACCTGGGCTAAGGGGATGCTGGTGGACTTCCTCTTCTTCTCTGCCTCTAAGACGGCAGTGGATTTCTTGGAGACTCCACTCTCTGTTTTCTTCTTCTTGCCCTCGCCAGCAGCGTCAGAGGTCGATCTCTTCCGCTTTCGCGCTGACGAAGCTGGATGATCCTTGGAGGCATCGTTGTGGATATCCTTCAGCTTGGGATCATAGACCTGAGAGGCCATCTGATCCATTGCCAAGGTCGCCAGCTATAGGACAAAGGAGTGTTAGTTTGATGACTTCAAGATGGAAAAACCTTAGAGTATATATAACGAGCAACAAAGGAAACAAAAGCTACCTCTGGGCACTTTCCGCATTCGAACATGTCATAGGTGATTTTGAAGGCACGCTTTCTGTCCTTCACCTTGACCATGTCCTTAAGCCGGAGCTTGATGGATTCGTTGGAGAAGTTGTCCCGTGAGATTCGCATGGGATATTTTCTATCCTTGTAGTACATGCACATCAACTCAGCGTGGTGCTGTAGAGGTTGGATCTGCCTAGTGAACCAGCACATGGCTAGGTCCAAGCCGGTCAGACCTCCGTCTACGAGCCATTCGACCCACCTTACGGCACAGTTGGCTTCTTCATCGGACGTGAGGGAGGCTTGGGACCTCCAGGTGGGAGCTTCGGCGGCAGCTCCATCAACAAAGTTGGGATACGTCTCTTAGCGGTTGGGCAGAGGAATGTCTAGGCTGTTAAAATATGTGCGCTACCAGTTCTTACAAGACTCATGGCCCACAATGTCGGGAAAGCGCCGGCTAGGCCGGATCTTAAAGCTAATGCTTCCGCATATCCGCAGCTCATCCTTGGATTCTACGGACTCTCTCTTCATAGTAAAGAAATAGACAAACATATCTAACCTAGGCTTAATTCCTAGGTATCCTTCGCACAAAGCTATGAAGTTGCTGAGTACGAGGATGCTGTTGGGACAGAGGTTGTGGAGAAGTACCAGGAAGTAATGAAGAACGTCCAGGAAGAAGTCGGAGACTAGCAAGCTTACGCCACATACCAGTTGAGCTTTGAGGTACACCTTCTCTCCGGCTTGGGGAGAAGGAGTCACCTCGCCGACCGGCTCTATAACATCCCAAATCTTTAATCAAGGTTATCAAGATCCAAATTACCCAATTTAGGGTTAACAAAAAACTTTTTATTATTAAAATAATTAAGAATGCATATGTGTGTTGCATTAAGATAGAATTGTTTGGAAATGCCATGTTTGTTTGTTCTAATGGTTGTAAAATGATTCAAAGGTGAATGCCACATCATCTAGATCATTTAAAAACAAAATCCAAAGAAAAAGAAATCAAATGGAATTAATAAAGGTAAATGGTCACTTTGGCCATTTTAATCCACTAGGCCACTTTAGGTGTTCCTAGAAGTCAATTCTTAACAGAGATAATTATATGTCTTTTCACCCCTTGTTAGTACAAGTAATGATCTACCAAGGCCCACCTTGAAATCTTACAAAAACATTTAAACACTAATTTTAAATGACATTTGAAAATGAAATCAAGTGTATGTGCATAGATCCCACCTTTTTAAAAACCACTCAAATGAATTCCCCTTGACCTCTACAAGCAAACTTAGAATCTCAAGCTTAAGTGGAGAACCCTCAAAAAATTTGAATCCAAAATTCAAAACTTTTCTTCATGCGGCCATTCTGTCGAACACATGGTAGGCACATATCAACACTAGAGTAGCTTCACTATTTCTACAGTGATCATCGACCTTTTTGGTCTCCATCTTAACCCCTTGTCCCCCTAGCATCTACCCCAGCCCAGACCAGCAACCCCATTCGCCGTGAAGTATAGTAGTGCGTTGCCCGTTCTTGGTCGCCGCCGGCCAAGCGTGGGCAACGTGCCAGAGACAGCATAGCGCCTAACTAGCACCGCCCCTAACTCCGCCACACCCTACCACGATCCCCTGTCCACCCCACGGATACAGCCAAGCACTAGACCACCAAGGCACGCTCGCGCCCAATGCCTCTACGCCATGCACGGAGCATGCCAGAGCACCGTCCCCGACAGGCCAGCACAAGCTGCACCTTGACCTTAGCTTGCACGCTCCGCTCCGCCATAACCCCAGCATGCTCCAGGACATGCCCTTTTCCCGCCAAGCGACCAGCAACCATTGCACGCCACGTCGAGCACCGCCTCTGCCGCGTAGAGCATCGACCACGCCCGACCAAACGCCACCGCCCCTAGCCAAGCCATTGCGCCGTAGGTGACCGCTAGGAGGCAGCCCACCGTCTGCCTACCCTGCCCATGCCTTTAGCCCCCTGAATCATTGTCACCGACGAGCTCTCCATCGCAACCCACGGTCCCCTCGTCGACCTATATAAGGAGCCCACCCCAGCACCATTTCTCCACACTACCTCACTCCCCACCTCCCACTGAGTCCCTCACACCATCCCCGGAGCCACTCGAGCCACCGTTTGCTAGAATTTCCACCGGAGCTGCCACAACAGAGGAGGAAGTGAGCCCGTCAATTTCGTCCACCCCAGGAGCCACCGCGACCACGCCTGAGTCCGTCGTTGTGTCCTCGTTCGATCACCCCCATCGCCATGTTAGATGGAGCCCTGGTAAGCCCCGAATGCACCCCCACCGAGCCGCTAAGGTTCCGTCTCGCCGGCGACCTATTCGTTGTCGACGATGAGCCACAACCGTCGATCAATGTCCTAATCGCACGGACCACATCGCATCGTACTGTTTCGGGTTTAAAGTGTCGCTGACATGTGGACCCCGCCTGGCAGTTGCCCGCTGCGCCGCTGAGCATAACTAGGCTGGCCCAAATAGTTTCCCACGCTGGCCCTCAAATAAAGATTTTTCTATTTAGACTTAAACTAAATTATGTCCATTAGTTTAAAAATCAATGCAGAAAGATTTACTAAACCAAATTGAATGATTCCAATTTTATTGGAAAGATAATGAAAATATCTATCCATGACCGTTGGATTTAAATCAATTAGATTTATAGATTACATATAGAAAAAATAACAATACAGAGACTTTTCTACATTCAATTTTATTTCAAAAATAAACCATAATAGCTTTTGAGTTGATTCCAACTCTCAAAAATCACATTTGACAATACCTAGCTAAATATGTAATAATATTTAGGTTTGCATGTAGTGACTTTGGACTAGTACCAAAATAATGCTATATAGGCATTCCTAGTCACTTTAAATCATTTAAATATTAATCTTAGACTTTATAAAATGTGATCCAACATTTAAATCACATTCCCATGCATTAGAATATGTGGTGATGACATGTGTACACATGATCCCATAATTTAATTGGAGAATATAAAATCTTAATTATTTTCAATGAGTATAAATTACTTTTCTCAAATAAAATAAGTGAAACTAGTTCATTAAATCTTGTGATGAATGTGATGATACTAGATCAACAAGTGTGTGCCTTAGAATGCTAAATAGACTAGTTAAGTATTGTTTGGTGATTGTGTATTCCGTATGTATTTATAGAAGATAGTACCGACCAAGTCTACGAAGAGGAGGAGTTCTACCCCGAGGAAGACGAGGAGAATTTCAACCATTGCACCCACCAAGGAAAGCTATTGTTAGCAACCTAGAATTATACAAGATAACCTAAGGAAGATGCTTTAGGCATGCTTTGGTTATAGCTCTTTGATTTATACCAATCCTAAGTTTTACTTACAAGCTTTATTTTCTATTACCTTACCAAAGTTCCTTACTTTGTTTATAGATAGCATAAAGAGTATAAAACTTGGCCTATCTATTTAGACTTAGAAGCCATTCTATGGCATGAGATTGATATTAGCATCCCACATTAGTGAACACTCTTAACTTAGTGATTAGAGCTAAACCCAAAACTGGACCACTTTAGATGGGAATAGTTGGTGAAAAGGATTATGAAAACCTTGGAATGATGAGTCATTCTATTGAGATATTTTGACATGTGTTGAGAAACAAAAATGGTTTATGAGGATGAAAATGTTAAGGCATGAGCCTTAGCCCTTTATAAAAACTGATGGTTGGGTTCAGATGCGATACCATTCCAATTTTACTGTACAACCACAATACCTGAATTTGGTAAGGCTTAGCCAGAAGTTTATATGCATTAGTATGGGTTCCCTCGTGGGAGAGGTTTGAGCTGAGGCTACCTCTCAATGTTGTCCACCTATGGAGTGCCCAGGATGGCAGATGGCCACGTCTGGCAGGACAAGCTCATGGGAGAGGTGCTTATACTAGAGTGTCTAAAGGAAAGGTTATGATTGATTATCCACATACTAAGTATGACGATTCAGGGTTATCCCTGACGGATGTATCGAATGTTGTGGTGAAAGTGTACCACCTCGACAGAGTGTTAAACTATTCGAATAGCCGTGTCCATGGTTATGGACAGTTGGAGTGGCCATACTGTTCCATTGTCAGATGTTTTCAAATGACTTATGAAATGAATTGTGATATGACTTGACCACAACAGAGTTGTGACTATGAAAACTAAGTTCCCACTTAGGTGATTTTAGAACTTTATTTTATCTTTCTTTGTTTCTAAACTCAGCATAGGTTTCAAACTAGACTTTGCAAATAAACTTAGAGTTAGCTTTCCTACTAGAACTACCGTACTTGTTAGTGATAGTGTCGTGGAAATGGCCACGGCAGTCGCTGCTACTGGCAGCGATTGATTGTAACGTGAGGAAGAGTTGGCGGCCATCTGCGGTGCGAGATGGGGGCAGATGCACATGGTTTACCCAGGTTCAGCCCCTCGGAGGGTAAAGACCTACTGTTGTTAGATTGGATTAATGGAGAGCGAGTTACAGGGGTGGCGAGCTCGGCGTCTAAGCAGCGAGTTGCTTGAGGGGGTGTATGATGGAACGTAAGTTCTAAGGATGCCCTAGGCAGGTTTATATAGGAGTCACCTCGCTAGGGTTTACAAGTTACAACAGAGCAAGATATGGACTCGAAGGCTTTTGAACTAATCCGACTTGGCTTCAAGTACGCCTCTGGGCCTTCAGGCTCCAGTCGCCAGGCCTTTCCTTCAGTCGCACTCCAGTCGCCGTTCTTCAGGCCCACTCATAGGCCCTTCGGCCCAATCGGAACGTCCTGCTGGGAATACCCCCTTCGGCATATCCCCATCAGTAGTCCCCGAGGCCATCGTTCATTCAGGCACAGGCGTCCCTTTAGCGGTCGAAGTAGGCGAGCCCAATTTGGGTGCCCAATCGAATCAGTGATGGACTCAATTAAAACCGAGGAAGTTTTCCCCAGGCTTCCATTTGTCGCTCCGGAGAATGTCACTACTGCCAAGTCGCTGCTTCGGCGAATGGAGAGGGCTAGCAGGTAGCGAGTGGAGTGGAGGAGTTGGACCATCAATTCTGGTCAAACTATCCGTTGGAAATCCCAACGGTAACTTCAGCGTAATTACCGCAAGTAACGGCTACCCCGAACTTGGAGGGTAGCTTTCCCCTATAAGGGGAGTGACGAATCAGCTCTGCATATCCTTCCCCGCATTCTTCATTCTCCCACATTCACTCTTCATGCCTTCCTCCGATTCAATCCTTCCGCACTGTGCGATTCCACATCCTTCCTGATGGCGCCTCCCAAAGGCTCATGGGGAAAATCCAAGTGCACCACAGCCCAGCTCAAGTCCTTCGAGGACGCCGGAGTCCTCCGCAAGGGGAATTGGCAGGTCCCCCTCCTCCGAGACCGAGCCAAAACCGCGAGCCGGCGAATTCATCTGTTTCCCTAGTCATCTAGAAAGAGGTTTGGGGTTCCCCACCTCGCTCTTTTTCCGGCGCTTCCGCGCGTATTACGCGACCAAGCCATCGAATCTCGGCCCGCACAGCATTGAGCAGCTGGAGATCTTTGTCGCCTTCTGTGAGTGCTACCTCGGCTGAAGGCCGTATTTTATGCTGTGGTTGGAGCTCTTCCATGGCCGCATTGGGTGCGAGGCGTCCGGCGGCTTGATATTGGCTGCAGGCGGTGTCACGTTCCAATTGAAGCCGAAGGCTAACTTCATCAAGCTCCTTCTACCGAAGAAAGCCACCAGCGAGTGGAAGAAGAGTTGGTTCTATGTGAAAGAATCCACTCCACCCGGCGAGGTGGCACTTCCCGAGTTCGTCGCCGAGAGGAGTGAGCCTCGCCGTTTGGCACCGAAGAAGCTCCCCAGAGACCAGAGGATGGCCGTCGCGGAGATGATGGACCAGTTCCAAAGGCTGAAGGACCAGGGGTTGACTTCGATCAACCTTTACAACTGCTGGCTCGGGCGGCGCCTGGTTCCGCTAGCGGCTCGGCCGCATTGGATGTACGAGTACAGCGGGAAGCACGACCCCTCCTGAACCAACAAGGAATCATGGGAGGCCGAGGACTACAAGGCCGCCCTGAAAAGATCACTGATGCGGAATTCACCACTGTGTCGGTCGGGTTTGCCCCGTACACTCCCGTGAAGAATGAAGCCCCCACAGTAAGTTTTCTCCCCAGTCGTCATTTCCGCATCTTGATTCACAGGCGCGGCATTTGGTACTTACTCGTGGTGGTTCTCAGCTGTTTCAGGTGCTGGAGGGTTGGCTTCCTCCGCTCGATGAAGAGGTCCCCCGGGAGCTCGAGGAGGACTCCGAGGGAGACTCCTCCGACAGCGACAAGGAGAAGGAGGTCCCTCCCCTAGCGCATGTGGCTCGCAAGACTCGCATAGCAGAAACAACGCGAGTTCGAGGCAAGTCACAGCCTGGATGAACACGACGGAGGCGACAAGGTTGCGCAGGAGCACACATCCCGACGTACAGCCACACCGTCGAAGCCCGCGTGCAAGCCCAAGTCACCAGCGAAGAAGCCAATGTCGCCGTCCAAGTCGGCGGTGGTGTTTGAGTCAGATGACGACTCTGACGATGAAGACACTCCCAAAGTCTCGTGCAAAGCCCCAAAGGATGCGATCCTGACGAAGGGGTTGGAGGGCGAGGACACCGAGGCGGCGGTAGAGGTTCTCCTGGCGGTGATTGCGCCAACGGTTTTGGGGGTTCCAAGCCAGGAAGCGGCTAAGGCAGCGGTGTCTGTAACACCCCGTCCACTCCTAGGCCCGGGGGGTGTCACTCCTAGCAGCTTAATATGATATCTAGACTGGCCCCACAGACCAACACTAGTCTTTTCTATGCACTTTGTCCTCACTCGTGCGCACCCGGTACCCACTTCCCGGTCGGTCACCCATCCTAGAATTGCTCTTGGCCAAGCACGCTTAACCTTAGAGTTGTTTTCGAATGAGCTTCCAGAAAATAAGTTGCAACTTGTTGGTATGAGTATTCTATCAATCCTATTAAGCCATATGCCTGGTCTCACATACACCCACCCTTTAGAAGATCGATGCCCTCATCGATCAAGCACACCCCAGGAATGCTCCCTCTTGGCACGTGTCTGTGCGTCCAGTGCCGGCACATGTGCCATGCCGTGTCCACTCTGGGCCACACGCGCCGTGCTCCACATGTCCCGCCACTAACCCGCACACACCCGTTTAACCGCGAGGTCGGCTCTGATACAACTTTGTAACACCCCGTCCACTCCTGGGCCCGGGGGGTGTCACTCCTGGCAGCTTAATATGATATCTAGACTGGCCCCACAAACCAACACTAGTCTTTTCTACGCACTTTGTCCTCACTCGTGCGCACCCGGTACCCACTTCCCGGTCGGTCACCCATCCTAGAATTGCTCTAGGACAAGCACGCTTAACCTTAGATTTCTTTTCGAATGAGCTTCCGGAAAAGAAGTTGCAACTTGTTGGTATGAGTATTCTATCAATCCTATTAAGCCATGTGCCTGGTCTCATAGTGTCTAAGTCGCCGCAGCCGTCGAGAGCAGCCGCGTCTTCGGAGCCGGAAATTTTGGCGACCACGGCTTCATGGGCTTCAGACGTCTTTGAGAGGGGGCTCACTCGCAAGCTGGGTCCAGAATTGCATAAGCCTGCCCACATCAGCACCCGGCTTCGTGTTCTCCCCGTCGCAAAGTAAGTATTAGTTCTTCATTCCGACTAGCCTCTTGTTTTTGTATTGTCATTATATTGACTGTGGAAATTTGGGGAATCTGGGGCCAAGAAGATTGGCTGTCCTTTGGTGGCAAAGATTCCGCCGGTCGCCACCACAGGAGAGGGTGACCTCCCCAAGAAGAGAAAACCTGACGGAGATGCGGCGACCATGGAAGGCGCGAAGAAGCAGAAGGGGGGTGCCGAACTGGACGCGGTGAATGAGCGAATTGCCACGCTGGTCCAGGACTTGGAGGAGGCGAGAGCGGCCTCAGTTTCTTCTGAGGACAGAGCGAAGTGTGCTGTCACTGCGGTTGACGAGGAACGCAAAGCCGCGGATTCGATCATCGTGGGGCTGCACAATGATCATGCCACCTTGGAGAAGAATGTCACGGAGAACTGCCGCAAACTCCTCGGTGAGTCTCCATCTTTTCCTGACTTGTTTGGCAAGTCCCTGATTGGGGAAGTCTATAGTTTCACTGACGTCTGATTTTGCAGCTGTGATAGGCCAAAGCGACCCGGTGGTTCAGACCTTCAACGCTTCACATTGCGTGACTGCCGTGGTGAATGCGGCCACAGCTTCGCTGTTATGTGTCCAAGCGGTTCTGCAAGGCATGTCTCCCACCGAGGTTATCCCTAGGGGGCTTACGGAGGTGTGGAGCTATCTAGAGGAGGCGCCTGTCATCGTGCAGTGGATGGCGTGCTCGGCGTTCAGGCGCAGGGCCACCAGGGCATTGAGCCTGAGTCTCGCCCACTTTCCCAATGACTTCGACCTTGACGACGTGACCAGTGGCTACCCATCAATGACCGGCACGGTGGAGATGTCAGAGGTACTGAAGCTGACTGCAAAGGCGGCCCCTTTTGTCGATTAGGTCCTGGCGATGGGGGATCTTCTTCCGTACCAGGAGACAGTGTTGGCGCCTGGCGACCCCGAGCCGGAGCAACGTGACATGAATTCGGAGCAGCCCTTCCAGTCGGCGTTGTCGAAGTCGCTAACGACCTACCCAACGAACCCGTGGTAGCCTTTCGTTCATGTGAAGGGGGTGGTGGTGCTTCTTCGTCAGGACCTGTGGAATATATAATGTAGTTGGGCAGTTTATAATGTATGCCAAGTGGCGACTTCTGTAATATGATCAACATTTTTTAACATATGCCAAGGGGCGTCAATCGACTCGTATTGTGACCAAGTTTGTGTGGTGTGTTTATTTTTGATTGAGCGAGTCCCCGAGCGCGTCCGCCCTTTAATGGGGTATAACTCGATTGTATACTTATGTGTTTTATTTTGGTTGTGCATTGTTTTAACTCTTGCGTCTTCTGAGGGGCGAGTCCCCGAGCACGAGTGGGATTGTTTTGTAGGCGAGTCCCCGAGCGTGGTGCTCAACCGTATTAGGCACGTTCCTGTTGCAGGTTGTTAATGCGTTGTTTGTGACGCGTCTCTTCCCTTGGCTCGGAGAGCCAGTCGCTGGGCGGGTCCAAGGCAGCTCTCTTACTTGGTGTGTTCCTGAGCCGTGTGGGGGTTTCCGTTTTGCGGAGTCCACGTGCGTGGTACTTAACCGTTCGAGTCACTTTGCACGAGGATGGGAGGGACATGTCGCTGTGAGAAGCGTATACCGGTTGTCTTGGCCCGGTGGGCCAATCGAGCTAGGCGACTCCAATGGCGGCTCCGGGTTGGCGTTTTCGTGGACGTCCCAAGGCCCGAGTATTTCCGATGCCCTTGTGCCGCACTACTTAGCCGTGCTGGTCGCTCGACAAAAGGTTGACTTCCGTGAGTAGCATATTGCTGATTTGTACGAGTGCAATGGCACAAGAATATGGCGAGTAGACACAATTTTTGTGATCCAAATGAATTTCATTATATACGCCAGCTGACTACAGTTTGAGGTTCTATGTATAGAACTTTCTGAGAAGGTTTACATTGCATGGCCTTCCGACCTCGAGCTGGCCGTCGCCCCGTATGTCATTGAGGTAGTAGGCGTCGTTGCTGAGGACTTGCCCTATGGCGAATGGCCCCTCCCATGGTGGGAGAGTTTGTGCATGCCTTTCTTGTCTTGGGCCAGTCGTAGGACCAGGTCGCCTTCCTAGAAGGTGCGAGTCCGGACTCGGCGGCTATGGTAGCGGCGGAGTCCTTGCTGGTAGATGGCGTTGCAGGAGCGAGCCAGGTCGCGTGCCTCGTCGAGTTGATCGACGTTGTCTTGGCGGGCGACCTCGTTGGTCGCCTCGATGTAGTTGGTGACATGAGGTGAATTATGTTCCAGGTCAGTTGGCATTATGGCCTCTGCGCCATACACCATGAAGAAGGGTGTGAACCCGGTGGAGCGATTGACGGACGTGCGGATCCCCCATATTACGGAGGGGAGCTCGTCGAACCAGCATCCTGGGGTGCGCTCGAGGGGCACCTGGAGTCGCGGCTTGAGCCCGTGGAGGACGCTCTGGTTGGCGCGTTCTTCTTGGCTGTTCGACTCCGGGTGGGCGACTGAAGCGAGGTCGAGTCGTATGCCATGTTCTTCACAGAATTCCGCCATAGCCCCCTTGGCGAAATTGGTGCCGTTGTCTATTATGATGTTGTGCGTGTAGCCGTATCGATAAATGAGCTCGCGTAAGAACTTGGTGGCCGTCTTGCCATCGCACTTTTTTATTGGCTTGGCCTCGACCCATTTGGTGAACTTGTCGACCGCGACCAGGAGATGGGTGAAGCCAGATGGGGCCTTCTTGAACGGGCCTAGCATGTCCATGCCCCATATGGCAAATGGCCATGTAATGGGGATGGTCTTGAGTGCCGAACCAGGGAGGTGCATCTGGTGGGCGTACTTCTGGCACCCGGCGCATCGCTGGACGATGTTGGTGGCGTCGGCGTGTGCGGTGAGCCAGTAGAAACCGTGCCGCATGGCCTTGGCGACTAGCGACTTGGCGCCAGCGTGATGGCCGCAGTCGCCGGTGTGAATGTCCTGGAGGATCTTGCGGCCTTCTTCTGGCTGTATGCAGTGCTGGAACACGCCAGTCATGTTGCGTCTGTGGAGCTTGCCGTTGATGATGACGAAGGATTTGCAGCGGCGCATGATCATTCGCGCCTTGTTGGGGGGATACCCCCGGGTAGGGTCACGCCGGGGTATAAAGGCTGAGTTAGCCAAGGTTCGGAAAGGCCAAAGCGAATGCTGGCCGGGTCACCTAAAGGCAGGCCGGATCACGGAGTAGCCCGGACCAGGGGGCGTTCGCCTAACTAAGTCTCAACCGACTTAAGCAATAAGTCGGAAGTGCATGTTTACTTGTATGCAGGAACAGGGGTGCCCGGATCAGCTGTGATTCGGGTCATGTTTGGCTTCTAGGAGAAGGAAGGAATCTTGCTGGTCAAAAAGAGGGCCCGGTACGCACTACATGAGCGAAGTAGACAAGAGCAGGACCACCGGGTCATGGCCGATAGGGGTGACGACGCCCATGTCGGCTGACGCGGGCACCACGGAGGCTCACGTAGCTAAAGCATGTGTGACGCGGGGGAAAGCATCCTGGTCGGCTTACCACTTTGGGAGGAGGCATATTCTTAGGAATATGCCTCCACGTATGCCCTAGGCAGAAACCGAGCCTCCTCTATAAAAGGGGGGCTGGGGCTTCTGTAGAAGGGGTTGGTCTTTCTACGATTCTGTTTTGGCTAGGGTTTCAGGTGTGATCTGTGGGTGAGAGTAAGAGAGCTCCTTCTTCCTCCTCTCGTCAATACAGCTCTAGGAGCACTTGTGCTCTTGGAAGGAAATCAATACAAACTTCTGTGTGGAGAATCACTCCACTATCCCTCCCTGGATTCCCCTAGCGTGTATTAGTCCCCACCTTTAGCCTATCCATGGCATCTGCCGAGACACCACCACGACAGTTGGCGCCCACCTTGGGGCTAGCGACACTAGCAGGGGTCAAGATCCGGACGGGAAACCTCAGCGCCACCGGCGAATGCATCGTCTCCGGGCTCGTTCAGCGCTTTGGAGCGCTGGATTTCGTCAGCGACAATGCGGGCTGCTTCGGCACGTGCCCCCTTCCGCGCAACGGCCTCTTCGTCAAGGTCTACGTTGCTGTGGACTGGGCATGCGTTCATCCGCGCCACGTCGTCGAAGCAGGGGAACCACCCCTCACTGTGGCTCACGGGGCGCGTATCGCTCACTCCTCGGACCGCGCAGAAGTGATGATGACTGTGCCTGGTGCGAGCGCAAGCAAGGATCCAGCGCCAGATCCGGAGATAACGCCTAAGGCACCAAGGAAAGCTAGGGGTCCTCCGCTAGAGAGGCCGCAAAATGTGTTGAGAGAGGCAATGGATAGCTTGGCAAACCCTATAGTAGCAGCGGTAGATCCGGCTTGAGCACAGGCCGAGCTGGAAGAAACTAGGCAAAAATTACTAGAGGGTGCAAAGAAAATAGTCGCAGCCCAGCAGTCACTGAATATGACGCTGCATGAGTACGCAAAGGCGAACAAAGTTGATGCTGTAAAAGTAAAGGGAAGAAATCTCATGAGTGAGATGAACAGAGAAGGTGATAATGGAGTTGAGGAATCAGAAAACTGCTTGTCCGTGGGGCTGCCGAGGTATAGTACCCCGGCCAAGAACCTTAGAGCAGCGGATGCAGCTGCGTCTGAGTTAGAGGGTCTGACGGGTGAAGCCCGGCAAAGACAACAAGATAGGGTTAACGAGCTAGTTCGAATTGCAAATAGGCAAAACGAGGAACTACTCAGAGCAAACCCGGAAAGAGCTAGAGCCTCCAAGATTGTCCATTCGGCGATGGGTAACCCGGAGAAATCTGCTGGAGCCGCATCGTCCCCTCATGGTGGTCCAAGGAGAGAGGAAGTAGTAACCTCGCTCAGACGGAACAGACAGATCGTCCCGTATGACCCAACGCGGGCAGGGAAAGGAAAAGAGGCGCAGGAAAATGATGATCGACGGAGTGTGAGCCGAGGTGAAGCTGGCCGAGGTAACCGCGACCAAGGCAATGCCGGTCAAGGGAATGTTGTCAACGGCAATGCCGGATAGAGAAACTCAGCTGGAGTAGGACAACCGCAGCAGCGGATATACCAAGGCAAGAGCAAAGCGCCGGCCGAGGTATGCAACAGAAAGGTGCGCCGCAAGAACAAAACCGGTACAATGACGGTGATTCGGAGATGGCAAACGCGGGATACCCAAGACCGGACTATCATGTGATAGGGTCGAGATTGGGAAGCAGGGATTTGATGCCGGATGATGCCAGGTTAAAACTGGATCGGCTGTATAGGTCGGAACAGATCGAATGTCAAGGTCCACCGGGTCCTGCCTGTTTTGGACCCCGGATCATGAAAGAACCACCGGTACCCAACTTCCAGTTACCCAGGGGCACGAAGACGTATGACGGCAGTACCAAGCCGGAGGATTGGCTGATAAACTATGCTACAGCCGTGAAAATTGCCAATGGCAACTTGAGATGGGCAGTACGATACGTACCCCAGATGTTGGAAGGCCCGACAAGAGTATGGCTAAACAATTTGCCACCAGGGAGCATCAACTGCTGGATAGACTTTGAGGAAATGTTCATCAGAAATTTCTCGAGTACGTATCAAAGGCCAAATAGGCCGCATACCTTAGCTATGTGCAAGCAAAGACCTAATGAGACAGACCGGGAGTTCTTGACCCGTTGGTGTACCGTGAGGAACTCATGTGAGGGCGTGATAGAATCACAGGCCATAGCATGGTTTGCACAGGGGTGCAGATATGCAAGCGAGCTATGGATGAAGTTGCAAAGGAAAATGCCAACTACGTTGGAAGAAATGATCCGCATTGCAGATTCGTATGCTTTGGGTGATCCGACTCAACCTAGGCTCGCGTCAAACGAGTCAAGCGATGAGTACTATCAAAGGGATGGAGCTGGATCATCCCGAAGGAATGAGTACAGGGGAAAAAGGAGAGATGATAGACCAGATCATCGGTACGGTTCGCACCAAGTTGCAGCTGTGAATCAAGATCAGCCCGGAGTAGGGGGTAGCCAGCGCCAGAAAACTGGAGGGCAATGGACTCCAAGGAATGATGGCAAGAAAACTTGGACACCAGAGCAAAAGAAGTAGTGGCAAGAAAGGAAGGACCGTCCGAGGTATAGTTATGAGTCGATGTTGGACCAACCGTGTAAGTTTCATACACCGAATCCGAACAACCCAGCGGGTCATACGATGAGGCAATGTGAGTGGATGTGCAAGATTGAACAAGGCAGTTCAGGGAATGCTCAGGCACCCCGGAATGATCAGCCTCGGTAGGAGTTACCCCGGTAGCAACTGCTCTCTGGAGCGAACACGCAACAGCTAATGTTGCCTCCCCCTCCACCGAGGTATGATAACAATGAAAGAAGGGATGCAGTGCATCAAGTGGAAAATCAGCATCAGCCGGATCAGAGGTACCCCGGAAATGAGGGGAGAAATGAGTACAGGGAGCATCATCAGGCTACTGTGTGTTCACCACTAAGGAAACTGACAGAAAAAGCTTACAGCGTAGGCATATGGAGGTGAATGCGGTGATGCCGGTAGTGACGAGGTACATGCCTTGGTCCGATCAGGAAATCACCTGGAGCATCAGGAATCATCCCAAGCTCATGCCAGGCCCTGGCTCGTACGCGTTGGTACTGGATCCGACATTCATTGGACCTAGCATTAACGTAAGGTTCTCAAAGGTACTGATGGACAATGGCAGCAGCATTAATATCATGTACGCGGACACAATGTGTAAGTTGGGCATCTCGGAAAACATGCTACAGCCCACGAGGACAACTTTCCATGGTATCGTGCCCTGCATTTCTTGCGAGCCAATAGGCAAAGTCCGGATTGACTTGTTGTTCGGCACAAGAGACAACTGCCGAACTGAAAATCTGGAGTTAAAAGTGGTGAACTTGGAAAGCGCGTATCATGCGTTACTCGGAAGGCCAGCGCTGAACAAGTTCATGGAAAGTTGTCATATTAGCTACTTGAAGATGAAGTTGCCCGTACCAAACGGGGTGATTACCATTGCAGGGGATTTCCGACGTTCGATGGAGTGTGCGTCGGCCGGGTCGAACTTAGCCGAGTCACTTGTGATTGCGCGGGAAAAAAGGAAAATTCAAGAAGTGGCAGCTTTGGCTCAGTCCGCGCAGCAGTATATGCCGGCGCTGAGTAACCCACATGGATCTGTCTCCTTCTAGGCCACGAAAGATACCAAGAAGGTCCCTGTTGATGACATGTCCCCAGAGCGCACCGTAACAATTGGTGCCGGGTTAAATGATAAATAGGAAAGCAAGCTCGTCAGTTTCCTCCGTGAGAATCGAGACATTTTTGCTTGGTCCACACATGACTTGCAAGGTGTTCCGAGGGAGTTGGCCGAGCACTCTTTGAACGTGAGACCCGGAGCTAAGCCGGTGAAGCAACCTCTCCGCCGCTTCGCCGAAGATAGGAGGAAAGTCATTGGGGATGAGATAGCTCGGCTGCTAGCTGCAGGATTTATCATGGAAGTTCTTTACCCGGATTGGCTGTCTAATCCGGTGCTGGTGGAAAAGAAGAAGGATGACCCGAACGTGGCAGTGGTTTGGCGCACGTGTATTGATTACACGAACCTGAACAAGGCGTGTCCAAAAGATCCATTTCCGCTGCCAAGAATAGATCAGGTCATAGACTCAACTGCTAGATGTGAACTGTTGTCATTCATCGATGCATATTCTGGTTTCCACCAGATACCTCTGAATCCGGATGATCAAATAAAGACTGCATTTATTACCCCGTATGGGGCTTATTGCTATCGCACCATGCCGTTTGGTTTACGTAATGCAGGGGCAACGTACCAAAGATGTATGCAAAAATGTTTGCACGACCAAATAGGTCAAAATGTACAGGTGTACGTGGATGATGTGGTTATCAAGACCAAGGAAAGCAAAACGCTCCTTGACGATATCAGGCAAACGTTTGCGAACCTAAGGAGGTTCCGGATGAAACTTAACCCGGAAAAATGCATCTTCGGTGTCCTGGCTGGAAAATTGCTCGGTTTTCTTGTTTCCATCCGAGGTATCGAGGTTAATCCAACCAAAATCCGGGCCATCGAACGAATGGAACTACCGAAGTGTCTTAACGATGTCCAGAAGTTCACAGGTTGCCTGGCCTCGTTAAGTCGGTTTGTATGTCGGTTGGGAGAGAAGGCATTGCCTCTTTACCAACTCATGAAAAAGTCGGATAAGTTCGTTTGGACACCGCAGGCCGATGAAGCCTTTACCCACCTGAAGAAAATGTTAGCCACGGCACCAGTGCTAGCCTCACCACTATCAAAGGAGCCAATGTTGCTCTATATAGCCGCAACCAACCGAGTTGTAAGTGCAGTGATAGTGGTGGAGCACGACGAGGAAGGTAAGTCGGTGCAAAGGCCAGTGTATTACTTGAGCGAGGTGTTGTCAGCCTCAAAGCAGAACTATCCACATTATCAAAAGGTGGCATATGGCGTGTATATGGCCGCCAAGAAACTGAAGCACTACTTTGAGGAGCATCCCATCTGGGTCATATGTGAGGCCCACATATCCGAGATAATGAGTAACAAGAATGCAAGCGGCAGAATTGCAAAATGGGCAATTGAGCTAGCTCCTTATGCGCCACAGTATGACAGACGAGAAGCAATCAAATCTCAAGTTGTGGCGGACTTTTTCGTGGACTGGGCCGAGGTGTAGTACGAACCACCACTTCCTGATCCGAACTATTGGCGAATGCACTTTGACGGATCAAAAACCAAAACTGGGCTAGGTGCCGGAGTTGTACTCATGTCGCCAAAAAAGGACCAGTTGAAATATGTGCGCAATCAAATCTCAAGCTGTGGTGGACTTTTTCGTGGACTGGGCCGAGGTGCAGTACGAACCACCACTTCCTGATCCGAACTATTGGCGAATGCACTTTGACGGATCAAAAACCAAAACCGGGCTAGGTGCCGGAGTTGTACTCATGTCGCCAAAAAAGGACCAGTTGAAATATGTGCTGCAGATCCATTTCACGGCATCGAACAATGTCACTGACTATGAAGCACTTGTGCACGGGCTCAAGGTGGCAAAATAAATTGGCATACGTCGGATCATCTGCTTTGGCGACTCGGATTTGGTGGTGCAGCAAGTGTCCGGAGTGTGGGACGCCCTTGATCCAAACATGGCACTGTACAGATTTCATGTGCAGAAGATATCTGGTTACTTCGAGGGATGCGAATTTCACCATGTACCCCGGGTGGAAAATGAGGCTGCCGACATGCTGTCGAAGCTCGGGTCAATCCGACAAGCGATTCCACCGGGTGTAGCGTTAGAGCACCTTAGGAAACCATCCATCAGGCCATCCCCAGAATCCGAGTCAATCTATGTCCCGGAGGACACGGAATCTAGAGCTGTGACCATGGACATTGACACGGGAAGTGGTGCGCGAAACCCGGGGACTGCCTCGGCAGACCTGGGGACTGCTTCGCAAGACTCGGGGACTGCTCAGCGTGGTCCGGTAGAAGTTATGCCGGTGGATCAGATGGAGATTGATGAAGATGTGTTCCCCGTGCGACCAATACCAGCTTGGGCACTACATATATTTCAATTCCTGAAAGATGGAACGTTACCCACGGAGGAAGTGTTGTCCAGGCAAACACAGAGGAGGGCAAAGGCCTACACGATCATCAATTCCGAACTATACAAGAGGAGTGTGACCAATGTCCTGCAGCGGTGTGTTGACCCGGAAGAAGGCCTTGAAATCATTCGAGATATACATCAGGGGCAATGCGGGCATCACGCCTCATCCCGAGCCTTGGTAGCAAAAGCTTTCCGGCACGGATTCTACTGGCCAAATGCCTTGGAGCAAGCGGAAGATCTGGTGAGAAAATGTAATGGTTGTCAGAGGTACGCTACCAGGACACATATGCAAATGTCGGAACTCAAGACCATACCAATCACTTGGCCATTTGCCGTATGGTGCTTGGATATGGTTGGCCCGTTCAAACCAGCAAGGGGAAATATGACTCACATTCTGGTAATGGTGGACAAGTTTACGAAGTAGATTGAGGTAAAGCCTATAAGAAAATGTGATGGAGCTACGGCCGTAACATTTCTCAAAGATATCATCTTGAGGTACGGTTATCCTCACAGTATCATAACTGATAATGGGACAAATTTTGCGGAAGGAGCATTTGCTCGTTTCTGCCGGGATAAGCGGATCCGGCTGGACGTAGCCTCGGTTGCCCACCCCACATCGAACGGACAAGTGGAAAGATCCAACGGATTAGTATTATCCGGGATAAAACCCCGGCTCATTGAGCCGCTGCAAAGATCAGCGGGGTGCTGGATAGAAGAACTACCAGCGGTACTGTGGAGTTTAACAACAACTCCGAATCGATCAACAGGCTATACGCCGTTCTTTCTGGTATATGGGGCAGAAGCTGTATTACCAGCCGACATAGAGCATGATTCGCCTAGGGTCACCTAATACACAGAAGCCGAAGTGCAAGAAGCCCGGCAAAATGATGTTGATCTGCTGGAAGAAGCGAGAGAACTGGCACTGTCCAGATCCGCCATATATCAGCAAAATCTCCAATGCTATCATAGCCGGAAAGTGTGCCCCCGAGTCTTTCGGGAAGGCTATTTGGTGCTCCGGTTGGTACAACGTACTATTGGAATGCATAAATTATCCCCCCATGGGAAGGGCCATTCATCCATAGCAAAGCATTGCACAACGATTCTTACTATCTTATAGATACAAAGCCACAGGAAAAGAACAAGGCGGACAGGTCCGGAGAGGAATCTAAGCGACCATGGAATATAGCTCTACTTCGTACTTTCTACACTTAGCTAAGAAGTGTATGTATCCGAGTCTTCTCATATGTCGGTATGTATGTCGGCAATGAGCTTATCAATGAAATGTTGGCACCTCGAGCACTAACTCGGGGACTGCCTTAATAATGTTTGTTGTTTTTCGCGCGTTAGCTGGAAAAAGTTGTTCTATTTAGCTCGGGTTAGTAGTGTGTGAGCACCAAAAACCCAACTCTTTGACTTGCTGTTGTCCAACAAGAATTGGCTTCATGGCAAGCAAGAGAACAAGTTTGGAATTGCGTAGCACACGAAAAACGACTAAGGAGAAGAATTTATTCGAGCCGACCTTTGTTTTTCGAACTAACCCTGCATTTATTTTCAAGTTATTATGCAGTTTTATTTTGGTGCTAAGTCTAAAAGTTTCCCAGTATTGTTAAGACAATTTTTGAAGCTCGGATTCGTAAGTCATAAAACCGAATCAAGGTAGACACGAACCGAGCCAAGAGATTGAACGAACAAGAAAAAGAAACTCGGGGACTACGCCCAAGTTAATCCGGCATAAGAACTTAGTAGCAAAATATCACATATGCTTGGAATACAACTCCACCCGGCATACCGGGGATCTGATAAATTTTTAAGTGTTTTCGCTCAAGGAGCAATAGGAGGAGGAAGTTCGGCATCCTCCTCGCTGCCCTCAATATCAGAGGCAGCATCTTCTTCTTCATCATCCGAGCCATCTTCACCGTGCTCAACCTCTTCGTCCCCAGCGGCTTCCAGGAAGCTCGGCCCCTCAACCCATTCATGAATGGGAGCGTATTCAATGAGGCTGTGGGCGCAAGCCTGGCGCCGAGCTACCCACTCTGGGTCATTGGTCCATCTAGATCCTGTGCGCAGGCGTGTCAAGAGGTTGAGATCGATCTTCTCATACCACGTGAGTATGTGGTGAAGAATGGTATCAGCTACGGCACGTCCAGCGGACTCTCTCCAGAGGTCAAGCTGAGTCTTGGTTTCCATCAACTTCTCAATGAGAAGTGCGGTGGTCTCCGGGGCTTCTTCTCCGGTCCAGAAAGTGTTGAAGATGCGAGCTGCAGCGCTGAGGATGTCCTTGCCATAATTCTTGATGAGCTCCACGTGAGATGATAAGCTGACCAACAGGTCCTCTAGGTCATAAGGAATCCATTCACTATCAGAAGTGACCGGAGTACCCCTTTGTCGGCGGAAGTTGGCAACAGCTACGCTCGCAATAGGAGCGCCCTCTAGAAATTTGCCTGGAAACAAGACAAAGGAGAAAGGTCAAGAAAAGACATATGAAGTAACCCGGAGAAGTAGGTCGGAAAAGGGAAAGAAACTTACGTGATATATGACTGAGGATCCGGGTCAACTCCTTGGTGCAGTCATCGCGTCTCTTCCAGAGCTGCTCAAGCTCAGCGTTCGCCGACCCAAGGTGGATGCCGGACTCCTTGAGAAGATCCTGGTCCTTGGCGATCTGGAGGTTGAGGCGCTCGTGCTCTTCTGTGAAATTTTGTCCAGCCTTTTGAAGTTCGGATTGGTGCTTGGCCTTCATCTTCTCCATCTCAGCCTTGATCCTAGAAATCTCATCGTCCTTGGTCCGGAGGAGGGCGAGCTCGTCATCTTTCTTCTTAAGCTCGGCTTGGTGCTGCCCTGCTTGTTCGAGAAAATGCAGCATCATATCAGGCACGGACACTATCTTCAAGCGATGCTGAAACAGTGTGTTGGCCCGGCAGACCGAGGTATGAATGTTTGCCGAGCCAAGGAGAAAAAGAAGGGGAAAGCACTGCAAGGCTGGACAGAACCGACGTACCCTTGATCTGCTCCAAGTTCTTCCACATTATCTTGTTCTCAGCCTCAACCCCAGCTGCGGAAACCAAACAATCAGATTAGTTCGGCAAAAGAAGTTGAAGAAAAATGAGGATGTGATAAAGAAGAAATTTACCCCTTTTCTCGTATTCCGTGATGAGTGCAGCCTGTTTTGCGCATGGATTCTTGTGGGTATCCAGCAAGCGTTGGAATTCAGCACTCTGGCGGTTGGTGGTCACCTAAAAAAGATACAGAAACTTAAGTCAGCTTGGTGCATATTCGAAGTGTACTAAAATCCGGGCCAAGTGGAACTTAACCCGGCTCTAGGTGTGTGCATATTCGAAGTGTACTAAAATCCGGGCCAAGTGGAACTTAACCCGGCTCTAGGTGTGTGCATATTCGAAGTGTACTAAAATCCAGTCCAAGTGGAACTTAACCCGGCTCTAGGTGTGTGCATATTCGAAGTGTACTAAAATCCGGGACAAGTGGAACTTAACCCGGCTCAAGTGGAACTTAGGCTCTAGGTGTGTGCATATTCAAAGTGTACTAAAATCCGGGCCAAGTGGAACTTAACCCGGCTCTAGTTGTGTGCATATTCGAAGTATACTAAAATCCAGGCCAAGTGGAACTTAACCCGGCTCTAGGTGTGTGCATATTCGAAGTTCTCATGGAGCTACGTTAGTTTTCTAAAGAGCATCCGGCCGAATAACAAGTTACTCCCCCGGAGGCTCGGGGACTAATGGATATTATCTACAACTTGTAAAGGGGAAGCGACGTACCTCCATCATTCGCCCAGCGAGGTTAATTGCCTTTGCGGCTGTGTTCATCTGAGCGGAAAACTCGGCAGGGCCGAACTTCTCCAGAAGATCAGTGTCTTGAACAACCTCTGCCTTATTCCAATTCATGAAAAACTCAATTAGGCTCGGAGGGTACCGCTCACCGCTGGGCATATGGGGCGCCACCAAGCCCTTCGCATGCGCTTCTTTCCTTTCGATCAAGGCAAGGGCAGGGCTGGTATGCAGAACCATTTGCTGTGTGTTAGTTGGCTCGATAGGAGCGTCCTTCGCTGCTGATGCTTTCTTGGGAAGCATTGACACGAGGATACGCTGCCCGGCTTCGACGGATGGTGGCTTGGTAGTGTCTAGAGCCTTCTTGTCCTTGGTCTGCTGGGAAGAGGAAGCCGTCGCAGCGGATTTCCCCTTAGGAGTGGCCGGAGTGGTTCCTCGCCGAGGTTGAGAAGACTCGGACGAGGTAGAGGAGCTAGGCGCTAATTCTCTTGGGTCTGGACTTGGTGCTGCTGCTGATGTTTTAGTAGCCGGAGTTGGTGTTGGTACAGGTCTGGTTGTTGGTAATGGTGCTGCAGCCGAAGTTGCTTCAGTGGATGTTGGTTGCGGCGATGCCGAAGTGGTGGATGTTGTCGCCTCGGCCGGGCCGGTCTCCCTCGCTCCAAGATTACCCCCTCTTGCCGAGGTGGAGCAGAACCCGGAGTGGCCGCAGAACCCTCTGGAATAGGGCTCAGCGGACGTGGCTCGTCGTCGCGACGGGGAGAAGGGCTAGGTCGGAGAGGTGAAGAGATGCTAGATCCACTTTGAGGCACCTCCACCGGAGCCCTGCAAAAGAGAATGAGGTTAGAAGAGAAATCACAATGATGCAAGGAAGGGCAAGTTACAGAAGGAAAAATAACTTACACATCCGAGGTTTGGGCCTCCTTGGGTTGTCGAGCCCTTCGTGCCAGGGCCTTGCCTGCTGGCTTGGAGGCAGTCTTGTCCCCGGACTTCTTTTGCCTTTTAGCAGGCTGAGAAGGTCCGGACGAAGAACTTGAAGCAGCCCCGCGCTTCTTCTTCGGAGCCACCAGAACGGGTTCGCCCGTAGCGAGGGGAGGATCCTCGTGGATGTGACCACCGGGGTGAGCTAATGGCGGAAAAGCAAAAGAAAGGGGGACAGCCTCAACAGGTTCAATCACCTCGATATCTGAGTCATCCTCATCATCGGGCCAATCTCTAATGGAAGAGGATTTACCCGTGGGTCGTTTCGTGGTGTCGGTCATCGGGAGGAACATCTCCTAGTCTGGCTCCTCCTCATTCGGAGTCTCCCGGTCTGGCGCCCACTTAAGGCTCGGATCGGTGCCGTCCTTGATGGTCTGCTGAAGAAATTGCTGAGGAAAGGAATGAACAAAAGAGTCAAAAATACAACAATAACTGACATATAATTGGTCCGGGGTAAGTTCGCAACATGAAGCTTACCACGGGACGAAGCCTGTCGCGGCAGTAATGCTCTATTCCCCAAGTCCACTCGGAGGAGAAGTCCTTGTGGGTGGTAAAAAGAGCCTTAACCCGGCGATAGATCTCCGTGTTGCTTAGCTCGAAGGATGAGGTCCGGTTGGGGTCGCGACCGAAGCTCATGTGGCACACCTTGTGGGTGCGCTTCTGGAGGGGGGAAATCCGGTTGCGCACGAAAGTGATCATGGCATCCTTGTTGCGCAGCCCGAGCTTCTTCAGCTCCGCGAACATCTTATTGACCTGATTGGCCAAGGCAGTGGGCTTCTTGGGGATCTCATCCCACAGATCCGAGTTAGGTGGACCCGGAGTGTAGGGGAGCAACCAGATCAAGTCTTCAGTGCCTGTATTCCGGACATAGAAGAAGGTCCGGGCCCATCCTTTGCAGGACTCTAACCCGGTGACCCGGGGGAAAACAAAAAACCTCCGGGGTGAAATGGAGGCCGCTCCGAATTGAGTGAGCTGTTTGTCCTCCGGATCAGCGTGCATGTTGGGAATGACATTGCGACGAAGGCCGAAGAACCGGATCCATAGCTCCTTCGTGGGCCATAGTCCGGTGTAGCCTTCGATCGTAGAAGCAAAGGCAGAGAGAGAAGTGATCGCGTTGGTTGGAAGATGGTGCGGCTGGAGCTGGTACGTACCGAGCCAATCCCAGAAAAAATCACTCACCGGCAAGCCGAAGCCCCGTTGGAAGTGGGACAAGAACACGATGAACTCACCCGATTGGGTGAGGGGGCCAGTTCATTAGAAGGAAGACGAGTGGCGACGCCAGCCGGGATGCGCCTGGTTCGGTAAAGCCAGTCAAGATCATCTTGACAGACCAATGACCCGGCCCACGTGCCGCGGTCCGCCGCCGCGGCGTCCTCCTCCATCTCCTGCTCAGCAACGATGAGCTCCTCTTCCGTCATTTGATCTTCGCTGGCACTAGCGGCGGCGGGGGGCAGAGGCCTGGATTGGCGAGGACCCATGGCGAGGAAGTTGTGCAGTGGTGGCCGCGACGTGGAGGCACGGGGAAGCAGTGCGGTGGCTGTGATGCAGAAGTGCGAGGGAAAGCGCGGCGGCAACGCTGCTCTTTGGAGCACTGGCAGCGGCGCGGTCGCAAGGAAGAGGAAGAAGAAGAGCAACGGGCAGAGGGGCGCGGAAGGAGAAAGATCCTAGGGGATGCGCCCCTCCGCTATTTAACCACCCCCTCAAGGGGTGAGTGGGATCGCGTCCTATGGATCGGCCGCACGCTGTGGCCGTGTATCACTCGCCGGACCAATCAGTGGGGAGCCACACAGAGGGCCACAGAGCAAAGATAATCCCGTGACGTGACATTGTGATGCGATAAACGAGGAGGCAGGCATGACGTGACCCACGCACAGTGATAACTGACAATTACTGCGGCGGTTACTGTGCAGGCCCTTAAAATAAGACGACACAATGATTACGCTCCACATGGGTTGGCGTACGAGAGAAGGAAACAAGACCCGAATGGAACTGTGGTAACCCGGCCAGCAAGTGAAAACTTGGAATGTGCGAAGGGAACGTAAATCCATATAATCCGAGGTAAAGAGGTAACTCGGCAATAACGACCGGAGCACAAAATTGAACCTGATGTGGCCTCAAAGGCCAAGGCAGCTAAGACCGCACCAGCTTCGGGGACTAATGTTGGGGGGATACCCCCGGGTAGGGTCACGCCGGGGTATAAAGGCCAAGTTAGCCAAGGTTCGGCAAGGCCAAAGCGAATGCTGGCTGGGTCACCTAAAGGCAGGCCAGATCACGGAGTAGCCCGGACCAGGGGGCGTTCGCCTAACTAAGTCTCAACCGACTTAAGCAATAAGTCGGAAGTGCATGTTTACTTGTATGCAGGAACAGGGGTGCCCGGATCAGCTGTGATCCGGGTCATGTTTGGCTTCTAGGAGAAGGAAGGAATCTTGCTGGTCAAAAAGAGGGCCCGGTACGCACTGCATGAGCGAAGCAGACAAGAGCAGGACCACCGGGTCATGGCCGACAGGGGTGACGACGCCCATGTCGGCTGACGCGGGCGCCGCAGAGGCTCACGTAGCTAAAGCATGTGTGACGCGGGGGAAAAGCACCCCGGTCGGCTTACCACTTTGGGAGGAGGCATATTCTTAGGAATATGCCTCCACGTATGCCCTAGGCAGAAACCGAGCGTCCTCTATAAAAGGGGGGCTGGGGCTTCTGTAGAAGGGGTTGGTCTTTCTATGATTCTGTTTTGGCTAGGGTTTCAGGTGTGATCTGTGGGTGAGAGTAAGAGAGCTCCTTCTTCCTCCTCTCGCCAATACAGCTCTAGGAGCACTTGTGATCTTGGAAGGAAATCAATACAAACTTCTGTGTGGAGAATCACTCCACTATCCCTCCCTGGATTCCCCTAGCGTGTATTAATCCCCACCTTTAGCCTATCCATGGCATCTGCCGTGACACCACCACGACACGCCTCCGTCTCATTGCTTGGTAAGATCTTGTGCTCCAGGAAGGCGACGTATGGTGCTGTCCAGTCACTAGGCTCCACAACCATGGCGACTAGGGCCAGATCTGGTTGCAGTGGTATCCCGATGTCGATCTCCTTTGGTGGGCTGACCGATGGTTTGTGGATGATGTCAAGGAAGATGCCTGCTGGTGGCGCTTGTCGAGTCGATCCTATGCGGGAAAGGGCGTTTGCCTCCTCATTTTTGCGTCTGTCAATCAACTCGGTGGAATAGCCGTCAAAGTGTCCTCCCAGCTGGTCTACCGCTTGGCGATACGCGATCATTGTTGGAGAGACGGTGTCACATGTCCCGATGACCTGGCCGGCGACTAGATCGGAGTCGCCGTAACACCATAGGCGATTGATGTTCATCTTCTTAGCGGCTCTCATGCCGTGAAGGAGGGCCTCGTATTCTGCCATGTTGTTGGTGCAGGGCTTGAAGTTGAGGTGGAGCATGTAGCGGAGCTTGTCTCCTTTGGGAGAGGTTAGTATGACCTCGACCCCTGTGCCGTCGGTGTTCTTGGAGCCATCAAAGTGGAGCGACCAGTAGTGGAGGTACGGGAGCTTTTCCGGCTACTGTGCTTCTTCCCAATCTACGAGGAAATCATGTAGGGCTTATGACTTGATCGCTTTGCGGGGCTCGTATTTGTTGTTGTGGACGCCGATTTTGACGGCCCACTTGGCGACTCACCCGGTCGCCTCGCAATTGCGTATTATGTCCTGCAGAGGTGCGGAGGAGACCACCGTGATCTGGTCCTCCTGGAAATAGTGCGGGAGTCGCCGATGAGCCCGAAATACCGCGTACACCAGTTTCTGGTACTGTGGGTAGCGCTGTCGTGAATCCGTCAGGACTTCGCTGATGTAGTAGACAGGGCGCTGTGTGAGGCGCTCCTTGCCCTCCTTCGGTCGTTCGACGACCATCACGGCGTTGACGACTCGAGTGGAGGCCGCGATGTAGACGAGCATTGGCTCCTTGTCGAGTGAAGCGGCGAGGAGTGGAGTCGCGAGTAGCACTTCTTTGAGCACTTTGAGTGCATCGTCGGCCTCCGTGTCCCATTGGAACGTGGGGTACTTGCGCATCAGGCGGTAGAGGGGCATTGCCTTCTCGCCTAGTCAGGGGATGAAGGGACCGAGGGCCGCGACTCGCCCTGCGAACTTCTGGAGGTCGTGCAGGCACTCGGGTTTCCCGAGTCGCGCAATGGTGTTGATCTTGGTGGGGTTGGCTTCGATGCCTCGCTTGGAGACTACATATCCAAGGAGTTGTCCGTTGTGGACGCTGAAGGTTCATTTTTCGGGGTTCAGCTTGATGTTGTACCTCCGCAGGTTTGTGAAGGTTTCGGCCAAGTCAGCGAGTAGGTCGTCCTGGCGGGTGGATTTCACCACCATGTCATCGATGTAGACGTGAATGTTGCGGCCAATTTGGCTCGCTAGGCACTGCCGCATGCATCTCTGGTATGTGGCGCCGGTGTTCTTGAGGCCGAACGTCATGGTCGTGTAGCAGAAGGCGCCGAATGGCGTGATGAACACCATCTTCTCCTCGTCCTTGATCGCCATCTTGATCTGGTTGTAACCAGAGTAAGCGTTGAGGAAGCACAGCGACTTCGATCCCGCGGTCGAGTCGATGATTTGATCGATGCGCGGTAGGACGAACTCCTCCTTCGGGAAGGCGCTGTTTAGGTTGGTGTAGTCGATGCACATTTTCCATGTGTTGTTCTTTTTCAGAACCAGGACTGGGTTTGCCAACCACTTGGAGTATTTGATTGGCCCGATGAAGCCTGCAGTACACTTGGCATGTCAGATGGTTTCCATGCGAAGATGTCGCGGTTCTCATTGAGGAACCCGATGAGCGCGCTTTCCTATGCAGGGCTCATGTGCGCCCCGATGGTGACCGTCTGGCTAGAGTCGCCTGGGACGAGCTCGATGGTGCGGGTGTGCGTGGTCGCCTCGAACGTGGAGTTCGCGGCGGTTGGTTTCTTCAGGATGGTTGGGTCGTCCTTGTTGATGTTGCCCGCGTATTTCGCAAGCTCCTCTGCATGGTTGGTCTCCGCAGCGATGACAGCGTCGGCGAGCTCGACTCCTTTGTCCTCGCATTCCACGGCCATGGCGGGGTCGCCATGGACGGTGATGATGCCGCTTGGCCCTGGGAGCTTCATCATGTTGTAGGCGTAGTGTGGGGTCGCCATGAATTTTGCGAATGCCTAGCGGCCCAGGATGCCGTGGTAAGGGTTGCGGAAGTTCACCAGCTCGAATATGATCCTCTCCGTGCGGTATTTTGCCAGAGTGCCGAAGGTGACTGGTAGCGTCACTTTTCCGATCGGGTACGCCTTCCGGCCGGGGATGATACCGTGGAAGGTCATCAGGGTTGGCTCGATAGCTGCTTCTGGGAGCCGGAGCCTCTTGAATGTGTCTAGGTACATGATGTTGATGGAGCTCCCACCGTCCATTAGTGTCTTGGGCAGCCAGTAGTCGGCCACCTTGGGCCTGACTACCAGGGAGACTCGCCCTGGGTATTCGATTCTTGGCGCGTGGTCCTGGTGACTCCAGGCGATGCTCTGCTCGGACTAGTTGAGGAAGCGAGTGATGTCGACTTGGGTCACCGCGTTGACGGCGACCCCGCGGGCGAGCACCTTCTTCTCGCGCTTGGTGCCGAGTCCGGTGAAGGTGTGTAGCGAACCGACGGCGGTGCCGAAGCCGCCGGCGTTCCCGTTGTCCCGAGGTGGGTTGTTATTAGGGTCCTCCCTTGCTCGCCTCGCCTTTTCAATCTCTTTGAGAGAGTGGCAATCCGTGGTGGTGTGGGTGGCGGGTTTTCCCTCCCTGCTATGGTAGATGCAGGGCTGATTGAGCAGGGGAGCAGGGTCGAATTTCAGCCTCGCTGTATTGTTGGAGTGGTAGTTTCCGTTGTCGTAGTAGTTTCCTCCATCGCGGCGGTAGCTCTTGTGGTCGCGCTATTCGTAGCCGGCATTGGCGACGAAGTCGACTCGCCTGTCCGTGCGGCGCTTGCCGGTGATGTGGGTGTCGCGTAGGCGCCCGTTATCATGGATGCTGGTTCGGCGTCTTCCTCCCGACTCGTCGTCGGAGTTTTCGTTGGGGTCCTCCTCCGCGTAGCGCTTGGCTATCTCGAGGAGGTCGGGGATGTTGTCGAGCGTCTGGTAGACCCTCTTGATCTTGGCGACCAGGGTTCATACCGGCACGTGTTCTTGAAACAATGTATCGCCGTATCTGGGTGGATGCCGAAGGCGTTGATCCACAGTTCTTGCCATCTTTGATTCCAGCGGCAAGTCGACTCGCGTTGTCCCTAGATGCATCGCTCCAGGTCTTCTATGGTGGTGGCATGGGTGTAGGAGCCCTCGAAGTGCCTGATGAAGGCGTCCCGCATTTCTTCCCAGGAATCGATGCTGTCGGCGGGGAGGGTGTTGATCCATTGCCGAGTCGCACCCTCCATCATCAGGGGGAGGTAGCGAGCGGGGAGCGGGTCGGTGCGTCCTGCGATTCCCATTGCCATGAGGTATGTGTCCAGCCAGACAGCTGGATCGCACGTCGGATCATACTTTTCAATCTCCTTGGGAGCGTTGAAGTTGGTGGGGTATTTCTCCCCACGGATCATGGGCCCGAAGCATTGTGGTCCGACTCGACTGAGCGAGCCTCTTGGTTCCGGGTCGCCGCGGTTGGTGAGGGTGTGCCTCAAGTCGTTGGGCTGGCGCGCCCGCCATGCCTAGTTGTTGATGATGTTCGTTCGGGCATCAATGGGTTGCCCGTTGGTGGCAACCGTGTTATTCGCCGGTCGTGGCTCGTTGGAGGATAGCGCGGGGTTGGCGGCTTGTGGCTGGTTTGCCAGGGGTTGCGGTGGAGGGCAGGTCGATGCGTTGGCGACGGTGGGGTGACCGCTTGATGCCGCTCTGGTTGCTGAGGAATGGGAATACATCCGCCCCCGCGGGTCGACTCCCACAGCTTATTGCTCGACAGCCCTGGCGAGTAGGGCCTTGGCGTACTGGATCTTCAGCGCGTCGTCGCCTTGGACATCGAGGTTGGTGATTGCGGCATCGGCCGCGATGACGTTGTCCATCGGGCTAGAGTAGAGTGGTAGTCCATTGGCGTCGCGGGCTTGAGGCAAGATGATGATCCGCGGTTGGTCCGGCGGGGGCGCGCGGCCAATGGGTGGTGGAGGGGCTCCGGTCGCCCGTGCGCCGGGTGGTGGTCTCGCGGGATTGCTTATGGCTAGCGACACATTCTCGTAGTATTCGCGCTCGGCCGCGCGTGCGGGGTCACTTTCGTCGTTGAAGTTCAGGACGCGGCCCTAGACGTTGGAGTTCAGGTGGGTCCTGATGCGGCGTTGGTGATAGAGTGATAGCTCCCGTGCCATTTACCGCTCGAGGCGATATTTCTCGCGCTCGGCGAGTTCGTTGCATTGTGCCTCCATGAGCCGCAGGCAGGCTTCCTCCACCTCTATGGCCATCGCAGTCGGCGAGACCGGCATGGAGAACGGATCTGGCGGGGCGGCCATGCTGCCCGCCATGTACATCGCGTTGAAGCGATTGGATCTGGCGTGGAAGTCTTCAGGCGACTCCGAGCCGGAGTCGGAGTCGAAGATCCCGAGGATGGAGGGGTCCTCGAAATCCTCCGGGTTGGAGGCTCGCGTGATTGAGTCCTCTCGTGATGCGGTGGTGATAGATCGGTCGACCGAGGCAGGGGTCGCAGAGTTGGCGTCGTTGTTTAGGGCCTCATCGTTGATGGCGGCGTTGGTCTCAGCCGCGCTGCTAGCGGCCGAGTCGTACTTGGTGACGAGGCTCCTGATGGAGCGGACCTACTCTTCTGAGAGCAGGTCGCGGTGCGGCGGCGGTCTGCCGACGATCATCGTTGCAGCTGGGTAGACCGCGCCACTGAAGTCGACGAAGAAGTTGATGGAGCCGACCGGCATCACCGCGTCGTGAGTGACCGAGCGTGACGCCGGGATGTAGCTGCTAGGCAGGATCTATGGTGCGAGATGGATGGCGATCATGCGGCCGGTGGCGAGCGGCTGATCGATCGGCGAGTAGGTTCTCGCTGCAGAACTCAGGCTAGTCCCGCTATGCCCCCCGGTGGGCGCCACTGTCGTGGAAATGGCCACGGCAGTCGCTGCTACTGGTAGCGATTGATTGTAACGTGAGGAAGAGCTAGCGGCCATTTGCGGTGTGAGATGGGGGCGGATGCACATGGTTTACCCAGGTTCGCCCCCCGGAGGGTAAAGACCTACTCCTGCTAGATTGGATTAATGGAGAGCGAGTTACAGGGGTGGCGAGCTCGGCGTCTAAGCAGCAAGTCACTTGAGGGGGTGTATGATGGAACGTAAGTTCTAAGGATACCCTAGGGAGGTTTATATAGGAGTCACCTCGCTAGGTTTTACAAGTTACAACCGAGCAAGATATGGACTCGGAGGCTTTTGACCTAATCCGACTGGGCTTCAAGTATGCATCTGGGCCTTCAGTCACCAGTCGCCAGGCCTTTCCTTCAGTCGCACTCCAGTCGCCGTTCTTCAGGCCCACTCGCAGGCCCTTCGGCCCAATCGGAACGTCCTGCTGGGCATACCGCCTTCGGCATATCCCCATCAGATAGTTTGTGAGTAGTTAAAGAGTACTCATGGCTTTGTCCCTGGCTATTCCCATGACCAGACTATCCGGAGGACTATCCGGAAGAAGGACAGTAGGACGGCTATGACAACTAGGATCATCTCCCATCCTCAGCATTGCCCGTGACACTTAAGATGGAGCCCACCGCTACCCTTATTATTCCGCTGCTTGTTTATATTAAGACTCGATCATGAGATCCTTTATTTGTGTAAGACCTTATTATGGTTTGTAATGGATGATGTACTGTGATATCCAATCTGTTATGTCTCGCAAAAATGGTAATCCTGGGATTGCGATGTATGGCATAATAGGCATCTAGGATTAAAAATCTGGGTGTTGACAAGTTGGTATCAGAGCCATCATGACCATAGGAGACCCTAGTTAGACTGGACATCCGAACAAAAACTTAGTTTCAAAAACAAAGAAGCGAGTATTTATGAAAACTTATTTCCACTCTTACCCTTGAGATTCCTTCAAAAAGATTCATGTTCCTCAAAAACTCTTAAGTTACTGTATAAAATTTGACACACTTGATCACCTCACTAACTTTCTCATCCTAAATTCTTATAGATGGAAGTTCAGTAGTGCAAGTTCTACCAGTTGGGCAACAAAGGCCAACTAATCTTCAAGAGGGATCTTGATGGACTATCTGTGTAGCTTGAGCGCTCGCATCTGGAATTCTTCGGAACTCAACTCAATTACCACCCAGGAGGATATTTACAATGACTGATAGTTGCTGATCTTCGAGGCAAGATGGAAGCACCACTTTCCGAGAAGATTCAATTCACCATGAGAGAGAACAACTAGCTAGATGGATTAGCCAGGGCAATGCATGAAGCTCTCGCCCGTGTTTGCGCCCACAATGTCAACTTGATCCAGGGAACTCGGTTTGCTCACTATGCAAGGCGTGATTCTATGGGAATGCCTCTGGAGATGCCAAGTCACCCGGAGTTGAAGCGCCAAGTGGAGAACCTCGACTTCCTGCTGTATGATAGACAGAAGGAATTGGAAATGGTCAAGAGTACACCAACCACAACCTTGCCATTGCCGCCTAGAGGGCCCAAACTTTCTCACTACTCGTCAACGATCATCAATCACTTCGTCGTCAATGCACAAAGAAGGATCGCACCATCGACCGTCTTCGCAAGAAGGTGGCTGACCTTGAGAAAACCATCAAGGAGCAAGAAGCTCAGCTTGCAGCAAAAGAAGAAGAAGAGGAAGAAGGTGAAGATATCCAGGGGGATATTCACTCGTACCTCAGCAATGATTATGATTATCTAGAGGATGATGCCATGGACTTCTACACCGACGATGATGACTCCGACTTCATTGATGATGAGTAGATGCACTAGAGCACTATCGTATGTGTGAGAAGTATCGGTCCCATTGTATCTTAGCTTACAGAATGGTTCTTATAACCATCTGTTTTCCTTTGTGGTGTGTGTGTGTTTGTATCGTGTGCTTTGCTTGAATGAATGAAAATAAGTTAGTTTGCAAAACCTGAGCCAAACTCAAAGTTTTAGCTTTGAAACCAAAACCATGAACCTTAGAACTTTCCCTCTTACCCCGTTATCTATCTCAATCTTCAGATGACTCATGGCAACCAAGGAGGGAGAAGCTCATCGCAGGACCCGATGCTGCAGATTCTGCAGACGCTAATTGCGGACCGCGAAGCTAGTAGAGCAGAGCGCCAAGCCAATCTAGCCACCCTGCAGCAGATCATCCAGATGGCCCACAACAATCAAGGCCATGGAAATCAGGATCATCATGGATCCAAACTCAAAAACTTCTAGAATACCAATCCCCCTATCTTTAGCAAGTCTGAAGACCCACTGGATGCTGATGATTGGTTACAGACCATGAAGAATAACCTAGAATTAGCAGGAGTTGACGTAAATGAGCAAGTTCTGTTTGCCACCCACTATCTGGCAGGAGATGCATGAGCATGGTGGAACAACACCCGCACAATGAACCACGGGCAAGTGATGACGTGGGAAGCTTTCAAGACTAAGTTTAGCCGCACCCATGTGCCACAAGGTTTAGTCACTAGAATGAGAGATGAATTCATAGAACTAAAGCAGGGCAGGATGACTGTAGTGGAGTACCATGAAAGATTTGTGTCTCTCGCCAGGTATGCACCTAATGAGATCAATACTGAAGCCAAGAAGAAGGAGAGATTCCTAAATGGATTGCGTGATGAGATGCAAACGATGTTAATCAACATCCGTTTTGACGATATCGAAGAGCTCGTCAACTCTGCCATCCAGATGGAAGGAAAGATCAACCAAGCCAACGACAACCGCAAGCATAGAATGATGCACCAGAGTGGATCCAACAGTCACCAGAAGTATCGCCCCAACCCATCTATAGGATATGCCCGCGTAACAATAGACCCCCAATGTCTCGTCCAAGTTACCCCAACTGTAGCAGAGGAAATGTGAAGTCTGGAGGAAATCACAACAACAACCCTGGAACTCCAACAACTTCAACCGTGCACCGCCCATGTCCAACAACAACAACAACACTGCCCCAAGAACTGGAAGCAATGTGGTGCCTGTTGCAGCCAAAGACAAGTCGCAGATTACTTGTTTTGAGTGTGGAGTGAAGGGTCACTACTCCAACGAGTGTCCCAAGAAGATTGCCACCACTGCCAATGTAAATGCCCCAGCTCAGCAACAATGCCGTGTTCAGCCCAGAAGAAGATTTGCCCCAGGGAACCCGCACAACCGCAACGACCGTATCTTCCACATGAACGTCGAATAAGCCCAAGAAGCGCCAGATGTTGTGCTGGTATGTTTTCTGTTAACTCAGTATTAGCAAGAGTGTTTTTTGATTCTAGAGCATCGCAATTGTTTCTTACCAAAGAATTTGCATGCACTAGTAAGATTCACCCAACCAACTTGAAGCATGTCATGATAGTTCAAATCCCTGGTTCAACCACCAAAGCTAGAAAAATTTGCAAGGTTGTACCTATCAGAATACATGGGATAGATTTTTATGCCAATCTAATAGTACTTGGAACCAAAGGTTTGGAAGTAGTACTAGGAATGGATTGGATGTCGAAACATAAAGGATTGATCAACTCTGCCAAGAAATCCATCACCATAACTAGTAGCTCTGGAGTATCAGTAGAGCATATATCTGAAACCCTGCCCCGTCAATTCAAGTGCAACAAGAGTCTAGCCCTACCCACCATTAACCAAGTCAGAGTAGTCTGTGAATACCCCGATGTATTCCCAGATGAATTGCCCGGTATGCCCCCGGATGGGGATATTGAGTTCATTATTGAACTGATTCTTGGAACTGGACCCCTAGCTCAGAGACCCTATAGCACGGACCCATCAGAGTTAGTGGAGCTAAAGAAGCAACTTGATGCTATGTTGGGAAAAGGTTTGATTCAACTAAGTGCATCGCCATGGAGATTGCCTGTTTTGTTTGTGGACAAGAAGGATGGAGGCAACCGTTTATGCATAGATTACCGAAAGCTGAATGATGTCACCATCAAGAACAAGTACCCCCTTCCCAAGATAGAGGATCTGTTTGATCAGTTGACTGGTGCCAGAGTATTTTCTAAGATTGATCCTAGGACTGGTTATCAACAACTCAAGTTTCATGTAATGGATATTCCAAAGACCGCCTTTACCACCAGATATGGATTATATGAGTATACAGTCATGTATTTTGGATTAACCAATGCTCCTGCTTATTTCATGAATCTCATGAATAAGATCTTTATGAACTTTTTGGATAAGTTTGTCGTTGTGTTTATCGACGATACTATTATCTACTCCAATCAGAAGAAGACCATGATCAACACCTGAGAATCATCCTTGAAACCCTTAGAGAGCATCAGTTGTATGCCAAGTTCAGAAAATGTGAGTTTTGGCTGAAAGAAGTAGGATTCCTCAGACATATTGTGTCTGCTAGAGGATTTGCTGTTGATCCCGCCAAGATCAAAGATGTTGAAGAATGGGAAGCCCCAACCACTCAAACCCAAGTCCGTGCATTTCTCGGATTAGCGGGATATTGCTGCAAGTTCGTAGAAGGATATTCGAGCATCGCAAGACCCATGACTCAACTGTTGAAGAAAGGCAAGAAGTTCGAATGGACCGACAAATGTGAAGCAAGCTTCCAAGAGCTCAAGAAGAGATTCATTTTAGCCCCAATATTGTTTATGCCAGATATCAAGAAGTCGTTTGATGTGTATTGTGATGCATCCAAGATTGGTCTCGGATGTGTATTGATGCAAGAAGGCAAAGTCATTGCATATCTGTCTTGACAACTAAAGCCGCATGAGCATAATTACCTTACCCATGATCTTGAACTAGCAGCCGTAGTTTTGTCATTGAAGACATGGCGTCATTATCTTATGGGTAATCGCTGTGAGATTTACTCAGATCACAACAACTTGAAGTATATCTTCACTCAAAAGGAGCTAAATATGAGGCAAAGGAGATGGATAGAGTTAATCAAGGATTATGACCTTGACATTCACTGTCACCCCGGCAAAGACAATGTGGTAGCGGATGCTCTTAGCAGACTGTCGTGTAGGCTAAACACCATGATCAAAGAGAACCAGCCAAGTTTGCATGAAGAATTGGAGCAGTTTAGAACTGAGCTAGTTAGCAAAGGATTTTTAGCTAGCATTGAACTTCAACCAACTTTGATCAGTCAGATCAAGGAAGCCCAGAAGGGAAATGCAGTTATCGACGGAATCAAGCGCCGTATTAGTACAGGAAAGGTACCTAGATTCACCGAAGATGAAGAAGGAGTTTTGTGGTACAAAGGACGTATCTGTGTGCCAGTAGATTCGGAGCTGAAGCAAGTTATCATGCAAGAAGCTCATGATACTCTTTATTCTATCCACCCCGGAGGAACAAAGATGTATTAGGATTTAAAGGAGCAATTTTGGTGGCACAAGATGAAGAGAGAAATAGAAGCTACATCGCCAAGTGTGATATCTGTCAAAGAGTCAAAGCGGAACATCAGAGACACGCATGACTGTTGCAACCATTGCAGATTCCAGAATGGAAATGGGATTCTGTCGGAATGGACTTTATCACCAGTTTGCCTACTTCTAGTAGGGGAAATGACTCTATCTGGGTCATCGTTGATAGACTGTCCAAGGTAGCCCATTTTATACATGTCAAGACAACCTACCAGAGTTCAAAGCTAGCAGGGCTGTATATTGCTAGAATTGTCAGTTTGCATGGAACCCCCAAGACCATAGTGTCAGATCGAGGAACCCAATTTATCTCGAGATTTTGGCAGAAAGTCCAAGAAGGATTAGGAACCAAGTTGAATTTCAGCATAGCTTATCACCCACAGACCGATGGACAAACTGAACGAGTCAACCAAATCTTAGAAGATATGTTGAGAGCTTGTGTGTTAGAGTATGGATCAAAATGGGAAGATTGTCTGCCTTTTGCAGAATTCTCATACAACAACAGTTATCAAACGAGTCTGCAAATGGACCCATTTGAGTTCTTATATGGAAGAAAGTGTTGTACTCCTTTGAATTGGTCGCAAGTAGGAGATAGTCAGATTTTTGGACCCGACATCCTACGAGAAGCCAAAGAGAATGTTCACAAAGTACGTGAGCACCTCAAGACCGCCCAATCTAGACAGAAGAGTTATGCTGACAAGAGACGGAGAGTCCTGACTTTCAATGTCGGAGATTTTGTGTATCTCAAAGTTTCGCCATTGAAGGGAACGCAACATTTTAGTCTGAAAGGAAAGTTAGCCCCCGGATATAATGGACCCTTCAAGATTCTGAATCGTCACGGAGAAGTATCATATCAACTGGAACTGCCCGAGGAGATGTCAACCATCCATGATGTGTTCCATATCTCGTTACTTCACAAATGCCTAGAAGTGCCGGAGAATACCGAAGTTTTCAAGAACATCGATCACCGAGTCGTAGATATGAACAAGGATCTGACGTATTATGAAGTGCCCCTCCGTATCTTGGAAGAAGCTTACAGAACCACCAGGACCCGGAGTATCAAATTTCTTAAGATCCAATGGAGCAACCATACCGAAGAAGAAGCCACTTGGGACCGAGAAGATTACATTAGGACAAAATTCCAGATCTCTTTAGTTCCTAGTTTTCTTTCGTAAATCTTGGGACGAGATTGTTTTAAGGGGGGAAGGTTTCTAACATCCCAAATCTTCAATCAAGGTTATCAAGATCCAAATCACCCAATTTAGGGTTAACAAAAAACTTTTTATTATTAAAATAATTAAGAATACATATGTGTGTTGCATTAAGATAGAATTGTTTGGAAATGCCATGTTTGTTTGTTCTAATGGTTGTAAAATGATTCAAAGGTGAATGCCACATCATCTAGATCATTTAAAAACAAAATCCAAAGAAAAAGAAATCAAATGGAATTAATAAAGGCAAATGGTCACTTTGGCCATTTTAATCCACTAGGCCACTTTAGGTGTACCTAGAAGTCAATTCTTAACAAAGATAATTATAACTCTTTCCACCCCTTGTTAGTACAAGTAATGATATACCAAGGCCCACCTTGAAATCTTACAAAAACATTTAAACACTAATTTTAAATGACATTTGAAAATGAAATCAAGTGTATGTGCATAGATCCCACCTTTTTAAAAACCACTCAAATGAATTCCCCTTGACCTCTACTAGAGTAGCTTCACTATTTCTACAGTGATCATCGACCATTTTGGTCTCCATCTTAACCCCTTGCCCCCCTAGCATCTACCCCAGCCTAGACCAACAACCCCATTCACCGTGAAGTACAGTAGCGCGCCGCCTGTTCTTGGTCGCTGTCGGCCAAGCATGGACAACACGCCAGAGACAGCACAACACCTAACCAGCACTGCCCCTAACTCCGCCGCACCCTACCACGATCCCCTGTCCACCCCACGGACACAACCAACCACCGGACGACCGAGGTACGCTCGCGCCCACCGCCTCTGCGCCATGCACGGAGCACACCAGAGTGTCGTCCCTGACAGGCCAGCACAAGTTGCGCCTCAACCTCAGCTTGCACGCGCCGCTCCGCCATAACCCCGGCATGTTCCAGGACATGCCCTTTTCCCGCCGACTAGCAACCACCGCACGCCGCGTCGAGCATCGCCTCTGCCACGCAGAGCGTCGACCACGCCCGACCAAACGCCACCGCCCCTAGCCAAGCCATTGCACCATAGGTGATCGCCAGGAGGCAGCCCACCGTCCTCCTACCCAGCCCATGCCTTTAAGCCCTGTAGCAACGTCACCAACGAGCTCGCCGTTGCACCCCATGGTCCCCTCGTCGAACTATATAAGGAGCCCTCCCTAGCACCATTTCTCCACACTACCTCACTCCCCATCCTATATAAGGAGTCCCTCACACCATCCCCGGAGCCACTCAAGCCACCGTTCGCCGGAATTTCCACCGGAGCCGCCGCAACAGAGGAGGAAGGGAGCCCGTCGATTTTGTCCACCCCAGGGGCCGCCGCGACCATGCCTGAGTCCGTCGTCGTCTCCTTGTTTGATCACCCCATCGCCATGTTAGATGGAGCCCTCGTAAGCCCCCAATGCACCCCCCCGAGCCGCTAGGGTTCCGTCTCGCCGGCGACCTGTTCGTCATCGACGATGAGCCACAACCGTTGATCTGTGTTCTAATTGCACGGCCCACATGGCCTCATACCGTTTCAGGTTTTAAGTGTCGCTGATATGTGGACCACGCCTGTCAGTGTCCTGCTGTGCCGCTGAGCGTAACTGGGCCGGCCCAATTAGTTTCCCGCGCTGGCCCCAGAATTCGGATAAAGATTTTTCTATTTAGACTTAAACTAAATTCTGTCCATTAGTTTAAAAATCACTTCAGAAAGATTTACTGAACCAAATTGAATGATTCCAATTTTATTGGAAACCTAAATGAAAATATCTATCCAAGCCTATTGGATTTAAATCAATTAGAGTTATAGATTACATATAGAAAAAATAACAAGATAGAGACTTTTCTACATTCAAACATTTTTCAAAAATCAACCACAATGGCTTTTGAGTTGATTCCAACTCTCAAAAATCACATTTGACAATACCTATCTAAATATGAAATAATACTTAGGTTTTCATGCAGTGACTTTGGACTAGTAACAAAATAATGCTATATAAGCATTCCTAGTCACTTTAAATCATTTAAATATTAATCTTAGACTTTATAAAATGTGATCCAACATTTAAATCACATTCCCATGCATTAGAATATGTGGTGATGACATGTTTCCACATGATCACTATTTTAATTGGAGAATATTAAATCTTTAATATTTTCAATGAGTAGAAATTACTTTTCTCAAATAAAATAAATGAAACTAGTTCATTAAATCTTGTGATGAATGTGATGATACTAGATCATCAAGTGTGTACCTTAGCATGCTAAATAGACTAGTTAAGTATTGTTTGGTGATTGTGTATTCCGTATGTATTTATAGACGATATTACCGACCAAGTCTACGAAGAGGAGGAGTTCTACCCCGAGGAAGACGAGGAGAATTTCAACCACTGCACCCACCAAGGCAAGCTATTGTTAGCAAGCTAGAATTATACAAGATAACCTAAGCAATATGCTTTACGCATTCTTTGGTTATACCTCTTTGATTTATACCAATCCCAAGTTTTACTTACAAGCTTTATTTTCTATTACCTTACCAAAGTTCCTTACTTTGTTTATAGATAGCATAAAGAGTATAAAACTTGGCCTATCTAGTTATAATTAGATGTCATTCTATAGCATGATATTGATATTGGCATGAGCCTTAGCCCTTTATAAAATCTGATGGTTGGATTCGGATGCGATACCATTCCAATTTTACCATACAACCATGTAAGGCTTATCTGGAAGTTTATATGCATTAGTATGGGTTCCCTCGCGGGAGAGATTTAAGCTGAGGCTACCTCTCAATGTTGTCCACCTATGTAGTTCCCAGGATGGCAGATGGCTATGTCTGGGAGGCCAAGCTCATAGGAGAGGTGCTTATACTAGAGTGTGTAAAGGAAAGGTTATGAGTGATTATCCGCATACTAAGTATGATGATTCAGGGTTATCCCTGACGGATGTATCGAATGTTGTGGTGAAAGTGTACCATTTCTGCAGAGTGTCAAACTATTCGAATAGGCGCGTCCCCGGTTATGGACAGTTGGAGTGGCCATAATGTTCCGTTGTCAGATGTTTTCAAATGACTTATGAAATGAATTGTGACATGACTTGACCACAACGGAGTTGTGACTATGAAAACTAAGTTCCCACTTAGGTGATTTTAGAACTTTATTTTATCTTTCTTTGTTTCTGAACTCAGCTTAGGTTTCAAACTAGACTTTGCAAATAAACTTAGAGTTAGCTTTCCTACTAGAACTACCTTACTTGTTAGTGATAGTTTGCGAGTACATAAAGAGTACTCATGGCTTTGTCCCTGGCTATTCCCGTGGCCAGACTATGCGGAGGACTACCCGGAAGAAGGACAGCATGACGACTACAACAACTAGGATCATCTCCCATCGTCAGCATTACCCATGATACTAAAGATGGAGCCCACCGCTATGCTTATTATTCCGCTGCTTGCTTGTATTAAGATTGGATCATGAGATCCTTTATTTATGTAAGACCTTATTATGGTTTGTAATGGATGATGTACTGTGATATCCAATCTGTTATGGCTCGCAAAAATGGTAATCCTGGGATTGCAATGTATGGCATAACAGGCATCTGGGATTAAAAATTCGGGTGTTGACAAGCGCCGGCTACCAGATCAAGCCCTCCATCCCGGGGAGGTACCCCTCGGCGATGAGTTCTTGCTGATCTTTGGTGGAGTGGTCTGAACCCCTCCACACTCCCTTATGGGAATCACCATCTTCTTCTGCAGCATCTAGCGCTGCCCGTCTTTGGTCACCGCCGGTGGTTTCCACCACGACGGATACAGGAACGACAACCTCCTCCAATAGGACGGTTACTCCCAGGGATGACTCCGTTGAAGCCTCGGGAGTTGCCGCCATTGAGGGAGCACTGCTGCAGGAGGCCATTGCATAAGTGGAGGAAGATGGAGAAGGGGGAGGCTCTGGTTAGGATTTTCCCTCGAAGAGCTCGAACGGTCACGCAGCTAGAGGAAGAAGATGACACGAGGGAGAATGCGGGTAAAAGTAAAAGCATAAGACATAGTTAATATATATAGACCCAGTGTCAATATTGATGCAAAGAGATCTAACGGACACAGCGTTGTCGACGTGGAGATGAGCATGCACGGTAATTTCGCCACGTCCTCCGTCTTTGCCGCTTTAATGTTTAATTCAATGCCTTCTATGAGTTTCTACGTGGAGATGAGCATGCACGGTAACGGACACAACATTGTCGACGTGGAGCCGAGCATGCGTAAAAATAGCTAATGATTAATTCAATACCTTCTATGAGTTTCAAGGTAGCGTAGGCTACAACCTATGTCACCTTCTGACCGTTGCAGTGCAGTAGTCACATCTGAAGATTCCATCGAATATGGAGGTTATCCGGCTCGAGAAATGAATACTTAAATAATCTCTGGCTACATTACAAAGATGGAGAGGATTGCAGGGTTCTTTGGGAGAACTTGGAGATATTGCTTGATGGATTTCCGACATCACCTAGACGGAGTATTCAAGACCAATGGGCAAGATGGCACAAGATCTCAAAGTCCTCCAGGGGCTACTGTTGGGGATATGCTAAATGGGTATCCTCATAGCATATCACCAATCCTCCTAACCTGGGTGGCCCACAGTTGGTAGCATGGCCTATGGCCTGCTGGGCGGCCCAGTTACACGGGTCCAGAAGGGAGGCCCATGATGGATAAAGGAAGGCTAGGTAGGAGTCACCGACATACTCGGAGCCTTGGAGTACAAGACACGAAGACTAGTTCGTATTAGTTTAGGACTCTTTACCTTGTCTGGCAAGGACCTTGCCCTGTAACCCTAGGTTCTGGTGCCTTTATAAACCGGACCTACCTTTAGGGCATGACATATATGATTCATAACACCTTCGCACAGTGAACCGATCTCTGTAACTCGGCATATCCCCATTATAGTGATTTATAGCAGGAGTAGAGTTCTGCCACAATTATGGGACTTGAACCTGGGTAAGCTGTGTTATCTCGTACCCGCCAACTCACCACCTTACCCCCTGTCTCTAAACACGCTCTGTGAGGACCCCTCCATGGCGTACTCGTCGGCAATACCACGACGAGCGACAAAGTCAACAAGGATCTAGGATTTCATTGTTGTGCGAGCTTTATACTCAATATCAAAAGCTGTTAGCTCAGTGCCCCACTTAGTGACATGTCAGGTGGCATCGCTGTTGTTTATTATGTCTCTCATGCGAGTTGTGCTCACCACGGTAATCTTGTGCTATTGAAAATATTGTCGTAGCTTTCTGGATGCGAAGAAAACACCATAGTCTAACTTTCGGTAATGAGGATACCTTTGATTTGATTCAGTCAAGACCTTGCTGAGATAGTAAGTTGGACGCTGCACTAGGTGTTCCTATTTTTCTTCCGACCGTTCCACCACCATGATGACACTGATGACTCTATTTGTCGTAGCTAAGCAGAACAACATCGGTCCTATGGTTTCGGTGCTGCAAGAATAGGGGTGGACAAGAGTACACCTTTCAGATCCTGAAGTGCAGCTTTAGCTTCATCAGTCTAGACGAACTTCTTGGTCTTTTTCAAGAGCTTGTATAGTGGTGTGGCTCTTTCACCGAGCCGTCTTACGAACCGACTGACCACGGTAATGCAGCTAGCTAGCCGTTATACGTCCTTCAGGCAACTTGGCCTGGCAATGTTGAGTATAGCCTTTATTTTGTCACGGCTCACTTCTATGCTTCTTTGAGACACAATGAAACCTAACAATTTTCTGGCTGTTATTCCAAAGAAACACTTCTTCGGGTTAAGGATTATGTTGTATTTTTGTAGAATGCTGAATGTTTCCCCCAAGTAGGAAATTAGTGTTTCCTTCTTTTTGGACATGACAGCTATGTCATCCATAGATGCATGTACATTGCCTCCGATTTGATCGTGGAAGCAACACTTCATAGTGCACTGGTACGTAGCTCCTGTGTTTTTTTAGCCCAAAAGGCATCGTTACATAGCAGAAGGTTCTGAAGGGGGTTATGAACGAACTCTTTATTTTTTCTGACTCCTTCATCCGAATTTGATGATATCCGGAATATGCGTCGAGAAAACATAGGAATTCTGATCATGCTGTGAAGTCGATAATTTGATCGATTCTGGGCAGAGCGAACAGATCTTTGGGACAAGCCTTGTTCAAGGAAGTATAATCAACATACATCCTGAAATTAGTGGTGTCCTTTTTAGGGATGATTACAGGATTAACCGACCAATCAGTATGGATGGCCTCTTCTATGAATCCGGCTAACTCGAGCTGGGCTAGTTCCTTAGCTATTGCTTTGCGCTTTTCATCACTGAAATGTTGTAAGGACAATTTGACGGGTTTAGCATTTGGGTATACATTTTGGCTATGCTCGACAAGTTCCCTAGGTACTCTAGTCATGTCAGATGGCTGCCATGTGAAGATACCTTTATTGGCTTTGCGGAACTCGACGTGCGCGCTTTTCTATGCTTGGCCTAAACCTACACCTATCTGGGTCACCTTGGAGGGTTCATCATCCTTCAACGGCATCATCTTCGTCTCTTCTAATGCCTTGAACTCCGGAGTCGACTTTGTTACCTCCTTATTTGTCGCAGTCAGCTCAGACGGGTCAATGTTCTTCTTGATCTCCTGGTACTCCTCGGTGTGCAGTACGGCTTCAACAAACCCGACATTTCTGTCCTTGCATTCTCGTGCCTTGTTCGGGTCTCCCCAGATCATGATGACGCCATTGGGACCTAGAATTTTCATCATGTTCTAAATTTGAGAAGGGCGAGCCATAAAAGCCAAGTAAGCTGGACGCCCAAAGATAGCATGATATGCATTCTTAAATAGGACCACTTCGAAGGAAAGAGCTTCTGTCCGGTAGTTCTTTGGAGTTCCAAAGGTAAGATCCAAAGTGATCTCTCCTAGAGAGTTTGCTCTTCTTCTGGGGACAACTCCATGAAAAGTCACGAAGCTGTGGTTCAGCTGTGTTTCCGATATCCTCATCCAGTGTAGCATTTCGATAACGTTGATGCTACTGCCATCGTCAATGAGTGTCTTAGAGAACCCATAGCCGTCAATAAGTGGATTGACGAGCAGAGCGTACTTTCCTCGCATGTGTGGTTTAGGTGGATGATCACTTCGGTCAAAGGTAATTCTAACTTCCGACCGGTCTAGATACTGAGGGACAGCCGGAATAGTTGTGTTGAGCTCATGCATCACTGCCTTTTTGACCTTAACTAGTTGGGATCCAAGGAAGCAAACATAAGTGTCTTTCTTGGTTGGGAAGGTCTTCTTTCCATCTGACTTGGGATTTGAAGCTTCTGCCTCCTCCATGTCAGAATTTTCAGTGGTCTCCTTGTCTTTGTTGGAATTTTTATTTCCTTTCCTACACTTGGTCCTGTAGCCAGGGGATTCGTCTTTCTTGATATCATCATTGAAACTACACTCAACATTGGTGTGGGACGAGCCCCCATTGACATCTGGGTGATGCACGCATGGATTGTTGGTGATGGCAGCCCAAGAGTAGGTTTTGCCAGGTTGCTGGTCTCCTCTACCTGGGACTATGGAAGTTCCACGGCCTCGTTCCCGGCCGCCTTCGCGGCCTCCTTGTCCTCCAGACCTGAAAGTTGCATTGACTGTTGTGATTTACGGATTGGGTTTTTCCTCCGAGGTGTTGTTGCGTTTCAGGGCCTGCTGCTTCGGCTGTTTTGCCGACTGTAGCACAACTAGTACATTTAGGAGTCCCTCTGAATCATCATCAGCGTTAGTGTATTTGCTTACCGTCTCTATAATCTCCCCTAAATCAGTCACTTTGTCACACTTTAAGCGATGACGCAGTAAACCAATTGGGAGTCCCGCGATGCATGCTTTGATCACGGTTTGATCATTTACTCCCTCACAGGAGTTCTTCATGTCGATGCATTGTCCGAGGTAGTCCCAGCAAGTTTCTCTAGGTTTCTGGGTGCACCGCTACAGAACTCCGACCGTGCAGGGCCTCCTGTATGTTCCCTCAAAGTTCCGTAAGAAAGAACTTTGCATGTCATACCAGTTGTGGATGGTGTTTTCCAGGAGTTCATTGAGCGATGATCGAGCCATCTTCCTCAACATAAGCGGGAGATACCGGGTCGTGACCAAGCTATTTCCTCCTTTGGCGATGCAGCAGGCCTGAAAGAAGTCCTGGAGCCAGGTGTCTGGCCGAGCCATACGGTCATTGGGATGGATGTTGATGGCTAGGAAATATATCCATCTATGTCCACATTTAAACTGGATATTATTCATATTTTTGATGAAATGTCTCTCTAAACCCTGCCACTAATGCCTAATGATCAAAGGGGTATGCAATCCTTTCTTTCCATTTTTCCCTATGCAGATAATGACGTTTGATGATGGGAATCACAACATTAAAGGAAAAGATACAAGATTTCCAACAACCCAAAGAAACCAGGAGTCATGAAGTGGAGACAGACGCTTTAATGACCAACTATGCAGCGGGAATAAAATTCTGGCCATATAGTTCTGGTCGTATAGTTGCCTTTTTTCGACACCGCTAGGTCAAACAGAACAAATTTTGTGAAGGGACCCCTATAAAAAGAGGCCTCAAACGACGAGAAAGAGGAGCTCTTTTCGATCACCAGCCGCCCCCAGAACTCCATCCACAACACCGAAGAGCCGCCGGAGAAATAGACTTAGATCTAATCTCCAAACCCTTCTCCATCACCATATCCATATTCCACCACTTGTAATAGTAGATCTCATCTTCGATTGGCGACATTGTAATACTGTTTTCTATCAATCTCATGATTTCCATTGCAATGTTTATGATCATTGATTTCATCTCTATGTGTGAGTAATTCTCCTTGGGCTAAGGGCTTTGGCCTAGCCATGTAGCTTTTTTGCATGTTATTTATCATAGATGGGATCATGTACTAGTTTGTATGACATGATGATTATTGTATCCTCTCTTGCCTCAATCTAAGGACTTGTGTCGTGGTGGTGTCACGGCAGATGTCATGGATAGGCTAAAGGTGGGGACAATATGCACTAGAGGAATCCAGGGATAGTGTGGTGATTCCAAACACAGTTGCTTTGTATTCAATAGGTTTCCAAGGTTACAAATGCTCCTTGAGCCGTATTGGGGAGAGGAGGAAGAAGGAACACTCTTACTCTCACCACTAACTAGCTCTTAGGAACCAAGAACCAAACAAGTAAACTCAACCAACTAGAGATCAACCCCCTCTACAGATGACATATCCCTCCTTATATAGGGGTGGCTAGGTCTCCATTTAGGGCATACATGGAGGCATATTCCAAGGAATATGCCTCTTCCCAAAATAGTAAACCGACCAGGTCACTTTTCCCCGTCGTAAGCCATGCAGAGGCTACGTGAGCCTCTGCGGCGCCAGCGTCACCCGACACAGACAACGTCACCTTTGTCGGCCACGCCTCGGTGGTCCTAGCCTCTGTCTGCTTTGCTCACGCTCCCGCGTATAGTGACCTCCTTTTGACCAGCGAGATACCTTCCTTCTCTTGCAAGCCTGATATAACCCGGATCATGCCTGGTTAATCCGGCGACACCTGTTCCTACATATAAGTTAGATTCATCCTGCCGGCATACGACATAGGTCGGCCGAGACTCAGTTAGGCGGACATCCTCCGGTCCGGGTTACTCCGTGATTCGGCCTGCCTTGAGGTGACTCAGCCAGCACTTGCTTTGACCTTGCCGTACCTCGGCTAACTCGGCCTTTATACCTCGGCGTGACCCTACCAGGGAGTATCCCCCCAACATTAGTCCCCGAAGCTGGTGCGGTCTTAGCAGCTCCAGCTGCTAAGGCCACGGCAGGTTCAATTTTCCAAACCTTTTGCTCCTTTTTCCGAGTTATTTCATAGTCTGGATTCCATAGGCTAACTTTCCCTTGGCACATTCCGAGTTTTCACTCGCTGGCCGGGTCATCCTTTGGTTATCCGGGTTATTCTTCCTTCTCTCGTACGCTATCCCATGTGTAGGGTAATCATTAACTTGCCTCATTTTAAGGGCCTGCGCCAGTGACTGCCGCAGTTAATGTCAGGTGTTACTGTTGCACACGTCACATCGTGTCTGTCTCCTTGTTAACTGTATCATAACGTCACGTCGTGGGATCCGCTGCGCCGTGTGGTCCTCCCTGTGGCTTGCCTCGGATTGGCTGACCCGGAAAATACACGGCCACACCGTGTGGCCTTGCCACACCACGAGATCCCACTACCCTAGCTGGGGCGTGGTTAAATAGGGGAGGGGCACGCCCCTTAGTCTTTTTCCCCATTCTCGCACCCCTCTGCCTCTTCTTCTTCTTCCTCCCAGCGACAGCACCGCCGCCGCCGCACCTGCTTAGCAGCACCGTCGCTGCACCGTTCCCTGCGCACTAGCATCGCCGCCACTCCCGCGCATCTCTACCGCCACGGGTCCGCGCCAGTCCAAGGCACTACCCCCCACCGCCGATAGGGCCAGTGAGGACAGTGTACTAGACATGGCAGAAGAGGAGCTCACCGTCGCGGAACAGGAGATGGAGGAGGATGCAGAGAACGCCGAGCGCGGCGCCTGGGCTGGGTCCTGGGTATGCCAGGACGACCTCAACTGGCTCTACCGCACGTGCCATATCCCAGAAGGCGTCGTTGCCCGTCTCGCCACCGAGGAGCTCGATCCCTCACCCGATCCGGATGAGTTCGTAGTGTTTCTCTCCCACTTTCAGCGCAGATTCGGGCTCCCTGTTAGTGATTTTTTCCACGATTGGCTCAACACCTATGAGCTTCAACCGCACCACCTTCCGGTGAACGCCATCACATCTCTTTCTTCCTTCGCGTCCACCATTGAGGGGTATCTCGGATTGTGGCCCACTAAGGAGCTCTGGATCCAGTTTTTCGGTCTGCGCCGGAACGTGATTCTGAATAAGGAGCTTGACCCGGAGGACAAACAACTCACGCAGTTCGGCGCTGCCTCTATTTCTCCTCGGAAATAGTCCGTCTTTCCCCGAGTCACGGGGCTTGATTCTTGCAAGGGCTGGGCCTGAACCTTCTTTTATGTTAGAAATAGCACAAAGGAAGATCTGATCCGGCTGCGCCCCTCCGCCCAGGGTCCTCCTAATCCGGATCTATGGGACCAGATCTCCAAGAAACCCACAGTCCTGGCGAACCAAGTCAACAAACGGTTTTAGGAGCTGAAAGATGCCAAGGTGCGCATCGAGGATGCGATGATCACTTTTGTCCGCAACCGGATCTCCCCTCTCCAGAAACACACACACAAGATGTGCCATATGATCTGGCGTCTTGACCCCAACCGGACTTCCTCATTTGAACTGAGCAATACCGAGATATTTCGCCGGGTAAAGGCTTTTTCACCACTGACAAAAACTTCTCCACTGATTGGGAGGGGGGAATTGAACATTTCTGCCGGGACAGGCCTCCTCCTGTGGTAATTCTCGTGTTCCAATCTCTTTCCGAGTTATATTCTATGTCGGAGTATGTTATTTATCTGATCTTTTTGTATTTCTCTCTCAGATGTTTCTTCAGCAAACTCTCAAAGATGGCGCTGAGCCTTTGCTCAAATGGGCGAAGGATCGAGATGCCCCGGACGAGGAGGAGCCGGATCAGGAAATGTTCCTGCCACTCCCCAACGCGACCAAGCGACATACCGGTAAATTCTCTTCCATTAGAGATTGGCCTGATGATGAAGATGATTCTGACATTGAGGTGATGGAAGCATTTGACGTTGTCCCCCTTTCTTACTCCTATCCGGCATCAGCTAACCCGGATGGGCAGATTCATGAGTATCCTCCTCTCGCCACGGGCGAGCCTGTCCTGGTTGCGTCCAAGAAAAGTGGAGTTGCTTCCGCTTCCTCTTCCGGGCCTCCCAAGCCAACCAAGAGGCGAAAGAAGTCCACAGACAAAGCCGCCACTAAGCCACAAAGCGGCGCTAGCAGGGGTCAAAATCCGGATGGGAAACTTCATCGCCACCGGCGAGCGCGTCGTCTCCGGGCTCGTTCAGCGCTTTGGAGTGCGGGACTTCGTCAGCGACAACGCAGGCTGCTTCAGCATGCACCCTCTCCCGCGAAACGACATCTTCGTCAAGCTCGGCACGCACAAGGTCTACGTTGCGGTGGACATGTCTAGCGTTCATCCGTGCCACGTCGTCGAAGCAGGCAAACCGCCCCTCACTGTGGCTCGCGGGGAGCGTATCGCTCGTTCCCCGGACCATGCAGAGGTAATGATGACAGCGCCAGGTGCGGGTGCGAGCAAAGATCCGACGCCAGATCCGGAGGTAACGCCCAAGGCACCAAGGAAAGGTAGAGGTCCTCTACTCGAGAGGCCAGAAAACGTGCTGAGAGAGGCAATGGATAGCTTGGCAAACCCTGTAGTAGCGGCGGTAGATCCGGCTCGTGCACAGGCCGAGCTAGAAGAAACCAGGCAGAAATTACTAGAGGGCGCAAAGAAAATAGCCGCGGCCCAGCAGTCGTTGAACATGACGCTGCGTGAGTATGCTAATGCGAACAAGGTTGATAGTGTAAAAGTCAAAGGGAGAAATCTCATGAGCGAGATGAATAGAGAAGGTGATGCCGGAAATGAGGAGTCAGAAAACTGTTTGTCCATGGGGCTACCGAGGTATAGTACCCCGGCCAAGAACCTCAGAGCAGCGGATGCAGCTGCGTCCGAGTTAGAGGGACTGACGGGTGAAGCCCGGCAAAGGCAGCAAGATCGGGTTAACGAGCTGGTTCGGATTGCAAATATGCAAAAAGAGGAACTACTCAGGGCAAACCCGGAAAGAGCTGGAGCCTCCAAGATCGTCCATTCGGCGGTGGGTAACCCGGAGAAATCCGCTGGAGCTGCATAGTCCCCTCATGGTGGTCCAAGGAGAGAGGAGGTGGTAACCTCGGCCAGACGGAACAAATAGATTGTCCCGTATGACCCGACGCGGGCAGGGAAAGAAAAAGAAGCGCAGAAAAACGATGATCGATGGAGTGTGAGCCGAGGCGAAGCTGGCCGAGGTAACCGCGACCAAGGCAATGCCAGTCAAGGGAACGTTGTCAACGGCAATGCTGGGCAGCAAAACTCACCTGGAGCAAGACAACCGCAGCAGCGGAACATACCAAGGCAAGAGCATAGTGCCGGCCGAGGTGTGCAACAGAAAGGTGCGCCGCAAGAGCAAAATCGGTACAACGACGGTGATTCGGAGATGGCAAATGCGGGGTATCCCAGACCGGACTATCATGTGATAGTGTCGAGATTGGGAGGTAGGGATTTGATGCCGGATGATGCAAGGTTGAAACTGGATCGACTATATTGGTCAGAACAGATTGAATGTCAAGGTCCACCGGGTCCAGCATGTTTTGGACCCCGGATCATGAAAGAGCCACCAGTACCGAACTTTCAGCTGCCCAGGGGCACCAAGACCTATGACGGAAGTACCAAGCCAGAGGATTGGCTGATAAACTATGCTACGGCTGTGAAAATTGCCACAGGCAACCTGAGATGGGCTGTATGGTATGTACCCCAGATGTTGGAAGGCCCGGCAAGGGTGTGGTTGAACAATTTGCCACCAGGAAGCATCAAGTGCTAGATAGATTTCGAGGAGATGTTCATCAGCAATTTTTCGAGTACGTATCAAAGGCCAAATAGGCCACAGACCCTAGCTATGTGCAAGCAAAGACCCAATGAGACAGACCAGGAGTTTTTGACCCGGTGGTGTACCGTGAGAAACTCATGCGAGGGCGTGATAGAATCACAGGCCATAGCATGGTTTGCACAGGGGTGCAGATATGGAAGCAAGCTGTGGATGAAGTTGCAACAGAAAATGCCAGCTACGTTGGCAGAAATGATCCGGATTGCGGATTCGTATGCGTTGGGTGACCCGACCCAACCAAGGCTCGCGTCAAACGATTCAAGCGATGAGTACTATCAGAGGGATGGATCCGGGTCATCCCGGAGGAATGATTACAGAGGAAAAAGGAGAGATGATAGACCGGACCACGGGTACGGATCGCACCAAGTGGCAGCTGTGAATCAATATCAACCCGGAGCAGGGGGTAGCCAGCGCCAGAAAACTGGAGGTCAATGGACTCCAAGGAACGATGGGAAGAAAACTTGGACACCGGAGCAAAAGAAGCAGTGGCAAGAAAGGAAAGACCGTCCGAGGTATACTTACAAGTCGATGTTGGACCAGCCGTGTAAGTTTCACACGCCAAATCCGAACAACCCAGCGGGTCAGACGATGAGGCAATGCAAGTGGATGCGCAAGATCAAGCAAGGTGGTTCGGGGAATGCTCAGGCACCCCGGAATGATCAGCCTCGGCAGGAGTTACCCCGGCAGCAATTGCTCTCCGGAGCGAACACGCAACAGCTAATGTTGCCTCCCCCTCCGCCGAGGTATGATAACAATGAAAGAAGGGATGCAGTGCATCAGGTAGAAAATCAGCACCAGTCGGATCAGAGGCACCCCGGAAATGAGGGGAGAAACGAGTACAGGGAGCACCACCAGAGCTACTGTGTATTCACCACAGAGGAAACTGATATAAAAAGCTTGCAGCGTAGGCATATGGAGGTGAATGTAGTAATGCCTGCAGTGACGAGGTACATGCCTTGGTCCGATCAGGAAATCACCTAGAGCATTAGGGATCATCCCAAGCTCATGCCGAGCCCTGGTTCGTATGCGTTGGTGCTGGATCCTACGTTCATTGGACCTAGCATTAATGTAAGGTTCTCCAAGGTACTGATCGACAACGGTAGTAGCATAAATATCATGTATGCGGACACAATGCGCAAGTTGGGTATCTCGGAGAACATGCTCCTGGCCACGAGGACAACTTTCCATGGCATTCTGCCCGGCATTTCTTGCGAGCCAATAGGCAAAGTCCGGGTCGATGTCTTGTTCGGCACGAGGGATAATTGCCGAACCGAAAATCTAGAGTTCGGAGTGGTGAACTTAGAAAGCGCATATCATGCGTTGCTCGGAAGGCCAGCGCTGAACAAGTTCATGGCAAGTTGTCATATCAGCTACTTGAAGATGAAATTGCCCGAACCAAACAGAGTGATTACCATTGCTGGGTACTTTCGACGTTCCATGGAGTGTGCATCGGCCGGATCAAACTTAGCTGAGTCACTTGTGATCGTGCAGGAAAAGAGAAAAATTCAAGAGGTGGCGGCATTGGCTCAGTCCGCGCAGCAGTATATGTCGGCGCTAAGTAACCCGCATGGAACTGTCTCTTTCCAGGCCATGAAAGATACCAAGAAGGTTCCCGTTGATGACATGTTCCCAGAGCGCACCATAACAATTGGTGTCGGGCTAAGTGATAAATAGGAAAGCGAGCTCGTCAGCTTCCTCCGTGAGAATCGGGACATTTTTGCTTGGTCCACACAGGACTTGCAAGGTGTTCCGAGGGAGTTGGCCGAGCACTCTTTGAATGTGAGACCCAGAGCCAAGCCGGTGAAGCAACCTCTCCGCCGCTTCGCCGAAGATAGGAGGAAAGTCATTGGGGACGAGATAGCTCGGTTGCTAGCTGTAGGATTTATCATGGAAGTCCTTTACCCGGATTGGCTGTCTAATCTGGTGCTGGTGGAAAAGAAGAAGGATGACCCGAACGTGGCAGTGGTTTGGCGTATGTGTATCGATTACACGAACCTGAACAAGGCGTGTCCAAAAGACCCATTTCCGCTGCCAAGAATAGATCAGGTCATAGACTCAACTGCTGGATGTGAACTGTTGTCATTCGTTGATGCTTATTCTGGTTTCCACCAGATACCTCTGAATCCGGATGATCAAATAAAGGCTGCGTTTATTACCCCGTATGGGGCTTATTGCTATCGCACCATGCCGTTTGGTTTACGTAATGCAGGGGCAACGTACCAGAGATGTATGCAAAAATGTTTGCACGACCAAATAGGTCAAAATGTACAGGTGTACGTGGATGATGTGGTTATCAAGACCAAGGAAAGCAAAACGCTCCTTGACGATATCAGGCAAACGTTTGCAAACCTAAGAAGGTTCTGGATGAAACTTAACCCGGAAAAATGCACCTTCGGTGTCCCGGCTGGAAAATTGCTCTGTTTTCTCGTCTCCAGCCGAGGTATCGAGGTTAATCCAACCAAAATATGGGCCATCGAACGAATTTAACTGCCAAACTGTCTTAACGATGTCCAGAAGTTCACAGGTTGCCTGGCCTCGTTAAGTCGGTTTGTATGTCGGTTGGGAGAAAAGGCATTGCCTCTTTACCAACTCATGAAAAAGTCGGATAAGTTCATTTGGACACCGCAGGCTGACGGAGCCTTTGCCCACCTAAACAAAATGTTAGCCACGGCACCAGTGCTAGCTTCACCACTATCAAAGGAGCCAATGTTACTCTATATAGCCGCAACCAACCGAGTTGTAAGTGTAGTGATAGTGGTGGAGCGCGATGAGGAAGGTAAGTCGGTGCAAAGGCCGGTGTATTATTTGAGCGAAGTGTTGTCAGCCTCAAAGCAGAACTACCCACATTATCAAAAAGTGGCTTATGGCGTGTACATGGCCGCCAAGAAACTGAAGCACTACTTTGAGGAGCATCCCATCCGGGTCATATGTGAGGCCCCCATATCCGAGATAATGAGTAACAAGGATGCAAGCGGCAGAATTGCAAAATGGGCAATTGATCTAGCACCTTATGCGCCGCAATATGACAGGAGAGAGGCCATCAAGTCTCAAGCTATGGCGGACTTCTTCGTGGATTGGGCCGAGGTACAGTACGAACCACTGCTTCCTGATCCGAACTATTGGCGAATGCACTTTGACGGATCAAAAACCAAAACCGGGCTAGGTGCCGGAGTTGTACTCACATCGCCGAAGAAGGACCAGTTGAAATATGTGCTGCAGATCCACTTCACCGCATCAAGCAATGTCGCTGAGTATGAAGCACTTGTCCATGGGCTCAAGGTAGCAAAAGAAATAGGTATACGTCGGATCATATGCTTTGGCGACTCGGGTTTGGTGGTGCAGCAAGTGTTCGGAGTGTGGGACGCCCTTGATCCAAACATGGCACTATACAGATTTCATGTGCAGAAGATTTTCTAGTTACTTTGAGGGATGCGAATTTCATCACGTACCCCGGGTGGAAAATGAGGCTGCTGACATGCTGTCAAAGCTCGGGTCAACCAGACAAGCAATTCCACCGGGTGTAGCATTAGAGCACCTCAAGAAACCATCCATCAGGCCATCCCCAAAATCCGAGTCAATCTACGTCCCGGAGGACACAGAATCCGGAGCTGTGCCCATGGACATTGACACAGGAAGTGGTGCGCAAAACCCGGGGACTGCTTTCGCAAACCCGAGGACTGCTTCGCAAGACCCGGGGACTGCTCAGCATGGTCCGGTTGAAGTTATGCCGGTGGATCAGATGGAGATAGACGAGGACGTGTTCCCCGTGCGGCCAATACCGGCTTGGGCACTGCCTATATTTCAATTCCTGAAGGATGGAACGTTGCCCACTGAGGAGGTGCTATCCAGGCAAACACAGAGGAGGGCAAAGGCCTACACGATCATCAATTTCGAGTTATACAAAAGAAGTGTGAGCAATGTCCTCCAGCAGTGTGTTGACCCGGAAGAAGGGCTTGAAATCATCCGAGATATACATCAGAGGGAATGCGGGCATCACGCCTCATCCCGAGCCTTGGTAGCAAAAGCTTTCCGACACGGATTCTACTGGCCAAATGCCTTAGAGCAAGCAGAAAATCTGGTGAGAAAATGTAATGGTTGTCAGAGGTACGCTACCAAGACACACATGCCAATGTCGGAACTCAAGACCATCCCAATCACTTGGCCATTTGTCGTATGGTGCTTGGATATGGTTGGCCTGTTCAAACCAGCAAGGGGAAATATGACTCACATTCTGGTAATGGCGGACAAGTTTACGAAGTGGATTGAGGTGAAGCCTATAAGAAAATGTGATGGAGCTATGGCCGTAACATTTCTCAAAGATATCATCTTGAGGTACGGTTATCCACACAGTATCATAACTGATAATGGCACAAATTTTGCAGAAGGAGATTTTGCTCGTTTCTGCCGGGATAAGAGGATCCGGCTGGACATAGCTTCGGTAGCCCACCCCGCATCAAACGGACAAGTGGAAAGATCCAACGGATTAGTATTATCCGGGATAAAACCCCGGCTCATTGAGCCGCTGCAAAGATCAGTGGGGTGCTGGATAGAAGAACTACCAGCGGTACTGTGGAGTTTAAGAACAACTCCAAATCGATCAACAGGCTATACGCCGTTCTTTCTGGTATATGGGGCAGAAGCTGTATTACCAGCGACATAGAGCATGATTCGCCTAGGGTCACCCAATACACATAAGCCGAAGTGCAAGAAGCCCGGCAAAATGATGTTGATCTGCTGGAAGAAGCAAGAGAACTGGCACTGTCCAGATCCGCCATATATCAGCAAAATCTGCGACGCTATCATAGCCGGAAAGTGTGCCCCCGAGTCTTTCGGGAAGGCGATCTGGTGCTCCGGTTGGTACAACGTACTACTGGAATGCATAAATTATCCCCCCATGGGAAGGGCCGTTCATCGTGAGCAAAGCATTGCACAATGATTCTTACTATCTTATAGATGCAAAGCCACAGGAAAAGAACAAGGCGGACAGGTCCGGAGAGAAATCCAAGCGACCATGGAACATAGCTCTACTTCGGCCTTTCTACACCTAGCTAAGAAGTGTATGTATCCGGGTTATCTCATATGTCGGTATGTATGTCGGCAATGAGCTTATCAATGGAATGTTGGCACCTCGAGCAGTGACTCGGGGACTGCCTTAATAATGTTTGTTATTTTCTGCGCGTCGGATGGAGTAAGTTATTCTACTTAGCTCGAATTAGTAGTGTGTCAGCACCAAAAACCCAACTCTTCGACTTGTTGTTGTCCAACAAGAATTGGCTTCATGGCAAGCAAGAGAACAAGTTTGGAATTGCATAGCACATGAAAATCGACTAAGGAAAAGAATTTATTCGAGCTGACATTTTTGTTTCGGACTAACCCCCTATTTATTTTCAAATTGTTATACAGTTTTATTTTTGAGCTAAGTCTAAAAGTTTCCCAGTATTGTTAAGACAATTTTTCAAGCTCGGATTCGTAAGTTGTAAAACCGAATCAAGGTAGACACGACCCGAGCCAAAATATTGAACGAACAAGAAAAAGAAACTCGGGGACTACGCCCAAGTTAATCCGGCATAAGACTCAGTAGCAAAATATCACATGTGTTTGGAATACAATTCCACCCGGCATACCGGGGATCTCATAAATTTTCAAGTGTTTTTTACTTAAGGAGCAGCGGGAGGAAGTTCGGCATCATCGTCGCCCTCTTCGATATCCGAGGTAGTGTCCTCTTCGTCTTCACCCGAATCATCTTCAACGTTCTCAACTTCCTCTTCGCCTGTGACTTCCAGGAAGCTCGGACCCTTAGTCCATTCGTGAATGGGGGCATATTCGATGAGGCTGTGGGCGCAAGCCTGGCGCCGAGCTACCCACTCCGGGTCATTTGTCCATTTGGATCCGGTGCGCAGGCGTGTGAGGAGGCTGAGATCTATCTTGTCATACCACGTCAAAATGTGGTGAAGGATGGTATCGGCTGCAGCACGTCTAGCGGACTCTCGCCAGAGGTCGAGCTGGGTCTCGATTTCCGAAAGTTTTTCAGCGAGTTGTGTGACTCTCTCCGGAGCATCATCGGCGGGCCAGAAGGCGTTGAAGACTCGGACTGCAACATCGAGGAGGTCCCTACCATAGTTCTTGATGATTTCCACGCGAGACGACAGGCTGACCAACAGGTCCTCCATGTCAAAGGGAATGCTCTCACCCTCAGGAGCGACTGGAGTACCCCTTTCTTGGCGGAAATTGGCGACAGCAGCACTTGCAATAGCAGTACCCTCTGGAAAATGGCCTGGGAAACAAGGCAAAGGACAAAGTTGAGAAAACAAGACATATGAAGTAACCCGGAGAAATAAGGCGGATAAAGGAAAAGAAATTACGTGAGATGTGACTGTGAATCCGGGTCAATTCCTTGAAGCAAGCATCACGCCTCTTCCGAAGCTGCTCGAGCTCAGCATTTGCCGACTCAAGTTTGACCTCGGTTTCCTGAAGAAGCTCACGGTCCTTAGCATTTTGGAGCTTGAGGCGCTCACGTTCTTCGGTGTAGTCCTGGCCAGCCTTGTTTAGCTCGGTTTGGTGCTGCGCCTTCATTTTATCCATCTCAGCCTTGAGCTTGGCTATCTCATCGTCTTTGGTCCGGAGGAGGGCGAGCTCATCATCTTTCTTCTTTAGTTCGGCTTGGTGCTGCCCTGCTTGTTCGAGAAAATGTAGCATCACGTCAGGCACAGGCACACTATCTTCAAGCGATGCTGAAATAGTGCGTTGCCCAGCAATGCCGAAGAATGAATGTTTGCCGAGCCAAGGAGGAAAGCCGGCGGAAACCACGGTAAAGACAGACAAGAAGGACGTACCCTTGATCTGCTCCAAGTTCTTCCGCATTATCTTGTTTTCAGCTTCCACCCCAGCTGCGGAAACCGAACAATCAGATTAGTTCGGCAAGCGAAGTTGAAGAAAATTGAGGAAAGGATAAGGAAGAAATTTACCCCTTTTCTCGTACTCCGCGATGAGTGCAGCCTGTTTTGCGCGAAGATTCTTGTGCGTATCCAGCAAGCGTTGGAACTCAGCACTTCGGCGGTTGGTGGTCACCTAAAAGAGATACAGAAACTTAAGTCAGCCTAGTGCATGTTCGAAGTGTACTAAAATCCGGGCCAAGTGGAACTTAACCCGGCTTTAGGTGTATGCATGTTCGAAGTGTACTAAAATCCGGGCCAAGTGGAACTTAACCCGGCTCTAGGTGTGTGCATGTTCGAAGTGTACTAAAATCCGGGCCAAGTGGAACTTAACCCGGCTCTAGGTGTGTGCATGTTCGAAGTGTACTAAAATCCGGGCCAAGTGGAACTTAACCCGGCTCTAGGTGTGTGCATGTTCGAAGTTCTCACGGAGCTACGTTAGTATTCTAAAAGAGCATCCGGCCGAGTAACAAGTCACTCCTCCGGAGGCTCGGGGACTAATGGTTATTATCTACAACTTGTCAAGGAGAGAGCAACGTACCTCCATCATTCGCCCAGCGAGATTAATAGCTTTCGCGGCCGTGTTCATCTGAGCGGAAAACTCAGCAGGACTGAACTTCTCCGGGAGATCAGTTTCCTGGACTATCTCGGCCTTGTTCCAATTCATAACAAATTCCATCAGGCTCGGAGGATGCCGTTCTCCGGTGGGCATATGGGGCATCACCAAGCCCTTTGCATGTGCTTCCTTCCTCTCCACCAAGGCAAGGGCGGGGCTGGTATGCAGGACCAACTGCTGGGCCTCGCTTGGCTCGGCAGGCACATCCTTTGCCGCTGATGTCTTCTTGGAGAGCATTGACACAAGGGTGCGTTGCCCAGACTCAATGGCAGTGGGCTTGGCAGCATCTGGAGCCTTTTTGCCTTTGGTTTGCTGGGTAGAGGAAGCTGTAGCAGTGGTTTTCCCCTTAGAAATTGCCGGGGTAGTTCCTTGCCGAGGTTGAGAGGACTCGGAAGATGCAGAGGAACTAGGTGCTGGTACTCTCGCTGCTGGGCTTGGTGCCGGCGCTGAAGTTTTCGCTGCCGGAGTTGATGCTAATGCCGAGGTTGGAGTTGGTACTGGTCTGCTTGCTGGTATGGGAATTGGTGCTGGGGCCGAAGTAGCCTCGGTGGCTGCTGGTTGAGGTGTTGTCGAGGCGGTGGATGTCGTTACTCCGGCTAGGCCGGTCTCCCCCACTCCAAGGTTACCCTCCTCTCGCCGAGGTGGAGCTGAACCCGGAGCGGCCGCAGAACCCTCTGGGATGGGCTCAGCGGGCGTGACTCGTCGTCACGACGGGGCGAAGGGCTAGGTCGGAGAGGAGAAGAGATGCTAGATCCACTTTGAGGGACCTCCACCGGAGCCCTGCGAAATTAAATAACGTTAGAAGAAAAATTACGACGAAGTAAAGAAGAACGAGTTACAGAAGGAAGAAGGACTTACGCATCCGAAGTTTTGGCCGCCTTGGGTTTCCGAGCCCTTCGTGCTGGGGCCTTGCCTGCTGGTTTGGGGGCAGTCTTATCCCCGGATTTCTTTCGCCTTTTAACGGGCTAAGAGGGTCTGGAGGAAGAACTCGAAGAAGCCCCACGTTTCTTCTTCGTTGCCACCGAAACAGGCTCGCCCGTAGCGAGAGGGGGATCCTCGTGAATATGACCGCCGGGGTGAGCTGATGGCGGAAAAGCAAAAGAAAGGGGGACAGCCTCAAAAGGTTCAATCACCTCGATTTCTGAGTCATCTTCATCATCGGGCCAATCTCTAATAGAAGAGGATTTACCCGTGGGTCGTTTCGTGGCATCGGTCATAGGGAGGAACATCTCCTGGTCCGGCTCTTCCTCATCCGGAGTCTCCCGGTCCAGCGCCCACTTGAGGGACGGATCGGTGCCGTCCTCAAGGGTCTGCTGAAGGAATTGCTGAGGAAAAGAGCGAACAAAAGAGTCAAAAATTGCAACAATAACTGACATATAATTAGTCCGGGTTAAGTTTGCAGCATGAAACTTACTTTGGGAGGAAGCCGGTCACGGCAGAAATGCTCAATCCCCCAAGACCAATCAGTGGAAAAGTCCTTGTGAGTGGTAAAGAGAGCCTTAACCCGACGATAAATCTCCGAGTTGGTCAGCTCGAACGATGAGGTCCGGTTAGGATCGCGGCCGTAGATCATGTGGCACACCTTGTGGGTGCGCTTCTGGAGGGGTGAGATTCGGTTACGCACAAAGGTGATCATGGCATCCTCGTTGCATAGCCCGAGCCCCTTCAGTTCCATGAACCTTTTGCTCACCTGGTTGGCCAAGGCTGTGGGCTTCTTGGGAATCACATCCCACAAGTCTGGGTTAGGTGGACCCGGAGTGTAGGGAAGCAACCGGATCAAGTCTTCGGTGCCTGTATTCTGGACATAGAAGAAGGTCCGGGCCCACCCTCTGCAGGACTCTAGCCCGGTGACCCGGGGAAAAACGGAAAATCGCCGGGGTGAAATGGAGGCCGCTCCGAATTGAGTGAGCCGCTTGTCCTCCGGATCAGCGTGGATGTTGGGAATGACGTTGCGACGAAGGCCAGAGAACCGGATCCATAGCTCTTTTGTGGGCCATAGTCCGGCGTAGCCTTCGATCGTAGAAGTGAAGGCAGAAAGAGAGGTGATGGCGTTGGCTGGAAGGTGGTGTGGTTGGAGTTGGTACGTACCGAGCCAGTCCTGGAAAAAATCACTCACCGGCAAGCCGAAGCCCCGTTGGAAATGGGACAGAAACACGACGAACTCGCCCGGATTGGGTGAGGGGGCTAGTTCGTTGGAAGGAAGACGCGTGGCGACGCCTGCAGGGATGCGCCTGGTCCGGTAGAGCCAGTCCAGGTCATCCTGGCAGACCCAGGAGCCGGCCCATGCGCCGCGGTCCGCCGCCGCGGCGTCCTCTTCCATCTCCTGCACAGCAACAATGAGTTCCTCTTCAGTCATCTGGTCCTCGAGGCCCTCGCTGGCACTGGAGGCGCCGGGGGACAGTGGCCGGGACTGGCGCGGACCCGTGGCGAGAAATTCGCGTCACGGTGGCGGCGACGCGGACGTGCGACGGAGAAGCGCGGCGGCGACGCTGCTTTTTGGCGATGCTGGCGGCAGCGCGGTCGCGAGGAAGAGGAAGAAGAATGGCAGCGGGCAGAGGGGTGCGGAGAGGGAAAAATCCTAAGGGACGCACCCCTCTGCTATTTAACCACTCCTATCAGGGATGAGTGGGATCGTGCCCTGTGGACCGGCCACACGCTGTGGCCGTGTATCACCCGTCCGGACCAATCAGTAAGGAGCCACACGGAGGGCCACAGGGCGGAGAGTCCTATGACGTGACGCGCTGGTGCGGTAAACGAGGAGGCAGGCGTGACGTGACCCGCGCATAGTGATAACTGACAATTACTGCGGCGGTTACTGTACCATCCTTTAAAATAAGACGACATAATGATTACCCTTCACATGGGTTAGCGTACGAGAGAAGGAAGCAAGACCCGGATGGAACTGTGGTAACCCGGCCAGCAAGTGAAAACTTGGAATGTACGAAGGGAACGTAAATCCAAGCAGTCCGGGGTACAGAGGTAACTCGGCAACAATGACCGGGGCACAAAATTGAACCTGGTATGGCCTTAGCGGCCAAGACAGCTAAGACCGCACCAGCTTCACGGACTAATGTTGGGGGGTACCCCCAGGTAGGGTCACGCCGAGGTATAAAGGCCGGGTTAGCCGAGGTTCGGCAAGGCCAAAGCAGATGCTGGCCGGGTCACCTCAAGGCAGGCCGAATCACGGGGTAATCCGGACCTGGGGGCGTTCTCCTAACTAGGTCTCATCCGACTGAAGCAGTAAGTCGGAAGTGCATGTTTTACCTGTATGCAGGAAAGGGTGTGGCCGGATGAACCATCATCCGGGTCACAGCAAGCTTCTAGGAGAAGGAAGGAATCTCGCTGGTCAAACGGAGCCCCGGTATGCACTGCCTGAGCGAAGCGAGCAAGGACAGGACCACCGGGGCGTGGCCGATAAGCGTGACGATGCCCGTGTCGGCTGACGAGGGCGCTGTCAGAGGCTCACGTAGCTAAAGCATGTGTGACGCGGGGGAAAAAGCACCCCGGTCGGCTTACCACTTTGGGAGAAGGCATATTCTTAGGAATATGCCTCCACGTATGCCCTAGGCAGAAACAGAGCCTCCCCTATAAAAGGGGGGCTAGGGCTTCTGTTGAGGGGGTTCATCTCTCTGCGAATCAGTTTTGGGCTAGGGTTTCAGGTGTGATCTGTGGGTGAGAGTACGAGACCTCCTTCTTCCTCCTCTCGCCAATACAGCTCTAGGAGCACTTGTAACCTTGGAAGTACATCAATCCAAGCACTTGTGTGGAGAATCACTTCACTATCCCTCCCTGGATTCCCCTAGCGAGTATTAGTCCCCACCTTTAGCCTATACATGGCATCTGCCGTGACACCACCACGACAAAGCCTACAACTAAGGCCATAACTCGGGGGGCTCAGAAGCCCAAGGAGCCATTGACCTCGGATGAGTAAGTTACTTTTCACTCTGTCCAACCCTTTGGTTCACGCTTTTCTTCTGTTGTAACTTATTATTCATCATTCGATTTGGCAGGGCTACGGTGGAAGTCCCTCAGAGCGGATCAAGCATTGCTTCGCCCCTCCGGCATAGCCCTTCTCCCCCTCCTGGCGACGATTCACGCCTGTTGAGCCCCATTTAGGAGGGTTCAACGGCTGCTCTGGGTTCTAGCCCACCTCATCAAGAGGAGGGCAACCTCGGAGCAGGGGGAAGTGGTTCTGCCGAGGCTACGGTTGCCCCCAGCTCCTCTTCGGCTCAGCCGCAACCAGCCACCACCGAGGTACTTATAGCACTCCCGCCAAGACCAACATCAGCGCCGGCACCAGTGCCAGCAGCACCAACTCTTTCCGCCTCATCCGAGTCTTCCAAGACTCGGCGAGAAAACACAACTAGCACCAAGGCTAGCACCAAGGTTGTGCCCAAGGGAAAATCTGCAGCCCAAACCTCAACTTCTCAGCAACAACCCAAGGGCAAGAAAGCTTCTGACGCCGCCAGGGTAGCATCTATCTCGGCTGGACAGCGCACGCTCGCGTCTATGCTTCCACAGAAGACCCCTCCGAAGAAGGATGTTTCCCTCGAGCCAGCTAGCACGCAACTTGCGTTGCACACCAGCCCCGCCGCTGCCCAAATTGAGAGGAGGGAGGCCCATGCCAAGGGTTTAATTGCGCCCCATATGCTTAGCGGAGAGCGCTATCCGCCGACCTTGATCGAGTTTGTCAATAACTGGAACAAGGCGGAGTTCGTCCATAACGACGATCTCCCGGAGAAATATAGGCCCGCCGAGTTTGCTTAGCAAATGAACACAGCCGCCAAGGCTATCAACCTTGCCGGCCGTATGATGGAGGTACGCTACTTTATCTTTTCTTTAACAAGTACCAAACATTAGTGATATAACCATTAGTCCCCGAGCCTCTAGGGGAGTAACTTGTTACTCGGCCGGATGCTCCTTAGAGAACTTGCGTAACTCCTTAGTAATTTCGGATATGCACACACCTAGAGCCGGGTTAAGTTCCACTTGGCCTGGATTTTGTACACTTCGAATATGCACACACCTAAAGCCGGGTTAAGTTCCACTTGGCCTGGATTTTGTACACTTCGAATATGCCAACACCTAGAGCCGGGTTAGTTCCACTTGACCCGGATTTTGTACACTTCGAATATGCACACACCTAGAGCCAGGATAAGTTCCACTTGGCCTGGATTTTGTACACTTCGAATATGCCAACACCTAGAGCCAGGTTAGTTCCACTTGACCCGGATTTTGTACACTTCGAATATGCACACACCTAGAGCCAGGATAAGTTCCACTTGGCCCGGATTTTGTACACTTCGAATATGCACATACCTAGAGCTGGGTTAAGTTCCACTTGGCCCGGATTTTGTACACTTCGAATATGCACACACCTAGATCCGGGTTAAGTTCCACTTGGCCTGGATTTTGTACACTTCGAATATGCACACCCCTAGAGCCGGGTTAAGTTCCACTTGGACCGGATTTTGTACACTTCGAATATGCACACACCTAGAGCCGGGTTAAGTTCCACTTGGCCCAGATTTTGTACACTTTGAATATGCACACACCTAGAGCCGGGTTAAGTTCCACTTGGCCCGGATTTTGTACACTTCGAATATGCACATGATCAAGTCAACTTTGCTTTTCACAGGTTACCACCAATCGCCAGAGCACTGAGTTTCAATGCCTCTTGGACACGCATAAGGCGCTGCGCTCAAAACATTCTACACTTCTCACTGAGTTCGAGAAAAGGGGTATGTTTTCTCCATAGCTTTTTTCCCATCTTTCTTTGTTTTTTCCCCCGAACTAATTAATCATTTGGATTGTGCAGCTGAAGTGGAAGCTGAGAACACCATCATGCGGAAGAACTTGGATCAGATAAAAGGTAAGTCCGTTTCGCTTAGTCTCCTTATTCTCCCTCTCTCCTTTTCTTCTTGGCTCGGCAGATATTCATACCGTGGCTATGCCGGGTCAATAAACTATTTCAGCATCTCTTGAAGACAGTGTGCCCGTGCCTGATATGATGCTGCATTTTCTCGAACAAGCAGGGCAGCATCAGGCCGAACTCAAGAAGAAAGATGATGAGCTCGCCTTCCTCCGGACCAAGGATGATGAGATTGCCAAGCTCAAGGCAGAAATGAAAAAACTCAAGGCGCTCCACAAAGCCTAGATAGACAAGGCTGGCCAAGACTTTACTAAAGAGCAAGAACGTCTCAACCTCCAAATTGCCAAAGATCAAGAACTACTAAAGGAGGCTGACATTAAGCTTGAGTCGGCAAATGCTGAACTTGTGCAACTCCAGAAGAGGCGTGACAACTGCACCAAGGAGCTGACCTGGATCCACATCCATATTTCTCGTAAGTTCTTTTTCTTTAGCCGGCATGAATCTCTCCGGGTCAACCTCCTTCACCTATTTCACTTGTCTTGTTTTTAGACAAATTTCCGGAGGGTGATGCCATTGCATCTAATGCCGTTACCAAGTTCCGCCAGTAGAGAGGTACTCCATCTGGCCTTGGCACCATTCCTCTTGATCTAGAGGATCTGATAGTCAACTTGTCCTCTCGAGTTGAAATCATGAGAACTACAACAAGGATATCCTAAACATAGCAGTCCACATCTTCAATGCCCTTTGGCCTGGTGAAGACACTTCGGAGGGTTCCGCTGCTCTAATCAACAAGTTAATGGAGTGCGAGACCCAGCTTGACCACTGGAGGGAATCCGCCAGACGTGTCGGAGCTGAAACCGTTCTCCACTATGTGCTCACATGGTATGAGAAAATAAATCTCAATCTTCTCGAGCGCATGCGCACCGGATCAAGGTGGTCCAATGACCCGGATTGGGTAGCTTGGTGCAAAGCTTGCGCCCATAACCTCATTTAGTATGCCCCCATCCATCAATGGAACGAAGGACCAAGCTTCCTTGACGCTGTTGATGAAGAATACGTCGAAGATGGTTCGGGTGAAGATGATGAGGATGAAGCCTCGGACGTCGAAGAAGACGAAGATAATGTTGAAGCCGAGGCCGGAGTTCCGCCTGCTAGTGCCGAATTACCTCCTCCTGCTGCTCCATGATAACAAACACTTTGAATATTATCAGATCCCCGGTATGCTGGGTGCAAATGTATTAAGCACAGTGATCATATTTTTCTACTGAGTTGCTCGTGCCAGATTAACTTGGGCGTAGTCCCCGAGTTTCGTTTTCTTGTTTCTCCAATTTCTTGGCTCGGCTCGTGTCTACCTTGGTTTGGTTTTATGACTTACGAGTCCGAGCTTCAAAAATTGACTAAACAATAATTAGAAACTTTAGGACTAGCTCAAAATAATTCAGCATAGCAAAAACAAGGTAAGCATAAGGTTAGTCCAAATGACAAATGTCGGCTCGATTATCTTCTTTTTCCTTAGTCGTTTTTCGTGTGCTACGCAATTCCAAACTTGTGCTCTTGCTTGCCAAGAAGCCAAATCTTGTTGGACAGCAGCAAGTCAAAGAGTTGAGTTTTTCGGTGCTCACACACTACTAATCCGGCTTAGGCAGAAGCAACTTAACCTAGCCGACATAAAAATTATAACAAGTACAGAAGACAACAAATATTATTAAGGCAGTCCCCGAGTTACTGCTCGAGGCGCCACCATTTCATTGATAAGCTCATTGCCGGCATACATACCGACGTATGAGAGACTCGGATACACACACTTCTTCGCTAAGTGTAGAACAGACGAAGTAGAGCTACATTCCATGGACGCTTAGATTCCTCGCCGGACCTGTCCGCCTTGTTCTTCTCCTGTGGTTTTGCATCGATGAGATAATAAGAGTCATTGTGCAATGCTTTGCTCGCAATGAATGGCCCTTCCCATGGGGGGGATAACTTGTGCATGCCAGCAGTACGTTGTACCAACCGGAGTACCAGATCACCTTCCCGGAAGATTCGGGGGTTTACTTTCCGGCTATGGTAGCGTCGGAGATTTTGCTGATATATGGCAGATCTGGACAATGCCAATTGTCTCGCTTCTTCTAGCAGATCAACATCATTTTGCCGGGCTTCTTGCACTTCGGCTTTTGTGTATTGGGTGACCCTAGGCGAATCATGCTCTATGCCAGCTGGTAATACAGCTTCTTCCCCATATACCAGAAAGAATGGCGTATAGCCTATTAATCGATTCAGAGTTGTTCTTAAAATCCATAGTACCGCTGGTAGTTCTTCTATCCAGCACCCCGCTGATCTTTGTAGCGGCTCAATGAGCCTGGGTTTTATCCCGGATAATACTAATCTGTTGGATCTCTCCACTTGTCCGTTCGATGCGGGGTGGGCTACCGAGGCAACGTCCAGCCGGATCTTCTTATCCCGGCAGAATCACGCAAATGCTCCTTCAGCGAAATTTGTGCCATTGTTTGTTATGATACTGTGAGGATAACCGTATCTCAAGATGATATCTTTGAGGAATGTCACGGCGGTAGCTCCATCACATTTTCTTATTGGCTTCACCTCAATCTATTTTGTGAACTTGTCAACCATGACCAAGATGTGGGTCATGTTCCCTCTTGCTGGTTTAAACGGGCCAACCATATCCAAACACCATACGGAAAATGGCCAGGTAATTGGTATGCTCTTGAGCTCCGACATTGGCATATGTGTCTTGGTAGCATATCTTTGACAACCATTGCACTTTCTTACCAGATCCTCTGCTTGTTCCAAGGAACTTGGCCAGTAAAACCCATGACGGAAAGCTTTTGCTACCAAGGCTCTGGACGAGGCGTGATGCACACATTCCCCTTGATGTATATGTCGGAGGATGTCAAGACCTTTTTCCGGGTCAACACATCGCTGGAGAACATTTGTCACACTCCTCTTGTATAGCTCGGAGTTGATGATCGTGTATGCCTTTGCCCTCCACTGAGTTTTCCTTGAGAGCACTTCCTCGCTGGGCAAAGTTCCATCCTTCAGGAATTGAAATATGGGTAGTGCCCAAGCTGGTATAGCTCGCATTGGAAACACATCCTCATCAATTTCCATCTGATCCACCAGCATAACCTCAGCCGGATTACGCTGCGCAGTCCTCGGGTCTTGCGAAGCAGTCCCCGGGTTTTGTGAACTACTTCCCACGTCAATGTCCATGGCCACAGCTTCCGATTCCGGATTTGTCGGGATATAAATTGACTCAGACTCTAGGGATGGCCTGATAGACGGTTTTCTGAGGTGCTCTAGCGCTACCCCTGGCGGAATTGCTTGTCGGGTTGACCCGAGCTTCGACAATACGTCGGCAGCCTCATTTTCCACCCGAGGTATATGATGAAATTCACATCCCTCGAAGTATCCCAATATCTTCTGCACATAAAATCTTTACGATGCCATATTTGCATCCAAAGCATCCCATTGTCCATAGACTTGTTGAACAACGAGATCCGAGTCACCGAAGCATTGGATCCGACGTATTCCAACTTCTTTTGCCACTTTGACCCCATGCACAAGTGCTTCATATTCTGCAACATTGTTTGATGCTGCGAAGTGGATCTGTAGCACGTATTTGAGCTTGTCCTTCTTGGGCGAGGTAAGCACAACTCTGGCGCCTAACCCGGTTTTTGTTTTTGACCTGTCAAAGTGCATTCTCCAGTAGTTCGGATCTGGCAATGGTGGCTCATATTGCACCTCGGCTCAATCCACAAAAAAGTCGGCCACTGCCTGAGACTTGATTGCTTCTCTCCTATCATATTGTGGCGCATAATGGGCTAGCTCAATTGCCCATTTTGCAATCCGGCCACTTGCATCCTTATTGCTCATTATTTTGGATATGGGGGCTTCACATATTACTTTGATGGGGTGCTCTTCAAAATAGTGCTTTAGCTTCTTAGCCGCCATATACACACCATATGCCATCTTCTGATAGTGGGGATAGTTTTGTTTTGAAGCTGATAATACCTCGCTCAGATAATATATTGGCCTTTGCACTAACTTACCCTCTTCGTCACGCTCTACCACAATTACTGCACTTACAACCCGGTTGGTTGCGGCTATGTAGAGCAACATTGGCTCCTTTGATAGTGGAGAAGCTAACACTGGTGCAGTGGCTAACATTTTCTTTAGTTGGATAAAAGCTTCATTGGCCTAAGGCGTCCAAATGAACTTGTCCGACTTTTTCATGAGTTGATAGAGAGGCAGTGCCTTTTCTCCCAACCGACATACAAACCGACTTAAGGATGCCAGGCAACCAGTGAACTTCTGGACATCATTAAGGCACTTCGGCAATTCCATTCGCTCTATGGCTCGGATTTTAGTTGGGTTAACTTTGATACCTCGGCTGGAGACAAGAAATCCGAGTAATTTTCCAGCCGGGACAACGAAGGTACATTTCTCTAGGTTAAGCTTCATTCGGAACCTCCTTAGGTTCACGAATGTTTGCCTGATATCATCAAGGAGTGTTTCGCTTTCCTTGGTTTTTATAACCACATCATCCACATATACTTGCACATTTCGGCCAATTTGGTCATGCAAACATTTTTGCATACATCTCTGGTACGTTGCCCCTACATTACGCAAACCGAAAGGCATGGTGCCATAACAATAAGCCCCATACGGGGTGATAAATGCAGTCTTTATTTGATGTTTCGGATTCAGAGGTATCTGGTGGAAACTAGAATATGCATTTATGAATGACGACAGTTCACACCCAGAAGTAGAATCTATGACTTGATCTATCCTTGGCAGTGGAAATGGATCTTTTGGGCACGCCTTATTCAGGTTCGTGTAATCGATGCACATACGCCAAACCATTGCCACATTCGGATCATCTTTTTTTTCTTTTCCACCAGCTCTGGATTAGATAGCAAATCTGGGTAAAGCACTTCCATGATAAACCCAGCTGCTAGGAGCCAAGCTATCTCATCTCTGATGACCTTTCTCCTGTCTTCGGAGAAGCGGCGAAGAGGTTGCTTCACCGGCTTTACTCCGGGTCTCACATTCAAAGAGTGCTCGGCCAACTCCCTTGGAACACCTTGCAAGTCCTGTGTGGACCAAGCAAAGATATCCCGATTCTCACGGAGGAAGTTGACGAGCTCGCTTTCCTATTTGTCAGTTAATCCGGCACCAATTGTTATGGTGTGCTCTGGGAACAGATCATCAACAGGCACTTTCCTGGTATCCTTTGTCGCTTGAAATGAGACACTTTCATGTGGGTTACTCAGTGCTGGCATATACTGCTGCGTGGATTGAGCCATTGCCGCCACCTCCTGGATCTTTCTCTTCTCTTGCGCAATCACGAGTGATTCGGCCAGGTTAGACCCGACTGACGCGCACTCAATAGAACGTCGGAAATCCCCAGTTATGGTGATCACACCATTTGGCCCGGGCAGCTTCATCTTCAAGTAACTGATGTTTGGCACAATGCCATGGAAAGTTGTCCTTGTAGCCTGGAGCATGTTTTCCATGATACCCAACTTGCGCATTGTATCCACATACATGATGTTGATGCTACTGCCATTGTCAATCAGCACCTTTGAGAACCTTACATTGATGTTTGGCCCAATGAATGTTGGATCCAACACCAGCGCATATGAACCAGGGCTTGGCATAAGCTTAGGATGATCTTTGATGCTCCAGGTAATTTCCTGATCCGACCAAGGCATATACCTCGTCACCGCTGGCATTACCGCATTCACTTCCATGTGTCGGCGCTGGAAGCTCTTTCTATTTGTCTCTTTTGTGGTGAGCACACAGTAACTCTGATGATGCTCTCTGTACTCATTTCTCCCCTCATTTCCGGGGTACCTTTGATCTGGTTGATACTGGTTTTCCACCTGATGCACTGCATCCCTTCTCTCATGGTTTTCATACCTCGACGGAGGTGGTGGCAACATTAGCTGTTGCGTGTTCGCTCCGGAGAGCAATTGCTGTCGGGGTAACTCCTGCCGAGGTTGATCATTCCGAGGTGCCTGAGCATTCCCCGAACCACTTTTTTCTATCTTTCTCATCCACTCACACTGCTGGGTTGTGTGACCCGCTGGGTTACTCGGATTTGGCGTGTGAAATTTACACGGCTGATCCAGCATTGCCTCATAAGTATACCTCGGCATGTCTCTTCTTCTCCTGCCCCTGTCTTTTTTATTCGGGCGTCCAAGTTTTCTTGCCATCACTCCTTGGGGTCCATTGTTGCCCTCTAGTTTTGTGACGTTGATTGCTTCCTGCTCCAGGTTGATCTTGATTCACAACAGCAACTTGTTGTGAACTGTACCGGTAATCCGGTCTACCATCTCTTCTCTTACCCCGGTAATCATTCTGCCAGGAGGACCCGGCTGCATCTCGCTGATAGTACTCATCGTTTGACTCGTTTGACATGAGCCTAGGCTGAGTCGGATCACCCAAGGCATATGAATCATCAATCCGGATTGTCTCTACCAATGTAGTTGGCATATCCCTTTGCAACCTTTGCCATAGCATGCTTGCATATCTGCACCCTTGCACAAACCAAGCTATGTCCTGTGACTCAATTACACCCTCACATGAGTTTCGCACAGTGCACCATGGGGTTAAGAATTCCCAGTCTGTCTCATTCGGTCTCTGCTTGCACATTGCTAGGGTCCGTGGTCTGTTGGGCCTCTGATACGTGCTTGAGAAATTACTAACAAACATTTCCTTAAAATCGATCCAACAGTTAATACTTCTGGGTGGCAAATTGTTTAGCCATACCCTTGCTGGCCCCTCCAGCATCAGAGGTACATATCTCACAGCCCATCTCAAGTTGCCTGTAGCAATTTTCACCACTATCGCCTAGTTAATCAACCAATCCTCCGGCTTTGTGCTGCCGTCATATGTCTTAGTGCCTCTAGATAACTGGAAGTTAGGTACCGGAGTCTCCTTCATGATCCGAGGCCCAAAACACGCTGGACCCGGAGGACCTTGACACTCAATTTGCTCCGACCTATAAAACCGATCTAGTTTTAACCTGGCGTCGTCAAGCATCAAGTTCCTGCTTCCCAATCTTGACCCTATCACGTGATAGTCCGGCCTGGGGTACCCTGCGTTCACCATCTCCGAATCACCATAATTATATCTATCTTGCTCTTGTGGAGCTGCTCTCTGTTGCATACCTTGGCCGGCACTGCGCTCTTGCCGTGGTATATTCCGCTGCTGCGGTTGCCCTGCACCCGCCGGGTTGTGCTGTCCGGCATTTCCATTCACAGTGTTCCCTAGACCGGCATTGCCTTGGTCGCGGATACCTCGGCCAGCTTCACCTCGGCTCAGACTTCGTCGATCCTCATTTCCCTGCACTGCTTTTCCTTTCCGTGCCCTTACCGGGTCATATGGGACTATCTGTTTGTTCCTCCGGGCCAAAGTTACCACCTCCTCTCTTCTTGGGCCACCATGATGTGATCATGCAGCTCCAACGAATTTTTCCGGATTACCTACTGCCGAATAAACGATCTTGGAGGCCCCGGCTCTTTCCGGGTTAGCCCTGAGCAATTCCTCATTATGTCTGTTTGCAATCTGAACTAACTCATTGACCCTTTCCTGCTGCCTCTGCCGGGCTTCACCCGTCAAACCCTCTAACTCGGATGCAACTGCATCTGCTGCTCTGAGGTTCTTTGCCGGGGTACTGTACTTCGGTAGCCCCACAGACAGACAGTTCTCTGATTCCTCAATTCTAGTATCACCCTCTTTGTTCATTTCACTCATGAGGTTTCTCCCCTTCACTTTTGCGGTATCAACCTTATTTGCCTTTGCGTACTCACGCAGTGTCATGTTCAACGACTGCTGAGCCGCGGCTATCTTTTTTGCACCCTCTAGTATTTTCTGCCTAGTCTCCTCTAACTTGGCCTGTGCCTGATCCGGATCTACCACTGCTGCTACGGGGCTTGCCAAGCTATCTATTGCCTGCTGCAACACATTCTCTAGCCTCTCTAGCGGAGGACCTATACTTTTCCTCGGTGCCTTGGGTGTTACCTCCGGATCTGGTGCCAGTTCCTTGCTCGCGCTAGCGCTAGGCGCAGTCATCATCACCTCGGCGCGGTCAGGGGAGCGAGTGATACGCGCCCCGCGAACCACGCTAAGGGGTGGCTCGCCTCCCTCGACGACGTGCCACGGGTGAACGCACGACACATCGACAGCGACGTAGATCTTGTGCGTGCCAAGCTTGACGAAGAGGTCGTTGCGCGGGAGAGGTCGCTTGCCGAAGCAGCCAGCGTTGTTGCTGACGAAGTCCAGCGCTCCAAAGCACTGAGCAAGCCCGGAGACGATGCGTTCGCTAGTGCCGATGAGGTTTCCCCGTCCGAATATTCACTCCTGCTAGCGCCGCTGGCCCCACGGTGGGTGCCAACTGTCGTGGTGGTGTCACGGCAGATGCCATGGATAGGCTAAAGGTGGGGACAGTATGCACTAGAGGAATCCAGGGAGGGATAGTGTGGTGATTCCACACACAGTTGCTTTGTATTCAATAGGTTTCCAAGGTTACAAGTGCTCCTTGAGCCATATTGGGGAGAGGAGGAAGAAGGAACTATCTTACTCTCACCACTAACTAGCTCTCAGGAACCAAGAACCAAACAAGTAAACTCAACCAACTAGAGATCAACCCCCTCTACAGATGCCCTAGCCCTCCTTATATAGGGGTGGCTAGGTCTCCGTTTAGGGCATACATGGAGGCATATTCCAAGGAATATGCCTCTTCCCAAAATAGTAAACCAACCGCGTCAATTTTCCCCGTCGTAAGCCAGGCAGAGGCCACGTGAGCCTCTGTGGTGCCAGCGTCATCCGACACAGGCAACGTCACCTTTGTCGGCCATGCCTCGATGGTCCTAGCCTCTGTCCACTTTGCTCACGCTCTCGCGTACAGTGACCTCCTTTTGACCAGTGAGATACCTTCCTTCTCTTGCAAGCCTGATATAACCCGGTTCATGCCTGGTTAATCCGGCGACACCTATGCCTGCATACAAGTTAGATTCATCCTGCCGGCATACGACATAGGTCAGCCGGGACTTAGTTAGGTGGACATCCTCCGGTCTGGGTTACTCCGTGATTTGGCCTTCCTTGAGGTGACTCGGCCAGCACTTGCTTTGACCTTGCCGTACCTTGGCTAACTCGGCCTTTATACCCCGGCGTGACCCTACCCAGGGGTATCCCCCCAACAACTTGTCAGGTACCCAAGACCCCGAGGATTGAGCCAGGTATAGGGAATATGAGGAAAGAGTAATCTGTAGGTTGGGAACCCTAGTGATAGAAGGGCTAGTATGACTGTATGTGAGGGATTTACTTGGGATTAACGGTGATGTCACTATGCATATCATTAGTTCTCGTTCTTCTATGGATGAGACTAGTAGGTTATTACTATAAGCGGTCGCGGAGGCAATAGCAATTATGGATGCACTGCCCAAATATAATTTATCTTGCTCTAACAATTATATGCATACTTTATTATTATCTTTTATTCCCATCAAATGTTTTACACAGCTATAGGTGAAACTGAATGCCCTAGGCCCTCTCTCTCCAACATCGACAACAACAAAAGACAACAAACTCTTGGTCCTGTAAAACACAAAAATAATTCTAAAACTCCTTAAGGTCCGTTAAAGTAATTTCACTATGCTTTCGGCTTCCCGAGGATTCGATAAACCTAGGTCTACTAGGGAAAAAAAGCTATACTACATCTGTAATCCGGATCGAAGGTATCAACGCTTTTTTGGCGCCGCTGTCGGGGAAGCAATAGCTACCCTGGTGAGGTTAGTAGCAACCTTGCTAGTTTTAATTCTTGTTTTTAATTTTGTTAGTTTGCTTTCAATCTTTATTTGAAGAACCAAAAAATTTAGTTAGTCTTTAAATTCATGTTTTTACTATCATAGGTCTTTGTTTAATAAAACCCCAAAACATAGGAAATATGGCTGAAAAGAAGCTTGGGGAGTTTGCAACTCCAAACAATGATTATTTGCGGACACCTATTACTCAGCCAGCAATTGCTACTGATGATTATGAAATTAAGCCCCATTATTTAAGTTTGGTTCAACAGAATCAATTTGAAGGCTCTACTGTTGAGGACGCAGGTATGCACTTGAATACTTTCACTAAAATATGTGTTATGATGCGTATAAAAGATGTTGACCCCAATGCGGTCAAATTGCGCTTATTCCGTTTCTCTCTTAGAGGAAGAGTAAAATAATGGTTGCTATCTTTGCCTAAAAATACTATTACATCATGGGTGGAATGTACTTCTTTATTTATGACTAAATTTTTCCCACCTGCAAAGACTATGCAACTAAGATCTAATATTACTGGTTTTAGACAGGAAGAGCGTGAGCCACTAGCGCTTGCATGTGAGAGGATGAAAGAATGCATCAGAAACTATCCTAGTCATGGGATGGAAGATTGGTTAATCCTCCATTTATTTGATAATGCTCTTAACCCTGTGTCTAAGTCTATGCTTGATACTGTAGCTGGAGGAACATTTATGGGCAAATATATTACCGAATCAAAGAAGCTGCTAGATAATATGCAAGACAACCATGCCAAGTGGCATGGGGATAGATCAAACACGAAGAAGGTAAACTCCGTGTCACCACAAGAAAATGAAGAACTCAATGCCAAGATGGATGAGCTCATATTAGCCGTAAAAGATAAGGAAAACCAGGTAAGAGCTATCCCAGAAACAAATATTGAAGAAATAGACTTCATAGCTCGTAATGATTATGACCCTTCTTGGAAGAAGAATTATAATCCTAAATTTCATAAACACTATTCTAGTCCTGCAGGTAACTCTAATAATAGTATGGGAACAAGTAATGTTAGTCTCCAAGAAACACTTAAGTCCTTTATAGACTCACAAAATGAGAAAAACAATATCCTTGTTAAAATAACGAAGAACCATGATGCTATGCTTGGTAAATTATCTAACCAAGCTGTAAGTTTGAGGAATGATTTGCAGGCCCTCCAAGAAAGAACGAGGATTGTTGAGGCACAGCTAGGTAAGATAACCAAGAGTCAAACTCTCATTCTAGCTAAATTTGTAGGTAAAGCTAAGCCCAATCCTGTTGAAGACCTCAAGATGATGAGAATCCAAAGAAAGGAGCCTGCAGAACTTGATTATCGTAATGCTCCTTCACCAAGTTACACCATTGAAAATCTTGTAAAAAGTATCAAATTCAAGATTCTAGTAAGTGAAGGAAATGATGAAGCTACGTATAGAAACTTTGTTAATAAGATAGCAATAAAGGTATGTGAGCTTGAATAAGAATATAAGAAAATTGCTAAAAAATTACCTACGAAGCTTGATATAATATTTGAGCCTACTATTAATATTAAAATCAAGACAAATGAGATAGCTGCACTTTGTGATCTAGGTGCAAGCGTCTCAACAATTCGGAGAAGTCTTTTTAATAAGTTAAATCTTGGCTCTTTTGAAATCACCGAGTTAAAATTACATCTTGAAGATTCTACCTACAAACAAGTTGTAAGAATTAAAGAAAATACTTTAGTATACATTAAAGGTTGTCCTGCTCTTATTGATTTTGTTATTGTTGAGATGCCTGAAGATGCTACTGCTCCTATTATATTAGGTCGTCCATTCTTAAGAACTATTAAGGCTTTGATTAATACACATGAAGGGAACGTGAAGCTTCAATTTCCTTCGCGGGATCGTTTTGTTATTTATTTTCCCAGGAAGAAGAAAGCCAAGCATGATGAAAAGGAGGCCATCACTTTGAAGGCCAACTATTTTGGAGTGGGTGTTCCACTCATCTGGCCTAAGTGAGCAACATCAAGGTCAAGCTATTAACCATAAAAGAGTTCTTCATGGGAGGCAACCCATGTGAAATAAAGGTTTGAGTAAAGTTTTTAAGTTTTAGTTTTAGTTTTATGTTTAATAAAGAGTGCTAGGAAGCTCCAGTTGAGGAGAAGAAGCTCGGTAGTACTAAAAATCTGGCTTTATACATGCTGATGTTGGTCGACAATTTTAATTGTCATTTTTCTGTCAAAAACAATGTGTTTTGCTAAGTTTCAGGATAAGAAATAATTCTCGAAGAAACGGAATTTTTTTGATGACTACAAAATGTTTAACGACCAACTATATGGCGGGAATAAAAAATCCAGCCGTATAGTTTGGTTGTATAGATATCTTTGCCATCGACAAATTTTGTTTTCCAGGTACTGAAGGTTTAATGACCAACTATACGGCGGGAATAAAAATTCCAGCTGTATAGTTCCGGCCGTATAGATATCGATGCCTTCGTAAAATTTCTTTTCCATGTATAGAAAGTTTGATGACCAACTATACAGCGGGGATGAAAAATCCCGGCCGTATAGTTATAGCCGTATAGCTGCACCGCTAGGTGGAAACCCTAAATTTTTGATAGCATGCCAACTATACGGCGGGAACAAATTGTTCCGGTCATATAGTTTGGCCGTATAGTTGCGTCCGACCAAAAAATCGCCACGGGAGGTACCTCCAACCCCAAAACTTCAATCCTTTTTCTCTCTACTACCTCCAAACTCTCTCAAAACCTCAAGAGATCTTCATCTCTCCTCAATTTCGTTCGATTTCCACGGACACAAGTGATCTATGGTATGTTTCTTCTCCGATCCTCCAATTACTTTTTGCAAATTCATCTATGGTCTGTTGTCATTATCAATCTAGGGTGAGACCTACTATGAACTAATTGCCATGATTCTCTTTCCTAGATTATTATTTTGAGGGGATTCTTTAGTGTGCTATGATTAGGAATATGTTATGCTTATTATTGTTGGATCAAAAAAAAAAATTCTTTTCTTATTATTTTAGATGATGAACACAAGGATCCAAAATCATGCCCATGCCTCCGCTAGCGCTTCTTGGGCTGCTGCTCAAGAACACATGGGGATACGGTTCAAGTATGAGCCCCAACATGATTGCTTTAACAAGATCAAGAACCGAGAAGTGAAGGCAACCAAGTGGGCTTGCCCCATTATATTGAATCAACTCGGTATTTCTAATGACTTCAATTTACTTTGCAATAGGTTTGTCTTGCAAAACTTTGCATTCAATGATGTTCCTACTTATCGCCGGTTAACCCTTGAATTGCTAAGTTCTTTGCAAAGCACTGTTAAAGCATGGAATGGAGAGGACATGATTTATTTTCGACTTATGAACAAAAATTATGCTTTATCAGTAGCTGAATGGTGCACATGTTTTAATTTTCCAAACAATAATGATAATGACTTACGCGCATCCTTTACTAGTTTAGACCCTTCCTCGGAACAATATTATAATGAAATGAGTTTCACTTCTAGAGTAAGCAAGGAGAAGAATATTCGACATCCTGCAATTCGCTATTTTCTCTATGTTATGGCTAACACTTTGCAGGCACAAAATGAGTTCACAAGACTCAATGAGGAAGACATCTTAGTCCTTGCAAAGGCTGCTTTCAACAACACCAACTTTTCACTCAACTTGGGTGCAATTCTTGTGCGCTACCTACCAATCCTCCCAAAGCCAAGGACCGTTCACAGGTGGAGGCGTCGTCACCCTGCTTGCCATTGCCCTAGGAATCAACCTAGGTGAGTTGCAACTAGTGCTAGGTGAATGACATGTTGGTTTCTCTACTTTAAAAGCTTGTCGAATGCTCAGTAGGAGAGGTGGTGTTTATTACTTGCATATTGCTGGAGCTGGGCATCTCTACCCTGCTCCTTTGCCTAATGGTATTTTCTTTATCGAGGAAGGACGTTTGCTATATGACTTGCAGGTTGAGCAACACCAACCTGAGGAGGAGATTCCGGATGAGGATGAGGACCAAGATGTGGACCAAGATGAGGACCAATATGAGGACCATGAGGAGGAGCAGCCACCAAACCGGTTTGCTACATACCAAGACTTCGAAGAACTTGGAGGAACCGTGGAGATAATTCAAAACCTCTCGTTGAACCTCCGAGAAACAACTAGTAATTTACCAACTCAATTTGTGAACTGGAGTTATGAATTTTTCCCGCCACCACAATGATTTGAAGGGCTTGCAAAAGCCTAAGCTTGGGAAAGTTTCCTCATTATCTTTATTTGGTGTTCATTTGTTTTTATTTTATTTCAAGGTTATGTTTTTAATTCGAGTTTATAAGCACTCGTGTTGTTTTCCCCAACACGTTATCTTTAGTTACTTCTATTTGCTTTCGAGATTTTCTATCCGAGCTTTGCCGCCAATTTTACATTCTTTAATTCCCTCTCTTAAAAACAACAAACAGATTTTTCCATTTATCTTTATTTTCCCTCTTCCTTCTTTTCTATTCTCCTTGTGGCTTTCACACATTTGCAGGAGAGTGATCGACTTCGAGTTTCCAAGAAGCAAATCAAAAGGGAAGAGAGAAGTGAAACCAATCATGAGAGGTATGCCTTAAGACTCCCCACTTTTGAAGTTTGAGAAACCCATCCTAGTTAGTAGTAAATGATAAGATCTTATATTGGTGGAGTGAGTCTTTGTATTGTAGTAAAATTTTGTTTGCATGGGCACGTTTTGTTCCAGCTCCTATAGTTAACCAAGTCTTGCCTAAAAATTTGCTAAGCAATTGTAAAAATAAAAAGTCTCACAATTAAAGACTTGGGTGTTGTAGTGTTTAGTCTTGAAGGCTTATTTCTAGAGACACTCGACACCACAGAAAATAATGATTGACCTGATAACTCTCTTTAAAAGGATTTGTTCAATTGAATTGATGTTTAGCGGTTTTTGTGAGCATGCCAAAGTTTGACTTGTGAATCATAAGAATGATATAGCTTTATGTGTGTCAAACTTCATGGGGTGCTAGCAACTCCGCTAGCGTACGAACAATCTTCATGGATGAAACTCCTCGATTTCTGCTATGAGTTAATTAAACATATGTAGTAGTAATGCTATGATGGGTAAGATTCTTGGCATTCCTGGGTAGCTGTGTTCATGATGGAATCACTCCTCTATCTGTTATGAGTAATCATTGTACAAAAGGAACAAAAACCTTGGTGATGCCACGAGTGTCCATCATAGCCCGATAAACTAATTAAAATCTTTGACATGCTCTCAGTTACTTAAGAAATAAAATTCTTGAAGGACAATGAATAGAAAAGTAGTGGTTGAAGAGTCTTGATTTATTGATGTGGGAGAATTGAGATAATCTAGTGTATATGTTTTTTATGACAAACTCTCACACTCTTAAGTTTACATGATTATACTCTATTGTTCAAAGGCAAGCCTATGAGTTGATTACATGACATGGAATGAGGTTTACTCATTTGAATCATCCATGTTAACAATAATTTTGCTGTGCTATAAGGATGGATAAAAACCCGTGAGATATGCTTGCCATTACTCTATCTATGCTGAAGTTTTTCAAATTTATGAAGTGGAGGAAACTTGAGACTACCAATCATAAAATCATCATCTCATTATTTCAGTTTAAATGCTAAGTTCCTTTTTTGATTTTGCTTTTCTTGATCGAGGACGATGAAGTTTAAGCTTGGGGAGGTTGATGGCCGTGAAATATAGCCATCTATGTCCAAATTTAAACAGGATATTATTCATATTTTTGATGCAATATCTCTCTAAATCCTGCCACTAATGCCTAATGATCAAAGGGGTATGCAATCCTTTCTTTCTATTTTTCTCTATGCAGATAATGACGTTTGATGATGAGAATCACAACATTAAAGTCACAGATATGAGATTTCCAACAACCCGAAGAAACCAGGAGTCGTGAAGTGGAGACAGATGCTTTAACGGCCAACTATACGGCAGGAATAAAATTCCGGCTGTATAGTTCTGGTCATATAGTTGCCATCGACACCGCTAGGTCAAACAGAACAACTTCTGTGAAGGGACCCCTATATAAATAGGCCTCGGGTGACGAGAAAGAGGAGCTCTTTTCGATCACTAGCCGTCCCTAGAACTCCATCCACAAAACCGAAGAGCCGCTAGAGGAATAGACTTAGATCTAATCTCCAAACCCTTCTCCAACACCATAGACATATTCCACCACTTGTAATAGTAGATCTCATCTTCGATTGGCGACATTGTAAGACTATTTGCTATCAATCTCATGATTTCCATTACAATGTTTATGATCATTGATTTCATCTCTATGTGTGAGTAATTCTCCTTGCTAAGGGCTTCGGCCTAGCCATGTAGCTTTTGTGCATGTTATTTATCATAGATGGGATCATGTATTAGTTTGTATGACATGATGATTATTGTATCCTCTCTTGCCTCAATCTAAGGACTTGTCAAGTACCCAAGACTTCTGCTTCTCCTTCCACCTCCTCCTCCATGATGCCCCCTGGCCTCCGTTGGAGCTGTTATGGTGGCTAATTGGCAGAGATGGTAGTACTAGTGGATTGTTACCCCCAACTAGGGTTTAGTGATGACGACCATCATGCCGGCTTGATCCAGCATGATGTTCATCGTTCCTTCGTCTATTATCGTCATTGTGACGTGGCTCAGCCGGACGACTTGTATCTCTAGGATGAGGCATTCTTTGCTGGTCCTGCTCCCGACGTTGAGTTTCTTCATCTTCCCTGTGACTATTTGACTATCACCGAGGCGGTTGGACCATTACTGCAACGGAGTCTTGCTCTATGGCCGGAGCGACATTGCTCTAGCTTAGTGCAGGTTTGTGTCGGTGTCCTGAAGATCCGGTTATTGAATAGTTGTCCTCCCGAGGGTCGGAACGGTAACGTCATTCTGGCTCCCGTCTGGGCCTTACATATTGTTGTCGACCCGTGTCCGTGCAACACTAGTCGGATTTGGAGACCAGCTTTCCGCTGCCGCACGTGGTGACCTTCTGTTGCTCTAAGCCCTTGGTGAGTAGCTTCACACTTAGTTGGACCTAGTCTGGACTTGGATTGTTTGCCAAGAGGTCTCAGGGCGCAGCAGCATTTACCCATGGTTATGTCTCCTTGCTGTCGATCCGAGATTTACCCATGGTTATGTCTCCTTCGAAAAGGGTTTTGTGAATGTCCAGATTTTTGTTAGCCAACTCAGGGCCATTCCGGGTCTTCTGATGCTGCCGGGTGCTAGGCTGCCCCGCAGCTGCAATGTGCTGCTTCTCCTCGAGGATATTTGTAGTTTCCTCAAGGAGTACCTGACGATGCACTTCTAGGGCCTGGGCCCTGTCCTCCAACTCTACGAGTGTAAGTTCTGCAGCTGTTAGGATAGGTGTGGTAATCGCCTCTCAGAGGAGTTCGCGGGCACCTGGAGTAACCACGTGCCCATCCAATAGAGTGCCTTTTGGCTCATAAGGGATCAAAGGTTGTTGGGGATATGCCAAATGGGTATTCTCATAGCATGTCACCAATCCGGCTAACCTGGGAGGCCCATAGTTAGTAGCAAGGCCTATGGCCTGTTGGGCAGCCCAGTTAGACAGATCCAGAAGGGAGGCCCATGCCGGATAAAGGAAGGTTATGCAGGAGTCACCGACATACTCGGAGCCTTGGAGTGCAAGACATGAAAGACTAGTTCGTATTAGTGTAGCACTCTTTACCTTGTATGGCAGGACCTTTCCCTATAAACCCTAGGTTCTGGTGCCTTTATAAGCCGGACCTATGGGAGCCTTTAGGGCACAACCTCTTAGATTGCTACGTATAACGTGCAACACCTCACATAGCAAACCTATCTCTGTAACTTGGCATATTGCCATTATAGTGATTTATAGCAGGAGTAGAGTTCCGCCACTTGTGGGACTTGAACCTGGGTAAGCTGGGTTACCTCGTACCCGCCAACTCACTGCCTTACCCCACGTCTCTAAACACGCACTGTGAGGACCCATACATGGTGTACTCTAGCCCTACACCGGGTGAGGTCCAATATCTTCGCGGGAATCGGCGACACTATAGCCATTGGACACATTTTCTTCTCTGACAAAGTCCCAATTGTCCCTCCAGACGAGTTCTAGGTGCCGACGAAGACGAACCCTATTTGCAGCTCCATTATCCCCTTCGAAGACATCCAAATCTTCATCGGTGAAACCGACTCGGGTCCTAGCTCCCAGGAAGTCGGAAACTCGGCAGGCCCCACACAGACCGCCTATGAGAAGAACACGTTCATGGAAGGATCTGGGCCATTTTTCTCCTTGGAGTATGGTGGCTCAGATGAGGAAAATTCAAGGCCCACCCAAACCGCCCCTGTGCAGGATATAAAGGTGGAAGGACCCCGCAAATCCGCTTGGCTTCCCCGAGCGTTAAAGATGCGCATGTCACACTTTGTCGGCGTAGTCACCATCTTCAATCTGGCTAGATGTGTTCAAAGGGACGGAGAACCTCCTCGTGAATACCTCGCCAGATGGATGAGGGTGAAGGAAACCCTAGAGGGAGACCGCGCCGACGAACTCGTGTACCACTTTGTGGAAGGGCTCACACCAGAAACACTCCTCCGGCATACCCTCCGAAGGCGGCAGGCTGCGGACCCTCTCACCCTTGGTGAGATGGTCGCAATCGTCAACGAATATGTAGACTCCAAGGAAAACACCCAAGCTATGCCTGGGTCGGAAGCTGGAGGAGGAAACAACAACAACGGCCTGCCTCCATCAGCCTCTACATCCGCCATCGTCAACACCGAGGCCAACTCCGACTCCGTCCTTGATTCGCTATACGCCGACATCAATATGGATGGCAGCGGATCGGATGCTAACTTAGAGGAATACAATGTTGTTATGATGGAGATCGAGCAGGAGATCGAGAAGGAGGAGCGCGCCAACAAGACCAACACTTCCCACTAGGTTCTAGTCGCCATTGGGAGCGTGATGGAAGAAGACGGGCAAGAACCGGATCGTGAGAGAGCTCCTGCCATGCCAGCGGTTACCAGAGCAGCAGCAACCAAGAAAGCCACCGAGCCTCTGGCTCCAGCCAAGGCATTGCCTCCTCCGGTTATCCGCCCGCAACCGATGCAGGAACTCAACACGGCCCCCAGTACTGCCAGACAGTCAAAATAGCCAACAATGCCACCATCAACGTCTGTAGCTGGCAACCCATTGGTTACTCCCACCGACAAGGCAATCTAGGGCGCACTCCTCATCGATCCTATCACCGCTGCCCCTATTCAGAGCATCACGGAGCTTGATGACAAGCATGCGGCAATCCTAGCGGCGGCCAAGTGCATTGCAGAGCAGGGCGCTAAGCTAGACGAGGGCATGGCCAAGGCACAACAATCCATTAAGGTGGCAAGAGCTATGTAGGCTTTGTCCAAGCAATTGCTGTTGAAGCAAAAGGCAAAGAGAGTGCCAGCTCACGTCGTCAAAGACCCTGGCGTCTGGTGTAGGTTAGGGTATGACGGGTCCAAGCCGACAAAAGCCACCCCATACATCGATTCAGAGGAAAGACAAGCCATTCCAACTCCAGCTCTCAACATCATTGTCACCAAGACCCTCCTGGAATAGGACAGGTCACCAGAAGCAGTTTCTCAGGTGTACGACCTTGTTACTAAGGCATGCAAGCAACAACAAAAGGCTACCTCACAGAGGCTTGAGTACAACCCAGAGCTTTGCCAGTCAACCCTGAACAGTCGCAGAAGGCTAAAATCTCCCTGTGACAAGGGATCCCACACAAGCTCCACAGAGCAAAGACGGAGGGAGGCACGCAACATGACTGACGCCATCCCATATCCTCTAATCATGGAGAAAAGGCTCATCCTCGCCGGTCGCCACCTCCACCACCATCTCGGTGTCAAGAGGAACCGCAGTTGCTCCACCGTACAAGCATGCCACCACCAAGGCTGTAACATCCCAAGTTTTGCAATTTCAGAGGTTACTAGAAGCATGCATCATATCTTTGCATCAAGGCGTCACATATCAAAACTGCATCAGGTATTTTCTTAAACCCCATAATCAGATTATAGACAAAAGGGATAAAACCTTTTTAACCACCAAAACCTTTGCAAAAGGGTTATTTTATAGTCCTATTCTAACCCTCTCCTTTTTACAAAATTTTAGAGAACAATTTCGTCTAATTCAGAGTCCGTTTGCAAAAGTTATTAAACAAATAGCAAATCAGAAAATAATAAAAGAATAAAAAAACGAAACCTAACCTAACCGGGCCGGCCGAGCCAACCCGGGGCCTAACTACCGCGCGCGCCAGCGAGCGAGCAGCGCGTGGGCCGCAGCAGCCGTAGCCCGCCAGCAGCCCGCCTGCGCGTCCGCGGTCACCGACAGGTGGGTCCCACCACCATCGTCACCCCGACGAGATCGGAGCGGACTCCCGCCGCCGCCGCCGTGTCTAGAACAGACTCCGGCGAATCCGGAGCGGACTCCGCGACCGCGCCCCCAAGCCTCCGTCCTATTTAAGCCCGGGCACGCCTCCCCAAAACCCTAGCTACTTTTCCGCCCGCCGCCGCCCTTCGCCGCCTCCAGCCGCCGTTCGCCGACGCCTCGGAGAGAGAGGACCGACGCCGCCCTCAATCCGGAGAGGTAGATTAGAGTTGTCATTCTAGTTTTGAGCTTGGTTAATTAGGGTTTTATCAAAAATACCTGAAATCTGTGGGGAATTAATTCTAATGACATCCCCAATTCAACAACACCCCTGGTTAAAACCCTTGGTCGAAATCAAATCCATCCTTGCATATTACCATGTTGCATGCATGCATATTTGACTTCATGACTTGTTTTCTACAAATTGTGATTGAACCCATGTTTGTTTCATTAGATTGTTCGGAGTGCGCTGAGGAGTACTGTTGTGTAGATTGCTGCTCGGATCAAGGCAAGTTACACCACTTGTTCATGTTTATGCCCCAGTTTTGACTATGCATGTTTTACTCTTCAAAATTCTATAGTATGCATGTGTAGGATTTTGGTAGATTTTCTTAGTACTATTTTGCAAGTGCGGTTTTGTAGTATGCCATGAGAAGCTCTATGCTTAGGATTTTCCATCCCAATAGGTTATCTTGTTTTTTTTCTAAGTTATGCTTGCTATGCTATATATTTATCTATATCAAGTATCATTGGGAGGGTTCAAAAGACTCAAATTTTTCTAAGTATGAGAGCTCTCTCGAGCGAACTTTTCTTCTCCAAAACCCCTTCAAAATAAAACTAAGTTTTCTTCTGGGCGTAATGGTTGTCGGGACAACGAGTGAGATTTTGGTGGAGGACGGCCACCCAGGAATCAAAGAAGTCTGCCATGTTTCAGAATTCAGAAGCTTCCCGTGCAACCACAATACATATGGGCTCTGTCTTGGCTCAGTACTTAGTGAGAAACCTCACCGGGGTACCAACATTTGGAGGTTCTTGGCACAGTTGGATCCAGTTGGTAGAGGAGCTACTAAGGGAAGGCTTCGCCATGGTCTTGTCTGTAAAAGGGCTTGATCGTGGATTGTGGGGAAAGTGCACAACCTCTCGAGAGTATTGCAAACTGATCGATCAGCCGTGTTCACGGAAATAGAACAACATTGAGCATCTGAAGGATGGAGCCTCTGGAAGATCTTCCTCTCTCTTTTCCAAACTTAACGTTTTATAAACCCCAAGGGCGTGAGTAATATCGCCGTTGGGCGGGATTTTGGGAACTTGGTGCGTAATATCCAAGTGCTAGGTTGATTGGGCACTTGGTGAGTAATATCCACGTGTTCCATTCGACCCTATACTATTTATCAAAGTTTACAAAGTAGGGAAAAGCTTCTTCCTTTTTTCTTATTACACTGATAAAATTGGCTTTATGCAAATGAACCCCAGAGCCTACTCTTAGCCTTGCATGTAGAGATAGTCTTACTCTTCCTTGGTGTAATTTGCCAATACATTCAAAGTATTGACCCAACTTGTTGGTTGCACGTCTTATGTGCAGAATCCGAAGATTGAAAGGTGCGTAGGGATCGCGGGTCTTCACGCAGCTAGCCTGAGGCGTTGATGGACTCAAATTTTACTTAGTTTCCGCTGTTCTATTTGAGCTAGCTATAAGCTATGCAAGTTTTAATAATTATACTCTGGATTATTCGTGTAATAATGACTTGTGTTTTACATGATATTCATCGACTGTGAAGTGCTATCTATTGATCCAGGGACTAGCATGTTAATCATAGGGACTTAGGATCCTTAACGATCCAAGGTCGCAACAGATGGTATCAGAGCACAAAGTTGCATGTAGGACGTGACCCCTAGGATTGGAAACCACCTTTACCATATGTGTTTTCGCTTTTACTCTTCTAGTATTTCTCTTTCTTATCACCTTGTGTCTAATTTTCTCTCTCCTAACCTAAAGATGACGGCCTTCTACTACGACACCGCCGAAGACATCAAGTGCCTGCACTTCGGAGAGTGCCTTACGGACATCATCAAGACACTGCAGTTACCCATACCATCAATCAAGGGAAGCGAGTTGAGGAAGATGCACAAGGAAGGATGCTGGGCAATTGAAGTCATCCAACCAGGGCGCAGTCAGATAGAACCCAAGACAGAAGCCATTGTACTCAACGTCACCAACGACTCCAAGGAGAAGGGACTTAGCATCTGTTTGTAGGAGCTCATTGGACGCCTTTGCGGACGCCACCATGAGGAGGTTGAAGGCCACTACATCAAACTCTTTGGAAGACGTGATGAGAAGGGAGTTCCAATCGAGTTAACGTCGGAGGAAAGGAAGACATGCAAGCGTCGAAGAATCCAATATCAAGACTTGGAGTTCCACATCAATGACCTTCAGAAGGGGAGCTGTCTTGAGATCGTGAGGAATGACAAGCTTTGTGCCCTAGTCAAGGAGAAGGACGATAAGATCGAAGAGCTGGAAGAGAAGATCAAGTTCATAGGAGGGGAGCTCACCGCCCAGGACAAGAGGTTTGCTAATCAAGAGAAGAGGGTGCAAGATAAGAACAAGAGGATTAGGGAGCAAAGTCTAGTGCTTGCAAAGAACGAGCTAGAGTTCAAGAACCTTGCCACCATGTTGAAGGACCTACGAGCAACCAAGAGGAGCTTGGAGGAGAAGATCACGCCCGTGACTATGGGGTCAAGTTTGATCAAGAAGCTACCGAAGGAGAAGAAGGAACTCCGAGAGAAGCTGGAAGCTGCTACCCAGGAGTTGCAAGAGGTGAAGGAACTTCAAGGAAGGCTCGAAGCTGCAACACCGGAGCCACAGGAGATGAAGGAACTTCAAGAGAAGCTTGAAGCCACGACAAGGGACATGGAGCTATACAAGTCGCTGCTGGAAAAGGAAGGCTTCATCATTGAGGATGAGGAAGTGGATGATGAGTAGAGTAGTTGGACCACCTTTAGTTCTATAGTCAAACGTGATTCGCGGTTGTAATGAGTACCAAACATCTTATATTGGTTAGTTAAATTTAGTTGAGTGTGTGGATTTTTTTGCCACGTGTGCCTTGCCTTTCTCATGTGTTTTTCTTGTTTTCATGAGGGTAGGAGTTTATTCCTTAGGCTTTCTATCTTTTCTTAACTCGCCTCCCAAACTCTCCAGATGGCGAGACGTGGAAACAACAATAACAACATGCCCCCAGAGATAGTGCAACTTCTGAACTCCCAGAACCAGCTGATCCAACTCCTCACTCAAAACATGCAAAACAACAACAACAACAACAACAACAACCCGCCACCTCCACTGCCTCCACCGCCCCAACAAGATCGCTTGACTCGGTTCTTGAGGTTGAACCCTCCAACTTTCTCAAGTAGTTCTGAGCCAATTGTGGCAGATGACTGGCTCTGCACCACCAACAAGAAGTTAGACACCGTCCAAGTTGTCGGAGCTGATAGGGTGCGCTTTGCCGCGCACCAACTTGAGGGACCAGCTGCTGAATGGTGAGATAACTACCAGGTCACCCACCCCGATATTGAAGCTATCACCTGGAACCAGTTTGAAGCAGCCTTTCGTACTCATCACGTAGCCGCGGGAGTCATGTCACTTAAGAGACGTGAGTTCCGCGACTTGAAACAACTGCACCACTCTGTCTCCGGGTATGGGGACCTTTTCAACAAGCTGGCACGTTATGCACCTGATGATGTATCCACTGATGCCAAGAGACAGGAAGAGTTCTTGAGGGGACTTAATGATGAAATATCTATTCAGCTTGTGGCTCTGGAGTTCGATAACTACCAGGAACTCCTGGACAGGACAGTGGTGGTTGAAGCAAAGCAAAGGAGTATAGAGAACCGAAAGAGAAAGTCCACCTCACACAAGCACAACCCTGCCCCATATCAGAAGCAACGCACTTCGTCACCACCACCCCACAACCACAATGGTCACAACCACAATGGTCATCGTCATGGAGGACATAACCACAATGGCCATAAGCACCACAATGGAAATGGCAATGGGAAGGATCTGAGTGAATTAACATGCTTCAAGTGTAACAAGACAGGGCACTATGCGACTACTTGCCCCGAAAAGACGAAGAATGGGAATGGTAATGGAAACGGCAACGGACACAACCATAGCAATGGTAATGGAAATGGGAAGAAGCCGAACCCGTTCGTCAAAGCCATAGTGAATCATGTCTCCGTGGAGGATGCTCGTGAGGCACCTGACTCCGTGATTGGTAAGTTCAAGCTTAACTCCACACCTGCAGTTGTTCTTTTTGATACTGGTGCATCGCATTCATTCATATCAAGGAATTTGTGGATAGAGGCAAAATACCTACGGAGACTATTAGTACTCCCCTAAGGGTAAGTTCTCCTGGAGGAGAAATAGTGGCAAACTCTGGATGCCGTGGGTTAGAACTAAGAATTGGGGCGCACACTTTTCCCACCATCCTAGTCATTCTGGAATCACAAGGCTTAGACATAATTTTGGGCATGAATTGGATGACCGAGTATGAGGGAGTCATAGATTGTGCCAAAAGGACTATCGCACTCACGACTACAGAAAAGAAAAGGGTCCGCTTTAAGTCAGCTTTCGCACTCAAAGGAAGTATGGTGAACTCTCTTAAGGGGGTTAGCTTGGAGGATGTGCCAATTGTGAAGGAGTATCCAGATGTGTTTCCGGAAGAATTGCCAGGGATGCCTCCCGACCGAGACATCGAGTTTCTTATTGACTTGATGCCAGGTACTGGACCAATAGCAAAGAGACCATACAAAATGGATGTGGATGAGTTAAAGGAACTTAAGAAACAGCTTAGGGAGCAATTGGACAAAGGCTTCATTCAACCAAGTGCGTCATCCTGGGGAGCACCTGTCTTATTCGTGGAGAAGAAGGATAAGAACAAGAGGCTAGTCGTGGACTACCGGTCGTTGAATGAAGTGACGATCAAGAACAAGTACCCTCTACCCAATATTAACGACCTGTTTGACCAATTAAAGGGAGCTAGTGTGTTCTCTAAGATTGATCCCCGATCAGGATATTTCCAGCTAAAGATCCGGGAACAGGATGTACCCAAGACAACTTTCACCACGAGGTACGGATTGTATGAATACACCGTGATGTCGTTTGGTTTAACCAATGCCCTGCATACTTCATGACCATGATGAACAAGGTATTCATGGAATACTTGGATAAGTTTATTGTGGTATTCATTGATGACATAGTCATATATTCCAAGAACGAGAAGGAACATGAGAGGCATATGCACCTGATTATGGAAAAGTTAACGGAACACAAGTTGTATGCCAAGTTTAGCAAATGTGAGTTCTGGTTGAAAGAAGTGGGATTCCTTGGTCATATTGTATCAGCTAAAGGTGTTGCCGTGGACCCAAGTAAGGTAGCTTCCGTGACAGAAAGGGAATCTCCCAAGAATGTGGGTGATATTAGGAGTTTCCTGGGCCTTGCGGGATATTACCGAAGATTCATTGAAAACTTTTCCAAGATAGCAAAGCCTATGACAGAGTTGCTGAAGAAAGAGAAGAAATTCCAATGGACCGAGGCATGTGAAGCAAGTTTTCAGGAATTAAAGAAACGCCTAGTAACAGCACCAGTTTTGTGTCTCCCTGATATCCAAAAGGATTTTCAAGTCTATTGCGATGCTTCTCGACAAGGACTTGGTAGTGTACTGATGCAAGAAGGAAAAGTAGTGTCTTACGCCTCTCGGCAACTTAAGAACCATGAGAATAACTACACCACGCATGATTTGGAACTAGCATCAGTTGTGCATGCGCTCAAGGTATGGAGACATTACCTAATGGGCAAACATTGTGATGTGTTCACGGATCACAAGAGTCTTAAGTATATCTTCACTCAAAAGGAATTAAATATTAGGCAAAGGAGATGGCTTGAGCTCACCAAGGATTATGACTTAGACCTGCAGTACCATCCTGGAAAGGCCAACGTTGTGGCTGACGCCTTAAGCCGGGAAGTCTATGTAAATGGACTTACCGTGGGAGAACTTCCAAAGATTTGTGTGAACAATTCAAGGACCTCAGGTTGGAAATAGTTCCGGAGGGATACTTAGCAACTATGGAGATAGTGCCAACACTTCTGGAACAAATTAAAGAGGCCGGAAGGGGGACGAAGAGTTGGAGGAAATAAGAGCTAATATAAGCGAGGACAAAGCAAAAGGGTTTCATACGGATGAACAGGGGACACTTTGGTATGAGAAGCGTCTGTGCGTTCCCGATGACCCTGATATCAGAAAGTTAATCCTTCAGGAAGCTCACGATTCGCCTTACTCAATTCATCCCGGTAATACAAAGATGTACATGGATGTGAAAGATAGGTTCTGGTGGAACAACATGAAAAGAGAAATTGCTGAATACATCTCCTTGTGTGATGTGTGCAACAGAGTCAAGGCCGAACATCAAAAACCCGCAGGACTGCTGTAGCCTTTACCTATGCCCGATTGGAAGTGGGACAAGGTAGGCATGGATTTTATCACAGGACTACCGCGGACTCGTTCTAGGTATGACTCAATCTGGGTAGTGGTGGACCACTTCACAAAGGTGGCTCACTTCATTCCCGTAAAGACCACCTATACGAGTGCTAAACTTGCCAAGATTTACATGTCAAGGATCATAAGTCTTCATGGTGTACCCAAGGGGATTGTCTCTGATAGAGGTACCCAATTCACCTCTAAGTTTTGGCGGCAGCTACACGAGTCTTTAGGGACACGACTGGAGTTTAGTACTGCCTTCCACCCGCAAACAGATGGACAAACGAAAAGAGTTAATCAGATCTTGGAGGACATGTTAAGAGCCTCTGCGCTAGACTATGGGTCTAGTTGGGATGATAACTTGCCATATGCGGAATTCTCATACAATAACAACTACCAAACTAGCATCAAGATGGCTCCATTTGAAGTTTTATATGGTAGAAAATGTAGGACTCTACTACTATGGAGTGGAGTAGGAGAACGTAGTTTGTTTGGACCTGAACTGATCAAGGATGCCGAAGAAAAAGTGAGACAGATCCAAGACAGGTTAAAAATAGCCCAATCCAGACAAAAGAGTTATGCTGATTCCAAGCGCAGGGATGTGACTTATGAAGTGGGAGACCGTGCGTATCTCCGAGTTTCACCACTATGAGGAGTTAAGAGATTTGGTATCAAGGGTAAGTTAGCACCCCGATTAATAGGGCCCTACAAAATCATGGGTCGTAGAGGGGAAGTTGCTTATCAGTTGGATTTACCCGAGATGCTAACAGTTCATGATGTTTTCGATGTGTCGCAACTAAAGAAGTGTCACCCGAAAATGGCTGAAACCCCACTAAAGGGTACAGTCCCATTGGAAGAAGTCCAATTGGAAAACGATCTCACCTATGAGGAAAAACCCACCAGGATTCTGGAAACAGCCGAGAGAATTACTCGTACCAAGACTATCAGGTTTTGCAAAGTTCAATGGAATCACCATTCTGAGGAAGAAGCCACATGGGAATGTGAAGACGACCTGAAGAAAGAACACCCACACCTATTTGCTAACCAACCTAAATCTCGGGGACGAGATTCTTCTTAAGGGGGATAGGTTTGTAACATCCCAAGTTTCGCAATTTCAGAGGTTACTAGAAGCATGCATCATATCTTTGCATCAAGGCATCACATATCAAAACTGCATCAGGTATTTTCTTAAACCCCATAGTCAGATTATAGACAAAAAGGGGTAAAACCTTTTTAACCACCAAAACCTTTGCAAAAGGGTTATTTTATAGTCCTATTCTAACCCTCTCCTTTTTACAAAATTTTAGAGACCAATTTCGTCTAATTCAGAGTCCGTTTGCAAAAGTTATTAAACAAATAGCAAATCAGAAAATAATAAAAGAATAAAAAAACGAAACCTAACATAACCGGGCCGGCCGAGCCAGCCCGGGGCCTAACTACCGCGCGCGCCAGCGAGCGAGCAGCGCATAGCGCGTGGGCCGCAGCAGCCGCAGCCCACCAGCAACCCGCCTGCGTGTCCGCGGTCGCCGACAGGTGGGTCCCACCACCATCGTCACCCCGACGAGATCGGAGCGGACTCCCGCCGCCACCGCAGCGTCTGGAACAGACTCCGACGAATCCGGAGCGGACTCCGCGACCCCGCCCCCAAGCCTCCGTCCTATTTACGCACGGGCACGCCTTCCCAAAACCCTAGCTACTTTTCCGCCCGCCGCCGCCGCCGAGCCACCGCCAGTTGCTCGCCGGAGCGCCGCCGCCCTTCGCCGCCTCCAGCCGCCGTTCGCCGACGCCTCGGAGAGAGAGGACCGACCTCGCCCTCGGGACGGAACCGCGACGAGGAGCCGGTCGCCGTCGTCTATTTCGCCGGGCCGGAGGAGCACCGCCGCCCGCCGCCAACCACCGCCAGAGCCCCGCCGCCGTCCGCCGCCGCCAGTCGCCGCCCCCCCTCTCCGACCGTCAGATTGGGATCCAACGGATCCGATCGGTCAACACCCCCAGCCAACCGCGTCGCACCACGTGGCAGCCGCCGTGTCGTTGCCGCGTCAGCGCCGCGTCGACGTCACACGCGCCCAGCGGACCAATCGCGTTGCGCCACGTGTCGCCGCGTCACTGACCTTTTTTGTTTTTCTTTTATAATAGACAGAAATAGTTCCAATCTGGTAAAATTCATAGAAATTCGAATATTAGTCCAAAAATTGCGTCTAATATACCGTTGGATTCATATTTTAGAGTAGAACACAGATCTACAATAATATTGCTGTTTTACCACAGCAATATTGCAGTAGGACTTAAAGATTAGATTAGAGTATTTTAATTCTAGAAAAATTATCCGTAGCTCCGTTTTAGTTGATTCCAGTTGCGTTGGCTTTGTATGGTCGAGACCTTATGTAGAAAATTGTCATATCATGCTTAGGGTGTTCAGATCTGTCTCGAGGTAGATTAGAGTTGTAGCTCTAGTTTTGAGCTTGGTTAATTAGGGTTTTATCCAAAATACCTGAAATCTGTGGGGAATTAATTCTAATGACATCCCCAACTCAACAACACCCCTGGTTAAAACCCTCGGTCGAAATCAAATCCATCCTTGCATATTACCATGTTGCATGCATGCATATTTGACTTCATGACTTGTTTTGTGCAAATTGTGATTGAACCCATGTTTGTTTCGTTAGATTGTTCGGAGTGCGCTGAGGAGTACTGTTGTGTAGATTGCTGCTCGGATCAAGGCAAGTTACACCACTTGTTCATGTTTATGCCCTAGTTTTGACTATGCATGTTTTACTCTTCAAAATTCTATAGTATGCATGTGTAGGATTTTGGTAGATTTTCTTAGTACTATTTTGCAAGTGTGGTTTTGTAGTATGCCATGAGTAGCTCTATGCTTAGGATTTACCATCCCAATAGGTTATCTTGTTTTTTTTCTAAGTTATGCTTGCTATGCTATATACTTATCTATATCAAGTATCGTTGGGAGGGTTCAAAAGACTCAAATTTTTCTAAGTATGAGAGCTCTCTCGAGCGAACTTTTCTTCTCCAAAACCCCTTCAAAATAAAACTAAGTTTTCTTCAGGGCAGAATGGTTGTCGGGACAACGAGTGAGATTTTGGTGGAGGACGGCCGCCCAGGAATCAAAGAAGTCTGCCATGTTTCAGAATTCAGAAGCTTCCCGTGCAACCACAATACATATGGGCTCTTTCTTGGCTTAGTACTTAGTGAGAAACCTCACCGGGGTACCAACATTTGGAGGTTCTTGGCACGGTTTGATCCAGCTAGTAGAGGGGCTACTAAGGGAAGGCTTCGCCATGGTCTTGTCTGTAAAAGGACTTGATCGTGGATTGTGGGGAAAGTGGACAACCTCTCGAGAGTATTGCAAACTGATCGATCAGCCGTGTTCACGGAAACAGAACAACGTTGAGCATTTGAAGGATGGAGCCTCTGGAAGATCTTCCTCTCTCTTTTCCAAACTTAACGTTTTATAAACCCCAAGGGTGTGAGTAATATCGCCGTTGGGCGGGATTCTGGGAACTTGGTGCGTAATATCCAAGTGCTAGGTTGATTGGGCACTTAGTGAGTAATATCGACGTGTTCCATGCGACCCTATACTATTTATCAAAGTTTACAAAGTAGGGAAAACCTTCTTCCTTTTTTCTTATTACACTAATAAAATTGGCTTTATGCAAATGAACCCCAGAGCCTACTCTTAGCCTTGCATGTAGAGATAGTCTTACTCTTCCTTGGTGTAATTTGCCAATACATTCAAAGTATTGACCCAACTTGTTGGCTGCACGTCTTATGTACAGAATCCGAAGATTGAAAGGTGCGTAGGGATCGCGGGTCTTCACGCAGCTAGCCTGAGGCGTTGATGGACTCAAGTTTTATTTAGTTTCCGCTGTTCTATTTGAGCTAGCTATAAGCTATGCAAGTTGTAATAATTATACTCTGGATTATTCGTGTAATAATGACTTGTGTTTTACATGATATTCATCGACTGTGAAGTGCTAGCTATTGATCCAGGGACTAGCATGTTAATCACAGGGACTTAGGATCCTTAACGATCCAAGGTCGCAACAAAGGCGTCCCCAGGTTGGCATCGTTATACACGACCAAGGTGAGCAGCCTCGGCATGCCGGAGAGCGCAACAGAATTGAAGGACATAGGATCAGGTCTCACAAGGAGCCGCCACGTTCGACAAGCAACCGCGACAGGAGTGAGGAGTTGTAGGAGGGAAATGATATCTACGCACGCTTCTATTCTTATAGACAGTTTTGGGCCTCCAAGTGTAGAGGTCTGTAGAACAACAACAAGTTTCCCTTAAGTGGATCACCTAAGGTTTATCGAACTCAGGGATGAAGTGGTCAAAGGTATCCCTCTCAAGCAATCCTGCAATCAAGATATAAGAAGTCTCTTGTGTCCCCAACACACCCAATACACTTGTCAGGTGTATAGGTCTACTAGTTCGGCGAAGAGATAGTGAAATACAAGTAATATGGATGATTATAAATGGTAATTGCAATCTTAAATAAGAGTGGCAGCAAGCAAACAGGTAATAGGACTGATTGTAAACGGTGTTTCAATGCTTAGAAACAAGGCCTAGGGATGATACTTTCACTAGTGGACACTCTCGTATAAATATCTTCTGTTCATTATGCTACCCTAAACTACTCTCCTGTTAGACGATGTAGGGCTATAACAGCACACCTTAAAGTTCACATTCCCCATCTAGATTACACCTCACTATCACCTTGAGCGCTAGATGGTTCCAGCAAACACTACAATCTTATAGAGACATCCAACTAAAATTATACTCATGATAAGTATTTCTATAACCTTAGCCTAAGTGCCACACGGTGTGCACACTATCAACTTCACACACATGGGATAAGCAGAGATTAGTTAAAGCACTTGAGGCACAAAATAGATCTACTTATACAACTATATTACAAAGCTCATGATCTCAATAAGATCACGCATAGAGAGAGATGAACACATAGCTACTGGTAGAGCCCTTAGCCTGGAGAGGGAACTACTCCCTCCTCATCATGGGAGTCAGCAACGGTGATGGAGATGGAGGTGGAGTCGATGGAGATGGCTCTAGGGGCACTTCCCCATCTCGGCAGGGTGCCGGAACAGAGACTTCTGTCTCCCGAATCTCCTCTTCGGTGGTGGCAGCATTGCGGAACTTTTTTTTAATTCTGATCTTCCCCTTGCAGTTTTCGTCTTGGGGGGTATATATAGGCAAAGAGGCAAGGTCGGTGGCTACCCGAGGGGCCCACACCAGGGCCTAGCATGCCTAGGGGGCCTCACAACCCTATGGTGTGGCCACCTCATGGCTCTCCTCCGTCTCTTCTTTGGACTTCTGTGTCGTGTCGGGAAAAATAGGAACTTTGGCTTTTGTTTCGTCCAATTTCGAGAATATTTCTTTACAAGATTTTTTGAAATCAAAAATAGCAGAAAATAGGCAACTGCCACTATGGCATCTTATCAATAGGTTAGTTCCATAAAATGTATTAAAATGACTCAAAGTGTAGACAAAACATTAGATAGTTGATAGAAAATAAGCATGGAGCATCAAAAATTATAGACACGTTTACGCCGTATCAGGCATCCCCAAGCTTAACTCCTGCTGGTCCTCGAGTAGGTAAGTGATAAAAAGAATAATTTTTCAGGTGACATGCACCATCACAATCTTGATCAAGGTATTGTAAAACATTGATAGCTAGGATCATAGTACTCTAACATAAACATGAAAGATATAGTTCTAACAATAAGACAAAATAACTAAGTTGCAACATAAAAAGGTACAAACAAAAGATCATGAATAACAATGCATTGAAAGAAGTTTGTTTGTTTCACATATAGAAAACATAATAAGAGTGGTATTCAGCTTGTCCCTCATGGTATAGCAAAACATAAATGCATAGGACACCTTCAAAGTTCATAAGGGTGACTAGATACCAATAATTTAAGAACAAGGAATATCAAAGTTATGAATCAGTCAACAAGTTTTGGGACAATGCACAATAAACTAAGAATGACCACTATGCTCTCTCAATTGGTTCATAAAGATAGAAGATGGAAACTCAACAAAAAAGTAAAAAGAAAGGCCCTTCACGGAGGGAGGCAGGGATTTCAAGTTTCATAAAGAGCTTCCAAAAATTATGGTACTTATTAGCTTCCAGCTCTCAACTTCAAGACGGAAAAGCCTTAGAGTATATAATGAGCAACAAAGGAAACAAAAACTACCTCTGGGCACTTTCCGCAATTGAACATGTCGTAGGTGATATTGAAGCCACGCTTCATGTCCTTCATCTTGACAATGTCTTTACGCCGGAGTTTGATGGAGTTAGTAGAAAAGTTATCCCACGAAATTCGCATGGGATCCCTCCTGTCTTGAGTATAATTACACATCAACTCGGCGTGATGCTGTAGAGGCTAGAGCCGCCTAACAAACCAGCACATGGGAAGATCCAAGCCCGTCCGACCTCCGTCTATGAGCCATTCAATCTGCCTTATGGCACGATTGGCTTCGTCATCGGAGGGAAGGGAGGCTGGGGTCTGCCATGTAGGCACCTCGGCGGTGGCTCCATCGACGAAGTTGGGATAAGTCTCAAGGCAGTTAGGCAGAGGAATATCGAGGCCATAGAAATACGTGCGCTGCCAGTTCTTGCATGACTCGTGCCCTACGATGGCGGGGAAGCGTCGGCTAGGCCGGATCTTGAAACTAATGGTTCCGCAGATCCGCAATTCATCCTTGGACTCTACGGACTCTCTCTTGACGGTAAAGAAGTACACGAACAGATATAACCTAGGTTTAATGCCTAGGAATCCTTCGCACAAAGCTACGAAGTTGCTAAGTACTAAGATGCTATTGGGAGAGAGATTGTGAGGGAGTACCTGGAAGTGCCTGACAATGTCCAAGAAGAAGTCGGAAACTGGCAGGCTTACGCCTTGTACCAGGTGGGCCTTGAGGTACACTTTCTCTCCGGATTGGGGAGAAGGAGCCACCTCGCCGGCCGGTGTCGCCCGCCAGGACAACTCCTTCGCCGTGAGGAGATACCCCTCGGTGACCAATTCTTGCAAATCTTCTGCGGAGAGATCAGAGCCCCTCCACACCCCTTATGGGATTCGTTATCTTCTTCAGCGGCTTTTGGAGCCTCTCGTTCTTGGTCATCTCCTGTGGTTTCCACCACAGCGTTGACAGGGATAACCACCGCCTCCAGCGGGACGGTCACTCCCTAGGATGGCTCTGAAATAGCCTCGAGGGTTGCCACCGTTGAAGGGATGGAGCTGCTGGAGGCCATTACGACGGGGGAGTAGGTGGAGGAAAGAAGGGCTCTGGCTAGGCTTTTCGCAGAGAATCTCAAACGGGCGCGCGGCTGGAGGAAGATGAAGCGGGTAAAAAGAAAATAAATTGACCACGGTTAAAATATATAGACCCCGCATCAAGATTCATGCAAAGGATCTAATGGATGGAGCGTTGCCGACGTGGAAGTGAATGTGCGCGGTAATTTTGCAACGTCCTCCGTCTTTGCCGCCTCGACCGTTTCGGATTTCATGCGCGTGAAAATAGCTGATGATTAATTGTCTGTTTCTGTGAGTTTTGAAGTAGCGTAGGCTGTACCCTACGTCATCTTCCTGACAGTTGCAGTGAAGTGTCACGTCTGAAGATTCTAACAAAGATGGAGATTGTACGACTCTAGAGACGAAGACTCAAGGAATATCCAGCTACACTGCGAAGCTGGAGAGGATTGCAGGGTTCTTTGGGAGACCTTTGAGATATCGCTTAACGAATACCGACATCACTTAGATGGGATATTCAAAGATCAGTGGGAAAGACAGCGCAAGATTTCAAAGTCCTCTGGGGGTTACTGTTGGGGAAATGCTAAATGGGTATCCTCATAGCATATCACCAATCCTCCTAACCCGGGTGGCCCATAGTTGGTAGCAAGGCCTATAGCCTGCTGGGCGGCCTAGTTAGACGTATCTAGAAGGGAGGCCCATGCCGTATAAAGGAAGGCTACGCAGGAATCATCGACATACTCGGAGCCTTGGAGTACAAGACAAGAAAGACTAGTTCGTATTAGTGTAGGACTCTTTAGTTTGTATGGCAAGGACCTTTCCCTGTAAACCCTAGGTCTTGGCGCCTTTATAAGCCGGCTTTGGAGAGCCTTTAGGGCACAACCTCTTAGATTGCTATGTACAACGTGCAACACCTCACACAGCGAACCTATATATGTAACTCCACGTATTGCCATTATAGTGATTTATAGCAGGAGTAGAGTTCTGCCACCGTTGTGGGACATTAAACCTGGGTAAGCTGTGTTACCTTGTACCTACCAACTCTCCGCCTTACCCCACTTCTCTAAACACACACTGTGAGGACCCCTCCATGGCGTACTCGTCGTCAATACCACAACACAAACAGCGTTACCCTCACTACCAAAAGATAGCTTAGGGAGTTTTCCTTGCTTTGCACAAGCTAAGGCATTATTTCCAGGAGCACCCTATCACAGTGGTGAGCAAAGCTCCACTGTCCGACATCATCAATAACAAGGACGCTACAGGAAGAGTGGCAAAGTGGGGCATCGAACTTGTCGCCTTTGAAATCACCTACAAGAGACGCGGCGCTATCAAATCACAAGCATTGGTGGATTTTATCACAGATTGGATAGAACTGCAAGAAGACACTCCTGTGCCAGAGCCAGAATATTGGGTCATGCACTTTGACGGATCAAAGCTACTCAACGGCTCGGGGCTAGTGTATTATTGCAATCACCAACAGGGAAAAAGTTGCAATACGTCCTGTAGATTCACTTCAATGCTACCAACAACATGGCGGAGTTTGAGGCCCTCATTCACGGACTTCTTGTGGCCAAGGATATTGGCATCAAGAGCATAGTTTGATGTGGAGATACCGAATTGGTTGCCTAGCAAGTATCTGGCACCTAGAACGCGCGGAACCCTATGATGGTGGCATATCGAGACGAAGTAGATGAAATAGCCAAGTGCTTCAACAGCTACGAAGTCAAGTACGTCAAAAGGGAGGAGAATGAGGCGGCAGATCTGCTGTCAAAGCTTGGATCAGCTCATCGACCAATTCCGCCAGGCGTTTTCCTAGAACATTTACGGACCCCATCCGTGAAGGGAGCAGACCTCGACAACCTGGATAGAGTGGATTCATTTGTTAATATAGTAAAAGTGACCTCTCCGGCTTGGACGAAACCGTTCATGGACTATCTACAAGACCAAACTTTTCTAGCTGACAAAGTCGAAAGGCGGCAAATAGTACGCAGAGCAAAAGGCTACGTCATCATTGACGGTCAGCTATACAAAAGAAGTACCACAGGAGTTTTCCTTCGATGCGTCTCCCAGCAGCAAGGTATTGAAATCCTTAGAGAAATACATCTCAGAGATTGCGGGCATCATGCTGCTCCCTGATCGTTGGTGGCCAAGGCCTTCCGGCAAGGATTCTACTGGCTAATTGCCAAGGGGGACACCGACAAGTTGGTACAAACATGCCTTGGGTGTTAGTTCTATGCAAGACAACCAAGTGTTCCAGCTGAAGAATTGCAAACAATACCAATAACTTGGCCGTTTGCAGTCTGGGGGCTAGACATGGTGGGACCTTTGCAGACAACACCCTGTGGATTTACACACTTGCTAGTAGCAGTGGATATGTTCACATAATGGATTGAAGCTAAACCCATTAGAAAGCTTGATGGGGCAACAACCCTAAAATTTGTCCAGGATCTAGTGGTGAGGTTTGGTCTCTCACACAACATCATCACCGGCAATGGCAGAAATCTGTCTCTCGGAGAAGTTGAGGAGTACTGTCATGAAAAAGGCATCCGCCTTGACCTAGCATCTGTGGCACACCCACAGTCAAATGGGCAAGTTGAAAGGGCCAATGGACTAATTCTGCACAGAATCAAGCCACACTTAGAGGCACTGCTACATAGAGCAGTTGGAGCCTGGGCGGAGGAATTACCATCTATCTCATGGAGTTTACGAACAAAACCCAACAGATCCACCAACTTGACTCCTTTCTTCATGGTTTATGGAGCAGAAGCCGTAATTCCATCTGACATCCTCCACGATGCACCAAGAGTCGCCGCCTATAAGGAGGATGACGCTGAAGAATCCAGACGCCTATCTGTGGACCAACTTGAAGAAGAGCATGTGCTGGCATGCTACAGATCCGCCGTCTACTAGCAGAAGCTATGTGGATACCATAGTCACCGTGTAAAGCATCGCTCGTTTAAAGAAGGGGATCTGGTGCTTAGACTCAAGCAGGAGAAATCGCACAAACTATCCCTGCCTTGGGAAGGACCGTTTGTCATAAGCAAAGCATTTCTAAATGGTTGCTATTACCTCGTCGATATTCACGAGTTGAAAGATAGGCCAAAATATCACAAGCGCAAGCAACGTGACTCCGATGACGATTACCTGGAGACAGATTGACCATGGAACATAGCACAGCTAAGTCCCTTTTAAACTTAGCACATTTATAATATGTAATAAGTTTCTTATATTATCAATGAAATAAAGCGTTTGGTTCACTCATATTCTCTAAGTCTTTTGCCTTCTTCAGTTGTTCATTTTTGGATCATATAAACCTTTTATCGCAAGTTTCTATTTGCACTTGTGAAAATTCCTCCTACGGGAATTATCTTAAGTTTTTTGGTCTACATGTTTTCTGAAGTTTTTATGAGGATTCTGGAGTAGTGATTTCTCGGCACTCAAAGCCGGTGATTTTTCTCTTAGGTTCTTGACGGTGCTATTCAGCATCATCACCTGAGGGCATAGTTTTGTGCTGCGAGTCTTCCATCTCACGAAAGGTCAAGCATACGAACCAGAATAATGGATAAGCTAGCATTTGCTTAAAAACTATACACATGTTGGAAATAGATAAGTAGCAGGAAACTTGAGTACAAGTTTTTCCGCCTTAATAACACATAAGTTTTTCCGCATACACTTCAGAGATACATTTAATACAAACATTGTTTTTCATGGCTCTGCTACAGGGGGCTTCGTGGTGGCATCATCAGGAGAGCCAGGCCGAGAGAGCTCGTCAAACTCGGAGGGAGATGGGCTAGACTCAGACGAGGCCATGTCTTTGTCAAGGATCTTGGCAGGCACAAAGACATCTGCATTGACCATCCTGGCAATCCTGGTGTCAAAGCTAGAGAGGGAATTCCAAATAACATCGCTATCGATTTCCTTCCCTTCCTCATCCATCTTGGGAAAGCCAGAAGTCACTAGGTCGATGTCAGTGTTGTCGTAATGTTCCTTGACAAAGGACAGGGTCATCCTTGTACCATCCCAGACGCAAGAGGCTTTCTAGTCCTTGACTCTCTCGAGGGCTCGGCGTAGGATTTCCGCATACTTGGATGCTGAGTTTGTCGCCTTGATGTTAATTCCTAGAGGATAAGCTATCTCCTTGGCCTAGGAATGGCGGTGCTAATGAAGTTGCCGGCAAGAACCATGTGTTCCTTGGGGTATGGAGAACCTTCACCCAAGTTGGCCAAGCCAATGGGAGTTGTGGTTTGCGCAAGACACAAGGACCATGAGTACAAACAAATCAAATGGTTATCCAAAGTACAAAATTTACCAAGAAGGAGAAAAGTTACCGAAGATGCTCGTTTCTGCTTTCTTCCATGTCTCCGCTGAGGCATCTCACTCAATCTGGACTGTCTTGTAAACCTCAAGGTTCCTCGCATTCTGCTCTTGGGCAGCTTGGTTCTGCTCCTTGAGTTGTGCAATTTCGTCCTTCAGGCGCTGCATCTCTGCAGAAGTAGATTCTTGCAGCACCTTCATCGCCTCCTCATGGCCCTTGATGGCATCGGCCAGGTCTTTCTTCAAGATTTTGTTCTCATCGTCAAGCTCCTGAAATGCTTGGATTGCTTGATGATGCTCTTGGCCTTGGCAATGGCTTCTATAAGACGGAAACCGGAAAGTACTATAAGAAGACGGCAGAAATGAATAAATGAGGAAAAGCAAGGAGTTGTTACAAGAAACAGACTCTGGCTATTTTTGATATGTTGCTTTAGGAAGGCTGTTTTACCTTGTTCAAGGTCCAGCTCCTTCCGCAAAGCAGCAAACCTCTCATTGGTAGTGATCCTTCACCTATTCTCATTCTGCAAACAAACAAAGCATGCTTAGTTTCTCTAGAGAATCTAGTCGGAACTATATGGTTTCAACTACACGCTCGGGGGCTAAAACACAAGATTTCAATCAGCAAGTATGCTACTCTTAGAGAATCTAGCCAGAATTCTTCTAAGTTTCCACCTAGACGCTCGGGGGCTACACTATCAAGTTCTACTCTTAAAGTTCTTTGGAGCACTCAGGCCAATAACTTTTGTTTATCCGCCTAAGAGCTCAGGGGCTACAGAGGGATATACTGTGCAAAATAAAAGAAGTGAAGTTCAAGAGACTTACAATGGAAATAAGCTTGAGATTGTTGGCCAGATTGGCATATGCGGTGTGGAAGATGCCGACATTGTTATACACGGCATCCGCTTGCACAATGAGGTCATCTAGGCACAATGTCGGAGGAGTTGCAGCCAAAGGAGATGTTGAAGCCGGAGGCATGGATGATGCCCGAGCCGCATGTTGCATCTTCAGAACAGACGATGGCTCAGAGGCTCCCGCCTTAACTGTTGCCTCTGCCTTCGCCTCTTCCATCACTTGCTTCCCTTTCTCAGTGGCACCCTTAGCTAGAGCTTCAGCCACTTTGGAGGAAGTGCTCTCCTACGTCGCTTGACCATTGGGAGCAACGTCTGCCTCGACAGAGCCTGAGATATCAAGGATTGGATTGACATTTGTCTCCATGGCGGAGATCTCAGGGATGACGGGGGACGAAGGCCCAGCAAGGCCAGCAGAAGGCTTAGCGACAGGAGTAGGGGGAGCCGTAGCAGGAGAGGGCTTAGTGGCTACATCCTTGTTCAACCTTTCATGAATGTTTTTTGACTCTCCAATATCTCTGGAGGATCACTTCAAACTAACACCGTCTTTCCTCCTAAAACGTACAAAGTATAAGTACAAGAGTTTAAAAAAGTTATGAACTGAAAAGTACAAGCTGGAGAATGAATACACTTACTCCACGTCAGGAGCCTTGGTAAGGGGAATGCCGTGGACTTCTTCTTCTACGCCTCTAAGGTGGCGGTGGATCGTCTGGAGACTCCACTCTCCGATCTCTTCTTCTTGGCCTCAACAACTGCGTTAGAGGTGGAGCTCTTCCGCTTTTGCGCTGCCGGAGCTGGCTTATCCTTGGGGGCGTCGTCGTCGGACACCACTTGGATATCCTTCAACTTGGGATCATAGACCTAGGTGGCCATCTGATCCGCCGCCAAGGTCGCTAGCTGGTATACAGAGGAGTGTTAGACTGACAACTTCAAGTCGGAAAAACCTTAGAGTATATAACGAGCAACAAAGGAAACAAAAGCTACCTCTGGGCATGTGTCGCAATTGAACATGCCATAAGTGATCTTGAAGCCTCGCTTCTTGTCCTTCACCTTGACGATGTCCTTAAGACGGAGTTTGATGGAGTCAGTGGAGAAGTTATCCCACAAAATTCACATGGGATCCCTTGTATCTTGAGTGTATTTACACATCAACTCGGCACGATGCTGCAGAGGCTGGATCCGCCTAACAAACCAGCACATGGCTAGGTCCAAGCCCGTCAAACCTAATTCCACGAGCCATTCAATCCGACTTGCAGCGCGGTTGGCTTCGTCGTCAAAGGGAAGAGAGGCTGGGGTCCACCATGCGGGCACCTCGACGGCAGCTCCGTCGAAAAAGTCGGGATATGTCTCAAGGTGGTCAGGCAGAGGAATATCTGGGTTGTAGAAGTACGTGCGCTGCTAGTTCTTGCATGGCTCATGCCCTACGATGCCGGGGAAGCGTCGGCTAGGCCGGATCTTGAAGCTAATGGTTCTGCAGATCCACAATTCATCCTTGGACTCTACGGACTCTATCTTGACGGTAAAAAGGAAGAAGTCCACAAACATATCTAACCTAGGTTTGATGCCTAGGAATCCTTCGCACAGAGCTACGAAGTTGCTAAGGACTAAGATGCTATTAGGAGAGAGATTGAGCGGAAGTACCCGGAAGTGCCGGAGAACATCCAAGAAGAAGTCAGAGACTGGCAGGCTTACGCCTCGTACCAGCTGTGCCTTAAGGTACACCTTCTCTCCGGCTTGGGAGAAGGAACCACCTCACCGGCCAGCGCCGCCCGCCAGACCAAATCCTTAGCCACGGGGAGATACCCCTCGGTGACCAGTTCTTGCAGATCTTCGGCGGTGAGGTCAGAGCCCCTCCACACCCCCTTGTGAGAGTCATTGTCTTCCACTACAAGAAATTTTCTTACTAGTGACCTTTTCTTAATGACCATGAGTTTTTTGGTTATAGATCTATGACCATTCTGAACCAACTGGTCATAAGGCACTTGTGAGGGTCTAAACCTTGAAAAATTACGACCAATTTTGTTCAAAAGGTCTTAATTTCCTAACATGAAATGGTCATAGATGGATAGCTTTGGGTTAGAGCCTTATATTAATATGGTTATGACCAATTTAAATGGTCGTAACATGTACAAAGTGGTGACTGGACAACGACCTAAGCAGTTCGCCTACGTGTCACGTGACATGTCCATTGTGTGGGGCTACAAGTGAAGCTGATGTTCAACTATGGTGTCACTAATAGGTGGACCTAGATGCCATCATGATATTCTACTCATGCCACTTGTCCGTGGGGTATACATGTCATTTTGATATTCTACTAATGTGTCATCGACGAGTGTGGTCTACATGTCATTATGTATTCTACTAGGATATCACTAATGCACGGGGCATACTATCACTGATGCATGATACCTTCCTACTATGCACGTGAGACCTTACCTGAAATGTGGGCCAGTATTTTTGAAAATTGGGTGGTACAATTTTGTAATATATTTTCTTCTCTGAAACTTAATTCAGAAAAGGTTTTGGAGAAAAAAAAGGAAAAGGTACAACCGAGGAAAACAGCCCAACCGACTACCATGGCCCAGCAAAACCCCACCTAGGCCCGTAAAAGGTACAGCCGGCCACCACCCCAGCTACCGTGAACCCTAATCCCCTCACGCGCCAGGCTACAACCCGTCGCTCATCTTCCCTTCCCCTCCCATCTCGAGCCCCAACCCGTCGCTCCTCCTCTTAGCTTCTGGTGCATCCTCTCCCTCGCTCCTCCATCGATGAGACTGGCCAGAGGGGCGGGGGAGGGTGGCCCGATGCCGCCCTCTCCTCTGTCTGTATCTATTTCATGGCTATGTTCCGGTTTGCAAGTTCTTTTCCTTTAGATCTGGTGAGTTGTGGGCTACTTGTTTGGAGGAATCAGTGTTCTTTTTCAGGTGATTTCTTCTCCTAGCTATGTTTGTGTTTCTCGTTGTTAGGCTTGAGCGATAAGAATCACTACTCCTAATAACCTCCAAAATCCTGCCATATCCGCCCCTTTCCCTCTCTCTCTCTGGGATTTGGGTGAAGATGCTATGCATGTGGTTCCCTGTCTTTTTCTTCCCAACAATTCCGCTGCTATGTGTTATTCAGGATGAAGGTGATGTCTCTATTATGTTTGTCACCTTAGTTCGGCCTCCACCATCACATTGGCCTCCGACGGCTGCAACCATGATGGGTTGCTCGTGGTGGGGGACAAAGCTTTAGAGCGAAAGGTGTGCCTATCTTCGCAGAAGGGGAGTAGGTGAACGACCTGGAAATACTCAATGAGAAGCTCGTCCTTCCCCTGCTCTAGGGAGACGTCCTCAAACCCAAAATCATGGGAGGGGTAAGCACAGTTTCCACCACCTCTGCTTTTTTGTTCAAGTTTGTTTCGTTCATACACTGCTTCTTGGATTTTTTGATGCCTTATTAATTGGTCCACTAAACTGAGAAGCTTCTCCTTCTCGTGTCTAAATTGAAGGACATGTTCATATCTATGTATGCATACTCTCCATATGCTGCTAATTCACAATGTTTGTGATTTGCATGCCACTTTAAACTACAAAATAACTTGATACTGGTAACTTCAATTGGTTAAATATACTGACTGGCTGGCTGCCTACCCTTAATTGAACTGTGTCAACTCATGTGCATATGTTAGTACTATCTATTGTACTTTCAGGAATTATTGGCCAATCATGCATTTCCTAAACTAGTACATGTATACTGACTGATAACTTTATATACATGTTCAGCTGCGAATTAAGTTGTTCCTTTGTAATTGCATCTTAAGATTTATATACTATGGCTAGTCGCTCTCTTGCACTGCTTAAAATTATTTGTAGTAGGTTTCTCTTCGGATTATCATATTTCTGAACTTGTTTTGTTTGTGAAAGGTCCCATGTTCTCTGGCAGCCCCGACTGATCCTCCCCGTCACCGTCTTCGAGTAGTCGCCCGGTGCTGGGTGGCTGGGTGTCCATGGAGTGCAACGAGGCGGGGCATGGAGGCGCTTATCACAAGTACCGCACCCCCAACCTCTCCGCCACTGAATGCGACTGCCCCTGTCCATGCACCTGCTGGATCTGGCCTTCGTAGATGCAAGCCGTCCCATCGGATCTGGAGGGCAAGGCGAAGGCGGCCTTCATCGTCGATGAGTTCGTGTTAGCCGCCAAGGTCTACACCTAGGCCATCGTGGTCTTCCTCACCTAGTGTGCGCCTCAAGGCTCTGGCTAGGTCTTCCTCACCTATCGTGTTGCATGTACTCTACTCCCTCAACAATTTTCCATCTAAACAAGTTATTATTTCATGTTCTAGATTATGTTAATTTCGAAAAGTTCCTGCAGACATTCGCTTAGGTGTTTATTTTTTATCCATACATGTTCTTAGTCGTTCAATACCATCACCAAACTAATTTGTTATTAGTTGTTAACTACCTAAAGCATGATTTTGGTTAGTCTACCTCTGATGTAATACTCATATGGAATGGTGTTTAAGTAAGTGGTGTCTGAATAAAGGATTGCTATGGAAATATACTGTTATTCAAATATATAATTAAGGGTTAATAAATCTATAGACTACTATAACTAGAATGCTCAAGCATAGCAAGAATTGAACTTTGCAGTGTCGGGCTTTCAATCATGGTAATGGTCTAGGTTTGTCCCCACTTCTAATGGATTACAAAATGTTTGTTGCACGTTTCTAAACCTGGAAAAAAATTATTCTATAACTTGGTTCTTGCACGGGTGAATACTGTCCAAAACTAAGTGGTTGGGCTTCACAAGGGCCAAATGGGGGCCTTGGATCCTCCAACACTTATGATTTGTTTACTAGTAGCGGGGATGCATACACTGTTTGAGTAATGATTAATGAAAGGCAAAGCTTGATCACTAAAATAAGCTGTAGCATTTACGAAGTTATGTTGATATAGCTTCAGAATGGTATCATCAAATGTTGTTCTATTAAGTTAGTGTCACCCCTCCTAGTTATAAGTTATAGTCCAAGCTCCGCCAGTGCATAATTTCAACTTCTTCTATGAGCTAAATGGTGTTGGTGGTGATTCCTAAATTAAGTTAGAATATAATGTGTTCTCCGCCATTGCATAATTTCAACTTCTTCTGTGAGCTAAATGGTGTTGGTGGTGATTCCTAAATTAAGTTAGAATATAATGTGTTCATGGATTATTTGCGGACTTCTAGGATTTTACTATTTGGAGAGTTATTTATAGTCTCTGTTCTCCATATAATGCAACTAGTGTTTACTGAATGATCATTGCTTACTTGGCATAGAAGAAAATTGGAACTATGCATGTCATACAATCTTAGTTGAATTATAGAACTGTATGACTATGCTCTTCATTTGGACAGTGTCGTGGCCCCTTATTCATTGTTTCCAGCAACACTAATGAAATACAACCATGCAATGCAGGTTACTACAATTCTCTCGTTTGTTGCATCATGCTCTGACAGTGGTGATAGTTCTTTTTTAAAAGGACATTTCTTTCTGCAGAAGATACTACCAACTTCCTTGTGGGAGATTTCAACTCGCCACGACATTTAGTTTTCTGTCTTGTCCCCTAAGTGCTACATCAGCTCATCATGTTTTGGCTCTTGGCATCCTTCTGATTTTGTACATAATACTGGTACGTTTATATATACAAATAATGGTGTATTCCCAATTAAATTGATGTTGCTTACTCACAGTTCCTTCTCAAACTGTTACATTTCCATCCTAGTTGGGAGTTCTAGTTATGGTTTCTATCGGTTTGCATCAATTTGGCATCCTTGTTCCTCAAGTACTTAAATTGTTCACATCACAAGCTTTTTTATCTGTGTTAGATGTGCATACTGTCATTACTGCCTTGTATTTATTGTGAGGACATGTAACATGTATCAAATTGATTCACTATTCTTGATGTGTTAGATGTGCATACTTTCATTACTGTCATTTTTATAGTACCATTTTAACGTAGTGCTACTCCTACTGCTACTGTCATTATTCTTAGTTAGTTGCTGCAAGCTAGGGAGTACACTGTATTTGCTGCAGTCTAGAGGAGTATGAATCAGTTGATGTGCTTTTTCTCTTTCTATTCGTAGTCACCTACTGCTACTGTCATTTTTCTGTGGATTATGAATCAATTTTGATAACAAATCCAAAATCCAAAATCTGCAACTGTAACTATGACTTCCATTTTGCAATATAATATACTAATGTTTGTTGATACTGATCTCTGTGCGAGGAATGTGTGGGGAGCCCCTAGGCGTCGAGGTGTTGATGGTCAAGAGGAAGAGGCACGGAGCACCTGGGCAAGAAGGCGATGGGGCCGAGGAGATGAGATGTTGCTGCCGACAAGAAGGCGACGTTGCCGAGGAGAAGAGAAGGTAAGGTGCCGATTGTCAAGAGGTGTGAAGAAGCCAGAAGCCCCAATCATCAAAGAGCTAGTTATATGTTGTGATAGTATCTGGGAGAAAAACTATGTAAATATTATACTGTTAGCGAAATTTGGCTTGTAGATTGATAATATTTATTTATTTGCTCGCAACATGTGGAAATTGAAACGTGGCTGGTGGTTAATGAGAACGTAATTAATATTCAAAAAGTGGAGTGAAAAGGCTTAAAAGTTATGGGTTGTTAAAAGATCGTGGCCCAAAAAAATATGTTATTTAAATGCCTTAAAGCCCCAATGAGAAATATGCTATAAAAGAGTAGAGCCCAAAATAAATTGTACCAAAAATAGGCTTCGGCCTGGAAAGTTAAAAGGCCAAAATTTTGGGCTAGGCCCATTTTAAAGACCGTACTGGACCAGGCTGAATTTATTGCCACGTCAGATTCCAGGTAGGATTGACTTACGTGGACAGGCCAGAATGCCATAACCAAAATTTTGGTCATGAACACTATGACCATCTATTTTGGTCATAGTAGTCCATGACCAATTCAAGAAAAAGATCGTTAGTTGTCTATAGTGACCCTCGGTATGTGACCTACTGTTTTTGGTCATAGAAAAGTCATAGATGGACTACTATGACCTTTCTATGACCAATATTTGGGGTCACCAGTTAGCAAATTCCTTGTAGTGTTCTTCAGCAGCTTCTGGCGCCGCTCGTTCTTGGTCGTTGCTGGTGGTTTCCACCACGGCGATGACAAGGATGACCACCCCTTCCGGCGGGATAGTTATTCCATGGGATGGCTCTGGAATAGCCTCAGGGATCGCCGCCGTCAAAGGAATGGAGCTGGTGGAGGCCATTGTGATGAGGGAATAGGTGGAGAAGAAGAGGGCTCTACCTAGCGTTTTCCGGAGAGGAGCTCGAACAGGCGCTCGGCTGGAGGAAGACAAAGACGAGGAAGCACATGCGGGTAAAAAGAAAATAAACTGGCCGCAGTGAAAATATATAGACCCCGCGTCAAGATTCGTGCTAAGGGGTCTAATGGATGGAGCGTTGCCGACGTGGAGACGAATGTACGTGGTAATTTCGCCATGTCCTCCGCCTTTGCCGCTTCGCCGTTTCGGTTTTGCACGCGTAAAAATAGCTGATGATTAATTCTCTGTTTTTTGTGAGTTTCGAGGTAGCGTAGACTACAGCCTACATCATCCTCCTGATAGTTGAAGTTAAGTGTCACCTCTAAAGATTCCATCGAAGGCGAAAATTATCCGGCTCTGGGAATGAAGACTCAAGGAATCTCCGACTACATTGCGAAGCCGGAGAGGATTGTAGGGTTCTTTGGGAGACCTTTGAGATATTACTTGACGAATTGCCGGCATCACCTAGATGGAGTATTCAAAAGATCAATGGTCAAGACGGCACAAGATTTCAAAGTCCTCCGGGGGCTATTGTTGGGGATATGCTAAATGGGTATCCTCATAGCATGTCACCAATCCGGCTAACCTGGGTGGCCCATAGTTGGTAGCAAGGCCTATGGACTGTTGGGCGGCCCAGTTAGACGGGTCTAGAAGGGAGGCCCATGCTGAATAAAGGAAGGATACGCAGGAGTCACCGACATACTCAGAGCCTTGGAGTGCAAGACACGAAAGACTAGTTCGTATTAGTGTAGAACTCTTTACCTTGTCCGTCAAGGACCTTTCCCTGTAAACCCTAGGTTTTGGTGCCTTTATAAGCCGGACATGTGGGAGGCTTTAGGGCACAATCTCTTAGATTACTACGTACAACGTGAAATACCTCGCACAGCAAACCTATCTCTGTAACTCGGTGTATTGCCATTATAGTGATTTATAGCAGGAGTAGAGTTTCACCACCGTTGTGGGACTTGAACCTGGGTAAGCTATGTTACCTCGTACCCACCAACTCACCGCCTTACCCCACATCTCTAAACATGCACTATGAGGACTCCTCCATGGCGTACTCGTCAGCAATACCATGACAAAGCTCCATCTGAGTCTTCTTCATATTCTTTGGCTATTACCTAATCAGTTGGAAGGTATTTGGCCGGAGTTTGCTTCTTCTTCTTTGCCTTCTTGGATGCGTCGGTAGCAAAGACGGCTTTGGGTCCAATTCCTGGAGTCAGGCTTCTATCAGTACTCTCGGACATCTAGACGTCAGGATTATCTCCAAGATCCATATTGTCCTGTGGTTTGGGAGAGTTTTCTTCGGATCCTCATCCATGTTGTTGCAAGGTATTTGGTCCATAGCTTCTCCTTCTTCCTTAGCCTTGGAGTTGAATTCTTTTTCATATTCCACAGATAACTTTTGGAAATCCACCAACGTCATGGAGTCATCCGAAGATGCCGGTTAGTCATTGTTTGTTCCGATTGCCTCTAGCACCGAGTCATTGTCGTCTCCAGCATCGGCAAGGCCGGATCCGGATCCAACATATCCGACGAAGTGTGATGCATGTGTCCAGAGGTAGTTGCGACTTTCTTCGTTGGCTTCCTCGAACCATTTGATAGTCTCAAGGATCTCTTCCATGCTGGCGTTTCTGCCCAGCAGCATCCACCTTAGTTTGTGCCTCAGGAGTGACTTTCCTGCTCCAGCATCGGTAGAGCCGGATCCAGAGCTATTGCTGCTATGATCTTCGTGAGATTCAACCTCTTTGGGGAGAGCATCCTAAAATTCGACCTCCCTGGGGAGATGTGCTTCAGGTTTAGCATCCTTGGGGAGATCCTCTTCAGATCCGATCTTCTCCACTATCTCTGAAAATAGGTGCGGGCTAGGTGGGATTACGATTTTCTGGGACCGAGAACTCTATCGCTTCCGCAAACAAAGTAGATTTAGAAATTTCTTCTGCCTCTATTATCACCGCTGGGGTGGGTTGTGTAGGGTCAGCGAAATCGAGGTAAACATCGATATCGCCAAAGACATGATGGTCTAGGTGGTCATAGGTTCCCTAGCCGGAATCCAAGTCTCATTGAGAAGGAAAAGAGGGACGTCGCTGGTGCAGAGTACCCAGCTGACAGTGATTGTCTCGCCGATTCCGATTCGTGTAGATTCTACCCGGAACGAAGATCCAAAACTCACCTACCCCACGGTGGTCGCCAACTATTGTCGGATTGAAGACATGTACATCGAGAGGGTGTCCTCGAGGCGTGTAGTGAAAGGGGGTGTGAGGCGACGGTATTATGGGACGGTGAGCACACAAGCTTTACCTAGGTTCGAATCCGCCGGCTTTGGACAGATCCTACTCCTGCTAGTAATCTAGTAATCCGGTAGATCCGAAAGTACAAATTATAAGAGACGTTCGCCTGTACGAGTTTAGGTTTTAGATTGTGGGGTTGCCCTAAAGGCTGGTTGCTAGGACGGCTTATATAAATATCTGGCCTAGGGTTATAGGAGAGACCTATCCGGCTATGATACAAAGTTGGTTATAGAGTACATCTTGGACTACAAGTAACTAAACAGGCCTAAGTCGGTAAGTCTTCTGGGCCTTCCCGTAGCTGGATGAACCTCCATCTTCTCTCCCTGACTAGGCACCTGTGAAGCAAAGCTCTAACCAGAAGTTGGCCACCCTGGTCAGTGAGTCACAATAGGTATACTCAGAAAGTATATCCCCAACAATGAGTTCATTTTCCCCTTTTTATTTTCATACACAATGCGCTCGGGGCTGTGACTCCTCGATGAACTATCAAATAAACTATCTACTGCCTCGACTCGAGTAGCTGACCCAACACGCAATCGAATCCTTGGAAACTCCAACCCAGTTGCAACTCAACTGACAAGTTGGCATGGCACTGCGACTTGTCGTCGTCAGGCTAACGAAAAGGCGCAACAACAATGCACTCGCATCAATACATACAAACGTACAACAAAGTTACACGGGCCACCAATCCCTCTCAAATTATACAAATTTAACATTATCTACATGTCATACCTAGGATAAATGTTACTGATGCCGCTAGAGCATGACATTTGTGCGCTCGTCGAAGAACTGAATGATATCCTCCGTAGGCCGGGCAACCGCCCGGTAATGCGGCCAAATGTTCCATGCCATACCATCTGGAGGCGTTGGTGGTCCTTTAGTGTAGCCTCCAGGTACACATCTGGACAGTGCATATGAACAAAGGCAAGCGCAGCCTTGGCACCAGCAAAAAGTTGTTGGTGCACGCATTCACGTACAACACCCAAATCTTGGAATTTCCGCAGTAACGCCAGCAGGCTAGAGGGAGCTTCGTCCAGCGGGAACATCACTCTGAAAATGTACTTGAAGGCGGATTGGGCCTTCTTCAAGTAGTGAAGAACCTGTGCAACATGATCTTGCAACATCGCCAACACGGTCGCTCGATTCTGATCAGTCCAGAAGAATCCACTAGCCTCTAGCTCTACTTGTGTGAGGCAACTCAACCAGAAACTAACGTGCTCTTTCTCTTCCCGTGGAATGATATTGACAACTACACAACCAAGTCAGAAGGCATCCAATCGACAACATGCAAAAATCCAAGAAGCAAAAACAACAAGAGATACTCACATCGGAGATGCTCACCGATCTGTGTCAGCTCACCCAAAAGATATATTTCATGCTCAAATGCTTTTTCTGCCTTTGGTTTCCACACATACGATCGTGAGTGTCTTCTCCAACTCTCTAACTCGATCCCGTAAAAGAGGCATCTCCTTTTTTCTTGAGCTTGTACATAACATGTAAGTTGTACTACTTTTTACACATATAAAAATTGAAGTGGGATTATATCCCACTATTTCACCCTCAAAAAAGAGGAAGCTCGGACAGTTCATCAGCTCTCGAAGGCCGTGAAGGAACCGACGGATCAGCAGAAGAAGTGGAACCTGGAACATCATTGGTGGTTCCCTATACATGCAAACAATCAAAGAATATGAGCCTATCATAGTAGTCGACAATTAAATCGACCGGGTGATCAGGCACGGATGAAAATATCAGCCGAAGACATTCATACAAATTCATTCAAAAACAGCAGTCATTGATGGTCACTACTACCAGCTATAGGACCTATGACCACATCCAAGCAGCATGATTACAATATAAAGGCAACTACAAGCGGTGCTTAGCTAACTAAGCATCAGTATCCAAAGGCTTTGCGGCGCCCCTAGCAGCCTCCGCCGTGGTGGCGTTTTCCGGGGCTAACCGTTTCTGCTCCTCGGTGTACTTGGCAAGCAAATCAATCAGCCACATGCCATATTTATTACAGCGCTTGGCGAAAGGAGCGAAAGCTAACTCCTTGCCGTTAGCTGTCTTCGGCATTGCGGAGGTGACCTTGGTGACGTCCAGGTTGGTTCCATATGCATGCGCCATAGCAAGACCCAAGGAGGCACCCGCAGCCTTCTACATATGCTTGTATTCCTTAGGAGCACCATCCGTGAAGGCATCCGCCAGCCCACCAACATCCTCGAGGGCGACAACCTTCGGGAACATCTCACGATGGAATTGGCTCAGCACATCCTTGGACTTGATGAGCGCTTCCTTGGAATAGGTGTTGCGGTCTTCAATTGCGCTCACGGCACCAGCCAGCGGGTCCTCACGTTCAAGCTCCTGGCGATCAAAGTCGGCACCAGTCGCATCAACAGAAAGAAAGGGAACTAACTTGAAGAAACACAACAAGGACAAGGAAGATGTGAGTAATAAGCAAAGAGCAATTACTAGACAACACCTGGGCGACAGTCATAAACTGGTCAGACAGTTCTTTTTATTGCTCCACATTAGCGGCTGCACGACTATCTTTGAGTTGTTTCGACTCCAACTTGAAGTGATTAACGTCCTCCACCGCGCTCTTCTCCTTCGCCTCCATGTTGCTGAGAATATTTTCAAGAGTCTCTAGGCGACGCAGAACCTGGTCGTTATCCTTTGGCACACAACACAACGCCGTCCATTAAACTACAGCCATAGAAACTACCAATACCTAACAGAGAAAAACTCAGCCTGGAGCTGACTGAAGTCAGATTCTAGTTGCATGTACTATTGGCTCATCTACATCATATTCTGTACGAACGGCTCTGTAGGTATTCGAAATCAGCAGAAAAGGGCTCCGGGGCTTCCAAGAGTAAACCAAAAAAACTTACGTGTCCACTCGAAGACTGGCAGATCCCGCTCCACAGTCCGAGCAATGGCAATCTTGTGCCCTCCTAGCTTGGAGGAACTTGAGCAGTTGTCATCATTAGTGGCCACATTCTTTGGAGAAGGAGGAACTGCTCCTGTACTCGCAGCTCTAGAGTCAACGTCTTCAGACTCCATGTCGCCCTTGACTAGGGGTGAATATGGTGCGGATTATTTCCGACCGACTGACCGATCGGAGGCTTACAGAAGGTAAATATGGATTCGATTGGATAATTTCTAGATACGGTCATGGATACGGCTAAAGATTAACGGATAAGGAAAAGGATTTGGTTTTACTAATATCCGTCCATATCCGAAAATATACCATATTTGATAGTATATCCGGCTAATATCCGACAACCAGTACGTCAAACCTCAGGCCCATTAATATATAAAATTGCAGCCAACCCAAGCTTGGTGACCCCATTATCAATAGATCATCGAGTATTAACTATTGCAATTATAATGAATTTCGTCTTACATATTTTGTTATGTCATACGATCAATGGATCATGGAGCATTAACTATTGCAATTATATGATTTATTGGACCTATTTTGAAAACGTCTATCCGCAACCGAACCTTTTCCGCCCTGTATTCCATCCATATTCGTAACTTGGATGCTCTGATTCCGTATTCGTATTCGCACACTATCGCTCTGACTCTACATTCGGAAAAAATATGGACAAATATGAAGGAAATATGCCCTAGAGGCAATCATAGAGATGATTGTATTTCATGTGTATCCATGAGTTATTATAATGTTCCTTGAATATCCATATACCAGGCAACTTGTATTGATTGGCAATTATGGGAATTGTTTGTGAAACTCTTTACTTGTATGGTTATCTAATAATTGTCCCTAGTCGGAGTTCATGCGAGGACACACGTGAATATTAGACTAGCACATCGATTGGTTAATGACTATGTTTCGCAAGTCATTGACATGGAGATGTCAAACCAATGATGTGGACACATGTTATGAACATGGGGTTGGACTGACCCAACATGAGACTAGCAATAATACTTGCAGCTCTCTCTACACATCGTGTACGTTTTGTCCTTAGACCTGAGATTGTCGCATGTACTTGAGATGTGGATCGACCTACTTTGGGGCTATCAAACACTACTCCATAACTGGGTAGTTATAAAGGTAGCTTTCGGGTTTGTCCTGATACATGCTGCAAGGCATCGGTCAATCAAGATGGGATTTGCCCCTCTCTACTTGAGAGAGATATCTCTGGGCCCCTCGAGTGATCGGATCCAGAAATGCATGGCCGTGCTACATATGGTTAAGAGTTAACCTAGTAAAGGGATTCTGAATCACAGTATCGAGAAAGAGAGGTCAACTTAGAGCTAGACCAAATATCGTGAGGCAAAGGGAAAGACATGTACTCAACCTTGTGATGGTTCGTCCGAATGATCTTTATATGCGTTTAGGAGTTGGCACGTCTTGCTAGAGGCCGCTACCAACTATTGATGGAGTAAGTGTACTCGCGTCATGTCTATACGTGTATGAACCTATAGGGTCACACACTTTAGGGGCTGGAAGCCTAATGAGGATTGGATCCGAATTAGACCAGGCTTAGGCTGCTAATGGGCTGCTAATGTAGAAGCCCACCAGGGATGCCTATATAAGAGAGAGTGAGGCGAGCTGAAAAGGAGAGAGCATTCCACCCAGCCGCCACTCCTCTTCCGCCTGTGTTGCACGCGCAGACCTAGCAGTCTGGCGTGTGACGGCTTCCACTCCGGACGTGTGGATACCTCGGAGGTGCTGCATCTGTAGCACTTGGACGAGCCGCGCAAAGGGGAGCTACTCGTGGGACGAGGACGAGGAGGAGACGTAGAACATCTACACTGCCGCAACGTGCTTCATCGAGTTCCGCACCTGCGCGTCTAGCGGTAATCCCGTGATCTATGACAATAGTATTCTTGGTTGACGCGGTAGAAATTTTTGATTTTACGCTAGTGTAGCCTACCCGTTCCCCTTCAAAATATGGTTCCACTACCCTTGATGGACTCTTGTGGGGAGTACCCCCTAAAAATTGAGGAAACAAAACGATCCTTCAAGACCTAGCCAACATACTTAAAAACACATAGAAGAGGTCGAAAACACTCACGTTCTGAAGCTGTCAAGGTCGAACACATTTTTCTTCTGCTCCTTGGTTGGAGGCACGGCGTTGGGGGTGACCCCTTAGTGTTGCTCGACCTTTCATGAATCCCCGTGGAAATCAAGATGAAGGTGAGTGGGGGATAGCGAGAGGATGAAATCCACAAACACACACGCAATGAACTCGATGAACACACACATACACACATGAAAATACGATACAAACCAATAGCTCATGCTGGCAGCCACCGGTCCAGCACAATCCCTAGGACCGGTGACGGGCAGGATCTCTCTGTCTCTCTAACCGGTACAGCGAGCGGGAGGCTTGGTGAGGTCTTGACAACTTGGCGAAGGACTCCGATGCTAAGTCCTTGTACAACTTGAACGCACGTGGCAAAGCTCAAGAGGTGGGGGATAATTGGTGCCCCTTGACAAAGGAGCATGAGACTATAATTAGGTAGATCCACAAGGGTTTCTTCTAATTCAATTATCCAAGTCTAGTGTTACAATATGGAGGGGTGGGGATATATATAGGCCAACCACATAAACAAGGGTAGTTTAGGGATAAAAGGTAAGTTTTGGATGGGTTTAGGGGTACATGGGCTGAAGGCCCAAAAGACCTTAACATGTCTAGTGTGACTTAGGCCAGAGACTCCAGGGTGGTCTTCAGTCTCCAGGGTAGACTCCAAGATGGAAGACAGAGAGCTCAGGCGGGCGGCCGGAGTCCTGTCCGGAGTCCAGGGGCGGAGACTCCGGTGCGGTAGGCCAGAGACTCCAGGGTGGAGAGGCCAGAGACTCCGGGCTGTGCGGAGACTGTGGTGTTGGCAATGCTCTCCAGCCCGGACTTTGGAGGGGTGTACTGAGAGCTACATGAAGCAGTTTGGAGTCCTGTCCAGAGATGGTGGAGGAGACTCCGGGGTTGGAGGCCGGAGACTCTGGGGCTTCAGCCTCTGTAGTGTCTTCTCCAAGGGGGCTTGCCGATGCATCGGGGCTTCGTAGCTGAGAATGCACAGAGTAGTTTCATGAAGTAGCAAGCCTTCCAAGGATGTATCAAATCACATGAGGATAGGAGTGAGTTGACTTAGCTTGTAGGATCTAGGCTCGATGATGGGCATCGGTCCACTTGGGGGACTTGGTGGTGAGGATGTCAGGACGTCTATAGGACAGGATGCATTAGCTCCCCCCTCCTTGGTAAAGAGTCGTCTTCGACTCTTCAACCTATCATCCTGATCATCGCCATGAAATGGTGAAAGGTCCTTGACATTGAATGTCTTGCTCACGATATACTTCGAGGGCTGTCGTTGTATTGCGAACGGCAGTACCTGAAGAGGTTAGATAGAGGTGTGGGGACTAGCAGGGAAGATATCGACGGCGTCCGCAGGCGGGATTGGATACAAGCAAGCGTAGCTGGACACAGGAAGTACCCAGGTTCGGAGCCCTCGTGGTGAGGTAAAGCTCCTACTCCTGCCGGATTAGGCTATGTGGGATATACGAACTACAAGTGCTCCTCGAGCTGTATTCACTAGCTACTGCCTTAAATGCTATGATACCAACCCTTTCTACTGAGGCCTTGCCTCTCCTTATATAGGCAGAGAGGCAAAGGTCTCACTGGATAATCCGACCGGCAGGCCCCACAAGCGGGTCCTAGCCGGCTAGTCATCTACAGTATCCAGTATGGCATGTCACGTCGGAATGTGAGCGGTATGGCTGTCGTGGGCACAGTGGACGCCGTGCGAGCCCCTCGTCAGCATCGGGCCACTATTCCCGCGTCATCCCCACAAAGTCTTCGGTATGGCCGGGTAGTTGCCAGTCTTCTCATCGTACAGGGCGTACCGTGCACTGATACGCACGTCGTCCTGTCTTGCTGATTGGTTCCGGCTACGTTACCATAGCCGACTACTTCCCGCTAACCCGGCTATCATGCGATAGCTGGCCCGTCTTGCCTTTTCCGGCTGCGTCTGGCCAGCCGGACACCATCAGATTGTCTTGTTTCTTGTCCGGTTGGGGTACCTGGGGATCTCCCCCCGACACTAGCCCCCGAGCGTGTGTGGATTCTGCCCTTAAGCGAAATGTGCATGCGCTCCTTCTTGTTTTTGAATTTGTGTTTGGCTGTGCTTGGCGGTTGTTCTACTCGTGACGTCAGCGCTGACACCAGCCACGCGCGCACGTGCCATCATTGCACTGCAGCGGGCAGCGTAACGTCCCGTCTCACGTCGCCTCGAGAAGCCGCTGTCCGGTGCTTCGGTTCCTGCTCCGGGATCTTCTGCGCATCCTGCTTCAGCACACGGGATCTGGGCGGCGGTTGGGGTGAGGGCCGTCCGGATGCGCGCCATGTGGCTCCGTTGACGGTTGCCCTTCTGGCCCTTTAAAGGGACGCCGCGGGGGAGGCAGTTCCTTTCCTTTGCTCCCCCGCTGCAGTTTCCTCTTCCTCCCATGTGCTCCTGCCTTTTCGCTCTTGCCTTCTGCGCCGTAGCCTGCTGCGCCGCCCGCTCATCGTCATCGTCGCTACGGGCCACCGCCAATCTTCCACCGCCGTTCCCCACTGTCAGCCGGAGATGGCCGCCGATCGCGGGGCTTGGTGCGGCTCCGCCGTGACCGAGGACCAGATCGAGAAGTACCGCGCCACCCGCGTTCTGCCGTCGTCGGAGGAGGTGGCAGTGCGGTTGGCGCCAGCGGGGGAGGCATCGCCACACCCGGCGGAGGGGGAGCATGTCATCTTCCTCTCCCATCTGGCACACGGGTTCGCCCTTCCGGTGCATCCCTTCTTCTTGACGTTTCTTGCCTTCTTCGATCTCCGCCTCCACCACCTCGGCGCCAACGCAATCGGGACGTTGGCGCACTTCATGGCCTTCTGCGAGAGCTATCTCGGGATCCAGCCAGATCTCGGGCTCTTCCGCCGGCTCCTCTCAGCCCGGCCACAGGTGCAATTCACGCAGGGGCCGCTAGTCGTCTGCGGCGCCTCCATCTACTCCCGGTTGTAGACCGGCTACCCCAAATTCCTTCTTCACGACACGGTACGACTGTGGCAGCAGTCGTACTTCTACGTGAAGAACCTCACCAACATCGACCGGATCAATCTTCCGGCTTTCCAGGACGTCGAGTCCAGCCGGCAGAATTGGGACTTGAAGTTCCACGGCGACAAGGCAGAGACGGATGAGATGCTGAAGCGCATGGGCTCCCTCGTCCACTGCCGGCTGACTGGCCTGGACGTCACCCTCAGTAGGATGTCCCGGCTGATGATGCCGTTGCAGCAGCGAGCGCACAAGATGTGCTACTACTCCGACCGGCTGGACCCGACCCGGCTGTCGCGCCACGATCCCCGCTAACATAACCTGAAGGAGTGGGTATGGACGATCACCAAGGAGCGACTGATGGAGAACTGGAAGTTCAGTCTGGCGCCTTACACCCGGGAGAACCGTGCGGCCCAGGTAAGTTCTTCTAGCCGGATGCTCTTTTGGCATTTCTTGCATTTCTTCCTTGTTTCGTTTGACTGATGTCTTGTATTCGGCAGATGTTCCCGTGCATTGCAAGGAGGGTGGGCTCCCCTCGAGGAATTCACGCCCGACTTGCCCGAGCCGCGTGCTCGGCGGTCCGGAGAGGAATCGGACGGGGATGGGGATGCCTTCCCCAGCCGGAACGACAAGCCGGCTGCCGATCCTCACCCGGAGGTTGTTGAGGAGGAGGAGGCCGCGCCGACCGTCGACCCAGCGTCGCGCCCTGCGACGGACGGCGAAGCCGGTGGGAGCGGCTCGCGCCGTTCCGGCTCCTGCCGGTCTGCCACGGAGGAACCGGCTCCCAAGAGGAGCCAGACCAGTGCCCTACCGCCGAGGCGCCTTGGCCGGAAGAAGGGGCCGCCTCCCATCGTGCCAGGGTACGTTTTCTCTTGCCTTGTCCTTGTCATTTTTTACTTGTTTCCTTTTCTCCTTCTCCGCCTTCCACTTACTTTCTTTTCTTTCTACTGTCTTCTTAGCATGTTGGTCTCTTTTGGAGCCGCGAGCCCAGCACGAGCGTCGACCGGGTCGTCGCCCGCCGCTCCGACTGCGCCTGCCAGCACCCCTCCTTCATCCGAGGCGCCATCTCCACCTCCCCCTCGAGCTGAACCGGCTGCCTCCGCCGAACCGGAAGGTCCCCAGCCGGAAGCAGAGTCCTCACAGCCGGATGGCTCTTCTACGGGCGCGCGGGAGGCTGCCAGCAAGGAGCTCGTCGTTGTTGGCAATGACAACTCCGACGAGGAGCCGGGGGAGGAGTGGAGGACGGCGGTAGTCGCTGCAAAGGAGTCCCTGGCCGTCAACGCCGTGGATGACGATGCTTCCTCCGCCACCTCGCTATCGGACCTTGCCGCCACGATCGAGCTGGCAGTGAAGGAGATCCGGCTACTGGAGGCCATAGCCGGCGAGAACCGATCCTAGGAGCAGAAGCTTGCCGCTGCCAACGGGACTTCCTAGAGTAAGCTCGCTTCACCCGTCTTGCTGTTCCTTTTTTTTTACTGATTGCCGGTTTTGCTGCAGCCATCCTCATGTGCGCTCAACGCGAGATCGATCGCTTGAAGAAAGCAAACGACTGGTTGAGCAAGTCCAATTCCACTCTGCGGCTGCAGAATAAGGATTGGCACGCGAGGGTAGATGGTCTGGAAGCCACCATCAAGGAGCGCGACGCCTCGCTCGCCAGCCGGACCGAAGCTTTTGCCCTTCTCGAGGCCCAGAACAAGGACCAAGAGAAGGAGATTAAACGGCTAGCGACAAAGGAGAAGGCTCTGGTGGAGGAGCTGATGCAGGTCGGCCACACGGCTAAGGGTAAGTTCCCTTTTTTCGTCTTCTTTTCTTTCTAGATCCGGTAGCCGGATCTGACCCTTTTTTCTGGCAGCCTTTTATCCCGGCATAGACCTGCTGGCCTACAACCGGCTGCAGGAGAAATGGCCGGGAGCGCAGCCGACGGCTCAAGAGCTCGTCGTCCTTCTTGGCGAAGAGGCTTCCAAGCTTCACCAAGCGGCGCGAGAAGTCTTCTCCTTCGTGTGGCCGGAGGCTCCGGTTCTGGAGACGATGGCGCAGCTGGCTGCGAAGGTGGGAGAGGTGCCGGCTGCGGTGAACCGGCTGCGGGACTTGGCGGCGCGAGCCGGAGCAGAGATGGCTTTGGCCCTCATGCTCTCCTGGTACAAGGACGCCCGCGTCAAGAAGATCGACGGAGGCTTCCGTGCCCGCGCTGATCTTGCCGCCATCTGCCAAGCCCATCCGGAGCTCCGCGGATCCGCCATCAAGATTGCCGACTACGTGGATCCTGACGAGGTGCTCACCGACTCAGAGTCCATCGGTACTCCTGGCGCCGGAACCGGATCGAGCTCCGCGCTGCCTCCTCTGCCCGAAGCTTCCGCCGGCCAAGATCTTCCTCACGACAAGGGTCCTGCCGCTTAGTCACAGCCCCGGGATGCCGGGTGTATTTGTCTTGCTTCAGATATGCGTGAGACTTGTTTGTCTGTACCAGTTATCTCTGATGTCGGGTAACTTGTGGGAGCTTTGCCTCCTTTTTTTTGTTTAATATTGAATTTGCCTAAGTTTCCTTCAACTTGTGCTTCGAATTTTCTTTTTATCCGGCTTACTTCGTCCGGCTACCCTCCTTTAGCCGGAGGAACTAACCTCTAGTGGGGGCGCGCCAGCGCACCCACTGGGTGTAGCCCCCGAGATTCGGAGTAGCTGGCGCAGCCAAGTGCTTCGAATCTTCCTCGTTTTCCCTAAGTCTTCTAACTTTATCCAGCTAGAATCGTCTTACTCGGCTGCTTTTGCTGGCTGAACATCTTCAGCCGGAGGACCTAACATTCTAGTGGGGGCGCACGAGCACACCCACTAGGTGTAGCCCCCGAGATTCGGAGTAGCTGGCATAGCCAGGTGCTTCGAATCTTCCTTGCCTTCCATTCACCTGCCCTTGCCCTCACCTGGGCTCCGAACGGCCGGCTAAACGCCTTTAGCTGGTCAGGAACTACAAGATTCCACTGGGGGCGCGCGAGCTCACCCTTTAGCTTGATGAAGGCAAGGACTTCAAATCTTCTTCTTATTTCCTTCCTGAATTCTGACTCAAGGTAGTCGGACAAGAATGTACATACATATACACATATGTCCTCATAGGTTAGTAGGTTAGGCTGCCAAATTGTAGCCGGAAAACGGCTTGTTTTTTCGAAAACTAGCTTGTGCCTCTCTAGACTCTTGGTCGCATTCCCGTGTGCTCTGTTGTTTTCGCCGCGTCCTTGCCGGGCAGCCGGGTTGCAGTCTGCAGCCGGAATCGAAGGGAGCTGTCAGTACATTGCGCACGGTACTAACGACTTAGCAGCCAGATTGGTTCGAGCTAGTTGCAGGGCCGGGATGCCCGGTCTGTCGCGTCTCCTCCCCATTTTTCATGTGGGATGCCTCGGGCTTTTGCTCTTGCTAGTCGGACAGCCAGGTTGCGGTCTGTAGCTGAGACGAAGAGTGGGCCTCTAACATCGTAGCACACTACTCAGCCGGTTTGTTGACTTAGCAGGCCATGCCAGCTGGCGAGCCCCCGGGTAGGGGTTGCTGGAGCCGGAAAATTGGAACCGAAAAATAGATGCACACACATTTCTAGCAAGGAGCCCCCGAGATTCTCGTAGGGGTCCGCATTTTCATTCATAGGGTTTTCGGGGTACATACACTGCCTGGCGACTAGGTGTAAAACGGGCGTAGCAGGGCCGCGTTCCAGGGACGCTCGGTCTCCTCGTCTAATTTGTCCATCTTGTTCTTGCGCGGCTGCTGCGCGTCGATGAGGTAGTACGAGTCGTTGGGCAGCGCCCGGCTGATGATGAAAGGGCCCTCCCAGGGTGGCGATAGCTTGTGCATGCCCTTTGTGTCTTGCACCAGCCGGAGAACCAGGTCACCCTCGCAGAATGCGACTGGGCAGATCCGGCTTGAATGGTAGCGACGTAGTCGCTGCTGGTACAGGGCTGATTTGGATAGGGCCAGCTCGCGGGCCTCCTCTAGGAGGTCCACTCCGTCCTCCCACGCCTCCTGGCTGGCTTTTTCGTCGTACAGGAGCTTGCGTGGGGAGTCGAACTCGATGTCGGCGGAGAGGACGACTTCCGATCCATAGACCAGGAAGAACGGCGTGTAGCCGGTTGATCTATTCGGCGTTGTGCGGAGGCTCCACAGCATAGCCAGAAGTTCTTCGATCCAACATCCGGGTGACCGCTCCAATGGCTCGATGAGGCGTGGCTTGATGCCGGCTAGCACAAAGTCGTTTTCTCTTTCGACTTGCCTGTTGGAGTGCGGGTGCGCGACGGAGGCGAGGTCTAGCCGGATGCCCTTGTTGCTGTAGAACCGGGCAAAGGCCCCTTTGGCGAAGTTCGTGACGCACGTCGGTTATGATGCTGTTGGGGTAGCCGAAGCGGTTGATGATGTCGGTGAAAAAGGTAACGACTGTCGCCCCATCCAGCTTTCGGATAGGCTTGGCCTCGATCCACTTCGTGAACTTGTCCACCGCCACCAGCAGGTGGGTCATGCCCACGTGTGCTCGCTTGAAGGGACCGACCATGTCGAGGCCCCAGACCGCGAAGGGCCAGGTGATCGGTATGGTCTTGAGTACCGAAGTTGGCATGTGCCTAAGCTGCCCGAAGCGTTGGCACCCATTGCACGCGTGGACCAGCTGCTCAGCATCCTCGAGGGTGGTGGGCCAATAGAAACCATGGCGGAACGCCTTGGCGACTATCACCCTTGATGAAGCGTGATTCCCGCACTCGCCCTGGTGGATATCTCTGAGTAGCCGGTAGCCTGTGTCCATGTCGAAGCATCTTTGGAAAATGCCGGATACGCTGCGCTTGTATAGTTCGTGTGTGCGCGGCGCCGGATTTGCCTGGCCTCCACCTCGTCATCCGGAAGTTCTCCATTGGCGATGTAGTCCATGAAAGGCTGTGCCCAGGATGGCACTTCCCGAATGACGAGGACGCTCCCGTCCTCCGGTTGGCGGATGTCGGGGGGTCGTCCGGGTGGCGTACCCGGGACGGCAGCCCCCGAGCTGCTTGGCGAACCGGCAGCCCCCGGGCCTTGCGAGCTGGAGGGCACTGCCTTGCCGGAGTTCGTGTGTGTCTTCTTTTTTGGCGGCTCTACCGGCTTCGCTTCTGCCGCTCCGTCAGCCGGAGTGCTCCCTGCCCAGGTGATGGAGTCCGATTCCGGTGACGGGATGATGGACGGCTTGCGTAAGTGCTCCAAGGAGACCCCCAGTGGGATCGCCTGCCTGGTGGATCCGATCTTGGAGAGCGAATCGGCTGCCTCGTTGTTGACGCGAGGGACGTGGTGGAATTCGCATTCGTCGAAGGAGGTGCTGAGCTTCTGGATGTGGAACCGATAGAGGGCCATGTTTGCATCTCTGGCGTCCCATTCTTCGGACACTTGCTGCACCACCAGATCTGAATCACCGAAACACAGGATCCGGTTGACACCGATCTCCTTGGCTAGCCGGAGTCCGTGCGCCAATGCCTCGTATTCGGTACGTTGTTGGAGGCCTTGAAGTGGATCTGCAGCACGTACTCCAGCCGGTCCCCCTTGGGTGAGGTGAGCACGATGCCGGCTCCCAAGCCCCCGAGCATGTTTGACCCGTCGAAGTGCATCTTCTAGTGGTCCTAATCCGGAACTGGTGGGAGATACTGGGTCTCAGCCCAGTCGACGAGGAAGTCCACCAATGCCTGTGGTTTAATCGTGAGCCGGGGCTCGTACTGCATGGAGTAGGCAGCGAGCTCGATGGCCCATTTGGCGACTCGGCCGGTGGCGTATTTATTGCCGATGATTTCCGAAAGGGGTGCGGTGCACACGACCTTAATCGGATGCTCCTGGAAGTAGTGCTTGAGCTTCTTGCATGCCAGGTACACGCCGTATCATATCTTCTGGTAGTGGGGGTAGTTCTGCTTGGAGAGGGAGAGAACCTCGCTGAGGTAGTAGACGGGTCTCTGAACCGGCTGAGCCTTGCCTTCCTCGGGGCGCTCCACCACCAGAACGACGCTGACGACTCGGCTGATGGCTGCTATATAGAGCAACATCGGCTCCTTGCTAGCTGGCGTGGCTAGAACCGGTGCTGTGAATAGCATGCGCTTGAGGTCACGAAACGCGGTGTTGGCTTGCGAAGTCCAGGAGAATTTGTCCGTCTTCTTCATCAGCTAGTACAGCGGGAGTGCCTTCTCCCCCAGCCGGCTGATGAAACGGCTGAGGGAAGCCAGGCATCCGGTGAACTTTTGGACTGCAAGCAGGTTCCTGGGTGGCTGCATCCTCTCGATGGCCGCAATCTTCTCCGGGTTCGCCTCGATGCCTCGTTGTGATACGAGGAAACCGAGGAGCTGGCCGGACGGCACTCTGAAGACGCACTTCTCTGGGTTCAGCTTCATCTGGTATTGGCGGAGGTTGCCAAATGTCTCTCCCAGATCCTTGAGGAGGGTGTGCTTCTCCTTGGTCTTGATGACCACGTCGTCCACGTAAGCGTGCACGTTTTGGCCTATCCGCGAGTGCAAGCATTTCTGCATGCATCACTGATAGGTGGCGCCTGCATTCTTTAGGCCGAAAGGCATGGTTACGTAGCAGAAAGCTCCGTAGGGGGTGATAAATGATGTCTTAATCTGATCAGCCGGGTTTAGCCGGATCTGATTGTACCTGGAATAGCAATCTACAAAAGACAACAAGTCGCAGCCGGCCGTGGAATTGATGACTTGATCGATACGGGGCAAGGCGAAGGGGTCTTTCGGGCACGCCTTGTTCAGGCTGGTGTAGTCGATACACATGCGCCAGGTCTTGTTCTTCTTCAGTACCAAGACTGAGTTTGCCAACCAGTCCGGGTGGTACACTTCCATGATGAACCCGGCTGCAAGGAGCCGGGTGATCTCGTCACCGATTATCTTTCACTTCTCGTCTGCGAACCGGCGCAGAGGTTGCTTGACCGGCTTGGCATCCGGTCGCACATGAAGTGAGTGCTCGGCAAACTCCCTCGGCACACCCGGCATGTCCTTGGGGGACCATGCGAAGATGTCCCGATTCTCACGGAGGAAGTCGACGAGTGCGCCTTCCTATTTGCTGTCCAAGCCAGCACCAATGGTGACGAACATAGTCGGGTTGGAGGGGTCGAGCAGGATCCTCTTCGTCTCCTTTGCTGGCTAGAAAGCTCCTTCTCCAGCCGGTTTGCTGCTAGCCGGTATGTCCTGCTGGGCCATGGCCACATTGCGCATGATCACGCGCTTTTCTTAAGCTATGATGAGGGCCTCTGCCAGTTTGGAACCGGCTGAGGCGCACTCCATCGACCGCCTGAAGCAGCCGGCGATGGTGATCTCGCCGTGGGGTCCCGGCATCTTCATCTTGAGGTACGCGTAGTGGGGGATGACCATGAACTTGGCAAGGGCGGGGCGCCTAAGGAGAGCATGGTAGGAGCTCGTCAGGTTTACCACCTCAAACTAGATTGGTTCGTGGCGGAAGTTTTCCTCGGTCCGGAAGATGACGTCTAGCTGGATTTTCCTCAGTGGGGCGCAGGCTGGCCCCGGCAGTACGCCGTGGAACGTCGTGGTAGTCAGGCGCAGGTCACTTTCGCGAATGCCCAGCTTCTCCAGCAAGGACTGGTAGAGGAGGTTGAGGCTGCTGCCTCCATCGATGAGGATGCGCGAGAATCGGCAGGTATGCATGTTGGAGACGATGAGGGGGTCAAGCACCATGGCGTAGCCCTCGGGAGTCGGCAGATGCTCAGGCTGGTCTGCCCGGCTCCAGGTGATGGGGGTTTCCGACCAGTTCAGGTACTGGGGGACCGGAGAGACGATGGCATTGACCTCCTTGGAGCGTCACCTGCGGCTGTGCTTGTCGTCCTGCTCCGTCTCAAATATGTGGTAGGCGGCGTGCGGCTGGGGGTAGCTGTTGTTGTTGTTGCCGCCGTTACCATCATTGCCGGCTCCTCTAGCCGGTGCTGGAGGTCCACCCGGAGGGGGAGGGGGGAGACGAGGCTGGTTACCCTGGTCTTTTAGCTGGCGGGTCTAGCTGTAGTTCCGGGTGGTGTCGTAGCCGGTTTGAAGGGACCGCTATGCCACTTGCACTGGCTGTCAAACATCTGGTCGAAGGTGAGCCGTGGCTTCTGCCTTCTTGCCTCATTAGCCGGTGCGTCGGGTGCGCCCTCCACAGCATTGACATGCCGCGCGTGGTAGCGAGGCTTCTGTTGTCCGGCCTGGCGGTCCCCATGGAACCGGTTGTCGTTGCCGTGGCATCAGGAGGATCCAGCTTCTCCAGCCGGATTGCTCGTTCGGTCGCGAGCCGGCTCCGTAGGAGTCGGACGCCCGTCCGCGTTTACTCGGAGGGGCTTCTTCATGGCGGCATCCGCCGTGGTGTACTAGTCTGCAACCTTCATGAGCTCTGCCATGGTTTTCGGCTCGTCACACAGTAGCCGGTGGCGAAGCATGGTGCCTTCTCGGCAACCCTCGATGAAGAAACTGATGGCTTGGCTCTCCAGGATGCCCTCACAGGTGTTGCGCAGCTCCGTCCACTTGGCGAGGTACTCGCGGTCGGTCTCGCGGTCACCCTAGATGCACAAGGCCAGGTCGCGTGGGCGCCCTGGGCGCTTGCACGTGCCATTGAAGTTGCGGACGAACACCTTCTCGAAGTCAGGCCAGGCGTTGATGCTATTGGGCGCGAGGCTGTTGAGCCACGTCCTTGCCGACCCGGTTAGCATGAGGGGGACGTAGCGCACAGCTGTGCGCTTGTTCCCATGGGAGATGCCGACTACCGTAGCATAGTCGGTTAGCCAATCTTCCGGCTTCATGCTGCTGTCATACTTGGGGGTGTCCCTGGGCAGGGAGAATTTATCCGGAAACGGCTCGTTTCGGATGCGGGGTCCGAAACAAACCGGATCGGTAGAGTCTTCCTCCTCCGTGACGCGCGCTTGAGCGAGGAGCTCGATGCAGTCACGGGCATCCGGACAATCCAGGTTGGGCGCTCCCACCCAGCCCAAGAGACGGGACCCGGCTGGTCTGGGCGCTCTGGTTGGTGGAGGGGGAGGCGGCGGGTTGCTGTTCACCGTCTGCTCCTGGCGCGTCTGGCCCCTATTGCCAGAGCTGCGACGCCTGCTGCGGGCCTTGGCCGGCTGAGGGGAGGACGCCTGTTGGGTGTTGCGCGGCGCACCCCTGCTGTTGGCAGGCAGCTTGCTCCCCCTGGAGTAGCTGGGGTCCTCCTGCATCTGCCGGTTGGCGTCAGCCTGCTCGTCCGCGATGCGGAGGAGCTCCTACACGCGAGCATGCTGGCGGGCTCGCTCGTCGCCCTCCAGACTGGGTAGTTCTTCTGCCGCGGCTCGTGCCGCACGCAGGTTCTTGATGGGCGTGCTGTAGGTGGGCCAGATGAGGGCGGGTGCGGGATTCGGCTCCCCATCCTTTTCCATCCTACCGCCTAGCTCGCCGCCCTGGCGCCGCACCTGGCCGCGCCGGCTTGGTTCCGCGGTAGCCGGAGTGAAACCGTGTATGCGGTCGTACTCACGCCGGGTGATCTCGAGTTGCTTGCGGGCTGCCGCCAGCTCCATGGGCTCATGGAGGAGGACCTGTCTCTCCATGGTGAAGTTGGCCTCCGCTTCCTCCGGGTTATCCCCGAGGTTAACCGGCGTCAGGAGCCGATTAATGGCATCCTCTACCGGGTTCCGAGGCTGCGGGGGAGCGGAAGTTCCGACCTTGTCCACGCCTCGCTCCCACGGCTGGCGGGGATGAGAGCTGGAGCCAGCCATCATGACCTCCACGCCACAGGATGCAGCGGAAGCGCTACCGCCGGGATGCGGCAGCTCCGGGACAGAGACGATTTCCCTAGGGAAACGCTCTAGAATGGTGGCGACATAGACAAGGAGGTCACCGAATAGCAGGACGGTTCCATTCAATGGGAAGGAGGTTCCAGCGAAGCAGGAGGCGTGGTCGATGATGCAGTTGAATTTGCCGAGCGTGAGCACCAGGCCGGAGGCCACGCGCTCACCGGCTGAAGTGCAGGGTCCCGTGCGGAACGTGACTCCGGTCGAAGCCATCTTGCCCCATGGTGGGCGCCAACTGTCATTGTATTGGGAACGGCAGTACCTGAAGAGGTTAGATAGAGGTGAGGGGACTAGCAGGGAAGCCAACGACGGCGCCCGCAGGCGTGATTGGATACAAGCAAGCGTAACTGGACGCAGGAAGTACACAGGTTCGGAGCCCTCGTTGTGAGGTAAAGCTCCTACTCCTGCCGGATCAGGCTATGTGGGATATACGAATAAGTGCTCCTCGAGCTGTATTCACTAGCTACTGCCTTAAATGCTATGAGACCAACCCTTTCTACTGAGGCCTTGCCTCTCATTATATAGGCAGAGAGGCAAAGGTCTCACTGGCTAATCCAACTAGCGGGCCCCAAGGCGGGTCCCAGCCGGCTAGTCATCTACAGTATCCAGTATGGCATGTCACGTCGGAGTGTGAGCGGTATGGCTGTCGTGGGCACAGTGGATGCCGTGCGAGCCCATCGTCAGCATTGGGCCACTATTCCCGCGTCATCCCCGCAAAGTCTTCGGTATGGCCAGGTAGTTGTCAGTCTTGTCGTCGTACAGGGTGTACCGTGCACTGATACGCACGTCCTCCTATCTCGCTGATTGGTTCCGGCTACGTTACCATAGTCGGCTACTTCCCACTGACCCGGCTATCATGCGATAGCCGTCCCGGCTTGCCTTGTCTGGCTGTGTTTGGCCAGCCGGACACCATCCGACTCTCTTGTTTCTTGTCCGGTTGGGGTACCTAGGGATCGTCCCCCCGACAAGGGCGGTATGTCGATGATGTATGCATTGTTGTTGATCCTCTTGAGGACTTTGAAGGGACCATCTCCCTTGGCTTGAGCTTGGAGCCGCGATCCTTGGGAAGTAGTCTTTGCTTAAGTGTATCCACACGAGGTCACCTTCTTAGAAAATCATCTCTTTCTTGCTCTTGTTTAGCCTTTAAGCTTGGGAAGCACTTATTGTTCGATAGTAGCTCTTGTGTCTTTGTGTAGTTTCTTCATGGCTTGGGCGCGCTTGTCGACATCCATGTTGATGCGCTCGTGGAGAGGAAGTGGTAGGATGTCGAGCGGGGTGAGAGGCTCGAAACCGTAGACGGTCATGAAAGGGCTCTTCATTGTTGTAGAATGTTTGGCTCGATTGTACGCGAACTTGGCATGGAGAATGCATTCCACCCAATCCTTTAAGTTTTTCTTGATCAACAGACAAAGCGGAGTGCCAAGGCTTCAGTTGACAACCTTAGTTTGGCCATCGGTTTGCGGATGCAAAGAAGACAGGAAGAGGATCTTGACGCCGAGCTTGGCCATGAGTGTCTTACGCAAGTAGCTCATGAATTTGACATCGTGGACGGAGACGATTGTCGTGGGAATGGCCACGGCGGTCACTACCAAGGGAAGCGATTGCTACGATTCAGGGCAAGAGCGAGTCGCCATCCGCGGAACGAGATTGGAAGAAAACACAAGGGTTTACCTAGGTTCGCCCCTATAGGATAAAGACCTACTTCCTACTAGATGGTATTATTGGTGAGCAGATTACAAGATCGGTGAGCTCGGCGGCTGGGTAGCGAGTCGCTTGGATGGGGTAGCTAATAGGACATAAGTACAATGAGAGCCCTAGGGTTTATATATAGTCACCTCGCTAGGGTTTACAGGATTACAACCGAATCAATCTAGGTTTCGGAGGATTTGACCTAATCCAACTAGGCCTAACTATGGTCTTGGACCTCCACCTTTAGTCGCTGGGCTTCATCCGAAAGACCTTTCCAGTCGCCGCACTAGCAGGCCCACTCGTTGTGGTCCTGGGCTAGTTGTATCTCCCTTCTAGGCATAGCTCGATTGGCATATCCCCATCAGTAGTCCCCGGGTGCGTCAGGGGTTCGGCGAAGGTGTCGACTTGGTAGTCAGAGTACACGAGTTCGAGTGGACACTAGTCGATTGGAACGGGCAAGTGAGTGGAGCATGCGAGTCAGTGGCAGCTTTTGGCAGAAGTTTGACCGTCAGTTTTGGTCAAACTAGCTGTTGGGTAACTCCTAATTATAACCTCGGTGGAATTACCACGAGGTAACGGCCAGTTCGCAATCAGCGGGCGGCACCGCTATAAAAGGCGAGCTGTAGAGGGATGTACGGATCCTTCCTCCATGCTCCCCATTCTTCTCATTTATTCTTCTCCGTGCGAGCATCTCACCTAGATTCTAGATTACGCGAGTCCGTGCCAATGGCGCCTGCATGGTCAAAGTCCAAGTGCTCCACACTGCTCCTGCAGTCCTTCCAGGACACAGGAATCCTCGTGAAGGGGCAGTGGTGAGTCCTTCCCGCGGGTGAGAGCGAGGCCAAACCAAGACCCAAGGAATTGATTTCCTTTGTCAGCCATCTAGACCATGGGTTACGGTTCCACATCTTCGTCTTTTTCAGGCGATTTCTTCACTTCTACCAAATAAAGCCCACCAGTCTAGGGTCGCATAGCATAGAGCAGTTTGCGGTCTTCGTCGCCTTCTATGAGATTTACCTCGGATACCGCCCCTACATCCCGCCCTGGCTCGAGCTGTTCCATATCTAGGCCAGCCACAAGAGGAAGGGCGGGCTTCTGCTGGCTGCTAGCGGCATCACCTTCCAGGTGAAGCCTGGCGCCAGCTTCTTCAAGCTACTGCTACTGAAGAAGGCAGCCAACAAATGGAAGAAATGGTGGTTATACGTCAAGGAAACCACCCCTGTCGGGGTGGTGGTGAGCCTAGTGTACACCACAGAGTGGAGAAATCCACGGTTGTTGTCAGTACACAAGCTTCCCAAGGGCCATAAGGAAGTTGTGGATGAGATGCGGACTGGCATGTCCGAGATCGAGGAGGAGGGGTTGAAAAGGATCAACCTCTTCAATTGCTGGCTCAGGTGGCGACTGGTGCCGCTCACCAGTCGGGCTAGCTAGATGTACAAATAAAGTGGGCGATCCGACCCTTCTAGGTTGAGCCTAGATTTCTGGTTCATGGAGGATTACTCCGCGGCTCTAAAGAAGATCACAGAGGCGACCTTCAGCGACCTCCAGGAGGGCCTCGCCCCATATAGGCCAAGCAGCAAACCTGCCCCTCTAGTAAGTTTCCCCTTTTATTTTGCAGACGTTGCCTTTGTCAGTCTTGTTTTCAAGTCGCTTATCCAACTCGCACGTTTTCCTTTCTTTGTAGACCTTCCAGGTTCTAGAGCATTGGCTTCCCCCACTAGACGAGGAGTTGCTAGAGAAGCTCCTTGATGAAGAGGAGGGGGGAAAATATGATGGGTCGAAGGAGGTCGCTGAGGAATATGAACCTATCTCCGTGTCGCGGAAGACTCGTGGCCATTAGAACCACGAGATCAAGGCTAGCCGCAGCCTCGAGGAACTTGACAGTGACGTGGAGAGCATCGATGAGCAGAACTCCAAACGGGTGGGTACCCCGGTCAACGCCGCCCCAAAGACGAAGCCTCCAGTGTAGGCAGTGACCAAACCAGTAGCGGTGTTCGATTCATAGGAGGAGGCCAAAGAGGCAGCACCGGTGCTGAGTATGGTGACCGGGTCAGAGGACCCAACACCGATGATTGGAGTGAAGGCTGCACCGGTGGCAAAGGGGTCGGAAGCTCCAGCAACAGCGAAGGCATCGGAGGCCCCGACAACAATGAAGACGTCAGAGGCCCTGACAGCGAAGGCGTCGGAGGCCCAAACAATAGTCTTTGGGTTGACGAAGAAGCCTGTGGGGTCGTCCAAACCGCGATGTCAAGCTAGCCTGTTGGATGTGGGACTGACACGCGCAATCGGCCTTGAGCTGGAGAAGCCAGCGCACATCACTACGGGTCTGCATGTTATCCCGGTCACCAAGTAAGCATCTTTATCTTGTGATCTTGAATGATTATATCACTCGCTGGAATTTCTGATTAATTAACTATTCTGAACTCGCAATATCAAACCAAAGAGGATAACTCGGGCGAACATGTGCAAGATTACCTCGAGCCGCGTCGAGGAGGTAGAAGACCCTTCCAAGAAGAGGAAGGGCAAAACTGGTGAAGCGTCCGAGCTCACCACCAAGAAGCAGAAGAAGGTAGACCTCGACCCGACAGGCGAGGTGCCCGCATTGTCGTCCACAAAGAAAGGTTCGCGGACCTAGAGGTTAAAGCGGAAGGTGCCGACACGACCGAGGAGATGTTGGTGGCATCCTCGTCTACAGCAGCCAAACCTACGACATTTCCGTGCTTCCTTGCAAAGGGAGCATCCACAGTCGCCCAGGCGTAGTCACTGTTGGTGGCCGAAATCATCGACATCAACGATGTCCTAATGGCGCAGGGGACCTAGGGAGCGGCACCGATGGGAGCGATCAAGCTCCACTGCTCGCTCGGTCAGGCACTACAGGTATGCCAGTCCCCAAGGCTCTAGTTGCTAAGTAGTAGTGACTGGAGGCTTTTTGGTCTATTATTTTTCTCGAATGCCCCGTCCCTGAGGGTCGGGTTGCCGAAAAGCGACGGCCCGACACTTGCAATTTTCACGAGTCCCCAGTCCCCGAGGGTCGGGTCACTGGTTAGCAGTGAGTCGGCACTTGTACGTTTTGTTGACCGTACTCTTTGTACTACAACGAGATTCAAATGACCAGTGAGTAGAGTTTGAGCGGATCTAGCATGACTACCAGGTGGTGACCCAGGCGATTAACCATCTACGAGCTGCTGTGAGTGAGTCACTTTTCATTTCTAAAGTGTCGGTCTGTGTGTTTGAATTCAGCGTGTAATTGACTGTTTTTGGTGTGCATGTAATCACGCCTCTGTGCTTGCCAAGGCCCGCGAGGGTTATGTGCCAATGTCTGAACTGGAGGCCACAAAGGCGATTGCTGCCGCTGTGGAGGAGAAGGCCAAGGTGGCGCTGCCTAGGCGAAGAAAGCCAAGTCCATGTTGGCGAAGTCATAGAAGGACCGCAAGGCCTCCGATTCCATCATTGTGGACTTGCAATCGAAGTTCTCCGACTTGGAGACGTATGTCATTAACAACTGTCGCCGACTCCTTGGTGAGTTCCTTTTCTTCCTTGGTTTTCATTTGGTCTCCAATTGTATGAGTCCCCAAGCGACTGAATTTCTGAATCAATCACGTGTACTGACGCTTTGCAGACATGATAGGTTCAAGGGATCCAGCGATGCACCGGTACGAGGCCAAGTACTACATTAAGGCGGTGCTTGAGAATGTGTCGGCATCGGTGATGTGCATGCGGGACATCCTCCAGGATATCTCGCCCACCGAAGTGATCCACAAGGGCTTCGCCAAGGTATGGAACTGCTTGGAGGAGGTGCCAACTATTGTCGAGTCGATGATGCGCTCCGTGTTTTGCTGCGAGGCGACTGCTGCATTGAGCCTTGGCCTGACGCACTTCCCCGAGGACTTCGAGCTTGACGATGTTACCAGCGGTTATCCTTCGCTGACAGGGGTTGTTTAGATCACGGACATGCTGGCCCTTAATGCAAAGGCCGCTCCTTACGCGAAGCATACCTTGGCGATCAGCGACCTTCTCCCCTATCAGGAGAGTCAGGTCACCACTCGAGATAAGCCACCGAAGCACCATGACTTGAAGTCAGAGCGTCCTTTCCAGTGGGCTTCGTCAGGGTCAAAGGCATAGAGGGGGAGAATATCATTTTGCGGCCCGAAAGTTGGGGCGCCCAGGAAACGCGGTACCCAAGTTCCCTGAAATCAGCCAGGATGACTACAGTTGGTGTGCCAAATACTCAGAGGGTCTTCTTCGGCACGAATTCAACTTTACGTTTCAATACAAAAAAATCAGGCTAATGGCCGTCAAGTTGGGCCCCCCTGTCAGTTCTCGCTGTTATGTCGCTCCCATCGCTTAGGCGGGGTGGCTGTCACGTAGGCTTGTAGTGTTGGCACAGTGGATACGACAACACCCCTGCTCAGTGTATTGACGTGACAAAACAGGGCACATGTATCGGCGTTATAATTATTTTTTGTTTACTCAGAAGCTGGAACGACCACTGCCACGTGTCTCTCCTTGGACTTCTGTCCCCGTCGTTAACCACTACCATAAAAGTGCATTGATGGTTCCACCATTCCCCTGCCTCGCAGAAACCACACTTCTTCTTCCTGTTATCTATCTTCTTCCCGTCTTCTCCTTGCCACCATGGAAGGTTGTCGCACTCTAGAGACAAGCTTCACTACCCATGAAAATAAGAAGATAGACATTGTCTACACCAATGAGGAGGAGACAGTGGTGCGTGTCCTAAGGATGTATGAGGGTTGGCTTGAGAAAGACGAGGACAAGTTTGTTGGATTGGACCTCGAGTACGCCCCGGATCACCCATATGAAGGGAGTGAAGTCGCCGTCGTTCAACTGGCCATGATGAAACACGTCCTCGTCTACCACCTCTCCCGGTTTGTAGATCTGCTCTTTGTAGCTAACCGCTTTTAGGGTTTTATCCTCTTGTTCTTTATCCATTTGCTCATCTTGCAACTACTGGATTTTATTTAGGACCAAATAAATTATGACAAGACAATGTTGAGAGTCTCGATCTTATATTTACTAAAATTTTCAAAATTATATTCAGATGATGATCTTGCATTGACAAAATATTTGTAGTTACAAATTTTGGTGATGACAAACTACATACTTTTAGGACTGACAGGAAATGTCCGACGCTGCGCTAGTTCCTTGTAGAAAAGGGAATTGTTTTCTGCACTATCGACAATACAACTGATTTTTTGAAATTTTATCGAGAGGGAATTATAATTCCTGCGCATAACTGGATCGATATTCAGCGTCTTGTTAAGGCCCTAGGGGGCTCGAGGAAGGATGGAATGGCATCACTCGCAACTAGAATCCTCGATGAGTCGTACGACAGAATGAAGGAAGATTTCCCCACGGATAGGCACGATTTCTGGGACGAGTGGCCGTTGTCTGATATAAACCTGAAGTATGTAGCCATAGATTCTTACGTGACCTACCAGTTGTACAAGAAGATCCATTTTTTCTATGTTACCTCGTGTTTTGCCCTATTTGCAAGAGGGAAGACAAGCTTAGGGGAGCCCTTTGTAGAAAATGCAGAATAGCTGAGTTTGAAGCTGCATATGCAAAGGAAATGACTGCATCTGAAACAGCTGACAGAGAGGCTACAGAAGCAACTGAAAGAGAGCTTGCAGCTGAAGTAGAAGCAACTGACAGAGAGGTTGCAGCTGAAGCAGTAAACAGAGAGGCAACATCTTCTAGCAGCAACAATCAGGCATGTGATGCATCGCTAATTCTGCCGCAGGATGCTAAAGATAGGGAAGCCAAGTCAAATCCCAGGTGGGACGTACTTGCATTCCGTGAGCTATGGAGGGCCAATAATGTAAGATCCACCTGGAATGATCGCAGTTGGTCGCCTAGGAACAATGGCAAGCGCCTCAAGTGGTCTGATGAGAAGTGAATTAAATTTTACTTCTTAGTGTTAAGTTTCTATTTTGTTGAACTCAGTTATCTTATCAAGATGTCTAGCACCTCAAGTGAGAGTAGTAAAATAAATTTAACCCTCTTTGTGTTATGTTTATGTATGTGTCTTGTAACTTGTCAAGATGGTAGCTCGTTAACTGGTAGTTTGAAAGAGTACCCTTTTCCTCTCTCGCTAAATAGATATGTTTCATTTTGCCCAAATTGGTAGCAAATCTAGAAAAGATTCTCTATTCGATAATCCGTTCCCTTTTGGACCTCTTTTTGCCTCCGATCAGGTAGAAAATCTAGAGCAGCAAATCACACTAGGCAGAATACATTCATTCAGAAAACAAACAAATGTAGATATAGCTATGTGCGGCTAAATAGGATATAGCAATAGAAAGTAGGTTGCTTAATGAGATTCGATGCATTCAGTCAGAAATAGGATATAGCTAGAAAGAAGCTGCTTAGCAGCAGCAGCAGCCGCCACAGCTGCAAGCGCATCCTCCAAGTGCCTGCGCCTCCGCCTCCTCCCTCCGGCGCTTCGTCCACTTCTTTCTGCCCAGTCCCTTGATCTTGGGGGCCTTGGGCCTGAATGGAGGCATGAGACCCTCTTTGATGGCCACCCGCTGGAGGATCCACCAGTGTCAATGCATGTTTGTTCTTTTCACAAACCACACATGGATCCACTAGTGTCATTGCATGTGTGTTCTTCCCACGAACCACAGCCAGTGTCATTGCATGTTTGTTCTTCTCACAAACCACATAAGGATCCACCAGTGTCATTGCATGCATGTTCTTTCCACAAACCACACATGGATCCACCAGTGTCATTGGATGTGTGTTCTTTTCATGAACCACACCCAGTGCCATTTCATGTATGTTATTTTCATGAACCACACATGGATCCACTAATGTCATTGCATGTGTGTTCTTCTCATGAACCACAGCCAGTGTCATTGCATGTTTGTTCCTCTAAACAAACCACACATGGATCCACCTGGTGTGATTGAATGTCTATTCTTTTCACAAACCACACCTGGATCCACAAGTGTCATTGCATGTGTGTTCTTTTCATGAACCATAGCTGGAGTCATTGCATGCCAGTTCTTCTCACAAACCACATAAGGATCCACCAGTGTCATCGCATGTGTGTTCTTTTCATCAACCATAGCTAGAGTCATTGCATGTCTGTTCCTCTAAACAAACCAAACATGGATCCACCTAGTGTGATTCCATGTCTGTTCTTTCCACAAACCACACATGGATCCACCTAGTGTGATTACATGTCTGTTCTTTCCACAAACCACACATGGATCCACCTAGTTTGATTTCATGTATGTTCTTTTCACAAACCACACATGGATCCACCAATGTCATTGCATGTGTGTTCTTCTCATGAACCACAGCCAGTGTCATTGCATGTTTGTTCTTCTCACAAAGCACATAAGGATCCACCAGTGTCATTACATGTCTGTTCTTTCCACAAACCACACATGGATCCAAAAGTGTCATTGGATGTGTGTTCTTTTCATGAACCACATTTAGTGTGATTGCATGTCTGTGCTTTCCACAAACCACATATGGATCCACCAGTACCATTGCATGTATGTTCTTTTCATGAACCACACCTAGTGTCATTGCATGTTTGTTCCTCTAAACAAACCACATATGGATCCACGTAGTGTGATTGCATGTCTGTTTTTTTCACAAACCACACATGGATCCACCAGCGTCATTGCATTTGTGTTCTTTTCATGAACCATAGCTAGAGTCATTGCATGTGTGTTCTTCTAAACAAACCCCATAAGGATCCACCAGTGTCATTGCATGTCTATTCTTCTCATTAACCACACATGGATCGACCAGTGGCATTGCATGTGTGTTCTTTTCATGAACCCTAGCTAGAGTCATTGTATGTCTATTCTTTCCACAAACCACACATGGATCTACCTAGTGTGATTGCATGTCTGTTATTTTCACAAACCACACATGGATCCACCAGTGTCATTGCATGTGTGTTCTTCTCATGAACCACAGCCAGTGTCATTGCATGTCTGTTCTTCTCACAAACCACATAAGGATCCACCAGTGTCATTGGATGTGTGTTCTTCTCATGAAACACACATGCATCCACCAATGTCATTGCATGTTTCTTCTTTTCATTAACCACAGCTAGTCATTGCATGTCTGTTCTTTCCACAAACCACACATGGATCCACCTAGTGTGATTGCATGTGTGTTCTTTTCACAAACCACACATGGATCCACTAGTGCCATTGCATGTGTGTTCTTTTCATGAACCACACATGGATCCACCAGTGTCATTGCTTGTGTGTTCTTCTCATGAACCACATCTAGTGTCATTGCATGTGTGTTCCTCTAAACAAACCACACATGGATCCACCTAGTGTGAGTACATGTCTGTTCTCTTCACAAACCACACATGGATCCACCAGTGTCATTGCATGTGTGTTCTTTTCATGAACCATAGCTAGAGTCATTGCATGCCAGTTCTTCTCACGAACCACATAAGGTTCCACCAGTGTCATTGCATGTGTGTTCTTTTCATGAACCCTAGCTAGAGTAATTGCATGTATGTTCCTCTAAACAAACCACACATGGATCCACCTAATGTCATTGCATGTCTGTTTAGTTCACAACCCATACCTAGTGTCATTGCATATCTGTTCCTCTAAAGAAACCACACATGGATCCACCTAGTGTGATTGCATGTTTGTTCTTCTTCACAAACCACACATGGATCCACCAGTGTAATTGCAGGTGTGTTCTTTTCATGAACCACAGCTAGAGTCATTGCATGTGTGTTCTTCTAAACAAACCACATAAGGATCCACCAGTGTCATTGCATGTATGTTCTTTTCATTTACCACACCCAGTTTCATTCCATCTCTATTCCTCTAAACAAACCACACATGGATCCACCTAGTGTCATTGCATGTCTATACTGTTCACCAACCACACCCAGTGTCATTGCATGTTTGTTCCTCTAAACAAACCACACATGGATCCACCTGGTGTGATTGCATGTGTGTTCTTCTCATGAACCACACATGGATCCACCAGTGTCATTTCATGTGTGTTCTTGTCATGAACCACACATGGATCCACTAGTGTCATTGCATGTGTGTTCTTCTCATGAACCACAGCCAGTGTCATTGCATGTCTATTCCTATAAATAAACCACACATGGATCCACCTAGTGTTATTACATGTCTATTATTTTCACAAACCACACATGGATCCACCAGTGTCATGGCATGTGTGTTCTTTTCATGAACCATAGCTAGAGTCATTGATGCTCGTTCTTCTCACAAACCACATAAGGATCCACCAGTGTCGTTGCATGTGTGTTCTTTTCATGAACCACATCTAGAGTCATTGCATGTCTGTTCCTCTAAACAAACCACACATGGATCCACCTAGTGTGATTGCATGTTTGTTCTTCTTCACAAACCACACATAGATCCACCAGTGTCACTACATGTGTGTTCTTTTCATGAACCACAGCTAGAGTCATTGCATGTGTGTTCTTCTAAACAAACCACATAAGGATCCACCAGTGTCATTGCATGTATGTTCTTTTCATGAACCACACCCAGTGTCATTGCATGTTTGTTCCTCTAAACAAACCACACATGGATCCACCTAGTGTCATTGCATGTATGTTCTGTTCACAAACCACACAGTGTCATTGCATGTATGTTCCTCTAAACAAACCACACATGGATCTACCTAGTGTGATTGCATGTTTGTTCTTTTAACAAACCACACATGGATCCACCAGTGTCATTGCATGTGTGTTCTTTTCATGAACCACAGCTAGAGTCATTGCATGTGTGTTCTTCTAAACAAACCACATAAGGATCCACCAGTGTCATTGCATGTATGTTCTTTTCATGAACCACACCCAGTGTCATTGCATGTTTGTTCCTCTAAACAAACCACACATGGATCCACCTAGTGTCATTGCATGTATGTTCTGTTCACAAACCACATATGGATCCACCTAGTGTGATTGCATGTCTATTCTTTTCACAAACCACACATGGATCCACCAGTGTATTTGCATGTGTGTTCTTTTCTTGAACCACATAAGGATCCATAGTGTCATTGCATGTCTGTTCTTTCCACAAACCACACATGGATCCACTAGTGTCATTGGATGTGTCTTCTTTTCATGAACCACACCTAGTGTGATTGCATGTCTGTGCTTTCCACAAACCACACATGGATCCACCAGTATCATTGCATGTTTGCTCTTTTCATGACCGACACCTAGTGTCATTGCATGACTGTTCCTCTAAACAAACCACACATGGATCCACCTAGTGTGATTGCATGTCTGTTATTTTCACAAACCACACGTGGATCCACCAGTGTCATTGCATGTGTGTTCTATTCATGAACCACAGCTAGAGTCATTGCATGTGTGTTCTTCTAAACAAACCACATAAGGATCCACCCAGTGTCATTGCATGTCCGTTATTTCCATGAACGATACCTAGTGTCATTGCATGTCTATTCCTCTAAACAAACCACACATGGATCCACCTAGTGTGATTGCACGTTTGTTCTTTTCACAAACCACACATGGATCCACCAGTGTCATTGCATCTGTGTTATTTTCATGAACCACAGCTAGAGTCATTGCATGTGTGTTCTTCTAAACAAACCACATAAGGATCCACCCAGTGTCATTCCATGTCTATTCTTTTCATGAACCACACCCAGTGGCATTGCATGTATGTTCCTCTAAACAAACCACACATGGATCCACCTAGTCTGATTGCATGCTTGTTATTTTCACAAACCACACATGGATCCACCAGTGTCATTGCATGTGTGTTCTTTTCATGAACCATAGTTGGAGTCATTGCATGTGTGTTCTTCTAAACAAACCACACATGGATCCACAACTTGAGTCATTGCATGTGTGTTCTTCTAAACAAACCACATATGGATCCACCTAGTGTGATTACATGTCTCTTCTTTTCATAAACCACACATGGATCCACAAGTGTCATTGCATGTTTGTTATTTGCATGAACCATAGCTAGAGTCATTGCATACCAGTTCTTCTCACAAACCACATAAGGATCCACCAGTGTCATTGCATGTCTGTTCATTTCATGAACCACACCCAGTGTCATTGCATGTGTGTTCTTCTCATGAACCACACATGGATCCACTAGTGTCGTTGCATGTGTTTTCTTTTCATGAACCACAACTAGAGTCATTGCATGTGTGTTCTTCTCACAAACCACACATGGATCCACTAGTGTCATTGCATGTGTGTTCTTCTCATGAACCACAGCCAGTTTCATTGCATGTTTATTCCTCTAAACAAACCACACATGGATCTACCTAGTGTGATTACATGTCTGTTCTTTTCACAAACCACATAAGGATCCACCAGTGTCATTGCATGTTTGTTCTTCTAAACAAACCACATAAGGATCCACCAGTGTCATTGTATGTGTGTTCTTTTCATGAACCACGACTAGAGTCATTGCATGTGTGTTCTTCTAAACAAACCACACATGGATCCACAACTAGAGCCATTGCATGTGAGTTCTTCTAAACAAACCACATATGGATCCACCTAGTGTGATTACATGTTTCTTCTTTTCATAAACCACACATGGATCCACCAGTGTCATTTCATGTGTGTTCTTTTCATGAACCATAGCTAGAGTCATTGCATGCCAGTTCTTCTCACAAACCACATAAGGATCCACCAGTGTCATTGCATGTCTGTTCTTGTCATGAACCACACCCAGTGTCATTGCATGCGTGTTCTTCTCATGAACCACACATGGATCCACCAGTGTCATTGCATGTGTGTTCTTTTCATGAACCACAGCTAGAGTCATTGCATGTGTGTTCTTCTCACAAACCACACATGGATCCACCAGTGTCATTGCATGTGTGTTCTTCTCATGAACCACAGCCAGTGTCATTGCATGTCTGTTCTTCTCTCAAACCACATAAGGATCCACCAGTGTCATTGGATGTGTGTTCTACTCATGAACACATGGATCCACCAGTGTCATTGCTTGTCTATTCTTTTCATGAACCACATCTAGATTCATTGCATGTCTGTTCTTTCCACAAACCACATATGGATCCACCAGTGTCATTGCATGTATGTTCTTTTCATGAACCATAGTGTCATTGGATGTGTGTTCTTTTCATGAACCACACCCAGTGCCATTGGATGTGTGTTCTTTTCATGAACCACACCCAGTGTCATTGGATGTGTGTTCTTCTGACAAACCACACATGGATCCACCAGTGTCATTGCATGTGTGTTCTTTTCATGAACCACACATGGATCCACCCAGTGTGATTGCATGTCTGTTCTTTTCACAAACCACATATGGATCCACCATTGTCATTGCATGTCTATTCTTTTCATGAACCACACCCAGTGTCATTGCATGTTTGTTCCTCTCATAAACCACATATGGATCCTAAGCTTAGGAGAGCCCTAACCTTAGCCCCCCAATGGGTGGTCCTTAGACCGAGTCTTCTAGAAGGCACGCCCTAACACAGTTGTTCTGCTTGACGATTGTTACATACCATTCGATCGGTGCGCTTGGGCGATTGGGATGGTCTTCGTGAGAGCGATCCGCGAGTAGGCTGTACTGTGTCATGATTGGCCACGCTTGCTCTAGACAAACTGGCAACACCAGGCGCTCCCTTGTTGTGAGTGTCACGACTCACGAGTTGAGAGGGCCATATCCCAGTGTCACGTCCCAATTACTTCTCTTCCTCTATGTACTTCTCTTCCTTCCCCTCGAATCCACTTTCCCCACTTCACTCCCATCTTGCCGTAGCCGCTAGCCGATGGCGCCTCCATCCCAATCCCCTCTCCGGTAGCCACCCCCTCCCCTCTCTCCATGGGTTCAAGGGAGACGGCGAGGAAACGCGTCGTGACGACAGGGACGGTGATTTCGATGTGAGTCGTCTCATCTCTATCTCTATCATATGTGGCCAGTTATCTATTTTTTGAGCTAGATCTACTCTGTTTACTCATGCGCATATGATGTGTTAGGCCAACCAGACGATGTATGACTCTGACTATCATGGTTTAGTGGATGAAAACAGTCCTCCCCTATGTAAACATGGACATGTGCCCGCTAAATTTGTAGCGTGCGAAGGACGAAACGCAGGAAGGAGGTTTCTACGGTGTCAAGGACATCGTGCAATGATGCAAGGCAGAAGTTGTGGTGTTGTCAAATGGGTAGACCCAGAGTGGCCCAAATCGATGCAGAAAACGCTAAACAAACTATGGGATATGACAGTTGAGTTGAAAGTATCCATAGTCAGCTCACTTCTTAACAGTGTTGAGATGAAGCTATGGGACCCAGTTGACACAACCAAGCTTAACCGAGATCTCAGGAGGGTGCAAGACAATATTAGCAAAGTCGAGAAGGAGAGGGACATGGCATTGGCCCTGAAGGCTAAAGCAGAGCAAGAACTGACTCAAGCAAGGAATGATCTTCACCAGGCCAAAGTCCTGCGGTGCACAACTATGAGTATTGACAAGTGCATGAGGAAAAATACAGAGAAACAATTGAAGCTGTGCAAGGAAGATGCTTAAAGGAAGGAGCAGATGAATCGATCCTTGCTCTCGCAGGAAGATGCGCATCGGGATAAGATTAGGAAGATCAAGGAGATGTGTGATAACTAGTTCTATTTATGTTGAGCTATGTGCCTTTTTAAGTTGTAATAGTAGTACTTGTTGACCTAGCGGTCTGAACTAGTGGTCCCAGAGTCTTAGGAGGAAAAAAATTGCTCTTCCGTTAGTCTGTCTTAACCCTGCATCACTTCCTTTTGTCTGATCATGGTGGTATTCTTACATTGGTGGTTTGTTTTAACATAATCTACGTGGATTGTGCTGCATGCAAATGGCACAGCCACAATTTATAAAGTGGAAGCACGTACATCTGGCTAATGGAGATCCCGGACCTTCGCCAGATGTAGGGGATGCAGGAGCAGGGAGGCGGTGAGATAGACGGGCTCAAGCATCTAGGCATTATCGGTTGCCATTGTTGTTTATCTTGCCACGTCGTTGTGCAACATGTGAAATAAGTTGCTGCTTTGTGGAGTGTGGCAGCTTAATTAAATTATTTCTGTGCCAATTACATTCCGTTGTATTTGGAGACCTCCTGCCCCTCAACAATCTTGGAACCGGTGCTGCGTGTTTTCAGATAGTAGTGACACAATCACAATTTTGGATTCAACTACTGACTCGGGTGTTTCCAAATCGTAAGTCGCAGTACATTTTACTCAGAGAACGTGGGTAGATTGTTTCGCCCAGCAACAGGCCACACACAGAGCTCCAGAAGATAACAGAATTACATATATAGGTTCAAGTTCAACACATTACTATGCATCTTCATTGCCAGCAGCCTTCTTTCGCAGCCTGGGTGCCAAGCCTTAACGTCCACTGGCTTCTTCATTTCCAGCCTTCTTCCTCTTCCTCGGTGCTAATTTTCTTAGCTTCACGTACTCTGCATCGCTGGGACAATGGGCACCAGAATCGTGTCTAGCATCATCTTTCCACTCGTTTTTAATTTCTTCGGGCAGCAAAATGACTGAACTGGTAGTCATGTTTCTAACCTTGTGGCGCTTCCTGTCAAAGAAACAAGACTATTGCATAACTTCCCAATATCTACAGAGTAAATAAAACAAAAATTACAATTCAGCACAAACATGCGAACCCCAAGAGACTTTTGCTTACCAGGAGCTAATTGGGTTCGAGCAACCACCCTGTCCAAGAATAGTAGGGTGACTCCCAGTTGCAGCAGCTTCCACATCCAGTACATCACAATTCAGCTCAAACATGTAAGCCGAAGCATACCTTTTCATCAACCCAATTAGCTGACTATCACACGTTACAGGAACCATGATGCCACGTTCATCCATGAAGCTGAACTTTGCAGTCTGCTTTGTCCATAATTCATCATGATTACGCAGAGCAGCAACCATACTAGATATAGTGCAGATCTGTGCAGGCGCTTCTTCCATCGTGATACAATGGTGTCCATACCACTTGCCCTTAGAGTCGTACCTGAAGGGGACTACCGTAGCCAGTGTCATTGCATGTCTTTTCTTCCCACAAACCACATAAGGATCCACCAGTGTCATTGGATGTGTGTTCTTCTCATGAACCACACATGGATCCACCAGTGTCATTGCATTTCTGTTCTTTTCATGAACCACAGCTAGAGTCATTTCATGTTTGTTCTTTCCACAAACCACATATGGATCCACTAGTGTCATTGCATGTGTGTTCTTTTCATGAACCACAGCTAGATTCATTGCATGCTAGTTCTTCTCACAAACCACATAAGGATCCACCAGTGTCGTTGCATGTATGTTCTTCTCATGAACCACACCTAGTGTCATTGCATGTGTGTTCTTCTCATGAACCACACATGGATACACCAGCGTCATTGCATGTGTGTTCTTTTCATGCACCACACCCACTGTCATTGCATGTCTGTTCTTTTCACAAACCACACATGGATCCACCAGTGTCATTGCATGTGTGTTCTTTTCATGAACCACAGCTAGAGTGATTGCATGTGTGTTCTTCTAAACAAACCACGTAAGGATCCACCAGTGTCATTGCATGTATGTTCTTTTCATGAACCACACCCAGTGTCATTGCATGTATGTTCCTCTAAACAAACCACACATGGATCCACCTAGTCCTTGCTGATAGATGGCGGTACGGGAGCGAGCCAGGTCACGTGCTTCATCGAGTAGGTTGACCCTGTTTTGATAGGCGACTTTGTTGTCCTCGTCCATGTAGTGAACGACTCCAGGTGAGTCATGCTCAAGGTCAGTCGGCATAACGGCCTTTGCACCGTACACCATGAAGAAGAGGGTGAACCCTGTGGATCAGTTGATAGAGGAGCGAATGCTCCATAGCATGGAGGGGAGCTCTTTGACCCAGCATCCTGCCGTTTGCTCGAGGGGGACCTATAGTCTCGGCTTGAGGCCGTGGAGGATGCTCTGATTGGCGCGCTCGGTTTGGCCATTCGACTCTGGGTGGGCGACTGAGGCGAGGTCAAGTCGGATGTCGTGCTCCTCGCATAAATCATCCATGGCGCCGTTGGCGAAGTTGGTGCCGTTGTCGGTGATGATGTTGTGCGGGTAGCCGTACCGATAGATCAGCTTGCAGAGAAATTTGGTGGCAGTCTTGCCATCGCACTTCTTGATGGGATTTTCCTCAACCCACTTTGTGAACCTGTTGACTGCGACCAGGAGGTGGGTGTAGCCTGATAGTGCAGTCTTGAATTACCCCACCATGTCGATGCCCCAAATTGCGAATGGTCATGTAATGGGGATGGCCTTGAGAGCCAAACCAGGGATGTGCGTCTGGTTGGCATATTTCTATCACCCGACGTAGCACTGGACGATGTCGACAACATCGGCATACGCTGTGAGCCAGTAGAAGCCGTGGCACATGGCTTTAGCGACTAGCGACCTCGCGCCAGTGTGGTGGCCGCAGTCGCCAGCATGGATTTCCTGCAGGATCTTGCGACCTTCTTCTGGTTGGATGCAACATTGGTACACGCCTGTCATGCTGCTTTTGTGGAGCTCGTCGTTGATGATGACGAATGATTTGCAGCGACGCACAATCAGCCGTGCCTCAGTCTCGTCCTTGGGAAGGATCTTGTGCTCAAGGTAGGCGTGTAGGGCTCGGTCCAGTCGCTGGGTTCTATGACCATGGCGACTAGAGCGGACTCGGGTTATAGTGGGATCCCATGTCGATGTCCTTTGGAGGGGAGACCAATGGTTTCTCGGTGATGTCGAGGAAGACGCACAATGGCGGTATTTGGTAAGCCGACCGATGCGTGAGGGTGCATCGGCCTCTTCATTTTTCCGGCGATCGATCCACTCGATGGAGTAGCCGGCAAAATAGCCCCCAGCTGATCCACTGCATGGCGGTACGCTATCATGTTGGAGGCGACTGCATCATAGGTGCCAGCGACTTGTGCGGAAAAGAGGTCGGAGTCGCCATAGAATTTGAGGCGATTGATGTTCATCTCCTTGGTGAACTGCATGCCATGGAGGAGAGCCTCGTACTCGGCCTTGTTGTTGGTGCAGGGCGTGAAGTTGAGCTGCAACACGTATCAGAGCTTGTCGCCCTTGGGGGAGGTGAGAATTATCCCAGCCCCGACGCCATCCAAGTACTTGGATCCGTCGAAGTGTAGGGACCAGTAGTGGAGGTAGGGCAGCATCTCGGGCTGCTGCGTTTCTTCCTAGTCGGCAAGGAAGTCAGCTAGGGCTTGCGACTTGATAGCTTTGCACGGCTCATACTTGATGTTCTGGATGCTTATTTTGACGGCCCACTTGGCAACTCGCCCAGTTGCATCGTGATTGCGAGTGATTTCTTGCAGGCAGGCAGAGGAAACAACTGTGATGGGTGCTCCTAGAAGTAGTGAGGGACCCTCTGCAGGGCTCGGAAGACCGCATAGACCAGTTTCTTGTACTATGGTAACATTGCCTTGAGTTGGTGAGGACCTCGATGAGGTAGTAGACGGGGCGCACCTTACCCTCCTCGGGTCACTCAACGACCATCATGGCACTGATGACTTGATTGGAGGCCACGATGTAGACGAGCATTGGCTCCTTGTCCATAGGTGCGGCGAGTACTGGCGCCACAAGTAGCACCTCCTTCAGCGCCTTAAGTGCGCTGTCTGCCTCGCTGTCCCTGGCGAATGTGGGGTTCTTCCGCATCAACCGGTAGAGAGGCATTGCCTTCTCCCCGAGCCCTGGGATGAAGCGACTGAGAGCCACGACTCGCCCTGCTAGCTACTGGATGTCGTGTCGGTACTCGGGATTCCCGAGTCGCGCAATGGTGTTGATCTTGAAGGGGTTAGCTTCAATGCCTCGTTTGGAGACTACTTACCCCAGCAACTGACTGGTGGGCATGCCGAATATGCACTTCTCTGGGTTGAGCTTGATTTTGTACTTCCGCATTTTCATGAAAGTTTCAACCAGGTCACTCTGATAAGTCTACTTACCACCATGTCGTTGATGTAGACGTGGATGTTGCAGCCAATTTGGCTCGCTACGCACTCCTACATGCATCGGTGATAGGTCGCTCTGGCGTTCTTGAGGCTCAACGTCATCGCAGTGTAGTAGAATGTTCCGAACAGTGTGATGAAGGCCGTTTTCTCCTCATCCTCAACGGCCATTTTGATCTAATTGTAGCCGTAGAATGCATCGAGGAAGCATAGCGACTCGGACCCCACGGTCAAGTCGATGATCCGGTCGATGCGTGGGAGCACAAACTCCTCCTTTGGGTAGCTATTAAGGTTGGTGTAGTCGATACACATCCTCTAGGTGTTGTTCTTCTTCAATACAAGGACTGGATTAGCCACCCACTTGGAGTACTTGATGAGACGAATGAACCCTACGGCGAGTAGTCACTGCACCTCTTCGGTGAGTGCTCGACAGCGCTCTTCATTGAAGGGCCGTAATGACTGCTTGACAGGTCGCACCTTCGAGTCGACATTTAACTTTTTATCAGTGAGTTCCCTCGGGACACCAGGCATGTCATATGGCTTCCATGTGAAGATGTCCCAATTCTCACATAGGAACTCGATGAGCGTGATTTCCTATGCGGGACTCATGTTGGTTCCCACGGTTACCATCTGGCTTGAGTCTCCTGGAATGATCTCGATGGTGCGGGTGTGCATGGAGGCCTCGAACGTTGCTTGCACGGCGCTGGACAGAGTGGGCTTCTTCAGGATCATCGGGTCATCCTTGTCGATGCCACTCTCGTATTTCACGAGTTCGTCCATGTGGTTTGTTTCCTCGGTGATGACGGTGTCGACGAGCTTGGCGCCATTTTCCTCACCCTCCATGGCCATATCGGGGTCACCGTGGATAGTGATGATTCCGCGTGGTCCCGGGAGATTCATCATGTTGTACGCGTAGTGGGGGGCCACCATGAATTTGGCGAATGCCTGTCACCCCAGGATGCAGTGGTATGGGCTGCATAAGTTCACCATCTCGAAGACGATCCGCTTGGTGCGAAAATAGGTTGGTGTGCCAAAGGTGACTGCCAGCATAACCTTGCCAATTGGATATGCCTTCCGACCAGGGATGATGTCGTGGAAGGTTGTGAGGGTCGATTCGACCAGCGACTGTAAGAGTTGTGTCTCCTGAAGGTGTCCATGTATAGTATGTTGATGGAACTCCCAACATCCATCAACATTTTGTTGAGCCAGTAATCAGCCACTTTGGGCTTCATGACCAGCGCGACTCGCCCTAGGTACTCGATCCTGGGCGCGTGATCTTCACGACTCTAGGTGATGCTTTGCTCGGACCAATTGAGCCAGCACAATACGTCCACTTGTGTCACCGCATCGACGGCGATTGTGCGGGCGAGTACCTTCTTCTCGCGCCTGGTGCGAGCTCGTTGAATGTATATAGCGAGCCTACTTTGTTGCTGAACCTGCCTGCATTGCCACTGTGGGTCATTATTGGGGCCTTCTCTTGCTCGTGTTGCCTTCTCGATCTCTTTGAGAGAGTGGCAGTTGGCAGTGGTGTGGGTGGCGGGCTTCCCCTTCCTACTGTGATAGACACAGGGTTGGTTGAGTAGAGCCGTGGGGTCAAATTCGGCCTCGCGGTGTTGTTGGCATGGAAGTTGCCTCCATCGTGGTAGTTGTCTCCGTCGTAGTGGAAGTTCTTGGCGTTGTGCTGCGCGTAGTTGGCTTTGGCAACAAAGTCGAATCTTCCGTCACTGTGACGTTTGCTAGTGAGTTTGGTGTTGCTGTAGCGCGATTCGCAGTGCCTGCCGTTGTCATGGCCACCCGAGCAGTGTCTCCCACCCGACTGGTCATCCAAGTCCTGGTTGGGGTCTTCCTCCGCGTAGAGCTTGGCAATCTGGAGGAGGTCGGGGATGTTGTCGAGCGTCCGCTAGACCCTCTTGATTTTGGCAACCAGGGGTTCGTACTGACATGCATTCTTGAGGCAATGGATCGTCGTGTCTGGGTGGATGCTGGAAGCATTGTTCCATAGGTCCTGCCACCATTGGACCCAGTGGCAAGTCGACTCGCGCGGTCCCTAGATACAGCGTTCAAGTTCCTCGATGGTGGTGGCATGGGTGTAGGAGCTCTTGAAGTGCCTGACGAAGGTGACGCGCATATCTTCCCATGAGTCGATGTTGTTCTCGGGGAGAGTGTTGATCCATTGATGATTCACTCCCTCCATCATCAGGGGAATGTAGCGAGCGACAAGTAGATCTGTATTGCCGGCGATCCCCATCACCATGAGGTACGTTTCGATCCACACCGTTGGGTCATACATGTGGTCGTACTTATCGATGTCCTTCTGTGCTGGGAAGGTAGAGGGGAATTTCTCGTCCCGAATCATTGGTCCGAAGCACTGTGGGAAGATTTGGCTGAGGGAGCCTCTAGGCTCGGGCTCGCAGTTGCCGCGATTGGAGAGGGTGTTCCTCAGGTCATGTTGCTAGCGAGCTCGTCAGGCTTGGTTGTTGACGATGTGGGTCCGCGCGTCGATCCTTTGACCATTGGCGGCGACCATGTTGTGCACCGGTTGTGGCTCGTTGGTGGAGTTGGCAGGATTTGCTACCCACAGTTGGAGCTACAGGGGTTCGGGTGGTGGGCAGTGTTGGTGACCATCCTCAGGCCGCTCGAAGCCGTGTGACTGCCAGTCTAGCGGGAGTACATCCGCCCCCGCGGGTCTACTCTAGTGGTTTGTTGCTCGATTGATGTGGCGAGTAGGGCTTGAGCATATTTGACCTGCAGCACACACTCTCCCGTAAGGTTGAGGTTGCTGACTGCGGCCTTCCCCGTGATGACATTGTCCATTGGGGTGGAGTAGAGTGGGAGCATGTTGGCGTCGAGCTCCTAGGGTGCGATCAGGATCCGTGGCTGCTCTAGAGGAGGCGAGTGGTGGGTTTGTGGTGGAGCTCCATGCGCGGGTGTCCCAGCTGTTGGGTGACTGCTCCCAGTGGCACATTGCAGTAGTGGTGGATCTCGGCCGCGCGTATGGGGTCGCGCTCGGCATCGAAGTTCAGGGAGCAGCCTTGAACGATGCTGTTCAAGCGACTCCTGATGCAGCGCTGGTGGTAGAGCGACAGATCCCATGTCGTTTGTTGCTTGAGGTGAAAATTTTCATGCTGGGCCTACTCCCTAATCTTTGCCGCCTCCAGCTATTGGCACTATACCTCCATCTCCGCCACCGTTTCTGTCGGTGCGAGGGGTGTGGAGAAGGGATCTAGAGGCACGTTGCTACCCGCCATGTAGATGGTGTTGTAGTGATTGGATCTGGCTCGCGCCTCATCAGGGGACTCCGTTCCGAAATCTGAGTCAAAGATCCTGAGGATGGAGGGATCCTCGAAATCCCCAGTGTTGGAGACTCGCATGATGGAGTCCTCGTGCGACGCGGCGGTGATGGATCCAGCGGCCAAAGGAGGGGCTGCTGAGTCAGCATCATCACGCAGGGCCACATCACTGGCAGCCGATTCGTACTCAGAGGCAAGGGGTGATGGAGCAGACCTGCTCCTCCGAGAACAGATTGTGGGGGGCGATCTGCTGATTATCGCCATTTCCGCCGGGTCGATGGCATCTGTGAACCTGACGAAGAGGTTGATGGTGCTGACTAGCATCACCACGACATTAGTGACTAGGCCCGACGCTGGTATGTAACTACTCGGCGGGATCTAGAGGAATCCGCCTTTAGCAACCATGCGACTGATGGTGATTGGCTGGTTGATTGGAGTGTAGGGTCTCGCCAAAGATCTCAGGCTTGACTAGCCAAGCCCCACGGTGGGCGCCACTATCGTGGGAATGGCCACGGCGGTCGCTAATAGGGGTAGAGGTTGATAAGATTTGGGGCAAGAGTGAGTCGCCATCAGCGGAACGAGATTGGAAACAAAAACAAGGGTTTACCTAGGTTCGCCCCCCCGTAGGGTAAATACCTACTTCCTGCTATATTGTATTATTGGCGAGTAGATTACAAGATCAGAGATGGCAGCGAGTTGTTTGGATGGAGTAGCTAATAGGATGTCAGTACAATGAGAGCCCTAGGGAGGTTTATATAGAGTCACCTCGCTAGGGTTTACAGGATTACAACTGAATCAGTCTAGGTTTTGTAGGGTTTGACCTAATCCAACTGGGCCTAACTAGGGTCTTGGGCCTCCATCTTCAGTCGTCGGGCTTCATATGAAACCCCTTTCTAGTCGCCGCACCAACAGGCCCATTCGCTATGGTCCTGGTCCAGTCGTATCTCCCTTCTGGGCACACCCCGATTGGCATATCCCCATCAATGATTGTTCTTGGCACACCGTGAAAAAAACGAATTTGCAACATGTGAAGCATCGTCTGTCTTATGGAACGGAATGAAGTGTGCCATTTTGGAAAAGCAATCGACTATGAAAAATATAGAATCATGACTATGCTTAGACCTAGGCAATCTTAACACAAAGGCCATGCTAATATCTGACCAAGGTGCATGAGGAATAGGCAATGGAATATAAAGACCAAATGAGTCAGACTTAGACTTAGCTTGGACACATGTAGTGCATCATTAGACGTGGCGCTCCATGTCTCGCTTCACCTTGGGCCAATAGTAATTTGTGGAGAACATGTCGTACGTCTTGTCATTGCCAAAGTGACCCATAAGGCCCCCACCATGAGACTCTTGGAGAAGCAAATTTTGGAGAGATGACTTGAGAATGCAAAGCTTGTTTTGTTTAAAGAGAAAACCCTTATGCAAATATAAGTCATCAAATCCTTTGACACTTGAACTATCGTTGTATTGGGAACGACAGTACCTAAACAGGTTAGATAGAGGTGTGGGTACTAGCAGGGAAGCTGTCGACAGCGTCCGCAGGCGGGATTGGATACGAGCAAGTGTAGAGAGACACAAGAAGTACCCAGGTTCAGAGCCCTAGTTGTGAGGTAAAGCTCCTACTCCTGCCGATCTGACTATGAGTGTTATATGGGCTACAATCACTCCTGGAGATGTATCTTCTATCTACCTCCTTAAATGCACTGAGACCAACCCTTGCTACGAGAACCTTGCCTCTCCTTATATAGGCAGAGAGGCAACGGTCTCACTGGCCAGTCTGGCTGGCGGGTCCCACAGGCGGGCCCCAGCCGGCTGGTCATCTATAGTATCCGGTACACTTACATCCCATCGAGGTACACGCGGTAGGGTCTTCGTGGGAATAGTGAACACCGTGCAAGCTTGTTGTCAGCATCTAGCCACTGTTCCCGCGTCACCCAGCAAAGTCTTCGGTATGGCCGTGTAGTTGCGGGTCTTGTCATCATACCAGGGTGTACCACGCACTGTGAAGCACGTCGCTCTGTCCTCCTGATTGAGTCCGGCTACACTGATGTACCTGGCCTCGTGCTTTGCTGCTCCTCGTGGTTCCGGCTACCACAAAGTAGCCGGCATGACCTGCTCATGTTCGGCTGCGCTCAGCCAGCCGGATGCGAACTGACTGCCGTAGTTCTTATTCGGTTGGGGTATCCAGAGGTCATCCCCCCGACACTAGCCCCCGAGCGCGTGTAGATTTCTCCCTTAGGTGAAATGTGCCCGCACTCCTCCCCAACTTGAAATTTCGGGCTGGCTACGTCTGGCGGTTGCGCTACCCGTGACGTCAGTGCTGACGCTGGCCACGCGCGAACGCGCCATCATTGCACTGCGGCGGGCAACATAACGTTACATCGCATGTCGCCTCGGGAAATTGCCGCCTGCCTCTTTGGTTTCTGCCCCGGTAACTTCTTCGCGTTCGGTGCCTGCACAAAGGATCTTGTGCAGTGAGAGGAGCGGGGCGTGGCCCCATGGGCACCGCATGGGAGTGCGGACAGTTGCGCTTCCAGGCCTTTAAAAGGTCGCCCGGGGAGGGCAGTTCCTCCTTCGCTCGTTGCCTTCCCAATCTTGCCCCTATGCCCTTGCCTTCTTGCTCTGTTTCGTTTGCTCCTGCTACTGTAGTTCATCACGCCGCCTGTTTAGCGTCGCCAGAGACACGGGCCACCATCATTCTTCAAACAGTGCGATGCCCAGCGAGCCGGAGATGGCTGTCAAGTGCGAAGCATGGTGCGGCTCCTCCGTGACGGAGGACCACATTGAGAAGTACCGCGCCACCCGCGTACTGCCGCCGGAGACGGAGGTGGCGGTGCGGCTGGCGCCGGCGGGAGAGGAATCGCCGCACATGGCGGAGGGGGAGCAGGTTATCTTCCTCTCGCACCTTGACCGCGACTTTGCGCTGCCGGTGCACCCCTTCTTCCTCACCTTCCTTGCCTTCTTCGACCTCAGCGTCCACCACCTCGGTGCCAACGCCATCGGCACGTTGGCGCACTTCGTCGCCTTCTGTGAGGGCTACCTCGGTATCCAGCCAGATCTCGGGTTGTTCTACCGGCTCTTTTGTGTCCGGCCGCAGGTCCAGTTCACCCAAGGGCCACTGGTGACGTGCGGCAGCGCCTCCATCTACTCCCGTACGCAGACCAGCTACCCCAAGTTCTGGCTGCAGGACACCGTGCGACTGTGGGAGCAGTCGTACTTTTACGTCCGCAACCTCGGCGACATGGACCGGATCAATCTGCCAGCTTTCCAGCACATGGAATCTAGCTGGCAGAATTGGGACCTGAAGATCCACGGCGAGAAGGCGGAGTCGGACACGATACTGCAACGGATGCGCTCCCTCGTCACCGCCGGCTTGACCGGCCTGGACATCACACTCAGTTGTATGTCCCGGCTGATGATGCTGTTGCAGCAGCTAGCACACAAGATGTGCTACTACTCCGGCCGGTTGGACCCGACCCGGCTGTCCCGCCGCGATCCCCGCTACCACAACCTGAAGGAGTGGGTGTGGACGATCACTAAGGAGTGTCTGCCGGAGCACTGGAAGTTCGGGCTGGCTCCCTACTCCGGCGACAACCGCGTGCCCCGGTTAAGTCTCACCAGCCGGTTTTTACTTTCTTGTGCTATCTTTTTATTCGGCTAACCCTTGTCTTCCTTCCTTCATAGACCTTCCCCTGTATCATCCGGGAGGAGGGCGAGACCCCCCTCTAGAACTTCACGCCTGACCTTCCAGAGCCACGCGCTCGCCGGTCCGGTGAGGAGTCGGATGGGGACGGCGACGTCTTCCCTAGCCAGAACGACGAGCCGGCTCATGACCCCCACGCGGAGGCCGACGAGGAGGAGGAGGCCGCGACGGGTCCTGAGCTGGCCCGATGCCGTGCGGTGGACGGCGATTGCAGCCGGTCAGGCGCTGGGGGAAGCGGCTCCAGCAGGTCTGGCGTCGGTGGGAGCAGGTCCAGCCGCCCCGCCGTGGAGGAGTCGGACCGACGCCCTTCCGCCCATCCGCCTCGGTCACAAGAAGGGGCCACCCCCCATGGTGCCGGGATAAGGAATCTGCTGACTTTGTTTGCTACCTTCTGTCTTCTCTTTTTCTCGTGTCCAACTTTTTCCTGTATTTTTCCTTACTTGGTTTTCTTCCTTGCTTATTTTCTGCCTCGCAGTTCGCTGGTCTCCTTTGGTGCCGCGAGCCTGGTGAGGGCGCCCACTGGCTCGCCATCCCCTGCACCGGACATCGTGCCACCTCTGGCTGATTCTGCCCCCCTCCTTCGCCCAGGGCTCCGTCTCGGCCCCCGCCTTAGGCTGATCTAGCTACCTCAGCCGGAGCAGGGGACGCTCCGCCGACCATAGTGGCATAGACGGAAATAGTTGCGACTACCTCACAAAGTGGAGGTAGTTCCCTCGTGGCGGCGCGGAGGGCCGCCACTGGCAAGGAGCTTGTGGTCGTTGCCGACGACAACTCCGAGACGAGCCAGGGGAGGATTGGCGAACAGCGGTGGCGGAGGCGAAGAAGTCGCTAGTTGCAGACGCCATTGACGATGACACTTCCTCTGCCGCCTCGCTGGCGGATCTCGCTACCACCCTCGAGCTAGAGGTGAAGGAGATCCAGCTACTTGAGGCCGCAGCCGGCGGCAACCGGACCCTGGAGCAGAAGCTCGGAGCTGCCAATAGGACCTCCCAGAGTGAGTTTTTCCATCAGGATTCCGCTGCCAGATACTTTCGTCTTTCTCCTCTTCCACACTTTTTTTGTTGATAGCCGGTTTCCACAGCCATCATGGTTTGCACTCAGCGGGAGATCGATCCTCTGAAGAAGGCGAACGACCGGCTGAGCAAGTCCAATTCTATGCTCTGGCTACAGAATAAGGACTGGCACACCAAGACGGACGCCCTGGAGGCAACCATCAAGGAGCGCGACGCCACCCTCGCTAGCCGGGCCTAGGCCTTTGACCTCCTCGACGCCCAAAGCAAGGACGAAGAGAAGGAGGTAAAATGGTTTCGGTTCGGGAGAAGGCTCTGGTGGAGGAGCTGATGTAGGTTGGGCACACCGCCAAGGGTAAGTTTTTCTCTGACTATCTTTGTCTTTCCGGATTTGGTAGCCGGATTTGACTTTCGTTTTTTCTGATAGTGTTTTATCCCAGCGTAGACCTACTGGCGTATAACCAGCTGTAGGAGAATTGGCCAGGGGAGCAGCCGACCGCCTAGGAGCTGGTCGTCCTCCTTGGTGAGGAGGCCGCTAAGCTTCATCAAGCGGCTCAAGCGGTCCTCACGTTCCTGTGGTCGGACGCGCCGGTTCCAGACACGATGGCGCAGCTGGCGGCCAAGGTGGCGCAGGTGCCGGCTACCATCGATCGCCTGAGGGATCTGGTGGCGTGAGCCAGAGCAGAGATGGCCTTGGCCTTGATGATCTCTTGGTATAAGGATGCCCATGTCGAGAAGATCGACGGGGGCTTCCGTACTAGAGCCGACCTCGCTGCCATCTGCCAAGCCCATCCGGAGCTCCATGCCTCTGCCATCAAGATCGCCGACTACGCGGACATCGACAAGGTCCTCACTGACTCAGAGTCTGCCGGGACGCCTGATGCGGAAGTCTCGTCGCAGCCATCTGGTGGGGACGCCAGAGCCAGCACTGCCAGCGCGCCTCCTCCGCCTCCCGAGACCGCCTCCAGCCAGGATCCACCTCATGGCAAAGGCCCTACCGCCTAGATATAATCCCCGGAATGTCGGGCGACCTTGTGTTTATCTTGTTTTGTTAAACCTTGTTGTCTATGCCAGCTGTTTCTGACACCGGGTGAACCTATGGGAGCTTCGTCTCCCTTTTTTATCTCATCGTAATATTTGGCTTGCTTCCATCTTCCTTGTGATTTTCTATATGCTTCGAAGTTTTGATATTTTGCCAGTTGAACTTATCCGGCTACCTTCGCCTGGTTGAGCGCCTTTAGCCGGGGGAACTCCAACTCCAGTGGGGGCGCGCCAGCGAACCCATTAGGTGTAGCCCCCGAGATTCGGAGGAGCTAGCGCAGGCGGGTGCTTCGAATCTTCTTCTTCCTTTTGTTTAAGTCTTTAGCTTCATCCGGCTAAACACTTCTAGCCGGATACCATAACTTGGGAGGTTCCCGGTTACTTTCACCGGCTGCACGCCTGTAGCGGGGGGAACTTCAATTCCAGTGGGGGCGCACCAGCGCACCCACTGGGTGTAGCCCCCGAGATTCGGAGTAGCTGGCATAGCCAGGTGCTTTGAATCTTCCTCTTTCTTTTCTTCCTGCCCTTTCCCTCACATGGGCTCCAAATATCCGGCTAAACGCCTTTAGCCGGTCGGAAACTACAAGATTCCACTGGGGGCGCACGTGCGCACCCATTGGGTGTAGCCCCCAAGATTCGGAGCGCTTGATGAAGGCAAGGACTTCAAATCTTCCGTATTCTCGAACTCCGACTCGATGTAGTCGTACAAAGCAAACATATATATATATTCCCACTCGTTAATAGGTTAGTCAGTTAAGATAGTGCTTGTTAACCAGAGGACAACATTTAGTTTTTTGAAAACTAGCTTGCGCTTCTCTGGACACTTAGTCACTTTCCCGTGTGCTTTACTATTTACACAACGTCCTTGCCGGGCAGTCGGATTACGGTCTACAGCCGAAATCGAAGGGAGCTGACAATACATTGCGCATGGTACTAAGGGCTTAGTAGCCGGATAATCTTAAACTAGGCACCAGGCCGGAACGCCCGATCCGTCGCGTCTCCTCCCTATTTTTCATGTGGGATGCCTCGAGCTTTTGCTCTTCCTAGCCGGACAGCCGGGTTGCGGTCTGTAGCTGAGACAAAGAGTGGGCCTCTGACATCATCGCACACTACTCAGTCGGTTTGCAGATTTGACAGGTCAGGCCAGCCGGCGAGCCCCCGGGTAGGGGTTGCCGGAGCCGGAAAAACTAAACCGGTTCGAAAGACACACAAATTTCTAGCAAGGATCCCCCGGGTAAATAGCAAGGGTCCGCATTTTCATTCATAGAGTTTGCGGGATACATACACTATCTGGTGACTAGGTGTAAAACAGGCGGAGCAGGGCCGCATTCCAGGGGCGCTCTGTCTCCTCATCCGACTTGTCCATCTTGTTCCTGCGCGGCTGCTGCATGTCGATGAGGTAGTAGGAATTATTGTGTAGCGTCGGGATGATGATGAAGGGGCCCTCCCAAGGTGGCGATAGGTTGTGCATGCCCTTCGTGTGTTGCACCAGCCGGAGAACCTGATCGTCATCGCGGAATGCGATGGGGCAGATCCTGCTCGAATGGTAGTGGCGTAGGGGCTGCTGGTACAGGGCCGATCTAGATAGTGCCAGCTCGCGGGCCTCCTCAAGGAGGTCCACGCTATCCTCCCACGCCTCCTGGTTGGCTTTTTCGTTGTAGAGGAGCTTGCACGGTGAGTTGAACTCGATGTCCGTGGAGAGAATGGCTCCTGAGCCGTAGACGAGGAAGAACGGGGTGAAGCTGGTTGACCTATTCGGCATGGTGCGGAGGCTCCACAACGCAGCCAGAAATTCCTCAATCCAGCATCCGAGCGACCGCTCCAAGGGCTCGATGAGGCGCGACTTGATGCCGGCTAGTACTAGGCCATTTGCTCTTTCGACTTCCCATTGGACTACGGGTGCGCAACGGAAGAGAGGTCTAGCCGGATGCCTTTGTTGCTGTAGAACCGGGCGAAGGCCCCCTTGGCGAAGTTCGTGCCGTTGTCCATGATGATGCTGTTGGGTAGCCAAACCGGTTGGTGATGTCGGTGAAGAAGGTGACGATTGTCGCCCCGTCTAGCTTCCGGATAGGCTTGGCCTCTATCCACTTTTTGAACTTGTCTACCGCCACCAGCAGGTGGGTCATGCCTACGCGTGACCGCTTGAAGGGACCGACCATGTCGAGGCCCTAGACAGTGAAGGGCCAGGTGATCAGTATAGTTTTGAGCACCATAGACGGCATGTGCCTGACCTTCCCGAAGCGCTGGCACCCGCTGCACGCACGGACTAGCTTCTCGGCATCCTCGAGGGCGGTGCGCCAATAGAAGCCATCGCGGAACACCTTGGCGACTATTGCCCTGGATGAAGCGTGATGTCTACACTCGCCCTGGTGGATGTCCTTGAGTTGCCGGTAGCCGGTGTCCACATTGACACATCATTGGAAGATGCTGGATACGCTGCGCTTGTGCAGCTCCTTGTTGATGATGGTGTACGTGTGCGCCCGTTGCCGGATTCGCCTGGCCTCCACCTCGTCATCCGGAAGTTATCCATTGGCCATGTAGTTCATCAAGGGCTGCGCCTAGGATGGTATCTCCCAGATGGTGAGGACACTCTCGTTTTCCGTCTGAGGGATGTCGGGGGGCCGTCCGGATGAGGTACCCGGAATGGCAGCCCCCGAGCCATTTGAAGAGTCGGCAGCCCCCAGGTCTTGCGAGTAGGAGGGTACGGACTTGCCGGAGTTGGTGCAAGCTTTCTTCTTTGCGGGTTCTACCGGCTCCGTGTCTACCGTGTCGTTAACCACAATGCTTCCTGCCCAGATAATGGAATCTAACTCAGGAGACGGGTTGATGGAGGGCTTGCGTAGATGCTCCAAGGACACCCCTGGTGGGATGGCCTGCCTGGTGGATCCGATTCAGGCGAGCGAATCGGCCGCCTCGTTGTTGACGCGAGGGACGTGATGGAAATCACATCCGTCGAAGCAGGCATTGAGCTTCTGTACGTGGAACCGGTAGAGAGCCATGTTTGCATCATGGGCATCCCACTCTCCGGATACCTACTGCACCACCAGATCCGAATCGCTGAAGCAAAGGATCTGGTTGACGCCAATCTCCCTAGATAGCCGGAGGCCATACACCAGCGCCTCGTGCTTCGCGACATTGTTGGAGGCCTTGAAGTGGATCTGGAGAACGTACTCCAGCCGGTCTCCTTTGGGCGAGGTGAGGATGATGCCGGCTCCCAAGCCCCTAAGCATCTTCAAGCCGTCGAAGTGCATCCTCTAGTGGTCCGAATCAGGAACCTATGGGAGGTATTGGGTCTTGGCCAGGTTGACGAGGAAGTCTGTTAGATCTTGTGACTTGATCGTGAGCCGGCGCTCATACTGGATGGAGTAGGAGGCGAGCTTGATGGCCGATTTGGTGACTTGGCCGGTGGCGTCCTTGTTGCCGATGACTTCCGAAAGGGGTGCGGTGCACAAGACCTTAATCGGATGTTCGTGGAAGTAGTGCTTGAGCTTCTTGCACGCCAGGTACACACCATAGCACATCTTTTGGTAGTGGGGGTAGTTCTTCTTGGAGAGGGAGAGAACCTCGCTGAGGTAGTAGATGGGTCGTTGAACCGGCTGAGCCTTACCTTCCTCAGGGCGCTCCACCACCAGGACGACGCTGACTACCCGGCTGATGGCTGCAATATAGAGCAACATCAGCTCCTTGCTAGCCGGCGTGGCTAGAACCGGCATTGTGGATAGCATGCGCTTGAGGTCATGAAAGGCGGTGTCGGCCTGCGAGGTCCAGGAGAACTTGTCCGTCTTCTTCATCAGCTGGTACAGCAGAAGTGCCTTCTCCCCCAACCGGCTGACGAAACGGCTGAGGGAAGCCAGGCATCCAGTGAACTTCTGGACTCCAAGCAAGCTCCTGGGTGGCTACATTCTCTCGATAGCCGCGATCTTCTCCTGGTTTTCCTCGATCCCTCGTTGTGAAATGAGGAAACCGAGTAGCCGGCCGGATGGGTCCCCGAAGACGCACTTCTCCGGGTTCAGCTTCATCTGGTATTGACGGAGGTTGCCGAACGTCTCCCCCAAATCCTCGAGGAGGGTGCGCTTCTCCTTTGTCTTGATGACGACATCGTCCACATAGGCATGCACGTTTTGGCCAATCTGCGAGTGCAAGCATTTCTGCATGCAGCGTTGATAGGTAGCACCTACATTCTTCAGACCGAAAGGCATGGTTACATAGCAGAAAGCCCCATACGGGGTGATAAGCGATGTCTTTATCTGGTGAGCCGGGTTTAGCCGGATCAGATTGTAACCGGAGTAACAATTCAAAAAGGACAACAAATCGCAGCCGGCCAAGGAATCGATAACTTGATCAATACGGGGCAAAGCGAAGGGGTCTTTCGGGCACGCCTTGTTCAGGCTGGTGTAGTCGATACACATGCGCAAGGTCTTGTTCTTTTTCAACACCGGGACTGGGTTAGCCAGCCAGTCCGGGTGGTACACCTGCATAATGAACGCGGCTGCAAGGAGCCGGGTGATCTCGTCACCAATGATCTTTCTCTTCTCTTCTATGAACCGGCCCAGAGGCTGCTTGACTGGCTTGGCATCCGATCGCACATGAAGCGAGTGCTCGGCAAACTCCCTCGGCACACTTGGCATGTCCTTGGGTGACCATGCGAAAATGTCCCGATTCTCATGGAGGAAGTCGACGAGCGCGCCTTCCTATTTGCTGTCCAAGTTGGCACCAATGGTGACGAACTTGGTCGGGTTGGAGGGGTCGAGCAGGATCCTCTTCGTCTCCTTTGTCGGCTGGAAAGTTGCCTCCCTGGCCAGCTTGCTGCTAGCCAGCATTTCTTGCTAGGTGATGGACACATTGCGCATGATCTCGCGCTTCTCTTCGGCTATGATGAGGGCTTCGGTCAGCTTGGAGCCGGCTGAGGCGCACTCCATCGACCACCTAAAGCAGCCGGCGATGGTGATCACGCCGTTTGGCCTCGACATCTTCGTCTTGAGATATGCATAGTGGGGGACGGCCATGAACATGGCGAGGGCGGGGTGCCCGAGGAGAGCATGGTAGGAGCTTGATAGGTTCACCACCTCGAACCATACCTGCTCGCGTCAAAAGTTCTCCTCGATCCCGAAGGTGCCGTCCAGCTAGATTTTACCCAGCGGAGCACAAGCCGGCCCCGGCAATACATCGTGGAACGGCGTGGTAGTCGGGCACAGGTCGCACTCGTGGATGCGAACCTTCTCCAGCGATGACCGGTAAAGCAGGTTGAGGCTGTTTCCCCCTCGATGAGGACACGGGAAAAGCGGCAGGTGCGCTCGTTGGAGACGATGATGGGGTCAAGCACCATGGCGTAGCCCAGGATTTGGAAGTTGATCCGACTGATCCTTCCGGCTCTAGGTGATGGGGGTCTCCGACCAGTTCAGGTATTGGGGGACTAGGGAGACGATGGTGTTGACCTCCTTAGAGCGCTGCCTGTGCATGTGCTTGTTGTCCAGCTCCGTCTCGAAGATGTGCTAGGCGGTGTGTGGCTGGGGGTAGCCGTTGTTGTTGTTGCCGCCATTGCCGCTATTACCATCATTGCTGGCTCCCCTAGCCGGTGGTGGGGGTCCACCAGGAGGGGGGTAGATGTTGTTGGTTGCCCTGGTCCTTTAGCTGGCGGGTCCAGCTGCAGTTCTGGGTGGTGTGCGTATCCGGCTTGAAGGGACCGCTATGCCATTTGCACTGGTCGTCAAACATTTGGTCGAAGGTGAGCCGTGACTTCTGCCTTCTCACGTCGTTAGCCGGTGCGTCAGGCGCGCCCTCCACAGCATTGTCCTGCCGCGCGTGGTAGCGAGGCTTCTGCTGTCCGGCTTGGCGGTCCCCATGGAACTGGTTGTCATTGCCGTGGCGCCTGGAGGATCCGGCTTCTCCAGCCGGATTGCTCAGACGGTCGCGAGCCGGCTCCGAAGGAGTGGGACGCCCATAAGCACTTACTCGGAGGGGTTTCTTCATCACGGCATCCGCCGTGGCATACTGGTCCGCAACCGTCATGAGCTTCGCCATGGTTTTCGGCTCATCACACAGTATCCGGTGGTGAAGCATGGTTCCCTCTCGGCACCCCTCGACAAAGAAGACGATCGCCTAGCTCTCCAGGATGCCCTCGCAGGTGTTGCGAAGCTCCGTCCACCCGACGAGGTACTCGCGGTCTGTCTCGCGGTCGCCCTGAATGCACAAGGCTAGGTCGCGCGGGTGGCCCGGACGCTTGTACGTGTCGTTGAAGTTGCGGACAAACACCTTCTCAAAATCTGGCAGGCGTTGATGCTGTTGGGTGCGAGGTTGTTGAGCCATGTCCTCGCTGACCCGGTTAGCATGAGGGGATGTAGCGCACAACTGTGCGCTTATTCCAGTGAGCGATGCCGACTGCCGTGGCATAGTCGGTCAGCCAATCTTCCGGCTTCAAGCTGCTGTCGTACTTAGGGCTATCCCTGGGTAGGGTGAACTTATCCGGAAATGGCTCGTTCCAGATGCGGGGTCCGAAACAAACTAGTCCAGTGGAGTCTTCCTCTTTTGTGACACGCGCTTGAGCAAGGAGCTCAATGCGGTCACGGGCATCTGGACGGTCCGGGTTGGGCGCTCCTACCCGGCCCGAGAGACGGGAACCGGTAGGTCTTAGCGCTCTAGTTGGTGGAGGGGGAGGCGCTGGGTTGTTGTTCACCGTTTGCTCCTGGCGCGGCTGGCCCTTATTGCCAGAGCTAAGGTGCTTGCTGAGGGCCTTAGCCAGAGGGGAGGATGCCTGCTGGGTCTTGCGGGGTGCTCTCTTGCTGTTGGCAGGCGGCTTGCTTCCCTTGGAGCAGCTGGGGTCCTCCTGCATCTGTCGGTTGGCATCAGCCTGCTCGTCCATGATGCGAAGGAGCTCTTGCACCCGGGCGTGCTGCCGGTCTCACTCCTTACCCTCCAAGTTGGGCAGTTCGTCTGCCACGGCTCACGCCACGCGCATATTCTTGATGGGTTTGTTGTAGGTGGGCCAGATGAGAGCGGGTAGCGGATCTGGCTCGCTGTACCTTTCCATCCTTCCGCCTAGCTCACCGCCCTGGTGTTGTACCTGTCGGCACTGGCTCGGCTCCATGGTAGCCGGAGTGTGGCCGTGCGCGTGGTCGTACTCGCGCCGGGTCATCTCGATCTACTTCCTGGTCACAGCCAGCTCCATGGCCTCCTAAAGGAGAAGCTGCCTCTCCATGGCAAAGTTGGCCTCCGCCTCCTCCGGGTTATCCTCGAGGTTAACCGGCGTGAGGAGCTGGTCAATGGCCTCCTCCACCGGGTTCCTAGGTCGTGGCGGAGCGGAGGTTCTGACCTTGTCCACGGCCTTCTCCTGAGGCTGGCGGGGCTGAGAGCTGGAGCCAGCCATCATCACCTCGACGCCGCGAGGAGCGACGGAGGCACCGCTACCGAGGTACAACAGTTCCGTGATGGAGATGATCTACCTAGAGAAACTCTCCGTCACAGTGGCGACGTAGACGGGGCGGTCACTGAAAATTAGAATGGAATCGTTTGCCGGAAACGTGGATACGACAAAACACAAAGCGATGTCGATGACTTAGTCAAACTTGCCGAGCGTAAGCACTAGGCCGGAGGCCACGTGCTCACCGGCTGAAGTGCGGGGTCCCGTGCGGAACGTGACTTCGGTCGAAGCCATCTAGCCCCATGGTGGGTGCCAACTATCGTCGTATTGGGAACGGCAGGGAAGCTCTCGACGGTGTCTGCAGGCAGGATTGGATACGAGAAAGTGTAGCGAGACACAAGAAGTACCTAGGTTCGGAGCCCTCGTGGTGAGGTAAAGCTCATACTCCTGCCGATTTGACTATGAGTGGTATACGGGCTACAATCGCTCTTGGAGCTGTATCTTCTATCTACCTCCTTAAATGCACTGAGACCAACCCTTGCTACGAGAACCTTGCCTCTCCTTATATAGGCAGAGGGGCAATGGTCTCACTGGCCAGTCCGGCTGGCGGGTCCCATAGGCGGGCCACAGCCGGATGGTCATCTATTGTATCCGGTACACTTACATCCCATCTAAGTACACGCAGCGGGGGTCTTCATGGGAACAATGAACGTCGTGCGAGCCTGTCGTCAGCATCTAGCCACTGTTCCCGCGTCATCCAGCAAAGTCTTCGGTATGGTCGTGTAGTTGCGGGTCTTGTCACCGTACCAGGGCATACCATGCACTGTGCAGCACGTCGCTCTGTCCTCCTGATTGAGTCCGGCTACGCTGATGTAGCCGGCCCCGTGCCTTGCTGCTCCTCGTGGTTCTAGCTACCGCAAACTAGCTGGCATGACCTACTCATGTCGAGCTACGCTCAGCCAGCTGGACACGAACTGACTTCATTAGTTCTTGTTTGGTTGGGGTATCCGGAGGTCATCCCCCGACATGAACACTTTGCGAATATTGGTCCAAAGAATAGGCTGGAAGCATACAAAGATTTGATATCATCAAGACCCAACACATATACTTCGAGCCGCGTAAGAAGGCATGTGTTCTTGCGAGACAAGGCATCCACAACTACATTATCTTTGCCTTTATTATACTTAACAATGTAAGGGAAAGAGTCCAAGAACTCAACCCACTTAGCGTGCTTTTTACTAAAGTTGGCTTGGCCTTTGAGATATTTCAATGACTCATGGTCGGAATGTATGATAAATTCCTTTGGCCAAATAATAGTGTTGCCAAACTTGAAGGACACGAACTAAGGGAAACAACTATTTGTCATAAATCGGGTAATTAAGGCATGCACCATCAAGTTTCTCGCTATGGTAAGCAATAGGATGTCCATTTTGCATGAGGGCTCATCCAATGCCAATACCACTAGCATCACACTCTATATCAAAAGTTTTTGTGAAATCTGGTAATGCAAGAAGAGGTTCTTTAGTGAGCCTCTTTTTAAGCTCATCAAAGGCTTTTTGTTGTGCTTTACCCCACACGAAGGTGACATTATTTTTGGTCAACTCGTTGAGAGGACAAGCAATGGTAGATAAATCCTTCACAAAGTGATGATAGAAACCAACCAAACCATGAAAACTTCAAAGTTCACTCACATTTGTGGGAATGGGACAATCAACTTCAGTTCCATTCGAAGAGACAACAAAACCAAGCAAAATCAACTTGTCTTTAGCAAAAGTACACTTGGGAAGGTTAGCATATATCTTTTCATTTCGAAGGATTTGGAACACCTCCTGAACATATATAACATGCTCGTCAAGCGACTTTCTATAAACAAGAATATCATCAAAATAGACAGCAACACTTTTTCCAATGAGAGATCTCAAAATATGATTCATAAGGCGCACGAAGGTGGATGGGGAATTAGATAATCCAAAAGGTATGACCAACCATTCATAGGGACCAAGTTTGGTCTTGAAGGCAGTTTTCCACTCATCACCTTCCACCATGCGTATTTGGTGGTAGCCACTACAAAGATCAATTTTTGAGAAAATAGCAGCTCCACTCAACTCATCAAGCATGTTGTCAAGACATGGTATAAGATGTCTATAACGTACGGTGATATCATTGATTAGACAGCAGTCCATGCACAACTCCAACGTATCATCCATTTTTGGTACAAGAATCATGGGTACCGCACTTGGACTAGTGCTTACTTGGATCAAACCTTTGGAGACGAGTTAGTTGATTTGTCATTCGATCTCCTTTGTCTCCTCTAGGTTCGTACGATAGGCGGACGGTTTGGGAGAGGTGCGTCGGGTCTGAGGTCAATGCGGTGCTCGGTTACGCGAAGAGGAGGAAGTCCATGAGGGAGCTCTTTGGGAAACACGCCCTTGAATTCCTGCAAAATAGCCATCAAAGAGGGAGGAACATTTGTCAAGTCATTAGTTCCTTGTGCTAGTCCTTTACAAATGAGGACATATTGCAAGACATATGGGTTATTCCTCACGTCTCTCATCTCACTTTTGGTGGCAAGAAGACCTCTCTTATTATTTACACTCAAGTTTGGCTTTTGGCTCTCACTCGCTATATGGTGGTTCTCTTGCTCACCATTCTTCTCACAAGTAGCTTGTGTGGTTTGTGCCCTCGCTAAATCCTGTGCATTATCTGCAATTATTTGGCTAGGAGTCGCTGATTGGAAAACACATGTCTTGTTAAGCCATTTGAAGGTGTACACATTTGTGCAACCATCATGTAGAGTACCTTTGTCGAGTTGCCACGGTTGGCCAAGCAAGATATGGCAAACCATCATGGGAACCGCATCACATTCTATCATATACTTGTATGGTCCAATTAAGAATGTCACCGATACGGTTTGCTTAATCTTCATGGGCCCTTGGTCGATCACTTATCCAATGGACATGGTAGGTGTGCTTGTGTGGATGGAGGGTGAGGTTGAGATTCTCACATAACTTGGTGCTTGCAAGGTTATGACAACTCCCTCCATCGATGATAACATAAATGGATTTCCCATTGACGCCGACACGTGTTTGGAAGATGTTGGATCTTTGATCTTCATGCTCTTGTGCTTGAGTAGTCAAGATCCTTGTGGCAACAAACAAAGGACTTGCGTCATGCTCACGCATGAGGAATTCTTGATCATCTTCCACATGTTGCCTTTCCATTGCGTCTTTGACTCGTGCATCAAACTCATCTTCACTCAAGTATTCCTCATCTCCATTATCATGAATGAACAAGACTTTTTTGTTCCCACAAGTGGCCGAATTGTGTCCTTTTCCTCCACACTTGTAGCATTTGTCGTTGAATGGAGGGTCATCCTTTGTATGCTTGCCACTTGGGGAAGGTTTTCCTTGAGGAAGTGTGGGCTTTAAAGGAGGCTTAGCAGTACTTGAGTAGCTTCCGTTGAAGTTTGTTGTTGTAGTGGTTGAGCCTTGCTTGTATGTGAAGTGCGTCTTGGGCTTGTTGTATTTGATGTCCTCTTGTACTTGACGCTCGACCTTTGTTGCAATTTCCACAAGCTCAACCATGTAGTTGTACTTTTGGAACTTGACGATGCGCTTGATTGGGAGGTTCAAGCCAATGAGGAAACGTGTCATTGTTTGCTCGTCGCGCTCTTCAATGTTGGCACTATTGTGGTATTGCCGATGAGTACGCCATGGAGGGGTCCTCATAGAGCGTGTGTAGAGAGGTGGGGGAAGGCTGTGAGTTGATGGGTACAAGGTAACACAACTTACCTAGTGATGGGGATATGACAATCGGGGTATGCCCAGAGGGACGTTTCGACTGGCTCCAGCCCATTGTGAGTGGGCCTGTAGGAACAACGACTGGAAAGCGACTGAAAGGGAAGCCTGGTGTCAAGAAGATGGAGGCCCAGAAGTATAGATAGGCCCAGTCGGATTAGGTCAAATCCTCTGAAACCTTAACTGATTCGGTTGTAATCCTGTAAACCCTAGTGATGTACCCCCCCCCTATATAAACCTCCCTACGATACTCTCTATACTCACGTTCCATTAGATACCCCATCCAAGCAACTCGCTGCCTAGCGGAGAGCTTTCCACCCTTGTAATCCACTCATAGATAATACAATATAGGAGGAGTAGGTCTTTACCCTACGGGGGGCGAACCTGGGTAAAACCCTGTGTATTTGCCCTCAATCTCGCACCGCAGATGGTGACACGCTCTTGCCCCAAATCCTTCCAATCGCTACCCCTAGTAGCGGCTGCCGTGGTCACTCCCACGACAGTGGCGCCCGCTGTGGGGAATGGCCGCTCAAGCCTGAGTTCTGTAGCGAGACCATACTTTCCAATGGATTGGCCGCTTGCCACCAGCCACATGATCGCAAGCGGCTGGATCCTTCAGATCCCGCCCATCAGCAACATCCCGGCGTCGCGCCTGATCACGCATATCGCGGTGATGTCGGTCGGCACCATCAAGCTCTTCGCCGGGTTCATGGATGCCATCGACCCGACAGAGGCGGCGATCAAAGGTGGATCACTGCCACACGATCTGCTCTTGGAAGGGCAGATCCGCTCCATCACCCAACTCTCCTTTGAGTACGAATCGGCTGCCAGTGACGCGGCTGAGAGTGCCACGATCGCGAATGACGCGGCCCTCCACAATGATGCCGACTCGGCGACCCCTGCCTCAGCCGCTGGATCCATCGCCACAACGTCACTCAAGGACTCCATCCCGCGAGTCTCCAATGTTGAGGACTTTGAGGACCCCTCCATGCTCGGGATCTTCGACTCTGACTCCAGATCGGAGTCTCCTGGCAACTTCCTTGCTATATCCAATCGCTTCAATGCCATCTACATGGTGGGCAACGTCAACACCCCGCCCGACCCCTTCTCCACGCCCCTCCCACTGACCGCACGACGATGGCGATCGAGGAGTACTCCCAGCTGCTAGAGGTGGCCACGGTCCGGGAACAAGCCGAGCTCGAGAAATTTCATCACGAGCAACAAACCGCGTAGGAGCTATCGTGCTACAACCAGCACCGCATTAGGAGCCGCCTAAACTCCAACATTCAAGGCCGCATCCTAAACTTTGGCGATGAGAACAACCCTGCCCGTGCAGCTGAGCGTGAGTAATGCAACGACGCGCCACTCGGTGGCAGTTGCCCACCACGTGGGGCACCTGTGACCGGGGCTCCACCACCACCCCATCGCTCGCCCCTGCCAGACAAGCCGATGATCCTGATCTCCCCACAAGCTCGGGACTCCAACGGGCTCCCCCTCTACTCCACCCCTATGGACAATGTCACTGTGGGACAAGCTATCGTCACCAACCTCAACATCTTGGGAGAAGGTGCACTCCAGGTCAAATACGCCCAGGCCCTGCTCGCCAGAGCAGTCGAGAAGCAAGCCGTGGGAGTCGACCCACGGGGGCGGATGTACTCTCTCTCATCCGACAGTCGCTCGGCCTTGAGTGGTTGCCCTACCATCGCCAACGCTGTCAACTGCCCACCGCCCGAGCCCCTGCAGCTCCAACCATGGGCCGTGAATCCCACACTCTCCACCAACGAGCCGCGACCTATGAACAACACGGTCACTATGAACGGTCAGCCGATCGATGCGCGAACCCACATCGTCAAGCCGAACGACCCGAGGCATAGCCTCTCCAACCAAGGTGAGCTCGAGCCAAGAGGCTCCTTCAGCCGAATCGGCCCACAGTGTTTCGGACCAATGATCCGAGGCGAAAAGTACCCCTCTACCTTCAAAGTGCCAAAGGACATCAAGAAGTACGATCCCACGCACGATCAGGCGGTATGAATCGACACATACCTCATGGCGATGGGGATTGCTGACCACACCGACCTTCTCGCCGTTCGCTACCGATGGAGGGAGCGACCCAGCAATGGATCAACACCCTCCCCGAGAACAACATCGACTCGTGGGAGGACATGCGAGATGCCTTCATTAGGCACTTCGAGGGCTTCTACACCCGCGCCACCACCTTCGAGGACCTAGAGCGTTGCATCTAGGGACCATGCAAATCGACTCACCATTGGGTCCAAAGGTGGTAGGACCTGTGGATCAAACTTCCAGCCTCCACCTGGACACGGCGATCGACTACTTCACGAACATGTGCCGGTGCGAGCCTCTGGTCGCCAAGATCAAGAGAATCTACCGGACGCTCGACAACATCAACGACCTCCTCAAGACTGCCAAGCTATATGCGGAGGAGGACCCTAACCAAGACTCTAACGACAAGTCAGGTGGGAGACGCCGAATGGGTGGCCACGGCAACGGAAGATAGCGCGAGATGCGCTACAACAAAACTCACCTCACCGGCAAGCACCGTGGTGACGGGCGAGTCGACTTCGTCACCAATACCGGCTACGGGAAGCGCGACCCCAAGAACTTCTGCCACGACAAAGGCAACTATCGCGACAACGGAAACTATCACGCCAACAACACGATGAGGCCGAAATTCAACCCTGTCGCCCTGCTCAACCAACCCTGTGTCTACCATAGCGGAGAGGGGGAGCCCATCACCCACACCACCGCTAGCTGCCACTCCATGAAGGAGATCGAGAACGCGAGGCAAGAAAGAGAAGGCCCCAACAACGACCCGCTAAGGGACAAAGGCATTGCCGTCAGGTTCGGCAACGATGTCGGCTTGCTACATACGTTCACCGGGCTCGGCACCAGACGCGAGAAGAAGGTGCTCGCCCGTGCAGTCGCTATAAACGCGGTGACCCAAGTTGATATCCCCCGCTTCCTCAACTTGTCTGAACAAAGCATCACCTGGAGCCACGAGGACCACACGCCATGGATCGAGTACCTCGGGTGAGTCGCCCTGGTGGTCAAGCCCAAAGTGGCTGACTACTGGCTCCCCAAGACCCTAATGGATGGCATTCTACACCTGGACACCTTCAGGAGGCTGAAGCTCCCGCAGTCGATGGTCGAGTCGACCCTCACCACCTTCCGTGGCATCATCCATGCTCGGAAGGCATACCCGATTGGAAAGGTGACCCTGCCAGTCAACTTCCTCACCGAGCGGATCGTCTTCGAGCTGGTGAACTTCCGCAACCCCTACCACTTTGTCCTGGGCGACAGGCATTCACCAAGTTCATGGCGGCCCTGCATTACGCATACAACATGATGAAGCTTCTAGGGCCACGCGGCATCATCGCCATCCAAGGCGACCCCAATATGTCATGGAATGCGAGGACAACGACGCCAAGCTTGCCGACGCCGTCATCACTGAGCAAGCCAACCATGCCAACAAGCTCGCCAAATACACAAGCGGCATGGACAAGGACGACCCCACGATCCTAAAGAAACCCAAATCAGAGAACGCTAGGGAAATATCATTCGAGGCCCCCACGAACACCCGCACCGTCGAGCTCGTCCTGAGTGACTCGAGCTAGAAGGTCACCGTGGGGACCAACATGAGCCCCGCATAGGAAAGCGCGCTCATCAATTTCATGCGTGAGAATTGTGACATCTTCGCATGGAAGCCATCTAACATTCCTGGTGTATCGAGGGAACTCGCTTAGCACAAACTCAACGCCGACCCTAAAGCGCAACCCGTGAAGCAGCCGATGTGGCCCTTCAATGAAGAGCGCCTCTGAGCTATCACCGAAGAAGTGCAGCGTCTACTCGCTACAGGCTTCATTTGGACAATCAAGTACTCCATGTGGCTGGCAAACCTAGTCCTAGTTTTGAATAAGAACAACATGTAGGGAAACGGGTAGGCTGCACTAGCATAAATCAAAATTTTCTACCGTATCAACCAGGAATAATGATGTCATAGATCACAGGATTACCACTATATGCGTAGTTGCAGAACTCGATGAAGCACGTTGGGGAAGTTTAGATGTTCTAGTCTCCTCCTTGTCCTTGTCCCACGAGCAGCTCCCCTTTGTGCGGCTCGTCCAAGTGCTACAGCTGCAGCACCTCCGAGGTATCCACACGTTCGGAGTGGAAGCCGTCACACGCCAGACTGCTAGGTCTGCTCGTGCAAAACAGGCGTAAGAGGAGTGGCGGCTGGGTAGAATGCTCAATCCTATTCATCTCTCCTCACTCTCTCTTATATAGGCATCCCTAGTGGGCTTCCACATTAGCAGCCCATTAGTAGCCTAAGCCTGGTCTAATTTGGATCCAGTCCTCATTAGGCTTCCAGCCCCTAAAGTGTGTGACCCTATAGGTTCATACAGGTATAGACATGACGCGAGTACACTTACTCCATCAATAGTTGGTAGCAGCTTCTAGCAATACGTGCCAACTCCTAAATGCATATAAAGATCATTCAGACAAACCATCACAAGGTTGAGTACATGTCTTTCCCTTTTCGTCAAGATATTTGGTCTAGCTCGAAGCCGACCAATCTTTCTCGATACTGTGATTCCGAATCCCTTTACTAGGTTAACTCTTAACCGTATATAGCATGACCAGGCATTTCTGGATCCGATCACTCGATGAGCCCAGAGATATCTCTCTCAAGTAGAGAGGAGCAAATACCATCTTGATTGACCAATGTGTTGCAGCATGTATCACGACACACCTGAAAGCTACCTTTATAACTACCTAGTTACAGAGTAGTGTTTGATAGCACCAAAGTAGGTCGATCCACATCTCAAGTATATGTGATAATCTCAGGTCTATGGACAAAACGTACACGATGTGTAGAGAGAGCTGCAAGTATTATTGCCAGTCTCAAGTTGGGTCAGTCCAACCCCATGTTCATAACATGTGTCCACATCATTGGTTTGATATCTCCATGTATATGACTTGTGAAACATAGTCATCAACCAATCGATGTGCTAGTCTAATATTCACGTGTGTCCCCACATGAACTCTGACTAGGGACAACTATTAGATGACCATACAAGTAAAGAGTTTCACAAACAATTCACATAATTGCCAATCAATACAAGTTGCCTGATATATGGATATTCAAGGAACATTATAATAACTCATGGATACTTATGAAATACAAACATATCCATGATTGCCTCTAGGGCATATTTCCTTCAGTCTCCCACTTGCACTAGAGTCAATCTAGATAGTATCTAATACCTATTGCTCTTGTGTGCGCTTCATGCGCAGGCTGCGGGAGTGGCTTTGTAAAGGGATCATCAACATTTGAGTCAGTATGTATTTTACATAACATGACACTACCTTCAGCAATGAACTCATGAATCAGATGGTAACACATGTGAATATGTTTGTTCTTCTGGTGCTATCTAGGTTCCTTAGCTTGTGCAATAGCACCATTATTGTCATAGTAAACGTCCATGGGATTGGACGTGCCTTGAACCACACCAAGAGCGATCAAGAAATTCCTAATCCAAACAACTTCCTTTGTAGCCTCTGAGGCGGCAATATATTCAGCTTCTGTTGAAGAGGAGGCCACTGTATCTTTCTTGGAACTTTTCCAGCTCACATCACCACCATTCATGACAAACACATAACTTGATTGCGATTTGGAGTCCACTACCAGGAAAATGGCTATAGGTAATCCGCACATCCGTGGCGCATGTGCTAGTGGTGCCCCACGGCTAAAATAGGCATGGCGCACTTGCCATAGGTGCCCTACGGCTAACTACCGTAAGTGTGGCGCACATGCGGGTGGTGCGCCACGGCTATGTGTGGGTCAGGGCACTATCGGCCGTAGACCACATAGCCGTAGCGCACCTGTGGGAAGTGCGCTACGGATGTGCCGGTACTCGTGGCGCACATGGCCACCATGCGCTATAGGCAAGATCGGGCCACCCTGCTGTGTAACTGGGAAAACACGTCTGTGGCGCACAGCTGGTATGTGCGCCACGGATTTTTTTTATTCTTGTGGCACACCGCTCCATGTGCGCCATGGATGTGTGTTCTGCTACTACTTTTTGGCAGATACCTTTGCACATTTGCCTAGATCTCACCATCTCCCACTTCACTTTCCCCTCCTTCTTCCTCCTTGGATCTCGCCCCCCTCCTCCTTCCACCTCAATTTCTCCACTCTTTCACCATTTGTAGCATGTAAAACTTACTTTGGATGCTACATACATAATAGAGGAAAGCTCTCCTTCCGGCCACCATTCTTTCGGTCTCTTACCTCTCCTTCGAGATCTTCTCGGTCTCTCATCTCGGTAAGTTGTCTATGTAAGAGGATGAATTTATGTGTATGGATGATATGGTTACATATCTATGGAGAGGATCGATGATCTCATGTGTTTGGAGAGCATGCATTGCATGCTCTCTCATATATTGGCATTGTTTTGCCAAAATGTTGATTCATTTCCATTTTGGCAAGACTTTGGCATTTCGCAAAGGTCCTAATTTTAGGATAGGTCATGCCGAAATTTTCGATCGACCATTGCATGCATGCATTGGTTATGTGGTTGTAATAAACTTCTAATTCTACCATGTACACCGCGTAGGCAACCATGGTCCGCATAATGAGCGAAGGCATTGTGGCTAGATTTTTGAAATGCACGACGGCCGACATGATATGAAATAACATGACGAAGATAAGATGTCCATGCAGAAGATGCAAACTCAATTGTTTGATCGACCCAGATTCCAGAAATCTGCAGGCGCACCTGCTCCGCCATGGTTTCATGGATGGCTACACTCGGTGGATAAGTGATGACGAAGACGATGAGGCTGTAAATGGGGCGGCAGAAAATGAGGAAGGCGGGCAACATGATCATGATCACGGCGAGCACGAGCGAGATGAAGAAGAGTCTCCTAGAGATGGTGAAGGTGCGGAAGCAGACCAGGATGATGATGATCTAGATGTCGGAGCAGACGATGGAACAACGTCAGGCTGGGTGCAGGACCCTTATGTTCAAGAACTGCTTCTCAAGCAAACGATTAACGACAGGGCTGTCGCTAGAGAGAAAGCCAAGCTTGCGCAACTTGAGAAAGACGCGGTTACTCCATTGTATGAAGGATGCAAGCCCGATGATACCCGGTTGAATATAACGCTCAAAGCTATGGAGATGAAGGCAAAACACAAATGAACCGACGCAAGCTTCGACGATATGATGGCATTCTGGCACGATCGTCTCCTGAAGGGGAACACGTGTCCAACTAGTATCGAGGACGCCAAGAAAATCGTGTGTCCTCTAGATCTACCGCACATTAGATACCACGTCTGCATCAATGATTGCATCATTTATCGGGGCGAGGACGCGAAGAAAACCACATGCCCGGTGTGCGGCGTTAGTCGATGCAAGAAAGGGAAGAAAGCTCCTCCAAAGGTGGTATGGTACTTTCCTATCACTCCTCATCTGCAGCGCTATTTCGCAGACCCTAAGGAAGCAAATCTCATGCGCTGGCATGCGGAAAGAAAGAAGCCAGGAGATGACGATGACCCTGAAAAGGACGAGCTGCTGACGCACCCTTCAGATGCTAGCCAGTGCAAAGCATTAGACCTCAAATTCCTAGAATTTGTGGGAGATTCCAGGAACATCAGGCTAGGTGCAAGCACCGATGGACTCAATCCGTTCGGTAGCCAGAGCTGCACGCACATCACTTGGCCCGTGTTTGTATGGATGTACAACCTCCCTCCCTGGTTGTGCATGAAAAAGAAGTACATACAAATGAGTATGCTAATTCAAGGGCCAAAACAACCTGGTACCGACATCAATCTATATCTCGGGCTGTTGAAAGAGGAGCTAGCCATGTTATGGGAATCCGGAGCCAATGCGTATAACGCTGTCGCACAAGATTATTTCACTATGAGAGACGCGTTGGTCACTACGGTGCAAGACTATCCAGGTTGCGGATATTTCTCGGGGCAGGTTATCCAAGGATTCTATGCATGCGTTAGGTGCATGGATAACACGACCTATCTCCAACTAGAGAAAGATCCAGGGTCTTCGAAAACCGTGTTCATGGGTCACCAGAGGTGGCTTGGAAAGAATGATGCATGGAGAAAACGTGGAGATCTGTTCGATGGGAAATCCGAGACCCGAGGAATCCCAGAGCAGAGGAGGAGCGAAGAAGTGGATGAATTGCTGAAAAAATGGAAAGAGTGTCCTAAACCAGGAAAGAAGCGAAAGAGGTAGCTAGACAAGCCATTGATGAAGGTATGGAAAACAAGGTCTGTTTTCTGAGAGTTGCCATACTGGAAGTTTCTCTGCACGCCTCATAGCCTTGACATCATGCATATCACGAAGAACGTGTGCCAGAGTATGGTCGCCACCCTAATCAACATGCCAGATAGGACGAAAGATGGTCCTAAAGCAAGGAATGACTTGATATTCATGGGCATCCAGAAGGATCTTCATGGAGGACGCCCTACTCCCGATGATCAGGAAGATGACGATGATCATCAGTCGAAGGTGACACAAGGTCGTCGAAAGGGTAAAAAGGTCAAGAAGAATGAATATTACTACCCCCCTTCGTGCTTCAAGCTAAGCCAGGATGAGATCAAACAGTTTTTCAAGTGCCTTCTAGGAGTCAAATTTCCTTACGGCTACGCGGGCAAGATAAGAAGGTACCTAGACGAGGCTAAGCAGAAATTTAGTGGGATGAAGTCTCACGACTGTGCGGTGCTAATGACGCAGATAATTCCGGTTGCACTACGAGGTATAATGGACAAGCATGTTTGAGAAACATTGTTTGGGCTCTGCAAGTTTTTCGACGTCATCTCTCGAAAGTCAATTGGCATGAAACAGCTCGGGAGGCTACAAGAGGAGATCATGGTGATACTATGTGAGCTCGAGATCTACTTCCCGCCCACATTCTTCGACATTATGGTGCATCTGCTGGTCCATATCATGGAGGATATCATCCAACTCGGGCCGATGTTCCTCCGCAGCATGATGCCGTTCAAAAGGATGAACGGACACATCAAATGATACGTTTGCAACAGGTCCCATCCAGATGGAAGCATAGCCAAGGGCTTTCTGGCTGAAGAGTGCATCTCTTTCTGCATGAATTATCTAGGCATCGAGAACCCTGTCGGTCTTCCCGTCAATAGGCACCTTGGCAAGCTCGACGGATCGGGTCACCGAGAGGGTCGTCGCGTACTGCATGCAGACTTCAATTGTCGACGTGCAGACTTTGATAGAGCAAACCTGGTCACGCTACAACATTTAGAACTGGTCGATCCTTGGGTACAAAAGCACAAAAGGTCAATCGAGAAAAAGTACAGTGACCGGGGCTTACAGGGGACGCAGGGAGAAATAATCAAAGAGCACAACTCAGATTTCACGCATTGGTTTAGGCAGACGCTCCTAGATAATCCCCCGCAATCGCATTCTGCGGAAGAAAACAGCATATTCACCTTGTTGCAGGGACCCATGCACAACCTGGTGACCTATCAGGCGTATGATATCAATGGCTACACATTCTACACTGAGAAAAAGGTCAACAAGTGTGACTATCAGAACTCAGGCGTAACATCGGAATTCTACACCGATGACAATGTGAAGGAAAATTTTTACGGAAGGATCGACGAGATCTGGGAGCTCGACTACTATGGAGAAAAGGTGCCGATGTTCTGTGTCAGATGGGCCAAGAGCGTCGAAAGAGAAGACCGGCATTTCACAACCATGTTAATACCCGAAGCAGCCAAATCCAAGGCCGCCGGTGTGAACGTCGCCGCGAAAAATGAACCATGGGTACTGGCTAGCAAAGTGGACCAATGTTTTTTTATTACCGACCCGATAAAGCCTAGTGGTGTTGTCGTGAGGCGAGGAAAAATAAACATCATCAGAATGGATGGGGTCGCCAACGAGCAAGACTTCGACCAGTACGGCGATCCAAAGATTGAACATGACGACGACTACGATGAAGAAACATACATCACAAGAAGAAAAAAGACAACCTTACCCAAAGAAGGTAGCCCGTTCGAGCGAAGAAACATAACAGTGCCGGGGTTAAATTATTCAACCGCGACAAAGAAGGGAAAAAGATTGTAAAACGCTAGCTCAAAAAAGATTGTAAAACACATGCTCAAAAAAGATTGTATTGATGCATATAGATGGCATATTATTAATAGACACATTATTATTGAATTTCTTTCTACTTTGAATCAATTTTGTACCACTTTTATGATATATATGTACCACTTTTGTCATATAAAACATATAACATATATTTTATATAGTTTACATAGTTTTTGGGATATTTTTTAACATTTTAAAGTAGTTTTAAAATAAAAACAAAAAAGGGGGGCACCAGGGTTCAAACCTGGGTGCTCACATAGGTTTAGATTCGAGCATAGGGTGGAACCAGTGGGATACGGCAATGCTAGTGTCAACAACAGGGGCGGCCGCCCTCTTATTTGACCTGGCACGGCACTTAGCTGTAGAGCACCCTTACCTAGTGCGCTACGGTTAACCGTAGCGCACTAGGTAAGGGTGCTCTACGGCTAAGTGTCATGACAGGTCAACTGTCGAGCACGGACCCGTCTCTCTCCCCATCCTCAGACACAGATCGTCCCTGATTGAGCCGAGAGACGCGCCGCCACCGCCACCGCTCGATCTGATCCGCTCGCCCACTACCTGCCGCCACACTTGCTGCGTCCGAGGAGGAGGAGGAGAGGAGGTCGCCGAGTCCGCGGACAAGGAGAGGAGGCTTCCGCCGCTCGATCTGCCTCTCGCCGCACTCGCCTCGCCAACTGCCGCTACCGAGAAGGAGGCCGTGGAGGAGGAGAGGACGCCGCCGCGCGTCCTAGGAGGAGGAGGCCACAACACAGTACGTTGAGGAGTAGGCCGTGGAGGAGCGCGTCCAAGGAGGAGGTGGCCGTGGACGAGCTCCGTCTGCGCTGTTCGTCGTCATCCGCACGCTCTTCATCATCGTCGTCTTTGAGGTGAGTGTCCCCTCTCTCCCCTCTCTCTGACCGAGATACTGCCCTAGGAACACCACTGCTGAAGGGACCTCAACAATCTCGTCCTCTAATTTTGGGACCTCAAATCACTCAACACACATACACAAAGGAGAAGAGTACAAGAATTCAGTAGTAGCAGCTTCGATTGATTAACTATAAGGTTCGATCTGATAGTACATGATGAAGAAGCTAGCTACTCTACCCTAAGGCACCATAAGGTGAATTATATGCGATAATTTCCAATATTACAGCTCATTGGCTTTATAACCAGGAAGGAATCGAGCAAGCGTGCTCAACATTTAACAGCACAAACGGATAAGTGGGTGACCACTAACTTCAATGGTCTTGATCTTTAGTTGCACAACAACGTGGCTTCTTTTCAGTCGTTCATCTTGCCGTTAGTCAGCCACCATCCATAACTGTCATCTTAAGTTATCAGTAGGTGCAGGTTTGTAGTTGATTTGTAATTAGCAGTAGGTTAGCTATTAGTTAGCAGTAGGTTTTATTTGTTCATACATTGGCACAAGTAGGTTCGCTTGTAGTTAGAAGTAGCTTGTAGTTAGCAGTAGGTTAGCTTGTAGTTGTTGTAGTAGGTTATGAGTCCATTTAAACCAATCTTGTCTGGTTCATATAATATATGTGTCCTATGTCAGGACTAGCCTTTATTCCTCAAACGTCGAGCAAAGCTCTAAAAATAAAACTAATAAACAATGGGATCTCAAAAAATGCATGGAATGAAATTGGCAATCAAAATAGATTTGGTACTTGTATAGGAAAATTGGTAGCATAGGAAATTTGTGTTGCGTAAACAATGGCAATAAGATGAAGATAGTTGTCTGACAAAACTTCCCATTTAAACCCAAAACAGGCTAACAATAGCAGGAGGCATATGTGTCTCTATGCTCTCTTTTCAAGACCACCTGAAAGTTCTACATCTGATATATGTTCTCCTTCAAATACCAGTTAGAGTGGTGGCCTTGATTTGTTGTATTGATAGCTATATTACCCTGCCTAGTACTTAGGTTTAAATGGACTCAAATGTTTCCCAAGTGCTGACAATATGATGACTGTGAAACCTCATGAAAGGTTTCCCAAGTCCATAAAATGAATTGAATTTTATTTCCTGTTCTTGCTATCATTTGTGCTTCTAAGTTATATGTTGTAGGATATCAGCAAATGACAGCAAGCATTAAAGTGCACTTGGTTATGATCTGCATCACTTGTATGAAGCACTTTGTTATTGTTGTAGCACTTGAAATTGTGCTTGTGCTTGTATGAAGCACTTTCTTATGTCATGTATGCAGGTGCTTGTATGAAATTAATCCCGATTTTCGCTGAAATGTTGATTAATTTCCGTTTCGGAAGAAATCGGGCACTCCTAGTTTAACAAAGTGCTTCCGCACACTTTAGTAACCATTATTTGCCTTTTATTAGTGTAAACATGTGTGGCAACGACGAGGCTGGCTCTTCTCAGCGTATCAATGCTGAAGGAGAAGTGAGACCTCAAAAGAGACCCTTGTCATTCTGGGAGGAGGTCGAGCGGCTAGAAAGAATGACAGAGGGCGATGAAGAATACAACCCTTCCGAGAGCAACGACGATGAGATGGAAGATGCGGAGGAAGAAGAAGCGGCCGAAGGAACGGCGGATGATGAAACCACTAATGGCAGAGAGCGCACAACAAGTGGTAGTAATCCGCCTAAGAAGAAGAATGAAAGGTGCCCAAACACGGTCGGCACCGTCAGAGAGTAAATTACCGAAGTGAGCCCAACAGGGGTTCCTTTCGCGCCCGACCATGTCGTCAAAGGGTACGGTGGTCAAGTGGCGGCTATCACCCGGACCGCCATCTCAATCAACACCGAGAATCTCGGCATAAAGAAAATGGCCATTTGCGCACACTCCTCTTCGAGAAGCTGCACGCAAGATACAAGTTCCCCCTTCAGTATTGGAACACAGATTATCATGGGAATGAAGTAAATAAATCTCACCCACGAAGATGAGCACCGCCCTGGCCAGCTGGAGAACCCGGGTAAAGAAGAAGATATTTAAAGAAGGGAAAAGTCTCGAGGAGATCCAAAAGATTGACCCGCATATCACCGAAGATCAATTCTAGGAGTTCAAGGCCAAGTGCAAATCCGAAGCATCCAAGGCCTCGAGTAGGCGGGGAAAGCAATTGCAGGCGATGAATATAGGTCACCACCATCTCGGATCTGGTGGTTACAAAGTTGCGGAGCCCAAATGGGATAAGGAGGACGACGACTATAGAGCTAAGGGGATACCTAACCCCTTTTTGAAATTTGAAAACAGGCAGCTTCGAAACTTTATCAGGGCTCGTTACCATGTGGACCCCAAAACTAAAGAACTCACCACGGAAACTAAGGTAAAGGACTTCGAGGTTCTTGTGGTAAGTAATTTAATTACCGCAGATCAAGTCGATTGCATTCTAATCGATCAAGTCGAAATTCTAAAAGGTTCACGTTACTTTTTCTACAGGAGCAGGAAACTGCTAGTCAGGGATCCCATGGTTCCTCTTCCCACGGGTTGACGGCGGCCACCCGGTGGGATAACCCTTTTAACAGGGCAATGAACCGGGCCAAGAAAATCATGCCGGTTACAAAGAAGCCATTGTTGGCTGGCCGTCTGGCCGGCTTCGGGGCTCGGAATTGGGTGGATCATTTTGGTCCACCCCCGAGGACGCGTGTGGAGGGAAGGAGTGACGAGGAAAACCGCGAGGTTTAGGAACTTAAGGAACAAGTGGCGCGGATCCTGCAGATCGTCAAAGACAACCTGGCAATCACCCTCACCTCCATCCTGCCTACCTTGGTGGAGTCAATAGCGAACTGGAGTGTGGGTGGTCGACAAGGGCCGTGCCCGATTCCAAGCATGGTCAGTAGCCACTCAAACAATGCAACGCCGGCGAATCCGGTGAATTATGTGTTCGTGACTCCTCCCGCTAGCATGGCGGCGTCGGAAGCATTGGTGACTCCTCCTGCCATCACCGCGGCGCCGGGGCTTAATGCACCCGATAGGGAGAATACACCGGCGGTCGGCACCGCGCCATCAAGAAGCCCCTCCATCTCTTGCACGCCCATCGTCGTATGCGGTGCCTCGACATTAGCCGAGCTCGACGCCATCACGGTAAACCAAATAATTTACCGCCTTGCCATTTATTACTCTTATGGCATCTTTTTAATGCCATACATGTTTTTCGCAGACGGATGTTCCATGCACTCTCTTAAGCTTCGTGTACAACGAGTTGAGGGATGTTGCCAAGGGTACCATCATTCAACCCTTGCACCGCACGTTCCACTCAAAGCTGATGCCAGATAGCGTGCATAGGGTTAAAATTATCTGGGTGCTAAGGGGCTGCGATGACCTGGAAACTCCCATTGAACCCCCAGGAGCGGATGAAGAAGAGCCGGCTGTCCTCAGAAGTTTCTTCGGCTTATTCCTGCTATGGCCAAAGAGCATGATTCGTTCGGGGACGGCCGGCGCCATCACCCCACAGACAACAACACCGCCTGTCGTGCCAGCGCCAAGCCATGGCAAGACCCCCACACCACTACCGCCGTCACCTCCACGCGATTGTTCGGCAGGTCATATTGACATGACCATCGCGCAGGATCCGAACGAGGATGACGAAGATGACTTCGATGATTTCATCAACACTAATCTTTTCCCCGACGACCTAAACAAAGACCCAGCTGGTGGCCCCATAGAGAAAGACACCTGCAACAAACGTCTCTTTGGTTCTCAAGAGACGCCTCCAGCTTGCACCTTCACCGAGCGAGCGGATACATCCAACCGGCCCTTTATTCTAAGCCCTGACACACTACATAGGGCGATCGATGCTCAGATTGCGGTGCCTACCCACTTCCCAAAAGGCAAGAAGGCCAGGAAAAGAAAATCTCGCAGCTCGAGCCAGCCGGTGGTGTCAACTGTGAATTCGATCAGGTTTCAGGACAGGCCACCAAGACCCAAGGGTATTATGTGGAGGATGCATGTGGCGGGTGAGCCCATGCTAACTAAGAAATTGCTCAGGCTTGCCACTTCAGAAATGAGGAGTGTGCATGACGGTGTGCTGACGATAGAGAGACGCCTTCTTGCGGAGAAAGATCCCTCGCACCCGGTATTCGTGGTTAAGGTGCCACGAGGCTTGGGCTTCGTCGATAATGTCCCCGCGGATCTATTCTTCCTGCAGTTTGACGACATCTTCAATATGTTCCACCTATATCCGCTGCACTATACCATGGTACGCCTGTTTTCTCTCAGCCTGGCCATTCAGATCATTAGAGAGAACACCCCAGGCATCGCTATAGTGGACCCCTACTACATGCGTGATGGCTTCTTGGGAAGCACCATTGAACGGCGATTCGTGGCCTCGTACCTCCGAGGTATCTTAGTGGCGAACAAGACAAAGGAATACATTCGCGTTCCTTTCTTTCCCAAGTAAGTCATTATTCACTCGCCGCCATAACTTGCTTTATTAGATTTTCATCATTCTTTTTCCAACACATTCCGTTTGAATTGTTTTGCACAGAGATCAACACTGCACACTCATCTGCTTGTCGCCAAAACATTCGCAAGCCACGTATTTCGACTCAGGGAGTCAAAAAAAGAAGAACAACTACAACAAGATCAAGGAAGTTCTGGATGATGCTCTCACCGGCTATGCCTCAGCGGAAGGCGCCACCTTCGTGCGTAAGAAGCTCAAGTTTGGCAGGCACGTCTTCACCCATGTGACGGAATTCCCCTGCGTGAAGCAGCCAGCAGCCAGTCAGAAGGAAGCCTACTATGCACTCCATCACATGAGGGCGTTCCTACTAGAGAAACAGAATTCTACGCTGCTAGATCATCTCAAATGGTGGGCCGAAGCCAAGGCTAGGATCAATGATTCAGATATTAGACAAGAGATGTGTCGCATCTAGCAACAGTTTGGGGCAATCATCAGCCGTGATGTCATGACTTCAGGGGGTCTTCTACGGAGGCAATCCCTCGAATAACCGTGACGTAGTATATCGCCTAAAGATGCAGGGTGTAGGGCGTTCATGATGAAACAAGGCGTCCTCCCGTTCCCTGAGCCGAGCCAGAAGTCTTGATGTGTTGGTCTAGTTGCAGTTATTTATCCCCACAACTACTTGTGTGTGTCGACATGTACATGCTACTCCTTATTAGGGTTATGAATCAACGCTTACTTCTTTTGCTTATTATTAGGGTTATATATGGATCAATGCTTAGTTTTTTTGCTTACTCTTTGGTCCTTTTTTGCTTACTTTGGTCCTTTTTTGCTTACTTTTTGGTATTTTTTGCTTACTTTGTTACCTTATTTGATAAGTATATCTTTATATGTGAATTTTACTTGTTTTTTCACCCCACCATTTAATTATTATTGCCAACTTGTAGATGACATGATACGTCGTGTATAAGGGACGGGTTCCCGGAGTCTACGATGATTGGGAAGACTGCCGGAGACAGGTGCACCGTTTTAACGGCAATAGCTACAAAGGGTACAACACTATGGCGGAGGCGGAAGCTAGATACGCGCGCTATCTAGCAGGAGTTAGGACGAGGAATAGGATGAAGACCTACACCTCCATCGCGGTGATGCTTATCGTCCTTGGTTGTCTGTCCTGCATGTTCCTACTTTAGATGTCTAGGCGAGCTTCCGAGCTCTAACTTGGTTGAGACATGTATTCATGTCATCACTAGCTACTTTGTAACTTGATCAAAACAATGTAACTTATACTGTGTATTTATGTATGTGACTTATCTATATGTATTTGTTTCTATCTTGTCTGTGTATTTATTTCTGTATTGTATATCTGTGTATTTATTTTTGTACTGTATATCTGTGTATTTATTTATGTACTGTATATCTATGTATATCAGCTGTATTGTATATAATCTGTATTGAATATCATCTATATTGAGTATTTCTTTTTTTAAAGCTCAGCCGTGGCGCACATATACTTGGTTAGTGGCGCACTACGTTAGTGGCGCACGTTGTCAAATATTAGTAGCGCACTACATCACGCGTCACAGGAAAAACAGTGGGAACGCACTGCCTTTTACAGCCGTGGCGCACCAAGCAGTGCGCTACTACTAACTCGATATACCTGTAGCGCACTTGGCAGTGCGCTACGGGCACTTTTAGCCGTAGCGCAGAACTCGTGGCGCACCCCTAGTGCGCCACGGAAGGGGAAAATAGGTGTGCCACGGACGTACGTTTTCCTAGTAGTGGTCATCTAAATCATTAAGGTAACTCACATCTGTGTAACCCTTTACACTAAGTTCAACCTCACCTCCATAAACTAGGATCATATTCTTAGTCCTTCTCAAGTACTTAAGGATATTCTTTACCACTGTCCAGTGGCTTCCACCTAGATCATCCTGGTATTTGCTCGTAACACTTAGAGCATAGGAAACATCTGGGAGATTACATGTCATTACATACATGATGGATACAATAGCTGAAGCGTATGGAACCCTACTCATGCGCTCTCGCTCATCAGTGGTCGAAGAACACCGAGTCTTGTTGAGTTTAATGCCATGAGACATGGGAAAGAACCCATTCTTAGCCTCTTCCATGCTGAACCGATTCAACACTTTGTCAACGTATGTACTCTGGCTTAATCCAATTAGCCTCCTCGGTCTATCTCTATAGATCTTGATACCCAGAATATATGCCGCTTCTCCTAAGTCCTTCATAGAAAAACTATTTTTCAATCAGGTCTTAATAGACTCGAGCATAGGAATGTCATTTCCAATCAGTAATATGTCATCTACATATATGATTAAAAATATAAGCGATTTCTCACTTTCTTTCTTGTACACACAAGGTTCTTGTTCGTTTTTTATGAAGCCAAACTCCTTTACAACTTCATCAAATCAAATGTTCCAACTCCGAGATGCTTGCTTCATCCCATAAATAGACTTTTGAAGTTTGCATACTTTTCCAGCATTGTTTGGATTGACAAAACCTTTCGGATGCATCATATACATGTCCTTAGTAAGGATTCCATTTAATAAAGTCGTCTTGAGGTCCATCTGCCATATCTCACAGTTGAAATATGCAGCAACGGCTAGAATGATCCAATAGATTTAAGCATCCCTACGGGCGAGAAAGTCTCGTCGTAGTCAACTCCTTGAACTTTTCGAAAACCTTTTGCAACAAGTCGAGCTTTATGGATATGCAAATTTCCATACATATCAATGTTCTCCTTATAGATGCATTTGCACTCGATGGCTTTAAAACCATCAGGCAGGTCAACCAAGTTCCAAACTTGATTTTCTCCCATGGACTCTATCTCGGACCACATGGCAATCAACCATTTCTCAAACTCTGGGTCCACCATATCTTCTGCATAGGTCACATGCTCATCATTGTCTAACAATAATAATTCCTACGCTTTGTGGAGCCTCGCCAACCTTTGTGGTTGTGGTGCTTCTATTACCACGGGTTCCTCAACTTGTTCTGCTACAATAGCATCACTCATAGAAGCATCCCTAATTGGCTCATCTTGAAATTCTTCAAGTCGCACCGACCTCCCACTCGTTCCCTTTGTGAGAAACTCTTTCTCTAGGAAAACACCGCTACGAGCGATAAACACTTTGCCCTCTTCTTAGTTGTAGAAGTAATACCCTAAGGTTTCCCTTGGGTATCCCACAAAAATGCATTTATCCGATTTGGGCCATTTGTTAAATTTTCTATACTTAATAGCATAATTTGCCTTCTGTTGTTTGATGTTTGTGGTCAGTGACCTCTGCTTGTAATATTTTGTTCTTCGCTCAGTTATGAGCTTGCTGTAATAATTCTTGTGTCGCAGGGTTACTGTTGTGTTACCGATTTCTCACTGGATATCCTTGAGCTCTAGGTTAAGCTTATGTTAGGCTAAGGTCTAGATTTGTTTAGCCCTGATCCCGAGGGTGTTACAATTCTTGGTATCAGAGCAGTACCAACCGTAGGAAAACCTTGCTATTGGTCGATGTTGAGTCTGGTGCTTGTGAAAACTATCTTAAAGCTGAAAAGTATTTGCGAAAAACTCTAGTGTGCTTTTTTCTCCTTATCCAGTTTTGCTCTCACTTTGGGTCATCTTATCTTGTGTTGATTTGGAAAAAGTTTTGATATCTCTTCTAGTATCTCAAAACTTAGGTGCCTTTTTGGCATGCCGTTTCTCAGCTAGTTGACCTAGTGTTGAGTTCTCTAGAGTTGGGTGTGTTTTGAATTCCTTGTGTTCCCTTTGCTCTGCTTCATCCGAGAGATTCCTTTCCATCATGATCTCTCCATCTTATGGGCCCCAAATATTATATTGTAGGATCAATAGTGTGATGTTCTAGGCTTCGAGGTTTCCTTCTGCCTCGTGTGCCTCCTTTTTGTTTGTTTGGGTACTTCAGAAGTCCTTTCTTCTTTTGGAAGCTACCTTGTGGTTGCTACCTCGTAGTGTACATTACGTCACTCAAGTAGTAGTTACTTCTTTCTCTGGTTTTAACCCTTGGACTTGACCGAAGGTCCCGGATTGTGCTGGATTCTAGTGTTATGAATCTTGTACATGAAGCTGATCTTTAACCCAAGGTCCATTCTATTGACCCCTGTCGTAAATGTTCACACATTAATTCAGGATGGCTGGTATTACCATTCTAGCCTTCAAGCTTGTGGTCCTTGTCGCGATTGAATTGCAGCAACATAGGACTTCCCCTACCACTATCCCTGGCAGATGTTCTTTAATGGAACTAAATAGATCACGAGAAGAGTACTCCTCATGAGTCTCACACGATACTCGTGACTCTACCATCTCCTCCCTTTCCTGCATCGGTCTTTAGAAGATTATTGACTTATGCATCCACATCTCGGGCTTCTATCCTAAGCATGTTCCCTTTCCTCTTGTTGTTTCCTACATTTGTATATCAGTTGGTAGCCAAGTGGTAATTTGCATTGGTGTATCCTGATGCAAGATACTCTTATGGTCCATCATGACAAACCATTTCGGAATGTCAGGAGAAACAAACTCCAGTACCTCGTCATATCTAGGACCAGGTCAAAGTGTTGTAATCCGCAGAATAAGAGACATGATTAGTTTCTATCTTTTCTACCTTAGAGTATCACACCCTTTTATACTAAGAGGTCGTGCTGAGTTTCATGATCCCTTAATGAAGTGATGCTCTTACACATATTTACCCACCCTTCCTCCGAGATTTTGTGCTCATGAATGATGCGTGTGCATAACAATGTGGCCATCTGAGATTCTTAGCAATCAATATTGCTTTGGACCTCAACAAGGACATTTGTGTCATTCTTAGCGTGATGGTTAACCCTATCACTAAGCGAAGTTTGACTGTGCTACCAAGTCCGCTATTCTGGTACGTTCTCCTCGGTCAAAGAGTTAGGCTTGTGCTGAAGCTCTGAGAATGTGTCTTCTTGCCTTATCAAGAAAGTTTCCTCTCGAATTAAGAGACATACCTGTGGGCCGTGATATTCTAGATGTCTACTAGAAGTATTGACATGTTGCCACATGACCGTGTAGTCAAGTTCTTGGGAAAGCAAGTTCTCTGAACTACTCCTTTCTCCAAGGATCAGTACTTGATACCCCTGAACTAGTTGGTTGAGCTTAAACAACAACTTGGAGAGTTTTAAGACAAAAGTTCTATCCGACTTATTTCATCTTAAAGGGATGTCTAGTTTTGTTCGTGATGAAGAAAGATAGTACTCCCTCCGTGGATATGTTATCTTCCCCGCTTTTGATTTGATTTGGGTTATCATCAAATCAAACTCAGTTCCAAGGACTATTTTGATGATGCTGCTCCTTGTGATGTTTCACTTGAGTACATCTTCATGTTCTTTGGTCTGACCAATACTCTGCCTTGTTAAAGTAACATATGAGTTCATCATCTTGGAGTATCTTGATAAGTTTGTGGTTGAGACCATCGACAATATCCTTATCTTCTCCATACTAGAACAGACTCATATGAAACATTTGGCGTTAATGTTGGAAAACTTTCGAGAACCTCCTTCGTGTTATCTCAAAGTATGTGTTCTGGATGTTGGAAGTGATCTTCTCTGATTCATGCGCAACTATAGAAAGATGTCGTCGTGGATTCGAGTAGAGTTAACTCCATACCTTAAGGACATAGTTGTATTTTGTTGCAAGTACTTGATGTATGAGCAATTGTCCTTTGACACGTTGTTAATACATGGGTCTAGCAATCTACCTTAGTCTTTTGGAGCTTGACACCGTAGTTAGTATCTTGAGAATCTAGCGACTTTATCTTTGTGGTAAATGTTGCACACTTTGTATTCAGACATGCTAAGTCTGAAGTATCATCTCATCTAACCAAATCTGAATCTCAAGTAGACATGATGGTTGGTGTTTATCAAGGAATTAACATAGGTTTCTTTGAACATCCGGCAAGATTGTTGTAATGGTTGACACAACTAGTCAGAATACCTATTGCCATATTCTATTGAATCAGCAAATAACAACCACTCTTCATGAAGCATCTTCTATGAGTTAATTATAGGAGTTGTTCTTATGGTTTCCTTTGTCTCTGAAGTCCGACCTTCACTTGATGTCCCGTGTCTCGAACATCAAGGAGAACATTTAAAGTAGTGTTGCTAAATTTCTCTCGGTCGATCCTACAGACCCTTTTATGTTGGCAAGCTTCTTGTTGTGCCAAGTAATTGTGGTATGAGAATGAAGTTTCTTTTTCCTCGTGTCATCAGGAATCTTCTTACCTATTCATCTAGTGGTGTAAAGTGGTATCACGATCTTTGGCAAAGATTTTGGTAGTCCTGGATGAATAAAGAATTTCCTTCATTTTCTCGATCATGTTCAAGATTGACAATGATTTTGGTAATCAGAAATTCCTCTTGTTACGTGTTCCTTGTGACTCTTACGAGTCCTCGCCACAAAACATCTTTCGGTCTAGACCTTCTGTTGAACGAAGAATGATCCTTCTGTATCAAAAGTAGTTCAACTACTTGGTTATCAGTATTTCTGTATCCCTAGAAGCTCTACATAAGCCACCCAGTAGAGTTCCATATCTCGAAGTCTGTGGTCGCTTTCTTTTGTAAGCTTTCCCTTTCAGAAGCTTAAAACTCTTCTGAAACTCCATGGTCTCAATCCTTATGAAGACCAGCTATCTAACAACTTGAAACCTTCTCCTCTTGTTTCCTCTGTGACCTTGATGCGTTTCATGTTTGTCATCTCAGATTGTTTATAAACACTCCTTCCATGAGTTGACCATGAGATACTACGAGTGTTGTTAGTGTGTTTCCCTCTTATCCTTAGAAGTGACCCTGTTTCTCTCCATTCTTCCTACCTATGGAATCTCGGGTCGAGATTCTCGTAAGGGGGATAGAGCTGTGACACCCCAGTTTTAGTTAATCATATTTAGGGCTTGGTTGTGCATTCCTGAGCATCATCCCTTAAAAGTGCATCCAAAGGAAATAATGCTAAACCCTACCTCTTCCTCTCAAATACATTCAAAATAGTTTGAATTTTGAAAACTACAAAGTATGGAGCCCAAATTGATAAAAGGGCCCCTAGAATATTTTCATGTTTTACAAACCCTCTAGTATTTTTGGAATATCTAAAACATAGGGAAATTTGAAATTATAGAAGGGAAATAGAAACCAGAATGGAAAAAGCTTTTACAAATTAAAAAATAGAGCACCAGGCCATCCCATTCTCTCCTCTCCTCTATCTGCCGCCCACCCGTGCAGCAGCGCAGGCCACAGCCGGCCCAACTAGCCCACCTGGCCCATACCGCTTTGTCCTCTCCTCTCGTCGTCTTCCTCCTGCCAGGCGCATAGCTCGCGGTCACCGGCCTTGCCGTCGATCCCCGCCGCCTTCTCATCGCCGTCCATCGCAGCCCTGGAGAGGATAAGAAGGACCCCTGCACGCCTCTCTCCTTCTCTGGTCTTATCTCCTTCTCGCGCGCTCTCTCTCGCTCTCTACGGCGTGCGCCAAACCCTAGCCGCCCCCGTCACTGGCGACCCCTGCTGCTCTGAGCCTCCCCAAGCCTCACCGATGCCCTCTAGAGCTTAGCCTCTTCGATTTCTTCTTCCCCGCCAGTGGAATCAAGCCAGGACACGTGGAATCGAGCCCCGTGACCCCTGTCTTCCCCGACACCAACGGGTGCTGCCGTCGCCATTGTCGTTGCTCCGGTCCACCTCATGCCTCGCTATCGACTCCTCCCGCTCGAGGGTGAGCTTCCGGTGCTCCTATAACTCTCGGTTCGCTTGCTAGTTCGCTATAGCCGTCGTGCGTTGTTCGTCTGCAAGCGCCGCCGCCGTTGCTCGCCGGGGTCGCTGCTCCAGTGACCAAAAACCAGCTGCGCCACTAGTTTCTGGTCCGCCTAGACGTGCTCGCCCGAACGCACCACCTCACGCAGCCCCGCTCGCCCAACTTCGCTTGCTCCAACCACCGTACGCCGGTCAACGGCCACCTGACGTGGCATCGACCAAGCTCCACCAGCGTGGCTACTGATGTGGCCTTGGGCCCAGTCGTCAGTGACTGAGGCTAGCTAGATCTCAGTACAAAAAGTTTGTATGCTCGTGTTGACGTCAGCTCTTTGTCACGCTAACACAATAAAGGTTTTTAATTGTTTTTAATAATTCCAGAAATTGTTATAATCTTAAAAATTCAATAAATAATTATTTATAGGTCAGAAAAAATTGTGTAATATATCAAAATGTTCATAAAAATGAGATCTTTACAATAGACTCATAATCATGCATTTTCCAACAACTTTAATTGCATGTTTAATTAGAGAACTAAATGAACCCCCGAGGTGATTCTGAAGTCTCTCCTGTTTTAGGGTTTGGACCTCTCGGATCCCGCTTAAATTTCCAAGCATGCCTTAGGGTCACATTTCCACTCTATTCAACTTGTCATATCATCATCCTTGATTGAGCATTGCATCGATGCCATGTGTTGATTGTTGTTCCCCCTTTCTTTCCGGTATTTGCTTCTTCCCGGTAGAATACGATATCGATATCGAGATCGAAGACCGAGGTTAACACCATCGAAGATCGACGAACAATACTTGACCAAGTATAAACAAGGCTTCCGAAGATCTATATCTGGTTATCAACAAACAAGGCAAGCATAGCCGCATCATGATACAATCCTATGCTTTCAAAGTATTTTACTTCTAGCCATGATGCATACGATTCTACTATGGTATTTTATCGATAGATAGAGTATCCTATCTGTTGCATTACTCCCTTTCAGCTTATATTACCTGATCCACTACTCATAGCATAACTAGGTTTGGCTTGTGTGCACTGCTAGAGCTTATATGTGTCTTGCTTAGCCATGCTTAGCCGTCACTGCTGGTTCATCCATAAGATGTACCAAATGCAAAGAATATAGTATGACAGGAGAACGAGGTATATTGATGAGGTAAGATCAGTGGTAAAGGTTAAACATGCTAAGGCTTGTATGGGAGGCCACGGTGGGATGTGGTTTTTCTAGTCCCATGCTCACCACTACTAGGAACTGAGTTCTTGTCTTTGGAACCGAGACTAGCGTACAGCCACACGGGGCCTGGAAAACCTCACAAGTAACTAACTTGCCTAGTAGATTCCATGAGTCACATAGTTCAGGGTTCCATTCGACATATGCATAGAAAACATTTTGAAAGATTTCGCAGGTGAAGGTGCATCATAACAGGTAGGTAAGCATGGACGGGGTTGCTTGGGTTGGATGGCGCCCCTGATAAACCAACCTCGTCTCACATCTCTAGGGACCAGCTTCGAGATTTGACCCATTATGGCGGAACCCTCCTTAGGGCGTGACTCATGGTCTCGACGAAAGCAAGGTAAAGGTTGTGCCCAACCACCCTCTGATGGCCTTCCAAGGAAGAGGCTATTACTAGTGGCATTGAGAGTCGGTTGGTACATGTGGATAAAGTTGTATACCCCTGCAGGGTTAAATCTTTTCGAAAAGCTGTGTTCACGGTTATGAATGCTTGGTGACCGAATTCTAAGATCATAGAGAACTATAACCTAATCGTAAAACTTGGCAGATCAACGTGTGCTTAAGGATGCTTCATCATGGGTACGAGGGGGTGATCCTTGTTGTGAGATGAGGATTACTTTGGTGGATATCAAACGATGGTGATCAATTCTTCGGAGACGTCGCTCTCTTATCCCCTCTTATAATATTCTGAGTAGACGAGCTTCTTCTCTCCCTTGTTTCATAAACAAAGATGGCTTTATGCATAACTAGAGCGCTGGCCCTCGCAAATGCGAGGGCAGAACTATTATATTTTTCTAATATTATGTAATGATATATCAATACATTTATTTTATAATATTATGTAATGATATCTCAGTGCATTAGATATTGGTTGTATCTTGAGAACTAAGTTAAGAATGGAGTCTTAATAGTAGAAAAAATCATATAGGACCACGGTTCAGTTGGTGTGTGTGCGCGTATTTTTACTTTTGTACATTGTTTTGCTTTTGCAAGAGCACAACGTTAAGAGCCTTCCGTGTGTGGTATGTATGTTATTTTAGATCGATAGGGAAACTTAAGTTTGAACCATGAGTAAGCCAATCTTTATTCTTGTTTTTGCAGTGTCTTTTATGTTATATTGGATCGGTATGCTATCTCGCTGGATTAGATGTATGGAAGTGTACGACCACTGGTTTCCAATTTTATTTGTTATTGGACAAAACAATTAACTTGCAACTTGTTAAAATGCAAAGCTGCATGCATGTAACAAATGAGGATCCCTACATTGTTCTCGGAGATAAAACAATCAAGGTTATGCCACATTAATTTTTGGTACTCTCTCTGTCCAGAAATAAGTGACTTGGATTTGTATAGATCCGCATGTATTTATACACCAAAATGCGTCTAGATACATATGAATATAGATAAATCTAAGTCCGTTATTTTTGGATGGAGGGAGTATAACACTTTTCTCACTTTCACAATTTTAATAGTTGTGACACATTACTATTTTCAAGCTAAAAAGAAAAAACCCATCATCCTCTACATTCATCTTTGGTAAATGTGTATAAATACGAGCAACTTCATCCACTCAAACCAAAGTAGAAGAAAATGAAACAACATCACTTGTAGGAACTTATTACTTCCAAATGCACATGGACAATGCTCAACATCTCACTTCTAGAAATTAAAAATTCATCTCAGTTCTGAACGGATCGAAACATAATAATCATAATTTAGGTTGGTCTCACTTCACAAGTTTAATAGAAGTATGTATAATTTATAAATATTTTATAAGTGTTATTGGTGAATTAAGCTGCTGCATCCATTCAAATGGTCAAGAAGATTGAGATGTGAATCTGGCCGGTAACCTTACCGAACTTCAATCCCTGGTGGACTAAATTTTGGGTGTCTCATGAAGTGCCCCCTAAACTTGGCCGAATGGAAGACCCACACACAAGTGTTCCCTTTAAGTGAGATAGCATGTGTCCATGTTCCGAAGGATTTAGAGATCCCCGATATCTTTCTAGCTGGGAAAGGCGGACATGTTGTGGTCTTATTGAGGTGTGTGCGAGTACTTTGATCCTCCATTTACATTAAAAAAGCAACTCTATCCTAAGAAAAGTTCTAATGTCTTATTTTTTTCTCTCGATAGGTAATCTAGAAGAACATAGGAAAAATAGTATAGGAGAAGAAAAAGTAACTTAAACCATAGACATTTAGAATGAAGTGTCCGTACAAACTTTTGTAGTCCTCATATGCATTTCAGCCTCATCCATGTGCTAATGGCAAGAAATAGGATGTGGTCTGCATGGTACCAGCAGTTTGGATATGTACGCGTATACATAGAATTTTCCTTTGCTAATTAATCGGCAGCCTTGACACCTTAGAAAATATTATCTAGCGACTGATACACTCAACACATGATTGCTTACATGTAGGGTTTCTATGAACCTCAACATCCCTTGAACCTGGAATAGAACACTGGTCGGAATCAATGCAGATCGAACCAACAAAGTTCCATGCATCGCCTTTGATAGAAAGTCATACACTGGACAAACTGTTACATATAAAAAATGGTATTTAACATTGTGCATGTATAATGGCTTGGCAGTCAGCAATAGAGCATCATATAGTATATTCATATCTCTAACACAAATAAGCATCTGGTTCATTCAGATTAAGATGGTTGATGTCTAACTGACAAAAAAAACATAGTATAGATCGGTTATGCCTTTCACCAAATTTCTTTTTTTTGAAGTGAACTAATACTTATATATCCTCTTATTTGATAGCAAATGGGACAATGAGGAACACTATTTGGAGCAGATCAACTCTCTTATGGATCAATATTCCCGTTAATTTAGTACTTATCAGTATATGTGTACGGACCTGGTTACTAATGACTCATAAATAAATTCACAGGATCATGACTTAGTAAGCATGTATGGTGATACTCTTCACTATCCTTAATTCATAAAAACGGAGCCATGCCTTCACAAAGACTAACAACTCATTGTAGTTATATCATGGAATTAGCTTTTAGAAGATTACATATACATTCATAATTTAGTAGTGCGAAAAAAAAGATTATGATTAGAGTTCATAGGCTCACAGATGCTCACATGGTTGATAATTATCCTCGGATATTTCTCTTCTAATCTTCTTTGTTCATTTCTGTGGAGATATCTTAATTAACTTGGCAGTTATGATGCACCCACAAACAACCAAATCAATATCCAACTTGATTAGATCACGTGTCCATGTGAAACCAAAAGGAGGGAGGCATGATCCCAGATACAGGCACGGATCGGGGGCAACAAACGCCAACATTATCACTGGAACGGACTGGGACTCGCCACCATTGAGATGCTCGAGAAGCACATGAAAGAATTTAGGAGGAGGTGAGGAGGAGGCGGCCTTTGCTGCGGCGGTAGCTAGCTTGAGGAAGCGACACCCGTCATGGGCCTTGAGTCGACTGCGCTTTTGTCGTCGTTCTAGGCGCCAGCAAGCCATTCACAAGCAGGTGCGCCCGCCATCGTAGACGTCGATGCTGGTAGAACGGTCACCATTTTCACCTCCAACGTCCTCCTCTCCTCCATTGATGTCAATTGGCCTTTTCATAACTGCGGTACTACACCAAGAAAACCATGAAATAAAAAGATTGCTTCTCCTTCACTTGAAACCCACGCGAAAACCTTGAAGATTGATCATACCTACTACTCGACTATCTCTTTGAGGAAAAGCGTCTGACCATTCTTGTAGAGCTGGCGAGCTGCAGTGCAACCGCGATTTGGTGCATACATCGGCAAGCAAGAAGAATTCAATCACTGAACCATGGGCATCCACTTGGAGTACGTCAGCTGGCCGCATGAGCAAAGAAAAATATAGCGCGCAATCGTGGTTTGGACTTTGGAGCATGCATCGGCAAGCATGATCAAGATTTAAGAATCGATTCATGGGCATGCACTTGGAGTATGTCAGCTAGGCGTAGGAGCAAAGGAAAATACAGCGCGTGCCGACGCGTGAGGGTAGCTAGGAGAGGAATTAGATTAGGTTGCATGCGAAAGCAAGATCAAGAATTTAAGCACCGATCCATGGGTATGCTGCGTGCACTTGGAGTAGGTCAGCTGGCCGCACGAGCAAAAAATACGGAGCGCGGCGGCGCCTGAGGATAGCTAGGAGAGGAATTAGATCAGGTTTTTTACGGAGGCATCTGTAACCTATCTCGTGAATGCGGGGAAAATGACGGGGGGCATAGGTAGGTAATTTTGTGCAACTTTATGATCCATTGGCTGTTATCGGCTATTAGTTAAAATTAACGGTTAGATGTTTCTGATTTTTGTGGAATTTTCTAGAGTATTTCTCTTTTTTCTGGTGAACCCGTCATGTAATTTTAATATATAATAGATAACCCCACCAGTCATAAGCCTTGTGGAGTACACCCTGTACTCACCCTTGCTTTGTTGTTACTTTCAGATTAATGTTCCTCAGAATATGAGTTTCGTACGACATCGACACCGACGAGTAGCTTGGGATTCTGGGCCGGCAGCCTGGAATCTATGGGCTGGGACGTCATCGTTATGCTTAAGGCCTCTTAGGCCATTTATTAAGTTTTCTATACTTAATAGCATAATTTGCCTTCCGTTGGTTGATGTTTGTGGTGAGTGACCTCTGCTTGTAATATTTTGGTTCTTCGCTCAGTTATGAGCTTGCTGTAATAATTCTTGTGTCGTAGGGTTACTGTTGTGTTACCGATTTCGCACTGGATATCCTCTAGCTCTAGGTTGAGCTTATGTCAGGCTAAGGTCTGAATTTGTTTAGACCTAATCCCGGGGGTGTTACAAACTAGGATTCTTTCCAGTCCACATCTCATATGGTGAAAGCTGCTGTTTCTAGAGCGTAACCCCAAAATGATAATGGTAAATCCGACTAGCTCATCATCGAACGAACCATGTCCAACAAAGTTTGATTGCGCCGTTCGGACACCCCGTTTCTTTGAGGCATTCTAGGAGGCGTGAGATGTGGAACAATTCCACAACTCTTAAGATGATTGCTAAATTCGTGACTCAAATATTCACCTCCACGATTAGATCGCAAGGCCTTCATTTTCTTGCCACGTTGATTCTCTACCTAACTCTAAAACTCTTTGAACTTTTTAAAAGTTTTAGATCTATGCTTCATCAAGTAGACATAGCCATATCTACTAAAATCATCAGTGAAAGTAATGAAGTAGTGATATCCTCCTCTAGCTGTCGTGCTCATTGGTCCACATACATCAGTATGTATGAGTTCCAACAAGTCTGTCGCTCTCTCAGGAAAAACCGTAAAAGGCGTCTTGGTCATCTTTCTAAGTAAACAAGCTTGACATGTCTCGTATGATTCAAAATCAAATGAAGTTAGAAGACCATCACCATGGACCTTATTCATGCGCTTTTCACTTATATGCCCCAAACGAAAATGCCATAAATAGGTAGGACTCAAATCATTAGGCCGAAGCCTTTTAGCACTAATATTGTAAACAGATGCATCATCAAGATTAAAAATAATTAACCCATTCACAATGGGAGCATCAGCCATAAACATAGCATTCTTAGAGATTACACAACCATTGTTTGTACTCGCAAATGAATAACCATCCCTCATCAAACAAGACGGTGATAAAATGTTTCGACCCATACTAGGATTGTAATAAAAATTATTTAACTCCATAATAAATCCTGACAGAAGATGAATCTCCATGACGCCGATGAATAATGCAACAACCCTTGCTTTATTTCCGACGCAAAAGTCCACTTCGCCTTCCTGCACTTCTCTAGTCCTTTTTAGCCCTTGCATCAAATTGCAAATATGAGCAACCGATCCGGTATGAAACACCCAAGAGGTAACATAAGAATCTAGGCGAAAAATTTCCACAACATTTACAACAAGCGTACCTGAGTGGGAAGTACTCTTACTTCCACTCTTCTTCAACGAAGCCTGGTACTTGCTGCAGTTTCTCTTCAAGTGGCCATATTCATGACAAAAGAAATACTCAGTGTCTCCTCTAGGTCCAGCCTTTTTCTTGGGTGTAGGGTTTGGCTTAGGGATCGTATCCTTAGCCTTGCCCTTCTTCTTCTGCCAAGAAGTGCCTTTTTTATTGAAGCTAGGCTTGTTCTGCACAGCCAACACATGGCTATGCCCAACACTCTTCTTAATGTCACATTTTGCTGTTTTCAGCATCCCACAAACTCATTAAGGCCCTTCTCCACCCCATGCATATGGTAGTTCGAAATGAAATGCCCATAGCTAGATGGAAGAGACGCCAAAATGAAATCAGTAGCCAACTCTTGGCCTAATGGAAAACCAAGCTTTTCCAAAGTCTGACTGTAACCAACCATTTTGATCACATGGGGGCCTACAGCTGCTCCCTCTGCGAGCTTGCATTCCACAAAGGACTTAGCGACATTGCACCTCTCAGTCCTAGCCTGATTCTAGAACATGTCCTTAAGCGCGACAATCATATTGTATGCTTCCTAATCCTCAAACTTCTTTTGAAGATCAGGTTCCATGCATGCAAGCATAAGACAACTAACCTCAAGAGATTCATCACATGCTTTCTTGTAGGCATTCTAAGGGTAGCTGTTGCATTATTAGTAGGTTCATCTAGGATTGGGGTATCCAGAATAGTTTCCTTTTTATCAGACCTGAGAATAATTCTCAGGTTATGGACCTAGTCCGAAAAGTTTGTTCCATTTAGTTTATCTTTTTCAAGAATCGAACGCAAAGCAAAAGGTGATGAAGTGTTCGGTGCCATTGATCTACAACATAAAAATATGCAAAATACTAAGCCATGTAACCATGAAAGAGTAAATCATATTAAACAATTTTAATAGCATGTACTCCCACTTAAATGAACATCCCTCTATTGATACTAAGTGATCCAAGATCCACAATTAACAAGTCGACTGGTGAGCTTTAGCATCACTGCTAGAAGACAAGGTAAATCGGTAAGCAACTTTTGCTAATCATATCACATATGACTCTTGTTGTTAAGTGAAATGTCTATGTCAAAACTAGGCTCCCAACCTTGATGCCCCAAGGTCCTTAACTGTTAAGATGACCTTGTTAAGCTCACCAATCCTCATGTGTGTAGGTATCCGATACAAACCCATCCAGCCAAGGAAAACAGGAGCACCCTAATTTCATAGACCCACCAATGATTCTACAGGGCATATGATGGTGCAAGGTTTGGTTGGGAGGGCATGGTTTAACTTAAACTTTGTGAGGGATCGTTCTACTTCTATCATCTAAACATGCATAGTAGTAAAACGTATAAGAATAGCATTCACATAGATGTGATACATTATGGTCCATTTTCTCATGGTGATCTCCATCGCCATAGAACCTGTCTACCATGATGATCTCCATCTTCATGCTCTATGCGAGCCACCCTCCAAGTGATGAGTTCTCCAAGAACAAATACAAGCTATTACTTCTGACAGCTAGTAATCAAAATTACATGGTGTTGGGATCATCACAAGTTGGCACGTAGGCCATTCCAATAATTTACAACACATTTGGCTCTAGCCGTGTTGCCCTACTCATGACACGCAGGGCATAAAAAAAATACATACATGCATCACATACATTTTGGGCCATACTGATCACATACATCCTGCAAAAACAAGTTGTGCGTAGAATCGCATTCTACCGGATCATGTGAAATCGCAGAACCAATGAAGCTTAACGTGATACAAAAGGGGCTACGACTAAGGGGGGTCTAGGGGGTCTCCCCCTGCGGGGTTCGAAGGGGAAGCGCCCCTCATGGTATACAATTTTATTTAAGGATTTTGATCAGCAAATCAAATTTACCATAAACTGACTATTGTCCCGATTCAACAAATTTCCTTTGATCTCGGTACATCGATTCAGATCTAGTTCCCGATTCGATCAATCATATTAATCTTCGTGTGATTCAACTGGATTTATGTGTCACTGTCTACCCCGATGGCGGAAACCGACTGGTAGGGGTAAGCCATTCGAGAACCTTAGAATCACGATCACGGAAAGAGAGATCAATCCAAAACCACCGCCATACAAACGATCACATCATTCATATCAATCTACATATCACCATATGCAAACTTCCCGAACCTATGACTGAACAACATCGGCTCTGATATAGGGAAATGGTAGGCTACACTAGCGTGAATCAAAATTTTCTACCGTGTCAACCAGGAATACTGATGTCATAGATCACTGGATTACCACTAGACGCGTAGTTGCCGAACTCGATGAACCACGTCAGGGGCAGTGTAGATGTTCTACGTCTCCTCCTTGTCCTCGTCCCACGAGCAGCTCCCCTTTGTGTGGCTCGTCCAAGTGCTGCAGCACCTCTGAGGTATCCACAAATCCAGAGTGGAAGCCGTCACATGCCATACTGCTAGGTCTGCTCATACAACACAGGTGTAAGAGGAGTGGCGGCTGGGTGGAATGCTCAACCCTATTCAGCTCGCCTCGCTCTCTCTTATATAGGCATCCCTAGTGGGCTTCTACATTAGTATCCCATTAGTAGCCTAAGCCTAGTCTAATTCGGATCCAATCCTCATTAGGCTTCCAGCCCCTAAAGTGTGTGACCCTATAGGTTCATACACATATATACATGACACGAGTACACTTACTCCATCAATAGTTGGTAGCGGACTCTAGCAATAGGTGCCAACTCCTAAACGCATATAAAGATCATTCAGACGAACCATCACAAGGTTGAGTACATGTGTTTCCATTTGCCTCACAATATTTGGTCTAGCTCCAAGCCGACCTCTCTTTCTTGATACTGTGATTTTGGAATCCCTTTACTAGGTTAACTCTTAACCGTATGTAGCACGACCATGCATTTCTGGATCCAATCGCTCGAGGGTCCGAGAGATATCTCTCTCAAGTAGAGAGGGGAAATCCCATCTTGGTTGAACAATGCCTTGCAGCATGTATCAGGAAAAACCCAAAAGCTACCTTTACAACTACCTAGTTACAGATTAGTGTTTGATAGCCCTAAAGTAGGTCGATCCTCATCTTAAGTATATGTAGCAATCTTAGGTCTAAGGAAAAAACATAAACGATGTCTATACAGAGCTGCAAGTATTATTGCCAGTCTCAAGTTGGGTAAGTCCAACCCCATGTTCATAACATGTGTCCACATTATTGGTTTGACATCTCCATGTCTATGACTTGCGAAACATAGTCATCAACCAATCAATGTGCTAGTCTAATATTCACGTGTGTCCCCACATGAACTCTGACTAGGGACAACTATTAGATAACCATACAAGTTAAGAGTTTCACAAACAATTCACATAATTACCAATCAATACAAGTTGCCTGATATATGGATATTAAAGGAACATTATAATAACTCATGGATACATATGAAATAAAATCATCTCTATGATTGCCTCTAGGGCATATTTCCTTCACAACACTTGAAGAATGTGCATTGAGTACACCAACCTCAACAGCGCATGCCCGAAGGAGGAGTTCGTCCTCCCACACATCGACCAGATCATCGACTCGACCGCAGGGTCGGAGTCGCTGTGCTTCCTCGATGCATACTCCAGCTACAACCAGATCAATATGGCAGTTGAGGATGAGGAGAAAACTGCGTTCATCACGTCATTCGGTGCCTTCTGCTACACCGCAATGACGTTTGGCCTCAAGAATGCCAGCGCGACCTACCAACGGTGCATGCAGGAGTGTCTTGCAAGCCAAATTGGTCGTAACATCCATGTCTACATCGACGACGTGGTGGTGAAGTTGACCCGCCAGAGCGACCTACTCGCCGACATGGTCGAAACTTTCACTAATCTGTGGAAGTACAAGATCACGCTCAACCCGGGGAAATGTACCTTCGGCGTGCCCACCGGAAAACTCCTGGGGTACGTGGTCTCCAAACGAGGCATCAAAGCAAACCCCACCAAGATCGACACCATCACACTACTTAGAAAACCCAAGTGCCTGCGCAGCGTCCAGAAGCTGGCCGAGCGAGTCGTGGCTCTCAGTCGCTTCATCGTTGGCTCAGTGAGAAGGCAATGCCTCTCTACCGATTGATGCGGAAGAACCCCACATTCACGTGGGATGACAAAGCAAACAACACGCTCAAAGCGCTCAAGGAGGTGCTACTTGCGGTGCCAGTACTCGTTGCCCCCATGAATAAGGAGCCAATGCTTGTCTACGTCACGGCCTCCAGTCGAGTTGTCAGCTCCATCATGGTGGTCGAGCGACCAGAGGAGGGCAAGGAGTGCCCCGTGCAGCGCCCTGTCTACTACATCAGTGAGGTCCTCACCGAGTCAAGGCAACGCTACCCGCAGTACTACAAGCTAGTCTACATGGTCTTTCGAGCCCAAATAAGTCTCCCACACTACTTCTAGGAGCACCCCATCACGGTCGTCTCCTCCACCCCGCTGTAGGACATCATCCGCAACCGCGATGTGACTGGGAAGTCGCCAAGTGGGCCGTCGAAATCGGCGTCCACAACATCAAGTACGAGCCGTGCAAAGCAATCAAGTCGCAAGCGTTGGCCGATTTCCTCGCTGATTAAGAAGAGGCGTAGCAGCCAGAGAAGCTTCCCTCTCTCCACTACTGGTCGCTCCACTTCGACGGCTCCAAGAACGCAGACAGAGCCGAGGCTGGGATCGTGCTCACCTACCCCAAAGGCGACAAGCTCCAATTCTACACCAACAACATGGCCAGGTACGAGGCCCTCCTCCATGGCATGCAAGCTGCCAAGGAGATGAACATCAATCTGTAGGAGTTCTGCTTATGAAAACAATAAAATTTTACCCTACACCCCTAAACCCCTGATGCTGCCAGGACCTATTTATTAGTAATGCAGTAACTGAAGGGGATTTTCGCGAACTTACCCTTGAAGACCGAAAAGCGTTGTCAATGCTCAGGAGAGCGTGGTTGATGTAAACGAGCCGAAGCTGACCTCAAGGTCGTGATGAAGTCCTTGCGCTCCTGTGGATCCAACGACTTGAGTGCCTCAAGTGTGACACCTCACGGGGAGTTACACATGTCCGATGCCTGATGATGACTCCCGCTTCCCCAATCTAGCAATAGTTTTGGAAGTAGAGATCCTGGATCTGAATCCCGCAGCGTGACAGTGCTCCACGGTGAAGATGTCTCTCGTTCGCGCAGTCCGAACTTGGGACCACGGTCGAGAGAGAGAGAGAGAGAGAGAGAGAGAGAGAGAGAGAGAGAGAGAGAGAGAGAGAGAGAGAGAGAGAGAGAGAGAGAGAGAGAGAGAGAGAGAGAATATCAATTGGAGGTCTTCCCAAAAGTGAGAAGACCTTTATTGAATATTGTGTGTATTTATCTGGCCAAAAACCCCCACTATAAATAGGGGGAGGGGAGGTACTACCTCCCTCAAAGTCCCGGGGTGGGACTAAAGGATAGGAGAGGGGGAGGGGTGGCGCCCGGCCACCCCCGTGGGCCCTGCGCGGGGTGGCTGGACCACTAGGGCACCGGCCACCCCCTCTTGCCCTTCTCCCTCTTACCTTTCCCTAATGGGCCCTCTTCCTCCAGAATTGGCCCATTAAGCCTTTTGACCTTTAAATTGATTTTATCTTTTATTAAATAATTATGAATAAATGATTAAATCAATATTTAACATTCATTCATATACTATTCAATCTCCGTGGCTATGGAACACCTTCCACCTCCACTCCGGACATTCTACGGACTTACCGAAACCCTTCGGGTTTTCTCTCAACTATTCTTCGGTGATTCTTACGATCCTATAAACACTCTCTAAGAATCATCAAAACCTTAATCGTGATACCGGTTCAGGAACACTCTAGACATGGTCGGGACACTCCTGAACCAATGATCGACAGAGGGACCTGGATGGCCATGTGACCCCTGTGCATTCCACGAAGATCTTTCATCATTTGAACCGGGACGGTCATATCTTATTCCCTTTGTCTCTCGATACTTGCATTGCCCGAGATCTGATCAATGACATCACGATGTCGTGTTCAATCTCGTTACCAAACAATGCTACTTGACTCATTCCGACAAGTGATATCCCTGTGATCAAATCACACGCTGCGCAGCTATTGGATATAACTTCTCCGAGTGGGCCCTTGAGTATCTTTCCGTCATGTGGACGGACAAATCCCGCTCTTAACATATATTGCCTCTACGGTTTCCTCCGAGTACCTGAACACACCTTTATAACCACTGTATTACCAATTGGCGCTTGATGCTATCTAATCACTCTCGGGAGACAGTGATTGATATAGCCTCATGGTCTAAGGAATAGTCTACGAGGATCCATTTCTAATCATCATAACTTGAACTTCGTGACATGATAGGGTCACGATGTTTAGGTTGGGTATTGGTTCATCATCTCATTCTCTGAATGAGTTGACTCCATTTCCAACTAGCATAAATGCCACATGATCAGGAGACTTGATCAGCTATTGACCAATGAACCCGTGACTAGAGTTTCACTAGGAACCCCTGGTTGTTTATATATCACACGTGTATTGATGTTTCCACTCAACACAGTTATAGCATGATATAAAACTTAATCATAAACTTTATGAAATATGATAATAGTCCTTATTACTATTTGTCTCTAGGGCATATTTCCAACAGTCTCCCACTTGCACTAGAGTACAAATAAACTAGTTGCATTTGTTCTTAATCATTGCCACCATATATCCGGTACCCTGAACATGCTTGCTCATGGAAGAGGTTGAGTCTTGGGTCTATACTTTACAGTCCCAAATCCTTTGCAACTAACTAATGTCACCTTGATTGACAATAATACTTTATCATCACATGATAACATCTGTGTGTATGCATCGTCGCTATGGCAGTAGAACGAGGCCTGATTCGAGGAGCCTACAGTGACTTTCTCGAGGCCTAATGTTATGGCAGTAGATCAACCTTGAGGGATTTCTCATGGGCACTATACCCTGGGACACATCATTCTATGTTAAAAGCGAACTAGCCCCGCCATAACATTATACAACACTTTAGATGGTACCCTTATCTATTATTATAAATGTAATCATCGAAACACGAGTGCACTCTGTGCAACTTCCGTTGTTTTTGTACACCTCGCTTCCTACTTGACTCTAATCAGTATTACAGGAGTTTCCAACATATTCCCTTATAACATAACCCTTTATGTTTTAAGATATGTTATGCTTTATGGATTTGGAAAATATGTCTACAGTTCTCTATTAGACTCTGCAAACAAAATTAGCTCAATGTTCCATGATTCAAACTTAATCACTTTTCAAACATTCCTTATTGGATCATATATTATGTTAAGTTATCATCATGGTTTTCTAAGATAGAACCTATGTCTCAACATAGTGGATGATGATCATCCTTTCTTTATTTCAACCATTGATGTCAAACTTAATACTATTCCTAATTTGAGTTATTAAGGACCAGTTCCTTAATTAACTTCTATTTTGAAACCCTTTTCAGAATCCCTTAAGGAATACTACATAATATCATAATACACATATTATTAACTTCTACACCTTATAAATCATTATTTATCGGTACTTGCGCTTTTATTCTTAACACACTTAAGAATGACTCCTATAATCTCCCACTCAAAATATGTTCCTAACATATTTGGGTATGAGTCACTACTCTTACTCAAACTATGTTCCTACATATTTGAATTTGATACTTATATTGCTACCACTCAAAAATATGTCATTCACATATTGTTTTAGGAAGACTTTTATAGCTCCCACTCAATTTCATGCAAATTGCATATTCACTCACTGTTTTGAACAATTTCAAAATCCTTTGATCAAATATCAAACTTGGAGATTTACTATGAGACACTAGTACTTTTACTAGTTTTAAATCCACTAGATGTTTAGCATACTTGAATCAAATTCATTCAAATTCGTCCAATACTTGACAAATTGTTCTTTTGTCATTCACCCCCTTTTCCACTATGGCTTTGCAGTCATTTGGGAAAATTCCAAGTAACCCCTTTTACTTGTGAGATTCAGCAACGAATTGCTTTCCAATCTCAAGGGCATTTTGCTTCTAGGATTTCTCATAATTCTAGTTTACCATTATTTCCTTAGTAGTTTGTAGGTATGTCATATTCCAAGAATCATGAAAAATGATTCACAAATGTCTCCATACAAGATATGGGCTACATTTTGAATCCTACTTCATGTAGTGAAAATACCAGTGGGGAAAACACAATGATCAGTATCATTGGTTCTTTCCTTTGTGAAGAGAATTGTTAGGAATGTTTTCCGTTGCGCTTCTCAGCACTCTGATGCAGGGTTTTGAATCCTCATCGTGTTTTTCACTATCTTCCATTTTCTCCATAATCAAGAAATATCACTGAATGCGAACTTCCTCAAGAATGCACCAAAATCCAAGCAATACTAGTGTTGCTTCTCTTTTGGTTTTAGCTATGGATTTCGTATTCAAAGTTTCCAATGAATACTCTACAAGGACTTATTCGTTATTGTTTTGGTTATATCGAATAACCCCAAAACTTCCACAACTATCCATACCAGATATGGAGCCGCTTTCATGAATTCAAATGGCTTACTATGTATTCTAATTGAGTGCTAACTATTTCTAACTAATGGTCTCTACATCTACACTACAACGATTTATTTGGCGCCATCTATTCACCCACTTTGCATTTTGATGTTTCAAAATGCTTTGCATTCCACAATTTCTTTCATGCCAATCTTATAAAGTTGAATTTCATTACTATTGATCAAATCGTAGTAATCAGATTCTCTTTTATCTTTAATACCCTTTGTTTGATGAAACACTTTGATCATATCAAATAGTTTCATACTTATGTTTTGTTTGGTAAACTACTTTACACATTTAAATAATCATATAATGTTGTTAAAACATAATACATCGAATATGTATTTACTTTCAACCATTCACCAAACCCTCTTTTTTCAAGTAATCACGGTGTTCAAGTTATTTTGCCAAACTTAGGAAAGATTTATATGTGATAAGAAATCAAATGACTTTCACATATTATCAACATAACTTTGAATTCAAACAATGGTTTCATTCATTTAATGAATATATCATTAAGTTGGGTATTTTAAGGCATTTCAGTATTTTACAAATGTTCACGTCTTATCAATTAGTTTCAAAACAAGGATAATTCATACGTAATCGAACATGATATGAACACAAATAGAAATCATTCATAAAAGTGGAACAACTGTTGTTACAAACTAATATGAATAACCGTCTCACAAAGTGTGAGACACACTAAATAAGTTCACAATCTTTTGATTACAATAATCATCCTAAACATAAACTAAATGATAAATGTTGAGGGAGAGTGTCGTTGGCCATCATCATCATGCTCGCCATCAACACGTAACATTACCTCCTCTCCAGCAAGCACCTCTCATGCAGAAGGACTTGTTTTCAGTAAAACAGAAGAAGTATCAAATATACTTAACACTGCCAATGTGTTTGCAAGATTATGACATTTATAAAATTGTATATCAAATATATACATTTGTCATTGATGACCTCAGCGACAACGGGTTCAACCATCACATTCCTGAGATGTGATACGAACCTGTGGAAATCCTGTGATTCTGCATCGCCTCTCATAATGCAAGTCCTGGCTTGTGCTTGGTAGCTTTGTGGTAGCGACCATAGCACAATGCCATTTGCAAAAGAGCCCGTCATCCAGCTATCGACGAAGTATGCAGGCCTCATGTACGCATCATGCATGCGCTCCAAGTGGTCGTCAAGTGATGAGTTCTCCCCCATATTAATGGAGAGGAAGTCTCCAATCAGCTCATGCTCCCATATGCGTGCTTGTTCCATGAAATGTGTCCTAAGCTGTAGTACTACCGTACGAGGGTTGACATTACCCATGACAGGCCACAGCTCGTCCACCATTACGAAACACATTGTAACTGAAATGAAGGAGGCCATCTCCCGACGGTGATAGTGGTCTTCCCACTACTCTGGAGTCTCTAGGTCAATGGGCTGATCCAAATCCACTCGTCGAGTATGTAGTCGACCACGTCATTCTCGCTAAGGAGAACATGGAGACGCGCAACCCACATAGAGAAGTTTGATCCATCTAGTCTGAGCTTCTCTCCTTCTAACCAATCAATCATCAATAGGAAAGGTGGCATCGGGGAGAACCTTTTCTACATTTATATTTGCAAAAGGATTCTAGACTAAGTTTATAATTAATTGAGTTAATAATAACTCCACTCAGAAACACCTATCCCATGAAGGGTTCCTAGTGATAACACGACCCTTTTCCCCACATCTCCCCCGATCATTACGACCATCAATGTGGGTTCAAGGGTGGATGCTAAACGTCGGTCACATCATCCATGCGAGTCGTGCTCGATCTTTCGACCATCCGCGTTTGGAGGCCACGTCTCTGTAACGTGCTAGGCTCACCAACTCAACCTTAGTGTATTCGCTGTGCAACATGGCTTACACCCACTGTATGCGAACGTAGATATGTCTGACACCCACTCACCGTGGGTCGCCTCATACCGAAGAACTTTGTTCGTGGTGCACACTAAGGGGGAAAACAGCATTGGTAATTTTAACAAGGATCATCTTATTAGGCTATCGTCGAGTATATAATACTAGCACACAATAAGATATACAAACAATAACTTTGAATGTAAATGCGATGTGATATGGTCCTTGACGTTGTGATTTCCATTCGTCGTCACCGGATTCCGGCGCCAGGGTTCCTGCGCCGTAGACACCAGGGTACCGGTGTCTTTCCAGCGTGGTAGTCTGTCACCTTCGTGACTACTACTACTACGTATCATAAGGTAATCACTTTACCTTTGCCACAACCATATCACAAAGAAACGCCCCCTGCAAAAACAAAGTTATACGCCTCTACTTTATCTTTGCATGTTTTACGTGGCTGAATGGGCTTTCGCACAAGTACTGTTCTTACCTATGATGTCTACGCACTTCTATTCTTGTAGACAGTTGTTGGGCCTCCAAGTGTAGAGGTTTGTAGAACAGCAACAAGTTTTCCCTTAAGTGGATCACCCAAGGTTTATCGAACTTAGGGAGGAAGTGGTCAAAGGTATTCCCTCTCAAGCAACCCTGCAATCAAGATACAAGAAGTCTCTTGTGTCCCCAACACACCCAATACACTTGTTAGGTGTATAGGTGCACTAGTTTGATGAAGAGATAGTGAAATACAAGTGGTATGGATAATTATAAGTGGTAACGGTGATAGAGAATAGCTTGGTGGCGTGGAAGAGACTAAAGGCAAACTGAAATAAAGATGGAAGCAAGCAAACATGTAATAGATCTAATTGCAAACGGTGTATCAATTGTAAGAAACAAGGCCTAGGGATCATACTTTCACTAGTGAACACTCTCTCATAAATATATCCTTCTTTATGATACTACTCTTAACTACTCTCCGGTTGAACACTCTAATCGATGGTAGGGCTATAATATCACTCCTCGCAGTAAGTCTTTCCCATCTAGCAAACCCCACACTGTCACCTTGAGTACTAGATGAGTCCAACAAACACCACAATTTCATAGAAACATCCAACTCCAAATATAACTCATAATAAGTATTTGTAATCTCTAGCCTAAGTGCCACCATGGTGAGCACGCTGTCACTTTCACACACATGGGGAGAGCAGAGATCTATTAAAGCCCTTGAGTAGCAAGGTAGATATATAGATTACAAGCTCATGATCACAATATGATCATGCATAGAGAGAGAGATGAACACATAGCTACTGGTAGAACCCTTAGCCTCGAGAGAGAACTACTCCCTCCTCATCATTGGAATCAGCAATGGTGATGGAGATGGTGGTGGAGATCGATGGAGATGGCTCCGGGGGCACTTCCCCGTCCCGGCAGGGTGCTAGAACAGAGACTTCCTGTCCCCCGAATCTCCCCTTCGGTGGCGGCGGCGCTGTAGAACTTTTCATGGATTTCTGATTGATGATCTAGGGTTTATGCCTCGGGAGGCTTCTTATAGGCCAGAGGGCAAGGGTCGGTGGGCGGCTAGGGGGCCCACACCATGCCCTGGCGTGGCCTAGGTGGACCCACGCCTAGGGGTGGTGTGGCCACCCTATGGCCCCTCTCCCACTCTCCTTCTGGCTCCGTGAGTCTTCCGGGAAAATAGTAACTTTGGCTTTTGTCCCGTCCAATTCCGAGAATATTCATTTTCTGACTTCCTGGAACCAAAAACAACAGAAAACAGGCAATTGGCACTCTGGCTCTTGTTAATAGGTTAGTCCAAGAAATCACAAGAAAAGTACTCCAAAGTTGGAACAAAACAGAAGAAAGTGGATAAAACCAAGCATGGAACATCAAAAATTATAGATACATTTGCAATATATCAACCTACAAACTTTCAGCACAACGCTGATCAAGTAGTTGTCTCTACCACACCCCTTCCGGGGCCCTCAGTTGCAAACGGCATACCAACTAATGCGGGAGAGACAAACACCCCCTAAGCCACTTTATACGGTAAAGCCGTATGTCAAGCGTGGACCAGTCTCGCGAATGAACGCGTAAAGTAGGTTGGGGGGCGCTTCATCAAGCATTAGTGCCGTATACACAAGTACACGTGGGAGGGTAACAACTAAAAGATCAACGCCCACACGCTACATCTCGTGTGTTCTACTCGTACTAACATTACTACGCATAGATTTAGCTCTGTTACCACTATAGGGGTTCCGCCTATGAAAACAATAAATTTTTACCCTACGCCCCTGAACCCCTGATGTTGCCAGGACCTATCTATTAGTAATGCAGTAATGGGAGGGTATTTTCGCGAACTTACCCTTGAAGACTAAAAAGTGTTGTCAATGCTCAGGAGAGCATGGTTGATGTAGACGAGCCAAAGCCTACCTAAAGGTCGTGATGAAGTCCTTGTGCTCCTGTGGCTCCAATGACTTGAGTGCCTCAAGTGTGACACCTCGCGGGGAGTTACACATGCCTGGTGCCTGACGATAACTCCCGCTTCCCCGATGTACTAGCAGTTGCGGAAGTACAGCTCCTAGATCCGAATCTCGCAGCATGACGGTGCTCCGTGGTGAAGATGTCTCTCATTCGCGTAGTCCGAACTTGGGACCACGGTCACGATAGAAAGAGAGAATATCAATTGGAGGTCTTCCCAAAAGTGATAGGACCTTTATTGAATATTGTGTGTATTTATCAGGCCAAATACCCCCACTATATATAGGGGGAGGGGAGTACTACCTCCCTCAAAGTCCCAGGGTGGGACTAAAGGAGAGGTGAGGGGAAGGGGTGGCGCCGCCGACCACCCCCATGGGCCCCACGCGGGGGGTTGGCCTACTAGGGCACCGACCACCCCCTCTGGCCCTTCTCCCTCTTACCTTTCCCTAATGGGCCCTCTTCCTCCGAAATTGGCCCATTAAGCCTTTTGACCTTTAAATTGATTTTCTCTTTTATTAAATAATTATGAATAAATGATTAAATTAATATTTAACATTCATTCATATATTATTCAATATTCGTGGCTATGGAACACCTTCCACCTCCACTCCGAACATCCTTTGGGCTTACCGAAACCCTTCCGGTTTTCTCTCTACTATTCTTCGGCGATTCTTCCGATCCTATAAACACTCTCTAAGCATCATAAAACCCGTAAGCGTGATACCCTACGGTTTGGGAACACTCCAGACATGGTGGGGCACTCCCGGACCAATGATCGACAAAGGGATATGGATGGCCATGTGACCCCTATGTGTTCCACGAAGATCTTTCGTCGTTTGAACCGGGACGGTCGTGTCTTATTCCCTTTGTCTCTCAATACTTGCATTGCCTGAGATCTGATCAATGACATCACGATGTCGTGTTCAATCTCGTTACCGAACAATGCTATTTGACTCATTCCGACAAGTGATATCCCTGTGATCAAATCACATGCTGCGCAGGTATTGGATATAACTTCTCCGAGTGGGCCCTTGAGTATCTTTCCGTCACGTGGATGGATAAATCCCACTCTTGACATATATTGCCTCTATGGTTTCCTCCGAGTACCTGAACACACCTTTAGAACCAATGTATTACCAAGTGGCGCTTGATGCTATCTAATCACTCTCGGGAGACACTGATTGATATAGCCTCGCGGTCTAAGGAATAATCTACGAGGATCCATTTCTAATCATCGCAACTTGAACTTCATGACATTATCGGGTCACAATGTTTAGGTTGGGTATTGGTTCATCATCTCATTCTCAGAATGAGTTGACTCTATTTCCAACTGGCATAAATGCCACATGATCAGGAAACTTGATCATCTGCTGACCAATGAACCAGTGACTAGAGTTTCACTGGGAACCCCTGGTTGTTTATATATCACACATGTATTGATGTTTCCACTCAACACAGTTATAGCATGATATAAAACTTAATCATAAACTTTATGAAATATGATAGTAGTCCTTATTACTATTTGTCTCTACGGTATATTTCCAACACAATCGCCTTAGGTGATATGGCGACTCCGACCTCGTTGCCACACAAGTCGCTGGCACCTGCGACACCGTCACCCCACCATGATATCATATCGCCAAGTGGTGGACTAGCTGGGCGACTACTTCGCTGGCTACTCTTTCAAATGGATCGAATGGCGCAAGAATGAAGAGGCTGATGCACTCTTGCGCATTGGGTCGGCTCGCCGAATGCCACCTCTGGGCGTCTTCCTCGACCTCATCGACAAGACATTGATTTCCCCTGAAGGAGATTAACACCGGGATACCACTGTAGCCCGAGCCTTCTCTGGTCACCATGGTCACGAAGCCCAGCAACTGGACCACACCCTACATCGCCTACCTCGAGCACAAGGTTCTACCCAACAACGAGACTGAAGCACGGATGATCATGCGGCGCTGCAAATCCTTCATCGTCATCAACGGCGAGCTCCACAAGCACAGCGTGACCGGGGTGTTCCAACGCTGCTTGCAGCCAGAAGAAGGACGCAAGATCCTACAGGGTATCCATGCCGGCGACTGCGGCCACCATGCTGGAGCCCGGCCGCTAGTCGCCAAGGCCATGCGCCATGACTTCTACTGGCTCACCGCACACGCCAACACCACCGACATCATCCAATGCTGCGTCGGGTGCCAGAAGTATGCCAACCAAACACACATACCTGGTTCGACCCTCAAGACCATCACCTGGCCATTCGCTGTATGGGGCATCGACATGTTGGCCTAGTTCAAAACCGCTCCATCATGTTACACCCACCTCCTGGTTGCAGTCGAGAAATTCACCAAGTGGGTCGAGGCGAAGCCGATCAAGAAATGTGACGGCAAGACCACCCCAAAGTTCTTCTGTGAGATAATCTACCGGTATGGCTACCCGCACAACATCATCACGGACAACGGCGCCAACTTTGCCAAGGGCGCCATGGCTGACTTCTGCGAGGAACACGGCATACTACTCGACCTCGCCTCAGTCGCCCATCCGGAGTCGAACGGCCAAGCAGAGCGTGCTAACCAAAGAATCCTCCACGGCCTCAAGCCAAGACTGCAGGTCCCCCTTGAAAGGAACCCCGGATGCTGGGTTGAAGAGCTCCGCTCCGTGCTATGGGGAATCTGCACCTCCATCAACTGATCGATAGGGTTCACCCCCTTCTTCATGGTGTACGGAGTCGAAGCCATCATGCCAACCGACCTGGAACACGACTCGCCTCGAGTCGTCCACTATGCGGAGAGGCAAACGAGGTAGCCCTCCAAAATAGGGTCGACCTGCTCGATGAAGCCCGCGACCTAGCTCGCTCCCGCACCGCCATCTACCAACAAGGACTCTACTGGTATCACAGTTGCCGAGTCCAGACCAGCAACTTCTAGGAGGGTAAGGTCGTCCTAAAACTCATTCAGGACAAGAAGGGCATGCACAAGCTCTCTCCCTGTGGGAGGGGTCATTCGCCATAGGGCGAGTCCTAGGCAATCAAAGATTTCAAAGTCTCCACTCGAATCTACGATTCGAATGGGAACTCGGGGGCTACTAACATAGGTGTGCCCTACGGGTGCCTAAGATGGGCCTACCCGGTTCGTCCCAACGGGGGCACATGGTGAGCCAATAGCGGTGATGAAGGCCACGATGATTCGGGTGGCCCCAAGCCCATGAAGGACATGACTCCTTGGGAATACAACAATCTTTAGATAGAAAGTGAAAAGAAACCCTAATCTGTAACTGACTCAATGGTATTCTAAGACCCGGCCTCCTCATATAAAGGCTCAGAGGGAACCACACGGAGAACTGACCACAAACCCTAGCACAAACACCCGCCAGATTACATCTCTGCACCATTGCCATCAAGGCAACCCTGTAACTTTCAGTTCATCGTCAATCAAGAGCAGACAAGTAGGAGTAGGGGTTTCCCTCTAGGGGCCTGGACCTGTGTAAACACTGTGTCCCCGTGTTGCTTGCCTGTTAGCCGAACGAGGTCTCCAGCGCTCCCCTCTTCCTCAAAACCCAAGTCCATAAACTATGGGCATTGACATGTTAACCCTATGTCATGCATGGTTGATTTTGATTCGACGTGGTTTGTGACCCATCGGTCATGAGACAACTGCTCACCGCCAGCAATATTTGGGCGGCATGAAGGTGGAAGAGCATCGAACATGGAGGGCAATGCCAAATGTGGGTGAGAGAGTGGGGTTTTCGTGATGAGGGGATCAAGGTAAGGTGTTATATTGAAACGTCTCTTCCTCCGCTTCCCAACATGTACTGAGCATGAGTCACATTGCTCCTGGTGGGGCTAGGTTGAGTGGAAACCATAGATTTGTCGTCTCTAGTGTGCCACGTTTGGGCCTACTTTGAGAACCACAACTTGCATAAATTGGCGCATCATCAATTCCTCTTTCCATGAAAATGAGCTTTTCCCCAGCCATGTTCACACTCAAGAAGTAGCAAGGGATGTGTGGCGGCACCATGAGACTCCACAGCGGCGAGCTGGGCGATGATGCGCCCATGCTGCCTTGGCCTGAGCCGATCTCGACGCCTCCTCCTAATCTCCGATGGCAGAGGATGCCATCTCGAACGCATGCCCCACCCAACCTAGGTCACCCGCCCGCTTGTCTGCGCTGTCCTCCGCATGGTCGAGCTCACCGTCTCTCGCATGGCCGAGCTCCCCGTCCTCCGCATGGCCACAGCTCCCTGTCCTCTGTCCTCCTTAATGACCCAGCTCATTGTCCTCCGTTCGCCCGCATGGCCCAGCTCACCATCTCCCATGCATGCAAGGAAAAGAGGAGGAGAGAGATAGGTGGTTGTTGGGGGAAAATGAGGACAAAGAAAGGCTGATGGGTGGGGGAAGATTAGGAGAGAGAGAGAGAGGGAGTGACTAACAATGGGTTTGATGCATGCAAAATTTACATCTGATGTTCCTAGGTGATTCCTAATGCGTTGGGTTCAGTTTGAGATCGCCAGATAAAAAAAGCCTAAATCCGGATGAAATCAGTGTCCTAGAAACACATGTGGGGCCATCCATCCGAATAGGAAAGTCATCAAAAGTGATCTGTTGAGAATGCCTGGTGGAGATCTTATACCTAAACTAGCTCACCTAGCAGTATGGTACCAAACTCTCACGCAAGCACTTATGGATGGCACGAAGTCAAAACAATGCTTGGAACTACCAAAATGATCTATGCAACCAAGTCTTGAGTAATTTTGTCTCTGAAATTAAGTAATCAAAAATCAATGCAAAGGATCTTATTGCTAGATTTAACATGTGTGACAACATTGTAGTGCCTTCTCGAGGAAGATTGGGTGGGCTTTGGATGATGTGGACTGATGAAGTCCAAGTCTGGGTGCATAGCTTCAACTACCATAACATCTTAGCCACCGCTATTATTAGAAGTATTAATCTCTATTTTGGCCTTGTTTGCATATATGACGATGCCTATCATCGAAATACTAGTCAGATCTAGGACCAAGTTGCCTCTTTTGTATATGATAATGCTATCATGCCCATTATGTGTATTGGTGACATGAACAAACTCCTGTATGATATGGATAAGAACTCCTTAAATATTAATCGTGCCCATATGAATGCATTCCGCTTGATAATTAAGAATTGCAGTCTTTTTGATCTAGGGTTCAATGGGCCTGCCTATACCTAGAATAGTAAGAGATTTTCATCAAACCCAACCTACGAAAGATTTGAGTTGCCTGGTTAATGTTGAATTGTGTGTTCTTTACCCAGTTTCAAGACATCTACCACTACCGCCATCTACCAGCAGGGACTCCACCACTACCACTACCGCCGAGTCTGGACCCGCACCTTCTAGGAAGGCGACCTGGTCCTGCGACAGGTCCAAGACAAGAAGGGCATGCACAAGTTTTCTCCCCCATGGGAGGGGCCATTCACCATAGGGCGAGTCCTCGGCAACAATGCCTACTACATCATCGATATACGAGGCAACGGCCAGCTAGAAGTTGGGAGGCCATAGAAAGTAAACCTCCTCCGGAAGTTGTATACATAGAACTAAGACTTGTACTCAGTCGCTATATAATGAAATCAATTCAGATCGCACAAATTGTGTCTACTCGCCATCTTCTTGTGCCAATCGCACTCGTACGCTCAGCAATACGCTACCTACGGAAGTCAACCCTTGGTCGAGTGACCGGCACAGCTAAGTAGTGTGACCCAAGTGCACCGAAGATATTTGAGCCTTGTGTCGTCCACGAACACGCCACCCTAGAGCCACCATCGGAGTTGCCCCGCTCGACTGGCCCGCCAGGACAGACAACCGACAAACGCTTCCCACAGTGACCCGTCATTCCCATCCTCGTGCAAAGTGACTCGAACGGTTAAGTACCACACATGGGGACTTCGCACCGAAACCCCCACGCCGCTCGGGAACACACCCAGAGAGCTGCCTTGGACTCGCCACACGACTGACTTTCCAAGCCAGGGGAGAGACGCGTTACAAACAACAGATCAGATCCACACCTACGATTGGTGAGCACCTAGAACGGCTAAGTACCACGCTCGGGAACTGTCCTAAACCGACCGTGCTTGCACCCAGGAAAACAGCTAAATACAGAGCCCCTTCAGAGTCGCAAGGCGACTGGCCCCATACGCCATGACAAATCAGCCCCAGCCAAAAGAAAAACTCAAAGAAAACACACATGCACATAAACGAGGTAACCCCCATTAAAGGGCGGATGCGCTCGGGGACTCGTTCACATAAAAATCAGCATAGAACATACCTAACCATGCTTTGCTAGTCGATTGATTCCTCTTACTTCCATACATAAGTATTGTTCACATTACATATGGGGCCACTTGCCATAACTTACAAAAGCCCCTTACGGCAGCAACTCATTTTCCAGGCTCTGACGAAGAAGCGCCACCATCACCCTTGACCTGGTTGTATGGTTCCCATGGGTTCATTGGGTACGTCGCCAGTGACTTCGAAAACACCGACCGAAAGGGCTGCTCCGACTTCAGATCACAGTGCTCTGGCTCGGGGTCGCCCGGGGCCACCACCATCTCCTGGTACGGCAACAGATCTCTCATCGCCAATACTCGCTCCGTGAACAGAGTAGCCTTGGTGCCTTGGCGGTCAACCTCAGGACCTCCGAGATCTCCACTGAGCCACTCGCCGACGGGTAGCCGCTGGTGACATCGTCGAGGTCGAAGTCGTCGGGAAATGAGCAAGCGCAAGGCTCAACACCGTGGCGGCCCCACGCCTAAAGGCTGATCGTGCCATCCACTCGACAACGACAGGCACCTCCTCCAGATAGTGCTAGACTTTAGTCAACCCACCAGGAATAACCTCGGTGGGGGACAACCCCTAGAGCATGGCCTAGACGCACAGCGCTGAGGTGGTGGCCGCGTTCACCACTACAGTCACACATTGTGAGGCATTGAAGGTCTGTACCACCGGGTCACTTTGTCCTATCAGGGTTGCAATGTCAGAAACCCAATGTCACTAAGGACTAACCCACTCGGGGACTCGCCGCATACAAGAAAGAAAAGAGGAGACACTCACCAAGAAGCTTACGACAGTTCTCCGTCACGTGCTTTTCAAGGGCACCAAGGTCACCCTGCAATCTGAGGATGACCTAGTCAGCGGCCTTCCGTTCCTCCTCCGCCGCGGTGACTGTGGCCTTGCCCCTCTCTTCAGAAGAGGTCATCGACGCCTTCACTTCCTCCAGCTCCTTCACCAGCGAGTCGATTTGCCCCTTCGTTGTATCTAGTTCAGCAGCCGGAACATACCCCTCGCGGGCCTTGGCAATCGCAGCTGGAAGACCATCTACGCTGCAAGGGAAACACAAATTAGTCTCGCATAAGCAGCAATAGCTCGAGCTCGCCAAAGGAAGCAACAACTCACCAGCAGTTTCTTGGAGTCGTCGGTTGGCCTCCTGCACCACATGCAGGTCGCGCTCTAGGCGCTCCTTCGCGGCCTGCAGATCGGACGATTCCCTCTGCAAGCCGTGCCAACAGAACAACACTCAATGACAGGAGAACCAAAAACTCAAGTGCCTAGCTGCTGAAATTCAGCAACTAGACACTCGGGGACTAGACGACCAAAAATTCAAGTGCCTAGCCGCTAAAATCCAGCGACTAGACACTCGGGGACTGGCGGCTAGAAGATTTAAGCGCCTAGCCGCTGAAATTCAGCGATCAGGCACTCGGGGACTGGATATACCTGAATGGCGGCACCAAGCATGCTATGAAGTTCGCTGGTGTCTGTCGAAGGAACCACAAAGGATGTACGCCTGCGACGCAACCCGACGTCTTCATCAACGATCTCTTGAATTTTTGGAGACTGGTTTTCCACAGTGAATGGGAACCCCTTCGCCATGAAGCGCGGAAACAACGCAGCCGCTCTTGTCAGAGCGCTAGCCGTCGAGGCCAGTGATTCTGTTGATGGGGTCCCCTTGGGTGGCTCCGATTGGGCGGTCATCACCTCTTCGGCATGGGCAGCGGAGTCACCCTCCTCCACGTTGCCCCTGTCGCGGCGGCAGTGACATCCCCTTTCTGCTTCTTCTTCGCGCCTTGAGCGGGTGCGTCTTCCGCAATAGGTTTCCTCTTCTTGGAGGGGTCGGCTTCCCCTCCGACGTTGACTAGCGGAATCTTAGCCACCGTAGATCGACCTATCTTCATGGCGCCAAACCTGCGAAATTGCCACGGTCAGCGAAGAAATTGCGCAAGAAAGCATCAAAGCATATAAAAGAGAATGATAGACTTACTTGGCGACAGGAAGGAAACGCAGCCCCGTGCTAATATGGGCAGGTTTATCCAACTCCGGGCCTAGCTTGCGTGAGAGCCCCTTCTCGAAGACACTCGTGGACCATTACTCCACGGGCTTCTTCGACGTTGAAGTCATGGTTGCAGGGACCTCTGGTGTAACATCTCAAAAATATTAAACAAGATTATCAAGTTCTAATCACCCAAGATTAGGGTTAACAAAAACTTTTATTCCTAAACCCATATGAATGCATGTGTGATTTCCATTAATGCATGAATGCTTGCAATTTCCATGTTTGATTGCTATCAATGATAAGGATTAGTTTAAAGATGAAAGCAATATCATCTAGGTCCATTTCAAAAAAGACAAATAAAAAGAAAATCAAATTATAAGCCTAATGATCAAATGGTCATTTTGGCCAACATTAACCACTAGCGCACTTTGGCCATCTCTAGCAAACAATTTTCAACAGTAACAAAACCATTTATTTTCTCCCCTTGCGAGACCAAGTGAAAATGAACCCAAGCAAACTTTACAAATCTAGAGAAACCAATTTCAAATCTATTTGAGAGACAATTCAAAATTGAATCAAGTGTAGGTACATAGATCACCATTTTGCAAAAACCACACAAACCAACACCACTTGGAATCCCTAGCCACCAGAGATACTCAAGCATGTGACCAACACACCCACCAAATTTCATTCAAAAATTTGAATCTTTGTTTCATGCGGCCATTTGATCGAACACCTAGAAGAAAGAGTACGAGCTCTGGTGGCTCAGTGTTGATGTAGAGCTCGTTGGGAACCCCAAGAGGAAGGTATGATGAGCACAGGAGCAAGTTTCCCTTAGTTATGAAAACAAGGTTTAATCGAACCAGTAGGAGCAAGGAAACACCCCAAAGGTGTTGCTAGCTGAGCCTTGGCAGGGCGCACTACCGGTGCTAGTAGCAACGTGGAGACCTGCACAACACAACCACAGAACTTTGTCCCCAACTTGCGATGAGGTTGTCAATCTCACCGGTTTTGCTGAAAAAAAAGGATTAAATTTATCGAATGGAAGGAAGTAATAGTTTGCAGAGAGTAAACACAAAGAAGTAAACAGTTTGTAGATTGTATGTAAAAGAAAAGGATCGGGATCCATAGTTCACTAGAGGTGGCTCTCCTTAAGATAGATAACATGATGGGTGAACAAATTACAGCGGGGCAATTGACAAACATCGAGAAAGCAATACATGCATATACTAATCATCTTGACTCCTTTGGAACTTGATTGGGAATTACAACATTATACATAGACCGCCATCCAACTGCATCTATGACTAATAATCCACCTTCAGGTTATCATCCTAACCCCCTCCAGTATTAAGTTGCAAGCAACAGATTATTGCTTTACGAATTACGTGTAACGTAAACAATACGATTATTATATGTACAAAGGATTGTTGTTTTCTCCCTAGTAGCAACAGCACATCTAGTACCTTAGAGATTTCTGTCACTTCCCCAGATTACCAGAGGCATGAACCCACTATCGAGCATAAATACTAACTCTTGGAGTTGCTAGAATCTACTTGGCCAAGATAGATACTAACAACGGAAAGAATGCAAGATCAAAAATAACAAAGACATGATAGAATCAATAATCAATCTAAAATAGCATCTCAATATCCATCGGATCCCCGCAAACACAACATGCAGAATTACAAATAGATGATCTTGATCATGAACGGAGCACACAAGATCTCGACATGAAAGCACAAAGGACGAGAACCAGCCATCTAGCTACTACATGGACCCGTAGTCCAGAGATGAACTACTCACACATCACACCGGAGGCTTGCATGATGATGAAGAAGGCCTCTAGGGTGAATTCTCCTCTCCGGCAGGGTGCTGGGAAGAGCTTCAGATCCCTCCCAATCTAGGGACAGATACGACGGCGGCTACAGACTCTTTCGTGGATTTTTGATCGGGGACTTAGGGTTTTCGTCCCGAGGGCAATATATAGACGGAAGGAGAGGCCGAGGGGGTGCTGGGGTCGGCCAGACCACCCCCTAGCGCGGGCCAGGCCTGGCCGCGCGGCCAGGTGGTGTGGCCGGCCCCAGCCCTTCTCTGTCTCGTATTCTGGCATCTAATGTCTTCCGAAAAAATAGGCACTTTGGCTTTTGTCCCGTCCAATTCCGAGAATATTCATTTTCTGACTTTCCTAGAACCAAAAATAGCAGAAAACAGGCAGCTGGCACTATGGCTCTTGTTAATAGGTTAGTCCAAGAAATCATATGAAAAGTACTCCAAAGTATGGACAAAACACAAGAAAGTAGATAAAACCAAGCATGGAACATCAAAAATTATAGATACATTTGCAATGTATCAAGCTCAACAACTATTCACTGTTTTGATCAATCAATTGATCACCAATTGTACCCAGTTGGACTCCACTACTCACCCATGATCACTCCTAGGACCAAGCCGTGCCGTGGAGCCTCTCCCCTTCGTCGTTGCACCAGTGCCATGTCGGACCCGAGCATGTCCATGTCGGTCGACCATGGACACGACGCCACACGCCATGCCGACCTCTCCCATGACCACGAGAAGACAGGCGTGACCTCACTGCTCCTCTCTGTCCACCCCTTGACAAACGACGAATAGTGGAGAAGCCAGCAGCGCTGCGCCCATTTACTTCTCTGCCATGCCGAGCGCACGCCAGAGCGCCGAAGCCGCCTCGCGCAGCCACGCCGTGCATCGCTCTCTCCGCGCGTACCGGCACTCACCGCGCCACCAGCAACCTCCCAGACACGACCGTGGCCACCATATGCGATGACGAACAATTCAGTACCCTCACAGAGCATGGACCTCTCGCGACCGATTAAGACCGCCCCTTGCCGCACCACTACGCGCGTGACGATCGCCGTAGTCCATCACTTCGACCTATGCCCCCCGCCATGCCTATAGCGACCTGTAGCAATGTCGCTAGTGAACCCGATCCATGCCACACTGCCTCTCTCGTCGATGTATAAATAGGACCCTCCCCCGGCCTCAAACGGCACACCATTCCACTCTCCTCTCCCTCAGAAACATCCCTAACCCTTCACCGGAGCAAGGCGAGCACCACGTCGCTGGAATTGCACTGGAGCCCACCGCTACAGTGAAGGAAGGGCGCCGTTAATTGGAGCCACCCCAGGAGTTGCTGCGACCATCATTTGACTCGACCTCGTTTACCAGCCCATTCCCCCCATCACCGGACCTAGCTGGAGCCCTGGTAAGCATCTGACAACCCCCACCGTGCCGCTAGGTTTAGAATCTCGCATGCCCTCTGAGACGTAGACGATGAACCTCAGCCGTCGAGTTGATTCTAATCGCGCGGTTGATATTAGCCGATACCGTTTCACATAGCTACTACCGCTGACACGTGGGACCAGCTTGTAAGCATCCCACTGCGCGCGTGCTGTGCAGTTGGGCTGGCCCAAGTTCTTTCCTGCGCGTAGCCTAGATATTCAAATGTGGATTTTTCAATTAAATCAAAACCCTATTCTGTCAGTAGATTCAAAATTTAATTCAAAGAGTTGTACTTAACCAAAATGCATGATTCCAATTTTTCTAGAAAGGTACTGAAAATATCTAATCACTGGATTCAAACCAATTGAAATTGTAGTTCTCCTATAGTAAAAATAACAAGATAGAGAATTTTACCACTTCAGACATTTTTATAAAATCAACCATAAATTCTTTTGAGTTGATTCCAACTCTCAAAAATCACATTTGCCATGCTCTACATGAATATGTAAAAATATTTGGTTTTACAGATATTAAACATGGACTAGTATTAAAAGCATGCTATATAGTCATTTCTAGTCACTTTAATATTATTAAATAGCACTATTAAATCTTGTAATATATGCCCAACCCTTTTAAATCACATTCCCAAGTATTGGAATATCTGGTGATGACATGTGTCAATATGATCCCATATTTTAATTGGAGAATCTTAAATCTTCAGTATTTTCAATGAGTAGAAATTACTTTTCCAAAATAAGATAAATAGGAATGTGTCATTATTTCATGTGATGATTGAGATGATGCTAGGTTATCTAGTGTGAGCCCTTGTGTGCTAAATAGAAGTAGTGAAGTGTTGTTTGGTGATTGTGTACCTCGTATGTATTTATAGACGCTAGTAACGACCCAGGGTACGATGAGGAGGAGTACTTCGAGGAAGAAGAAGAGAACTTCAACAACTACACCCAACAAGGCAAGCTAACTAATGCAAGCCATCCATGCAAGATAACCTAGGCAAGATGCACTAGGCATGCCTGGTTATGCAATCTCAATTATACCAATTCCTAGTTTTTACTTGCAAGCTTTATTCTTTTCCCTTTACTAAAGTTTCTTACCTAGTCAATGAAATTTGATTAGTGGAAATAGGATGGATACCATCAAGATCATAGAACTAGTCTTGGATACTTATACTTGATTAGCACCCCTCAATAGTGATACCCCTCAACACTAGTGGCTAGTTATAAGCTAAAACTTGATCACTTTAGATGGGAACACTTGGAGAAAAGGATTATGAAAACCTTACAATGATGATTCATTCTATTGAAATGTTTTGACATGTGTTATGAAACACAATAGTTTGATGATGAAACTGAATGAGGCATGAGCCTTGACTTTGAAAAAAACTGATGGTTGGGTTCGGATGCGATACCATTCCAATTTTACCGTACAACCACAATACCTGAGTTGGGTAGGGCTTAACTGGAAGTTTATATGTCTTAGTATGGGTTCCCTTGCGGAAGATCTTGAGCTGAGGCTACCTCATGAATATGAATGTCCACCTATGTAGTGCCCAGGATGGCGGATGTCCATGGCTGGGAGGCCAAACTCATAGGAGAGGTGCCTATACTAGGGTGTGTGATTGAAAGGTTAGTATTGATTATCTGCATACCAAGTATGATGATTCAGGGTTATCCTTGATGGATGTATCGAATCTTGTTGTGAAAGTGTACCACCTGTGTAGAGTGTCAAACTATTCGAATAGCCGCGTCCGCGGTTATGGACAGTTGGAGTGGCCATACTATTCCGTTGTCAGATGTTTTCAAAATGACTTGTGACTTGAACAATGACTTTGACTTGACCACAACAGAGTTGTGGATATGAAAATGAGGTTCCCACTTAAGTAATCTAGAGAACTAAACTAGGATTAACGATGGATTACTTATGAATTAAACCTGGCTTTTTGAAAACAAACCTAGAGCTTAAGATTCCTACTAGTTTTACCTTACTTATTTAGTGACAGTTTGTGAGTACTTAAAGAGTACTCATGGCTTTGTCCCTGGCTATTCCCATGGTGAGACTATGAGGAAGACTACCCGGAAGATGGACAGCAGGAGGTCTATGATAACTAGGATCATCTCCCATCGTCAGCATTGCTTGTGACCATGAAGATGGAGTCTACTATGATATTTTTGCTTCTCTGATTTGTATTAAGACTTGATCATGAGATCAACTATTTGTAAGATTATTATGGTTTGTAATGTAAGATGTACTATGGTACCAATTCTATTATGTCTCACAAAAATGGTAATCCTGAGATTGCGATGTACAGCATAACAGGCATCTGGACTTAAAAATCCGGGTGTTGACAAGTTGGTATCAGAGCCATCCTGACCATAGGAGACCCTAGTTAGAATGGTCGTATGAAAAACCTAGTTTCAAAACGAAGTAATTGAGTATTTATGAAAACCTATTCTCACTCTTACCCTTGAGATTCTTTCCAAAAGGAGTTCACATGTTCCTCAAAATTCTTACCATTCTACATAAAAATTGACACACTTGATCACCCCACTAACTTACTCATCTTAATTGCTTATAGATGGAGGTCAAATATACCAAGTTTTACCAGTTGGGCAATGGAGGGCAGCTCATCTTTGAGAGGGATTTGGATCAGCTCTCGGAGTATCTTGGACGCCCGCACCCAGAGTTCTTCGGAGCACGGCTCAATGACTAACAATGAGGGGTACTACAGTGGCTGATAGTGCCGGATCTGAGAGGCAAAATGGAGCCTCCTCTTTCGGATAAGATTCGGTTCAGTGTAAGGGAGAACAACTGGCTAGACGGACTAGCCAGGGCTATGTAGGAGGCACTTGCACATCTGTGTGCACAAAACATCAACCAGATCAATGGCACCCGCTTTGCCCACTATGCAAGGCGTGATTTAACGAGACAGCCATTGGCCATGCCGGCGCATCCGGAGTTGAAGCACCATGTGGACCACCTAGACTTCGTGCTGCACGAGACTCAGAAGGAGGTTGACAACGCCCATGCCTACGCCAACCAAAACCATGCGGAAGCCACTGAGAGGAAGCAAACCCTTGCCATCCTCACCAAGGAGCGCAAGTCACTTCGTCGTCAGCATGACAAGAAGGATCGCATCATCGCTCGTCTTTGCCATAAGGTGGCAACCCTGGAGGAGACCATCCACGACCAGGAGATCCAGCTTGAGGAGAAGGAGGAGGAAGGGGAAGATATCCGTGGTGATATCCACTCTTACTTCAGTGATGATGATGACTATCTGGAGGACGCCGCCATGGAGTACCACACTAACGAGGATGACGCCGACTTCATTGATGACGAGGAGCCCGATAGTCCTGATGATGAGTAGTTACACCTGAGCACTATCATAGGTGTGAGTTTGTACCCGGTCCCATTGTATCGCAGCTTCACAGAATAGTTCTTAAAACCATCTGCTTTCATAGTTGTGGTGTGTGTTTGTTTTGTGTGCTTGGATTGAATGAATGAAGGAGTTGTTAGTGTCCAGACCTTAGTCATACTCAAAGTTTTAAAAGCTTTTGAACCATAACAATAAACCATAGAAAATTTCCCTCTTGTCTTATGATCTATCTCAATCTTCAAATGACTCGTGGAAACCCCGGTGGAAGCAGCTCATCCCAGGATCCAATGCTGCAGATTCTGCAGATGTTAGTCTTAGACCATGAAGCCGGTAGAGCTGAACGTCAAGCCAATCTAGCCACTCTTCAGTAGATAGCCCAGATGGCACACAACAATCAAGGCCATGGAAACCAAGATCACCATGGATCCAAACACAAGAACTTCCAAAACACCAACCTTCCCATGTTTAGTAAATCAGAAGAGCCCTTAGATGCTGATGATTGGCTACAAACCATGGAAAACAACTTAGAAGTTGCAGGAGTTGATCTCACAGAGAAGGTACTGTTTGCCACCCACTATCTGGCAGGCTATGCAAGATCATGGTGGAACAGCACCCGTACCATGAACGGAGGACAGATGATGACTTGGGAAGAATTGAAGCTCAAGTTTAGCAGGACCCATGTGCCCCCAGGTTTCATCAAGAGGATGAGCGACGAATTCAAGGAGCTGAAGCAAGGAAGAATGACTATGGTAGAGTACAGTGATAAGTTCATGTTGCTGGCTAGGTATGCCCCTGATGAGATTGACACTGAAGCAAAGACGAAGGAGAGATTCTTGAATGGCCTGCATGATGAGATGCAGATAGTGTTAGTCAACATTCCCATTGATGACCTAGAAGCTCTAGTGGATTCTGCTATCCAGATGGAAGGAAAGGTCAACCAAGCTAGTGAGAACCGTAAGCGTCATATGATGCACCAACCTGGACCCCACCATACCCCAAAGTATCGCTCCAACCCGTCTGCAGGATATGCACCAAGAAACAACAGAGCCCCTATGTCTCGTCCGAACTACCCCAATCGTGGCGGAGGAAACCCGAGGCCCGGAGGCCACAACAACAACCCCGGCAACCCCAACAACTTCAACCATGCACCGCCAAGGTCCAACAACAAAAACAATAACAATACTATCCCAAGGACTGGAAGCAATGATGTGCCTATTGTAGGGAAAGACAAGTCAATGATAACTTGCTTTGAATGTGGAGTCACGGGTCACTACTCCAACGAGTGCCCCAAGAAGCTTGCTGCAGCAACCAATGTTACTGCACCTGCCCAATAGCAGCGTCGTGTCCAGTCTGGAAAGAGATTTGCCCCATGAAACCCGCACAACCATACTGGCCGTCTATTCCACATGAATGCTGAGGAAGCCCAGGAAGCGCTAGATGTCGTGATGGGTATGTTTTCTGTTAAATCAGTATTAGCAAGAGTGTTGTTTGATTCTGGAGCATCGCACTCGTTTGTTACAGAAGAATTTGCATGCACTAGTAAGATTCAACCAACAAAATTGAAGCATGTTATGATAGTCCAAATACCTGGTTCAACCACCAAAGCTAGAAAAATTTGTAAGGTCATGCCTATCAGAATCCATGGGATAGATTTTTATGCCAATCTAATAGTACTTGGAACCAAAGGTTTGGAAGTAGTACTAGGAATGGATTGGATGTCGAAACATCAATGATTAATCGACTATGCCAAGAAAGCCATAACTATGACCAGTAGCACTGAAGTATCAGTAGAACATGTATCTGAGATGCTACCCCTTCAATTCAAGTGCAACAAGATATTAGCTCAATCCACCATTGGCCAAGTCAGAGTAGTCTGTGAATACCCCGATGTGCTCCCAAATGAATTGCCTGGTATGCCCCCAGATCGGGATATCGAGTTCACCATTGAACTAGTTCCTCGAACTGGACCCGTAGCTCAGAGTCCATATAGTATGAACCCATCTGAATTAGTTGAGCTGAAGAAGCAACTTGATGATATGTTAGGAAAAGGTTTGATACAACCAAGTGCATCGCCATGGAGATCACCTTTTTTATTTGTGGATAATAAGGATGGTACCAACCGTTTGTGTACGGATTATCGGAAGCTGCATGACGTCACCATCAAGAACAAGTACCCATTGCCGAAGATAGAAGATTTGTTTGACCAATTGACTGGTGATAGAGTGTTTTGTAAGATTGATCTTAGAACTGGTTATCATCAATTGAAGATTCGTGCAACGTATATTCCAAAGACCGCCTTCACCACCATATATGGATTGTATGAGTATAATGTCATGTCTTTTGGATTAACCAATGCCCTGCTTATTTTATGAACCTCATGAATAAGATTTTTATGAACTTTCTATATAAGTGTGTCATTGTTTTTATCGATGACATTCTAATCTACTCCAAGTCAAAAGAAGACCATGAACAGAACCTAAGAACCATCCTTGAAACCCTTAGGAAGCATCAGCTGTATGCCAAGTTTAGCAAATGTGAGTTCTGGTTAAAGGAAGTAGGATTCCTAGGACATATCTTGTCGGCAGGCGGAGTTGCTGTCGATCCCGCCAAGTTTAAGGATGTCGAAGAATGGAAAGCCCCAACCACTCAAACCGAAGTCTGCACATTTCTTGGATTAGCCGGATATTACCGCAAGTTTGTTGAAGGATTTTAAAGCATCGCAAGACTGATGACCCAGTTCTTGAAGAAAGATAAGAAGTTTGAATGGACGGACAAATGCGAAGCAAGTTTTCAAGATCTCAAGAAGAGATTGATTTTAGCCCCAATTTTGATCATGCTGGATATCAAGAAGCCTTTTGATGTGTATTGTGATGCATCCAAGATTGGTATCGGATGTGTGTTAATGCAAGAAGGCAAAGTCATATCATATCTGTCCAGGCAACTGAAGCAACATGAGCAGAACTATCCTACCCATGACTTAGAGCTGGTAGCCGTAGTTTTAGCCTTGAAGACATGGCGTCATTTCCTCATGGGTAACCGTTGTGAGATTTATTCGGATCACAAGAGTTTGAAGTATATTTTCACCTAGAAGGAGCTGAATATGAGACAAAGGAGATGGATAGAGTTAATCAAGGATTATGACCTTGACATTCACTATCAACCCGGCAAGGCCAATGTGGTAGCGGATGCTCTTAGTAGATTGCCGTGTAGGTTAAACACCATGATTAAGGAAGACCAGCCAAGTTTGCATGAGGAGTTGGAGAATTTCAGAATGGAGCTAGTTAGCGAAGGATTTCTAGCTAGAATAGAAGTTCAACCCACCCTGATCAATCAGATAAAGGAAGCCTAGAAAGGAAACGCAAGTATTGATGGAATCAAGCATCGTATCGGTACAGGGAAGGTACCCGGATTCACCGAAGATGAAGAAGGAGTTTTGTGGTATAAAGGACGTATCTGTGTGCGAGCAGATTCAGAGTTGAAACAAGTCATTATGCAGGAAGCCCACGATACTCTTTATTCTATTTACCCGGGAGGAACCAAGATGTCAAGTTATGCATCAATCAACTAGTCTTGGGAAAATGCACATAGAACTAAGAATGGCCACTATGCTCTCAAAGTAAGTGCATAAAGGTAGAAGGTGGAGACTCAATATAATGGTGGAATAAAGACCTCCATAGAAGGAAGTAGGGATTCAAGTCTCATAAAGAGCTTCCAAAAATTATGGTACTTATAGATTTCAGCTCTCATTGCCCCTATCATAAGCATCTTGAAGGTGATTAAGGTTAAAGTGACACAACTAATAGGATATGCTTGATAAGTTATAAACCGAAATCTCATGCCCCTTACTTACGAAGACCGAACCTCATGCTACTCAACTTTAGTCACAAGTAAGCTCTTGTCATTGTAAGTACATATGTATCAAAAAGAACCGCCAACAGGGTACCCCTTGCACATGATACATGAGCTATCCCATAATCAAAATGACAAGGCAAGCATACAATGAGCATCTCAGCGATCTTTTTATTTGCTATTGCATAGGTTTTTATTGAGGATGCTTCATAGAGTGTTCATTATGGTGATGCTGCAAGTTTCCACCATGATTAGGCATGGCTTAGGCTAGCGGCCCAGGCGTTTCTCTAACACACATACAAACTTCATGATCTTACAAGTTCCACTTTTATTTTACACCACCGGGATCCATAAGCAAAAGAACATGATATCAACGGGGTACAAAGTACAAGTGCGATGTTGAAAGTGTTCCCCATGATACATGGTTCTGCTAATTTCAACTTATAAAGCGCAAGCATATACGCAACAAAGAAGGACCCAATAGTTCAAGTTTATTAGATGCAAAAAAGTAAAGTGTGCCATCAAGTTCGTGAGAGCTTTAATCACTAGTTTTCTCATAACAAGTTTAATTTGGAAGATAAACAAAAGCATGAATATACTTGGAATAGCATAAGCTAGTAGGTAGGTATGGTGGACTCTTTGGAATAACTTGGTTTAGGGAGTTGGATGCATGAGTGTAACTCATACTTGGTTGTGGAGGCTAGCAAAAGACTGGGAGCGACAAACTAAGAGAGCAATAATGGCTATAATCATGCAGAGCGACAAAACATCATTGATCAAAGCATAAAGTGATACTACAAGTTGAAAACTAAGGATCATCAAGGCTAATGGTGACTTGAGATAGTCATAACATGGTGTGAGCATTCGCCAAGTCAACCCAAATAAAGCATCAAAGGAGAATACCACAATACTATGCTTTAATATGCTAAAACAATGCATGATTCATCCATGGCACATTAAGCAATCTCAATTGTTTATAACAAGTCATGCTATAGAAAATAATACTAATCATAAAGCCAAAACAATATCAAGCATGGCATGACAAAGCATAGGCCATAGTCAAAAACAAACTCTCTTTACCACTTAAGCATGAGCTTTCCTACTCTTTTCCAAACAAAACCAAACTATTTGAAAACCAATGTATGAAAGAGGGGGTCCAACCAATTTATTCATAAAAATAAGCAAATAAAGCAAACGAAAAACCAAAACGAAAGCGAAAAAGACGACGCTCCAAGAACAACACAATTGTGCATGAAACAATAAAAATGAAGCGTTTGGAAGAAACCTGGGATTTTTATTGATGAAGAAGGGGATGCCTTGGGCATCCCCAAGCTTTGACGCTTGTAATTCTTGGATATTTCTTGGGGTGACACACGTGGCATCCCCAAGCTTGAGCTTTAGTCCATCCATCATCTCATTACTCATTCCTTCCATACACCTGAAATTTTACCTTCATACAAAACTTCACACAATCTTTATTAGCAACATTAGTGCACTCAAGATAAATAAGTCTTAAAGTTCAGTTTTAACACCAAATAAACTTCCATTAGAACACTAGGTACTGTAGAACTTTCCTAAAAAATCTCAATTCCCCAAAAGAACTCAAAAAGGACCAACAAGAAGCAAATGCAGAAAATGGCAGAAATCTGTCAAAACAAACCAGCAGGTAAAGACGAATTTTTTAGAAGACCTTATGTTGCTCAAATCAAAAAGTGTTGAACTAACAAAAGTTAGATAACAACCTGGGGCAGAAGCACAAAAATTCACGCCTCAAAGGACGTTCAGAGATTTTACACGATTTTTTACGGTGAAGCACAGAAATCTGTTTCGGGACAGCAACTTTCCCAATCATTACTTCTCTCTCATTAGAGGTTACTCTTGGCACAAAAAGCAAATAAAAAGGATAAAGAGCGGTTATTACTGAAGTAATAACTTCCAAGACTCATCTAAAACTTTTGGGTTATCTCCCAATAAGTACTTTTCTTTAACGCCTTTAAGTTAGGCATAAGAAGCAAGAAAAGAATCAAGTGTTCTCAAATGAAGAAGCATTAAGACCAAATTTTGTTTTCATAGGAGAAGAAAAAGAAATCTTCTCTCTCTTCTTAGGGAAGTGTTCTATACCTTTCTTGAGTGGGAGTTGATATTTAATGTTGCCTTCTTTCATATCAATAATAGCACCAACAGTTCTAAGAAAAGGTCTTCCCAAAGAATAGGACAACAACCATTGTATTCAACATCCAAAACATAGAAATCAACGGGGACATAGGCATTGTTAACCATAATAAGAACATCATTAAGACTCCCCATGAGTTTCTTTTTAGCATTATCATCAAGTGGGACATTCAAATAACAATCTTCAAGTGGAGGCAAATCAAGCATATCATAAATCCTTCTAGGCATAATAGAAACACTACTATCAAGATCACATAAAGCTTTGAAATCAAAGTCATTCACTTTCATATTAATGATGGGTTCCCAACCATCTTCTTCTTTTATAGGAATAGAAGCTTTATGTTTCATCTCTTCTTTAATCTTTATGAGAGCATCAGTAATGTGTTTTGTAAAGGCCATGTTCATAGCACTAGCATTAGGACTTTTAGTAAGCTTTTGTAGGAACTTAATAACTTCAGAGATATTACAACCATCAAGATCAAAATCAAAATTATCATCTAAAGTGGTAGAACTATTACTAGCCTCAACACTAGTGGTGGTGATAGTAGAAACACTAATGTTTCTAGCAATTTCATCTTCTCTTTCCCACTTAGCATGTAATTCAGCTAATAGTCTAACATTTTCATCAATTCTTACGTGTATAGCATTAGTAGCTGCAAAGGGATTATCATTAGTTTCAGGTTTAGCAGTCATTTTATTCAAAGAAGATTGAACTTCAGCCAAAGATGCTATATTTCTTTCAGCATTAGAGAGTTTTTCCTCAATAGTTTTATTGAAAGCAGTTTGTTTACTAATAAAGTCTTTAAGCATAACTTCAAGTTCAGAGGGAGCACTCCTATTATTGTTGTAAGAATTTCCATAAGCATTACCATTGTTGGGAGGATATGGCTTATAATTGTTGTTACCAAAATTGTTCTTGTAGGCATTGTTGCTAAAATTGTTATTTCTTAGAAAGATCACATCAACTTGCTCTTCTTGAGCAACCAAAGAAGCTAAAGGAACATTATTTGGACCAATATGGGCTTTCCCATTAACAAGCATAGACATAATAATATCAATCTTATCACTCAAGGAGGAGGTTTTTTCAACAGAATTTACCTTCTTACCTTGTGGAGCTCTCTGAGTATGCCATTCAGAATAGTTAACCATCATATTATCCAGAAGCTTTGTTGCAGCACCCAAAGTAATGGTCATAAAGGTACCTCCAGCAGTAGAATCCAATAGGTTCCTTGAAGAATAGTTCAATCCTGCATAAAAACTTTGGATGATCATCCAAGCAGTCAGTCCATGAGTGGGACAATTCTTTACCAAAGATTTCATTCTTTCCCAAGCTTGAGCAACATGTTCATTATCAGATTGTTTAAACTTCATTATTTCACTTCTCATAGATATAATCTTAGTAGGAGGATAATATTTTCCAATGAAAGCATCTTTGCATTTAGTCCAAGAATCAATACTATTCCTAGTTAAGGAATTCAACCATTCTTTATCTTTTCCTCTCAAAGAGTAAGGAAACAATTTCAGCTTAATAATATCACCATCTATATCCCTATGCTTTTGCATCTCACAAAGTTCAACAAAGTTATTTAGATGGGAAGTAGCATCTTCATTACCAATACCAGAAAATTGTTCTCTCATAACAAGATAGAGTAAAGCAGGTTTTATCTCAAAGAAAGTAGCTTCAGGAACAGGTGGAGCAATAGGTGTGCTCATAAAATCATTGTTGTTGGTGCTAGTAAAGTCACACAACTTAGTGTTTTCAAGAGTAGTCATTTTTTGTGTTTTCAATAAAGAAAGCAAACTTGTAAAACTAAGTTTTGTTGTGTGTTTTTGATAAAGAAACAAGCAAACAAAGCAAAAGTAAACTAAGCAAAACAAAAATAACAAAGTAAAGAGATTGGTTATGAGGGAATCCCCTTGTGAATATGTCCTTGACTCCCCGGCAACGGTGCCAGAGAAGTGCTTGATGGCTCAGTGTTGATGTAGAGCTCATTGGGAACCCCAAGAGGAAGGTATGATGAGCACAGCTGCAAGTTTCCCTCAGTTATGAAACCAAGGTTTAATCGGACAAGTAGGAGCAAGGAAACACCCCAAAGGTGTTGCTAGCTGAGCCTTGCCAGGGTGCACTACCGGTTGTAACATCCCAAAACTTCAATCCTTTCTTCTCAAGATCAAATCAATCAAAATTTGGGGTTAACAAAAACTTTTTCAAAGTTAATATGAAAGCATTCATATATGTGTGCATTTAAATTAGGAGTTGTTTGAATTGCCATGATTGAGTGATCCAATGCTTGTAAAAGGTTTCTTAGGTGATTTAAACATCATCTACATCATTCCCAAACTTTTCCTAAAGAAAATCAAATCAAAAAGAATTAAAAAGGAGGAATGGTCATTTTGGCAAATTTAACTCTCATGCCTACTTTGGCTATTCCTAGTACTCAAATTTTAATAGAAACAATTCTTGATCTTTGCACACCTTGCTAGTACACATAATGAGGTACCAAGGCCCACCTTTTGATCTGCTAAAAACATTTTGTAAACTAATTTAAATGACAGTTTAAAATTGAATCTAATGCATATGCATAGATCACCCCTATTTCAAAACCCATCTTTTTGAGCTCCACTTTCAAAACCCTTGCAACCAGAGACTACCTATCATTAGTGGAGAACACACAAAAATTTTGAACTTAAAATTCAAAAAGAATTTACATGCGGCCATTTCATCAAACACATGGCAGGCAGAATAAAACACAAATAGCTAGCTCACTGTTTCTATAGGGTTTTGCCACCCAATTGACCACAAAACAGTCCCTCTGTCTCCACTTGATCAAGCCATGCCATTACCACCCCATCCCCTACACCCTAGTGGCAAGGCCAAGCCATGCCGAGCACCAACTCGCCGGCCAACCTTGCTCTCACCCTAGCAGACCACCTCCCCCTCTCTCTCCATGTCTAGGAGGTAGCCAGGAGCTCATCGCCACCCCCTGTCCCTTGCCCGAGCCCAGGAGTGCAGTGGACCACCGAGCACAAACCGCGCCGAGTGCCACCGCACCATGCCGAGCGCACGCCAGAGCGCCGCACCTGGCACGCGTGCACAAGCCGCCGCTCGACCGTAGCCCGCGCCTACCGCTCCGCCACGACACAGGGAACACGACGGACATGCCCGTTCGCCGCCCAACAGACCATAGCCACCGCTCGCCATGGATACCGCCGCCTCTGCCGGGCAGAGCGCCACCTCGCCCCGACCGCGTGCCACCGCCCCTACGGCCGCATTTAAGCTCTAGAGAACCGCCAGGTAACCGCCCATCGATCGCCACCCCCAGCCATGCCTCTACCTCGCCGTAGCCATGTCGCCACCGTCGACCGCCCATCCCGCTCGGTCTCACCGTCGAGCCTATAAAAGGAGCCCTCCCCAGCCTCTCTTCTCCACACCATTCCACTCCCCTCACCTCTATGAACCTCACCCACCTCTAGCCGGAGCAAGGCAAGCTCTGCCTCGCCAGAATTGGAGCCGGAGCAGCCGCGGCAGGAGGAGAAGGGCGCCGTTGATTTCGACCGCCCCAAGCTCCACCGCGACCACGCCTCGCCTCGCCATCGTCTTCCACGTCGTTTGCCCGCCTCGCCGACCCCACTGGAGCCCTGGTACGCCCCCAGCAGACCCCCACCGAGTCGTTAGGGTTCGCGCTCACCGGCGACCTGTTCGCCGTCGACGACGACCCTCAGCCGTAGATCTAGCTTCTAATCGCACGGCCCACAACGCTCGTACCGTTTCGCGTTTTAAGTGTCGCTGACACGCGGGACCCCCTGTCAGCTGAGCCCCGCACCGCGGAGCGCCACTGGGCCGGCCCATCCCTTTTCCCGCCTAGCCCACCGATTCAAATCTGGATTTTTCTTTTTTAGTAAAATCTAGTTTCTATCCAGTATATCAAAAATCAATTCTGTGAGTTTTACTAATCCAAATTGCATGAAACAAATTTTGTCTGAAAGGTATTAAGATGATCTATCCAAGACCGTTGGATCTAATTCAATTAGAGTTATAGATCTCTCCTAATAAAAATAAGAAGACAAAAGCTTTTGCAACTTGCAACATTTTTATAAAATCAACCAAGTTAGCTTTTGAGTTGATTCCAACTCTCAAAAATCACATTTCACCATATCTATCCAAATATGTAATAATATTAAGGTTTACATGCAGTGACTTTGGACTAGTACCAAAATAATGCTATATAGGCATTTCTAGTCACTTTAAATCATTAAATAATGAACTTAAACCAAAGTAATATTGATCCAACCCTTAAATCTCATTCCCACATGTTAGAATATGTGGTGAGGAAATGTGTCCACATAAGCCCATATTTTGGTGGTGAATATTAAATTTTAGTTAATTTTTCAATGAGTAGAAATTACTTTTCTAAAATAAAAAGAAGGAAACTTTTGATTAAACTTGTGATCCTTGTGATGATAATAGATCATCAAATGTGTGTCCTAGAATGATACTTAGCCTAGTTAAGTATTGTTTGGTGATTGTGTATTCCCTATGTATTTATAGACGATAGTACCGACAAAGCTCTCGAGGAGGAGGAGTTCTACCAAGAAGAAGAAGAAGAAAACTTCAACCACTGCACCAACCAAGGCAAGCCACCATTAAAAATGCCAGCTACTATTAGCAAGCTAGCACTATCCAAGATTAACCCTTGCAAGTTAGCACTTGCAAGTGTAGTACTTAGGAAACTAGAATCAATCTAGGTGGTTTAGCAAAGATGCCTTAAGCATGCTTTGATCACACCCCCTCCCTTATTTAACTAATAGTACCCCAAGTCCTAGTTACAAGTTCTACCTTTCTTAGGTTATATAAAGTTCTTTACTTTTTTTTGAAGGTAGCATAAAAAGTATAAAACTTGACCTATTTAGAACCCTTTAGATGTCATTCTATGGCATGAGATTGAACCCATCTTTTTCACCTTAGTGAACACTCTTAACCTAGTAGTTAGAGTAGATCAAAAACTTGAGTCACTTTAGATGGGAACACTTGGTGAAAATGAATTATGAAAACCTTGGAATGAGGAGTCATTCTATTGAGATGTTTTGACATGTGTTGAGAAACACAAAGGATTGATGTTGATGAAAATGTTGAGGCATGAGCCTTAACCCTTTTATAAAACTGATGGTTGGATTTGGATGCGATACCATTCCAAATTTACCGTACAACCACATTACCTGAATTGGGTAAGGCTTAGCTGGAAATTTATATGCATTAGTATTAGTTCCCTCACGGGAGAGGTTTGAGCTGAGGCTACCTCTCAATGTTGTCCACCTACGTAGTGCCCAAGATGACTGATGGTCATGGTTGGGAGGCCATGCTCATAGGAGAGGTGCTTATACTAGGGTGTGTAAAGGGAAGGTTATGTTTGATTATGTGCATACTAAGTATGATGATTCAGGGTTATCCCTGACAGATGTATCGAATCTTGTGGTGAAAGTGTACCACCTCTGCAGAGTGTCAAACTATTCGAATAGCCGCTTCCGCGGGTATGGACAGTTGGAATGGCCATACTGTTTCGTTGTCAGATGTTTTCTAAAGATTTTGAAAAGAATGATGAACCTTGACTTGACCACAACAGGGTTGTGTTTATGAAAATAGTTTCCCCAACTTAAGTGATTCTAGAGCTTTACTTTATCTTTCTTTGCTTCAGAACTCAGCTTAGTTTTCAAACTTAACTTCATTAGTTAAACATAGAGTTAGCATTTTAACTTAGATTTATAGTACTTGTTAGTGGTAGTTTGCGAGTACTTAAAGAGTACTCATGGATTTTGTCCCTGGCTATTCTCATGGCCAGACTATGAAGGAGATTATAAAGATGATGGTCAGCAGGACGGCTATGATAACTAGGACTATCTGCCTTCGTCAGCATTGCTTGTGCCCCTGAAGATGGACCCCACTGCTACGCTATCTTTTATTTCCGCTGCTTGTTGTATTAAGACTGGATCATGAGATCCTTATTTGTGTAAGACCTTATGTATGGTTTGTAATGGATGATGTACTATGATATCCAATCTGTTATGTCTCACAAAAATGATAATCCTAGAATTTCGAGGTATGGCATAACGGGCATCTGGGATTAAAAATCCGGGTGTTGACAAGTTGGTATCAGAGCCATCCTGACCATAGGAGACCCTAGTTAGAATGGACGTCAAAACAAAAACCTAGTTTCAAAACCAAAGTGAGTATTTATGAAACACTATCTCCTCTCTTACCCTTGTGGATTCTTTATGAAAAACTTCATGATCCTCAAAAATTCTTACACTACTACTTAAAATTTGACACACTTGATCACCTCACTAACTTCCTCATCCTTAATTCTTGTAGATGGACACTCAGTTCAGCAAGTTTTACCAGTTGGGAAACGGAGGTCAGCTGATCTTCGAGAGGGATCTGGATTCACTGTCAGAGTTACTGGGACGCCTGCACCCGGAGTTTCTTGGAGCTCAACTTCCAGGACCCCCAGGAGGAGACCTACAGTGGCTAGTCACCGCAGATCTTAGAGGACGCATTGAAGCCCCAACTTCTAGAAGAATTCAGTTCTCCGTGAGAGAGAACAACTGGCTAGATGGATTAGCTAGGGCAATGCATGAATGTCTCGCACGTCTATGTGCCCTCAGCATCAACAAGACCCAAGGAACTCGTTTTGCCCACTATGCAAGACATGACTTCATGGGACTGCCAATGCAAATGTCGGGCCACCCCGAGTTGAGGCGTCAAGTGGAGAACCTTGACTTCTTGCTTCAGGACAGACAGTAGGAACTGGACAATGCCAGAGAGTTAGCCAACCAGAACCGCGCCATTGCTGACCAGAAGGCCCAGACTTTCGCATTGCTTGTCCAAGACCGTCAGTCTCTTCGCCACCAGCGTACCAAGAAGGATCACACCATCCCCCGTCTTCGCAAGAAGGTGGCCGACCTCGAGAATACTGTCAAGGAACAGGAAGCTCAGCTTGCCGCCAAGGAAGAAGAAGATGAGGGTGAAGACATCCAGGGAGACATGGATTATTACCTCAGCAACGATGATGATTTTCTGGAGGAGGATGCCGTGGATTTCTACACTGATGATGAGGACTCCGACTTCATCGACGATGGGTAGATGCACTAGGGCACTATCGTAGCATGAGATGTATCGATCTCAATGTATCTTAGCTTGCAGAATGGTTCTTCAAACCATCTGTTTTCCCTTTGATTGTTGTGGTGTGTGTTGTATCGTGTGCTTGCTTGCATGAATGAAAATGAAGTTAGTTGAAAAACCTGAGTCTAACTCAAAGTTTTAGCTTTGAAAACCCAAAACCATGAACCTTAGAATTTCCCTCTTATCCCTATATCTATCTCAATCTTCAGATGACTCGTGGAAACCAAGGAGGGAGCAGCTCATCGCAGGACCCAATGCTGAAGATCTTGCAGAATCTCATCGTAGACCATGAAGCAAGCAGGGCAAAACACCAAGCCAACTTAGCAACACTTCAACAAATTGCCCAGATGGCTCTCAACAACCAAGGGCATGGAAATCAGGATCACCAGGGATCCAAACTCAAAAACTTTCAAAACACTAATCCCCCAATCTTCAACCAATCTGAGAACCCATTAGATGCTAATGACTGGTTACAGACCATGGAGAACAACTTAGAAGTTGCCAGAGTTGATGAAAATGAGAAAGTGCTCTTCGCCACCCACTATCTGGCGGGAGATGCCAGAGCTTGGTGGAATAGCATCCACAATATGAACCATGGTCAAGTGATGAACTGGGAAGCATTCAAAGTCAATTTCAGCCGCACCCACGTGCCGCAAGGTCTAGTCAACCGGATGAGAGATGAGTTCCACGAATTGAAGCAAGGAAGAATGACTATGGTGGAGTACCGTGACAAATTCCTGTCACTTTATAGATATGCACCTGACGAGATCAACACGGAGGCCAAGAAGAAGGAAAGATTCTTGAACGGACTGCATGATGAGATGCAGACAGTCCTCGTCAATATCCGTTTCCAAGATCTCGAACAGCTAGTCGACTCTGCCATCTAGATGGAAGGGAAGATTAACCAGGGAAACGACAACCGCAAGCGTCGTATGATGCAGCAGTCTGGATCCAACAGTCACCAGAAGTACCGTCCCAACCCTTCACCGGGATATGCACCAAGGAACAACCGACCCCCAAATTCACGCCCAAGCTACCCCAACCATAGCGGAGGCAATGTGAAGTCCGGAGGAAACAATCCCAACTCCGGTAATGCCAACAATTTCAACCGTGCACCTCCCAAGAACAACAATAACAGCAACACTGCACCTAGAACTGGCAGCAATGTTGTGCCTGTCGCAGTCAAGGACAAGTCCCAGATCACTTGCTTTGAGTGTGGAGTGAAGGGTCACTACTCCAATGAGTGTCCCAAGAAGACTGCCGCCAATCCCAGTGTGAATGCCCCAGCTCAGCAGCAGCATCGTGTTCAGCCAGGAAGGAGATTTGCCCCAGGGAACCCTCACAACCGCAATGGACGTCTCTTCCACATGAATGCAGAAGAAGCCCAGGAAGCGCCAGATGTAGTGCTGGGTATGTTTTCTGTCAAATCAGTTTTAGCAAGAGTATTGTTTGATTCGGGAGCATCGCATTCATTTGTCACCGAAGAATTTGCATGCACTAGTAAGATTCGTCCAACCAACCTGAAGCATGTCATGATAGTTCAAATCCCCGGTTCAACAACCAAAGCTAGAAAAATTTGCAAAGCTGTACCTATCAGAATACATGGGATAGATTTTTATGCCAACCTAATTGTACTTGGAACCAAAGGTTTGGAAGTAGTACTAGGTATGGACTGGATGTCAAGGCATAAAGGATTGATAGACTATGCTAAGAAAGCCATCACCATGACCAGTAGTTCTGGAGTCATAGTAGAGCATATCTCTGAAACCTTACCCCGTCAATTCAAGTGCAACCAGAGTGTAGCCTTGCCCACCATTGACCAAGTCAGAGTAGTCTGTGAATACCCGACGTATTCCCAGATGAATTGCTAGGTATGCCCCCGGATAGGGATATTGAGTTCATTATCGAACTAATCCCCGGAACCGGACCTATATCCTAGAGACCCTATAGCATGAACCCATCAGAGTTAGTGGAACTAAAGAAGCAGTTGGATGCTATGCTAGCCAAAGGCTTGATTCAACCAAGCGCATCGCCATGGAGATCACCAGTATTATTCATCGACAAGAAAGATGGAGGCAACCGTCTGTGTACAGACTACGGAAAATTGAATGATGTCACCATCAAGAACAAGTACCCTTTTCCAAAGATAGAGGATCTATTTGATCAGTTGACCAGAGCTCAGGTATTCTCAAAGATTGATCTTAGGACTGGTTATCACCAACTTAAGATTCGTGCAACGGATATTCCGAAGACCGCCTTTACTACTCGCTATGGTTTATACGAGTATACGGTTATGTCTTTTGGATTAACCAATGCCCCTGCTTATTTCATGAATCTCATGAATAAGATCTTTATGAATTTCCTGGATAAGTTTGTAGTTGTGTTTATCGATGACATCCTTATCTACTCTCAGTCAGAAGAAGAACACGAGCAACATCTGAGAATCATTCTAGAAACCCTGAGAGAGCATCAGTTATATGCCAAGTTCAGCAAGTGTGAATTTTGGCTGAAAGAAGTAGGATTCCTAGGACATATTGTGTCTACCGGAGGAGTCTCTGTTGATCCCACAAAGATCAAGGATGTTGAAGAATGGAAAGCCCCAACCACTCAAACCCAAGTCCGTGCCTTTCTCGGATTAGCGGGATATTGCCGCAAGTTCGTAGAAGGATTCTCGAGCATAGCCCGACCAATGACACAATTGTTGAAGAAGGACAAGAATTCTGAATGGACAGACAAATGTGAAGCCAGTTTCCAGGAGCTGAAGAAGAGATTGATATCAGCCCCAATCTTAGTCATGCCAGACATCAAGAAGCCATTTGATGTGTATTGTGACGCATCCAAGATTGGTCTAGGATGTGTATTGATGCAAGAAGGCAAAGTCATTGCTTATCTGTCTCGACAACTGAAGCAGCATGAGCAGAACTATCCGACCCATGATCTTGATCTAGCAGTTGTAGTCCTAGCACTGAAGACATGGTGTCATTATTTGATGGGAAATCGATGTGAGATTTACTCAGATCATAAGAGCTTGAAGTATATCTTCACTCAGAAGGAGCTGAATATGAGGCAAAGAAGATGGATAGAGTTAATCAAGGATTATGACCTTGACATTCACTATCACCCCGGCAAAGCCAATGTGGTAGCGGATGCTCTTAGCAGATTGCCATGTAGGCTTAACATCATGATCAAGGAGAAGCAACCAAATTTGTATGAAGAGTTGGAGCAATTCAGGACTGAATTAGTTAGCAAAGGATTCCTAGCTAGCATTGAACTTCAACCCACTTTGATTAGCCAAATCAAGGAAGCCCAAAAGGGGAATGAAAGTATCGACGGAATCAAACGTCGTATTGGTACAGGAAAGGTACCTGGATTCACCGAAGATGAAGAAGGAGTACTATGGTACAAAGGACGTATCTGTGTTCCAGCAGATTCGGAGCTGAAGGAAGTTATCATGAAGGAGGCTCATGATACTCTTTATTCTATCCACCCCGGAGGAACAAAGATGTATCAGGATTTGAAGGAGCAATTTTGGTGGCACAAGATGAAGAGAGAGATCGAAAGCTACATCGCCAAATGTGACATCTGCCAAAGAGTCAAGGCAGAACACCAGAGACTTCCAGGACTGTTGCAGCCATTGCAGATTCCGGAATGGAAATGGGATTCCGTCGGAATGGACTTTATCATAGGTTTACCTACTTGTAGTAGGGGAAATGACTCAATCTGGGTCATAGTTGATAGACTGTCCAAGGTAGCCCACTTTATACCTGTCAAAACAACTTACCAGAGTGCAAAGTTAGCAGAGCTATACATTGCTAGGATTGTTAGTCTGCATGGAACCCCCAAGACCATCGTATCAGATCGAGGAACCTAGTTTACCTCAAGATTTTGGCAAAAAGTGCAGGAAGGACTAGGAACCAAGTTGAACTTCAGCACAGCATATCATCCACAAACAGATGGACGGACTGAGAGAGTCAACCAAATCCTAGAAGATATGCTTAGAGCTTGTGTGTTGGAATATGGATCAAAATGGGAAGACTGCCTGCCTTTCGCAGAATTCTCATACAACAATAGTTATCAAGCTAGTTTGCAGATGGCACCATTTGAATTCCTTTACAGAAGAAAGTGTCGTACCCCTTTGAATTGGTCGCACGTAGGAGAGAATCAGATCTTCGGACCCGACATTCTCCGAGAAGCAGAAGAGAAAGTTCACAAAGTCCGTGAGCATCTCAAGACCGCCCAATCCAGACAAAAGAGCTATGCTGACAAAAGAAGAAGAGACCAGACTTTCAATGTCGTAGATTTTGTATACCTCAAGGTTTCACCCTTGAAAGGAACTCAATGCTTTAGTCTGAAAGGAAAGTTAGCCTCCAGATATATCGGACCTTTCAAGATGCTGAACCGCCGAGGAGAAGTATCGTATCAGTTGGAACTGCCTGAAGAGATGTCAGCCATCCACAATGTGTTCCATATCTCGTTACTTCGCAAATGCTTGGAAGTGCCCGAGAAGACCGAAGTTTTCAAGAACATCGATCATAGAGCTGTGGAAATCAACAATAACCTGACCTATCACGAAGTACCCATCTATATCGTAGAAGAAGCCTACAGAACCACCAGGACCAGAAGTATCAAGTTTCTCAAGATTCAGTGGGGCAACCATACCGAGGAGGAAGCTACTTGGGAGCGAGAAGATTACATTAGGACAGAGTTCCCAGACCTCTTTAGTTCCTAGTCTTCTTAGTAAATCTCGGGACGAGATTTTTGTTTAAGGGGGGAAGGTTTGTAACATCCCAAAACATCAATCCTTTCTTCTCAAGATCAAATCAATCAAAATTTGGGGTTAACAAAAACATTTTCAAAGTTAATATGAAAGCATTCATATATGTGTGCATTTAAATTAGGAGTTGTTTGAATTGCCATGATTGAGTGATCCAATGCTTGTAAAAGGTTTCTTAGGTGATTTAAACATCATCTACATCATTCCCAAACTTTTCCTAAAGAAAATCAAATCAAAAAGGATTAAAAAGAAGGAATGGTCATTTTGGCAAATTTAACTCTCATGCCTACTTTGGCTATTCCTAGTACTCAAATTTTAACAGAAACAATTCTTGATCTTTGCACCCCTTGCTAGTACACTAATGAGGTACCAATGCCCACCTTTTGATCTGCTAAAAACATTTTGTAAACTAATTTAAATGACAGTTTAAAATTGAATCTAATGCATATGCATAGATCACCCCTATTTCAAAACCCATCTTTTTGAGCTCCACTTTCAAAACCCTTGCAACCAGAGACTACCTATCATTAGTGGAGAACACACAAAAATTTTGAACTTAAAATTCAAAAAGAATTTACATGCGGCCATTTCATCAAACACATGGCAGGCAGAATAAAACACAAATAGCTAGCTCACTGTTTCTATAGGGTTTTGCCACCCAATTGACCACAAAACAGTCCCTCTGTCTCCACTTGATCAAGCCATGCCATTACCACCCCATCCCCTACACCCTAGTGGCAAGGCCAAGCCATGCCGAGCACCAACTCGCCGGCCAACCTTGCTCTCACCCTAGCAGACCACCTCCCCCTCTCTCTCCATGTCTAGGAGGTAGCCAGGAGCTCATCGCCACCCCCTGTCCCTTGCCCGAGCCCAGGAGTGCAGTGGACCACCGAGCACAAACCGCGCCCAGTGCCACCGCACCATGCCGAGCGCACGCCACAGCGCCGCACCCGGCACGCATGCACAAGCCGCCGCTCGACCGCAGCCCGCGCCTACCGCTCTGCCATGACACTGGGAACACGACGGACACGCCCGTTCGCCGCCCAACACACCATAGCCACCGCTCGCCATGGACACCGCCGCCTCTGCCGCGCAGAGCGCCACCTCGCCCCGACCGCGTGCCACCGCCCCTACGGCCGCATTTAAGCTCTAGAGCACCGCCAGGGAACCGCCCATCGATCGCCACCCCCAGCCATGCCTCTTACTCGCCGTAGCCATGTCGCCACCGTCGACCGCCCATCCCGCTTGGTCTCACCGTCGAGCCTATAAAAGGAGCCCTCCCCAGCCTCTCTTCTCCACACCATTCCACTCCCCTCACCTCTCTGAACCTCACCCACCTCTAGCCGGACCAAGGCGAGCTCTGCCTCGCCGGAATTGGAGCCGGAGCAGCCGCGGCAGGAGGAGAAGGGCGTCGTTGATTTCGACCGCCCCAAGCTCCACTGCGACCACGCCTCGCCTCGCCGTCATCTTCCACATCGTTTGCCCGCCTCACCGACCCTGCTGGAGCCCTGGTACGCCCCTAGCAGACCCCAACCGAGCCGCTAGGGTTCGCGCTCGCCGGCGACCTGTTCGTCGTCGACGACGACCCTTAGCCGTAGAACTAGCTTGTAGTCGCACGGCCCACAGCGCGCGTACCGTTTCGCGTTTTAAGTGCCGCTGACACGCGCGACCCCCTGTCAGCTGAGCCCCGCGCCGCGGAGCGCCACTAGGCCGGCCCATTCCTTTTGCCGCGCTAGCCCACCGATTCAAATCTGGATTTTTTTTTTTAGTTAAATCTAGTTTCTGTCCAGTATTTCAAAAATCAATTCTGTGAGTTTTACAAATCCAAATTGCATGAAACAAATTTTGTCTGAACGGTATTAAGATGATATATCCAAGCCTGTTGGATCTAATTCAATTAGAGTTATAGATCTCTCCTAATAAAAATAAGAAGACAGAAGCTTTTGCAACTTGCAACATTTTTATAAAATCAACCAAGTTAGCTTTTGAGTTGATTCCAACTCTCAGAAATCACATTTCACCATATCTATCCAAATATGTAATAATATTAAGGTTTACATGCAGTGACTTTGGACTAGTACCAAAATAATGCTATATAGGCATTTCTAGTCACTTTAAATCATTAAATAATGAACTTAAACCAAAGTAATATTGATCCAACCCTTAAATCTCATTCCCACATGTAAGAATATGTGGTGAGGACATGTGTCCACATGAGCCCATATTTTCGTGGTGAATATTAAATTTTAGTTAATTTTTCAATGAGTAGAAATTACTTTTCTAAAATAAAAAGAAGGAAACTTTTGATTTAAACTTGTGATGCTTGTGATGATAATAGATCATCAAATGTCTGTCCTAGAATGCTACTTAGCCTAGTTAAGTATTGTTTGGTGATTGTGTATTCCCTATGTATTTATAGACGATAGTACCGACCAAGCTCTCGAGGAGGAGGAGTTCTACCAAGAAGAAGAAGAAGAAGAAGAAAACTTCAACCACTGCACCAACCAAGGCAAGCCACCATTAACAATGCCAGCTACTATTAGCAAGCTAGCACTATCCAAGATTAACCCTTGCAAGTTAGCACTTGCAAGTGTAGTACTTAGCAAACTAGAATCAAACTAGGTGGTTTAGCAAAGATGCCTTAAGCATGCTTTGATCACACCCCCTCCCTTATTTAACTAATAGTACCCCAAGTCCTAGTTACAAGTTCTACCTTTCTTAGGTTATATAAAGTTCTTTACTTTTTTTTGAAGGTAGCATAAAAAGTATAAAACTTGACCTATTTAGAACCCTTTAGATGTCATTCTATGGCATGAGATTGAACCCATCTTTTTCACCTTAGTGAACACTCTTAACCTAGTAGTTAGAGTAGATCAAAAACTTGAGTCACTTTAGATGGGAACACTTGGTGAAAATGAATTATGAAAACCTTGGAATGAGGAGTCATTCTATTGAGATGTTTTGACATGTGTTGAGAAACACAAAGGATTGATGTTGATGAAAATGTTGAGGCATGAGCCTTAACCCTTTTATAAAACTGATGGTTGGATTTGGATGCGATACCATTCCAAATTTACCGTACAACCACATTACCTGAATTGGGTAAGGCTTAGCTGGAAATTTATATGCATTAGTATTAGTTCCCTCACGGGAGAGGTTTGAGCTGAGGCTACCTCTCAATGTTGTCCACCTATGTAGTGCCCAAGATGACTGATGGTCATGGTTGGGAGGCCATGCTCATAGGAGAGGTGCTTATACTAGGGTGTGTAAAGGGAAGATTATGTTTGATTATGTGCATACTAAGTATGATGATTCAGGGTTATCCCTGACAGATGTATCGAATCTTGTGGTGAAAGTGTACCACCTCTGCAGTGTGTCAAACTATTCGAATAGCCGCGTCCGCGGTTATGGACAGTTGGAATGACCATACTGTTTCGTTGTCAAATGTTTTCTAAAGATTTTGAAAAGAATGATGAACCTTGACTTGACCACAACAGGGTTATGTTTATGAAAATAGTTTCCCCAACTTAAGTGATTCTAGAGCTTTACTTTATCTTTCTTTGCTTCAGAACTCAGCTTAATTTTCAAACTTAACTTGATTAGTTAAACATAGAGTTAGCATTTTAACTTAGATTTATAGTACTTGTTAGTGGTAGTTTGCGAGTACTTAAAGAGTACTCATGGCTTTTGTCCCTGGCTATTCTCATGGCCAGACTATGAAGGAGATTATCAAGATGATAGTCAGCAGGACGGGTATGATAACTACGACTATCTGCCTTCGTCAGCATTGCCTGTGCCCCTGAAGATGGACCCCACCGCTACGCTATGTTTTATTTCCGCTGCTTGTTGTATTAAGACTGGATCATGAGATCCTTATTTGTGTAAGACCTTATGTATGGTTTGTAATGGATGATGTACTGTGATATCCAATCCGTTATGTCTCGCAAAAATGGTAATCCTGGGATTGCGAGGTATGGCATAACGGGCATTTGGGATTAAAAATCCGGGTGTTGACACCGGTGCTAGTAGCAACGTGGAGACCTGCACAACACAACCACATAACTTTGTCCCCAACTTGCGATGAGGTTGTCAATCTCACCGCTTTTGCTGAAAACAAAGGATTAAATGTATCGAATGGAAGGAAGTAATAGTTTGCAGAAAGTAAACACAAAGCAGTAAACAGTTTGTAGATTGTATGTAAAAGAAAAGGACCGGGATCCATAGTTCACTAGAGGTGGCTCTCCTTAAGATAGATAACATGCTGGGTGAACAAATTACAGCGGGGCAATTGACAAACATCGAGAAAGCAATACATGCATATACTAATCATCTTGACTCCTTTGGAACTTGATTGGGCATTACAACATTATACATAGACCGCCATCCAACTGCATCTATAACTAATAATCCACCTTCAGGTTATCATCCGAACCCCCTCCAGTATTAAGTTACAAGCAACAGATTATTGCTTTACAAATTGCGTGTAAAATAATCAATACGATTGTTCTATCAACAAAGGATTGTTGTTTTCTCCCTAGTAGCAACATCACATCTAGTACCTTAGAGATTTCTGTCACTTCCCCAGATTACTAGAGGCATGAACCCATTATCGAGCATAAATACTAACTCTTGGAGTTGCTAGCATCTACTTGGCCAAGATAGCTACTAACAACGGAAAGCATGCAAGATCACAAATAACAAAGACATGATAGAATCAATAATCAATCTGAAATAGCATCTCAATATCCATCGGATCCCCGCAAACACAACATGCAGAATTACAAATAGATGATCTTGATCATGAACGGAGCACACAAGATCTCGACATGAAAGCACAAAGGACGAGAACCAGCCATCTAGCTACTACATGGACCCGTAGTCCAGAGATGAACTACTCACACATCACACCGGAGGCTTGCATGATGATGAAGAAGGCCTCTAGGGTGAATTCTCCTCTCCGGCAGGGTGCTGGGAAGAGCTTCAGATCCCTCCCAATCTAGGGACAGATACGACGGCGGCTACAGACTCTTTCGTGGATTTTTGATCGGGGACTTAGGGTTTTCGTCCCGAGGGCAATATATAGACGGAAGGAGAGGCCGAGGGGGTGCTGGGGTCGGCCAGACCACCCCCTAGCGCGGGCCAGGCCTGGCCGCGCGGCCAGGTGGTGTGGCCGGCCCCAGCCCTTCTCTGTCTCGTATTCTGGCATCTAATGTCTTCCGAAAAAATAGGCACTTTGGCTTTTGTCCCGTCCAATTCCGAGAATATTCATTTTCTGACTTTCCTAGAACCAAAAATAGCAGAAAACAGGCAGCTGGCACTATGGCTCTTGTTAATAGGTTAGTCCAAGAAATCATATGAAAAGTACTCCAAAGTATGGACAAAACACAAGAAAGTAGATAAAACCAAGCATGGAACATCAAAAATTATAGATACATTTGCAATGTATCAAGCTCAACAACTATTCACTGTTTTGATCAATCAATTGATCACCAATTGTACCCAGTTGGACTCCACTACTCACCCATGATCACTCCTAGGACCAAGCCGTGCCGTGGAGCCTCTCCCCTTCGTCGTTGCACCAGTGCCATGTCGGACCCGAGCATGTCCATGTCGGTCGACCATGGACACGACGCCACACGCCATGCCGACCTCTCCCATGACCACGAGAAGACAGGCGTGACCTCACTGCTCCTCTCTGTCCACCCCTTGACAAACGACGAATAGTGGAGAAGCCAGCAGCGCTGCGCCCATTTACTTCTCTGCCATGCCGAGCGCACGCCAGAGCGCCGAAGCCGCCTCGCGCAGCCACGCCGTGCATCGCTCTCTCCGCGCGTACCGGCACTCACCGCGCCACCAGCAACCTCCCAGACACGACCGTGGCCACCATATGCGATGACGAACAATTCAGTACCCTCACAGAGCATGGACCTCTCGCGACCGATTAAGACCGCCCCTTGCCGCACCACTACGCGCGTGACGATCGCCGTAGTCCATCACTTCGACCTATGCCCCCCGCCATGCCTATAGCGACCTGTAGCAATGTCGCTAGTGAACCCGATCCATGCCACACTGCCTCTCTCGTCGATGTATAAATAGGACCCTCCCCCGGCCTCAAACGGCACACCATTCCACTCTCCTCTCCCTCAGAAACATCCCTAACCCTTCACCGGAGCAAGGCGAGCACCACGTCGCTGGAATTGCACTGGAGCCCACCGCTACAGTGAAGGAAGGGCGCCGTTAATTGGAGCCACCCCAGGAGTTGCTGCGACCATCATTTGACTCGACCTCGTTTACCAGCCCATTCCCCCCATCACCGGACCTAGCTGGAGCCCTGGTAAGCATCTGACAACCCCCACCGTGCCGCTAGGTTTAGAATCTCGCATGCCCTCTGAGACGTAGACGATGAACCTCAGCCGTCGAGTTGATTCTAATCGCGCGGTTGATATTAGCCGATACCGTTTCACATAGCTACTACCGCTGACACGTGGGACCAGCTTGTAAGCATCCCACTGCGCGCGTGCTGTGCAGTTGGGCTGGCCCAAGTTCTTTCCTGCGCGTAGCCTAGATATTCAAATGTGGATTTTTCAATTAAATCAAAACCCTATTCTGTCAGTAGATTCAAAATTTAATTCAAAGAGTTGTACTTAACCAAAATGCATGATTCCAATTTTTCTAGAAAGGTACTGAAAATATCTAATCACTGGATTCAAACCAATTGAAATTGTAGTTCTCCTATAGTAAAAATAACAAGATAGAGAATTTTACCACTTCAGACATTTTTATAAAATCAACCATAAATTCTTTTGAGTTGATTCCAACTCTCAAAAATCACATTTGCCATGCTCTACATGAATATGTAAAAATATTTGGTTTTACAGATATTAAACATGGACTAGTATTAAAAGCATGCTATATAGTCATTTCTAGTCACTTTAATATTATTAAATAGCACTATTAAATCTTGTAATATATGCCCAACCCTTTTAAATCACATTCCCAAGTATTGGAATATCTGGTGATGACATGTGTCAATATGATCCCATATTTTAATTGGAGAATCTTAAATCTTCAGTATTTTCAATGAGTAGAAATTACTTTTCCAAAATAAGATAAATAGGAATGTGTCATTATTTCATGTGATGATTGAGATGATGCTAGGTTATCTAGTGTGAGCCCTTGTGTGCTAAATAGAAGTAGTGAAGTGTTGTTTGGTGATTGTGTACCTCGTATGTATTTATAGACGCTAGTAACGACCCAGGGTACGATGAGGAGGAGTACTTCGAGGAAGAAGAAGAGAACTTCAACAACTACACCCAACAAGGCAAGCTAACTAATGCAAGCCATCCATGCAAGATAACCTAGGCAAGATGCACTAGGCATGCCTGGTTATGCAATCTCAATTATACCAATTCCTAGTTTTTACTTGCAAGCTTTATTCTTTTCCCTTTACTAAAGTTTCTTACCTAGTCAATGAAATTTGATTAGTGGAAATAGGATGGATACCATCAAGATCATAGAACTAGTCTTGGATACTTATACTTGATTAGCACCCCTCAATAGTGATACCCCTCAACACTAGTGGCTAGTTATAAGCTAAAACTTGATCACTTTAGATGGGAACACTTGGAGAAAAGGATTATGAAAACCTTACAATGATGATTCATTCTATTGAAATGTTTTGACATGTGTTATGAAACACAATAGTTTGATGATGAAACTGAATGAGGCATGAGCCTTGACTTTGAAAAAAACTGATGGTTGGGTTCGGATGCGATACCATTCCAATTTTACCGTACAACCACAATACCTGAGTTGGGTAGGGCTTAACTGGAAGTTTATATGTCTTAGTATGGGTTCCCTTGCGGAAGATCTTGAGCTGAGGCTACCTCATGAATATGAATGTCCACCTATGTAGTGCCCAGGATGGCGGATGTCCATGGCTGGGAGGCCAAACTCATAGGAGAGGTGCCTATACTAGGGTGTGTGATTGAAAGGTTAGTATTGATTATCTGCATACCAAGTATGATGATTCAGGGTTATCCTTGATGGATGTATCGAATCTTGTTGTGAAAGTGTACCACCTGTGTAGAGTGTCAAACTATTCGAATAGCCGCGTCCGCGGTTATGGACAGTTGGAGTGGCCATACTATTCCGTTGTCAGATGTTTTCAAAATGACTTGTGACTTGAACAATGACTTTGACTTGACCACAACAGAGTTGTGGATATGAAAATGAGGTTCCCACTTAAGTAATCTAGAGAACTAAACTAGGATTAACGATGGATTACTTATGAATTAAACCTGGCTTTTTGAAAACAAACCTAGAGCTTAAGATTCCTACTAGTTTTACCTTACTTATTTAGTGACAGTTTGTGAGTACTTAAAGAGTACTCATGGCTTTGTCCCTGGCTATTCCCATGGTGAGACTATGAGGAAGACTACCCGGAAGATGGACAGCAGGAGGTCTATGATAACTAGGATCATCTCCCATCGTCAGCATTGCTTGTGACCATGAAGATGGAGTCTACTATGATATTTTTGCTTCTCTGATTTGTATTAAGACTTGATCATGAGATCAACTATTTGTAAGATTATTATGGTTTGTAATGTAAGATGTACTATGGTACCAATTCTATTATGTCTCACAAAAATGGTAATCCTGAGATTGCGATGTACAGCATAACAGGCATCTGGACTTAAAAATCCGGGTGTTGACAAGTTGGTATCAGAGCCATCCTGACCATAGGAGACCCTAGTTAGAATGGTCGTATGAAAAACCTAGTTTCAAAACGAAGTAATTGAGTATTTATGAAAACCTATTCTCACTCTTACCCTTGAGATTCTTTCCAAAAGGAGTTCACATGTTCCTCAAAATTCTTACCATTCTACATAAAAATTGACACACTTGATCACCCCACTAACTTACTCATCTTAATTGCTTATAGATGGAGGTCAAATATACCAAGTTTTACCAGTTGGGCAATGGAGGGCAGCTCATCTTTGAGAGGGATTTGGATCAGCTCTCGGAGTATCTTGGACGCCCGCACCCAGAGTTCTTCGGAGCACGGCTCAATGACTAACAATGAGGGGTACTACAGTGGCTGATAGTGCCGGATCTGAGAGGCAAAATGGAGCCTCCTCTTTCGGATAAGATTCGGTTCAGTGTAAGGGAGAACAACTGGCTAGACGGACTAGCCAGGGCTATGTAGGAGGCACTTGCACATCTGTGTGCACAAAACATCAACCAGATCAATGGCACCCGCTTTGCCCACTATGCAAGGCGTGATTTAACGAGACAGCCATTGGCCATGCCGGCGCATCCGGAGTTGAAGCACCATGTGGACCACCTAGACTTCGTGCTGCACGAGACTCAGAAGGAGGTTGACAACGCCCATGCCTACGCCAACCAAAACCATGCGGAAGCCACTGAGAGGAAGCAAACCCTTGCCATCCTCACCAAGGAGCGCAAGTCACTTCGTCGTCAGCATGACAAGAAGGATCGCATCATCGCTCGTCTTTGCCATAAGGTGGCAACCCTGGAGGAGACCATCCACGACCAGGAGATCCAGCTTGAGGAGAAGGAGGAGGAAGGGGAAGATATCCGTGGTGATATCCACTCTTACTTCAGTGATGATGATGACTATCTGGAGGACGCCGCCATGGAGTACCACACTAACGAGGATGACGCTGACTTCATTGATGACGAGGAGCCCGATAGTCCTGATGATGAGTAGTTACACCTGAGCACTATCATAGGTGTGAGTTTGTACCCGGTCCCATTGTATCGCAGCTTCACAGAATAGTTCTTAAAACCATCTGCTTTCATAGTTGTGGTGTGTGTTTGTTTTGTGTGCTTGGATTGAATGAATGAAGGAGTTGTTAGTGTCCAGACCTTAGTCATACTCAAAGTTTTAAAAGCTTTTGAACCATAACAATAAACCATAGAAAATTTCCCTCTTGTCTTATGATCTATCTCAATCTTCAAATGACTCGTGGAAACCCCGGTGGAAGCAGCTCATCCCAGGATCCAATGCTGCAGATTCTGCAGATGTTAGTCTTAGACCATGAAGCCGGTAGAGCTGAATGTCAAGCCAATCTAGCCACTCTTCAGTAGATAGCCCAGATGGCACACAACAATCAAGGCCATGGAAACCAAGATCACCATGGATCCAAACACAAGAACTTCCAAAACACCAACCTTCCCATGTTTAGTAAATCAGAAGAGCCCTTAGATGCTGATGATTGGCTACAAACCATGGAAAACAACTTAGAAGTTGCAGGAGTTGATCTCACAGAGAAGGTACTGTTTGCCACCCACTATCTGGCAGGCTATGCAAGATCATGGTGGAACAGCACCCGTACCATGAACGGAGGACAGATGATGACTTGGGAAGAATTGAAGCTCAAGTTTAGCAGGACCCATGTGCCCCCAGGTTTCATCAAGAGGATGAGCGACGAATTCAAGGAGCTGAAGCAAGGAAGAATGACTATGGTAGAGTACAGTGATAAGTTCATGTTGCTGGCTAGGTATGCCCCTGATGAGATTGACACTGAAGCAAAGACGAAGGAGAGATTCTTGAATGGCCTGCATGATGAGATGCAGATAGTGTTAGTCAACATTCCCATTGATGACCTAGAAGCTCTAGTGGATTCTGCTATCCAGATGGAAGGAAAGGTCAACCAAGCTAGTGAGAACCGTAAGCGTCATATGATGCACCAACCTGGACCCCACCATACCCCAAAGTATCGCTCCAACCCGTCTGCAGGATATGCACCAAGAAACAACAGAGCCCCTATGTCTCGTCCGAACTACCCCAATCGTGGCGGAGGAAACCCGAGGCCCGGAGGCCACAACAACAACCCCGGCAACCCCAACAACTTCAACCATGCACCGCCAAGGTCCAACAACAAAAACAATAACAATACTATCCCAAGGACTGGAAGCAATGATGTGCCTATTGTAGGGAAAGACAAGTCAATGATAACTTGCTTTGAATGTGGAGTCACGGGTCACTACTCCAACGAGTGCCCCAAGAAGCTTGCTGCAGCAACCAATGTTACTGCACCTGCCCAATAGCAGCGTCGTGTCCAGTCTGGAAAGAGATTTGCCCCATGAAACCCGCACAACCATACTGGCCGTCTATTCCACATGAATGCTGAGGAAGCCCAGGAAGCGCTAGATGTCGTGATGGGTATGTTTTCTGTTAAATCAGTATTAGCAAGAGTGTTGTTTGATTCTGGAGCATCGCACTCGTTTGTTACAGAAGAATTTGCATGCACTAGTAAGATTCAACCAACAAAATTGAAGCATGTTATGATAGTCCAAATACCTGGTTCAACCACCAAAGCTAGAAAAATTTGTAAGGTCATGCCTATCAGAATCCATGGGATAGATTTTTATGCCAATCTAATAGTACTTGGAACCAAAGGTTTGGAAGTAGTACTAGGAATGGATTGGATGTCGAAACATCAATGATTAATCGACTATGCCAAGAAAGCCATAACTATGACCAGTAGCACTGAAGTATCAGTAGAACATGTATCTGAGATGCTACCCCTTCAATTCAAGTGCAACAAGATATTAGCTCAATCCACCATTGGCCAAGTCAGAGTAGTCTGTGAATACCCCGATGTGCTCCCAAATGAATTGCCTGGTATGCCCCCAGATCGGGATATCGAGTTCACCATTGAACTAGTTCCTCGAACTGGACCCGTAGCTCAGAGTCCATATAGTATGAACCCATCTGAATTAGTTGAGCTGAAGAAGCAACTTGATGATATGTTAGGAAAAGGTTTGATACAACCAAGTGCATCGCCATGGAGATCACCTTTTTTATTTGTGGATAATAAGGATGGTACCAACCGTTTGTGTACGGATTATCGGAAGCTGCATGACGTCACCATCAAGAACAAGTACCCATTGCCGAAGATAGAAGATTTGTTTGACCAATTGACTGGTGATAGAGTGTTTTGTAAGATTGATCTTAGAACTGGTTATCATCAATTGAAGATTCGTGCAACGTATATTCCAAAGACCGCCTTCACCACCATATATGGATTGTATGAGTATAATGTCATGTCTTTTGGATTAACCAATGCCCTGCTTATTTTATGAACCTCATGAATAAGATTTTTATGAACTTTCTATATAAGTGTGTCATTGTTTTTATCGATGACATTCTAATCTACTCCAAGTCAAAAGAAGACCATGAACAGAACCTAAGAACCATCCTTGAAACCCTTAGGAAGCATCAGCTGTATGCCAAGTTTAGCAAATGTGAGTTCTGGTTAAAGGAAGTAGGATTCCTAGGACATATCTTGTCGGCAGGCGGAGTTGCTGTCGATCCCGCCAAGTTTAAGGATGTCGAAGAATGGAAAGCCCCAACCACTCAAACCGAAGTCTGCACATTTCTTGGATTAGCCGGATATTACCGCAAGTTTGTTGAAGGATTTTAAAGCATCGCAAGACTGATGACCCAGTTCTTGAAGAAAGATAAGAAGTTTGAATGGACGGACAAATGCGAAGCAAGTTTTCAAGATCTCAAGAAGAGATTGATTTTAGCCCCAATTTTGATCATGCTGGATATCAAGAAGCCTTTTGATGTGTATTGTGATGCATCCAAGATTGGTATCGGATGTGTGTTAATGCAAGAAGGCAAAGTCATATCATATCTGTCCAGGCAACTGAAGCAACATGAGCAGAACTATCCTACCCATGACTTAGAGCTGGTAGCCGTAGTTTTAGCCTTGAAGACATGGCGTCATTTCCTCATGGGTAACCGTTGTGAGATTTATTCGGATCACAAGAGTTTGAAGTATATTTTCACCTAGAAGGAGCTGAATATGAGACAAAGGAGATGGATAGAGTTAATCAAGGATTATGACCTTGACATTCACTATCAACCCGGCAAGGCCAATGTGGTAGCGGATGCTCTTAGTAGATTGCCGTGTAGGTTAAACACCATGATTAAGGAAGACCAGCCAAGTTTGCATGAGGAGTTGGAGAATTTCAGAATGGAGCTAGTTAGCGAAGGATTTCTAGCTAGAATAGAAGTTCAACCCACCCTGATCAATCAGATAAAGGAAGCCTAGAAAGGAAACGCAAGTATTGATGGAATCAAGCATCGTATCGGTACAGGGAAGGTACCCGGATTCACCGAAGATGAAGAAGGAGTTTTGTGGTATAAAGGACGTATCTGTGTGCGAGCAGATTCAGAGTTGAAACAAGTCATTATGCAGGAAGCCCACGATACTCTTTATTCTATTTACCCGGGAGGAACCAAGATGTATCAGGATTTGAAGGAGCAATTTTGGTGGCATAAAATGAAGAGAGAAGTTGGAAGCTACATATCCAAGTGTGATACCTGTCAAAGAATCAAAGTGAATATCAGCAACCCGTGGGACTTTTGCAACCATTGCAGATTCTAGAATGGAAATGGGATTCTGTTGGAATGGATTTCATCATAGGTTTGCCTACATCTAGTAGGGAAATGATTCTATTTGGGTCATAGTAGATAGACTATCCAAAGTAGCTCATTTTATACCCGTCAAGACCACCTATCAAAGCTTGAAGCTAGCGGGGTTGTACATTGCTAGAATAGTCAGTCTGCATGGAACCCCCAAGACCATACTGTCGGGTCGAGGAACCAGTTTACCTCAAGGTTCTGGAAGAAAGTCCAAGAAGGATTAGGAACCAAATTGAACTTTAGCACAGCTTATCACCCACAAACCGACGGACAAACAAAAAGAGTAAACCAGATACTAGAAGATATGTTGAGAGCTTGTGTTCTAGAATATGGATCTAAGTGGGAAGATTATCTACCTTTCGTAGAATTCTCATACAATAATAGTTATCAAGCTAGTTTGCAAATGGCCCCATTTGAGTTTTTGTATGGAAGGAAGTGTCGTACCCCCCTAAATTGGTTGCAGGTAGGAGAGAGTCAGATATTTTGACCTGATATCCTATGAGAAGCCAAAGAGAAGGTTCACAAAGTCCGTGAACACCTGAAGACCGCCCAATCCAGACAGAAGAGTTATGCTGATAAAAGACGTCGAGACCTGACCTTCAATGTTGGAGATTTTGTGTATGTTAAAGTATCACCCTTGAAAGGAATGCAGCATTTTCAACTGAAAGGGAAGCTTGCCCCCAGATATATTGGACCCTTCAAGATTTTAAATCACCAAGGAGAAGTATCATATCAGCTAGAACTGCCTGAGGAGATGTCAGCCGTACATGACGTGTTCCATATCTCGTTACTTAGGAAATGCCTAAAAGTTCCGAAGAAGACCGAAGTTTTCAAGAACATTGATCACAGAGCCATAGATATCAACAAGGATCTAACTTATCGTGAAGTGCCCATTCGTATTTTGGAAGAAGCCTTCAGAACCACCCAGACTAGAAGTATCAAGTTTCTAAAGATCCAGTGGAGTAACCATACCGAAGAAGAAGCCACTTGGGAGCGAGAGATTATATTAGGACTGAGTTTCCCAATCTCTTTATTTCCTAGTTTTTCCTAAATCTCGGGATGAGATTTTGTTTAAGGAGGGAAGGTTTGTAACATCTCAAAAATATTAAACAAGATTATCAAGTTCTAATCACCCAAGATTAGGGTTAACAAAAACTTTTATTCCTAAACCCATACGAATGCATGTGTGATTTCCATTAATGCGTGAATGCTTGCATTTGCCATGTTTGATTGCTATGAATGATAAGTATTAGTTTAAATATGAAAGCAATATCATCTAGGTCCATTTCAAAATAAAGACAAATAAAAAGAAAATCAAATTATATGCCTAATGATCAAATGGTCATTTTGGCCAACATTAACCACTATCCCACTTTGAGCATCTCCAGCAAACAATTTTCAACAGAAACAAATCCATTTCTTTTCTCCCCTTGCTAGACCAAGTGAAAATGAACCCAAGCAAACTTTACGAATCTATAGAAACCAATTTCAAATCTATTTGAGAGACAATTCAAAATTGAGTCAAGTGTAGGTACATAGATCACCATTTTGCAAAAACCACTCAAACCAACACCACTTCGAAATCTCTAGCAACCAGAGATACACAAGCATGTGACCAACACACCCACCAAATTTCATTCAAAAATTTGAATCTTTACTTCATGCGGCCATTTGATCAAACACCTAGAAGACAGAGTACGAGTTCAACAGTGATTCACTATTTTGATCAATCAATTAATCACCAATTGTACCCAATTTGACTCCACTACTCACCCATGATCACTCCCAGTACCAAGCCGTGCAGTGGAGCCTCTCTCCTTTGTCGTTGCACCAGTGCCATGTCGTACCCGAGCATGTCCATGTTGGTCAACCATGGACACGATGCCACACGCCGCACCGCCCTCTCCCACGACTACAAGAATACAGGTGTGACCTCACCTCCCCTCTCTGTCCACCCCTTGACCAACGGCGAGCAGTGGAGAATCCAGTAGCACCGCGCCCATTTACTTCTCTGCCATGCCAAGCGCACGCTAGAGCCCCAAAGCCGCCTCATGCAACCACGCCACGCCTCGCTCTCTCCGCGCGTACCCGCACTCGCCGTGTCACCAGCAACCTCCCAGACACGACCATTCGCCGCCACGTGCCCCGTGACCACCGTACGCGATGACGAACACTTTAGTACCCGCACAGAGCACGGACCTCTCCCGACCGATTAAGACCGCCCCTTGCCGCGCCACTATGCGCGTGACGATTGCCGCAGTCCACCGCGTCAACCTATGCCCCTCGCCATTCCTATAGCGACCTGTAGCAACGTCGCCGGCGAGCCCGAGCCATGCCGCACTGCCTCTCTCACCGGTGTATAAATAGGACCCTCCCCAGCCTCAAACGACACACCATTCCACTCTCTTATCCCTCACAAACATCCCTGACCCTTCTCTAGAGCAAGGCGAGCAACACGTCGCCGGAATTTCACTGGAGCCTGCCGCTGCAGTGAAGGAAGAGCGTCGTTGATTGGAGCCACCCCAGGAGTCGCCGCGACCACCATTCGACTCGCTGTCATTTACCAGCACATTCGCCCCCATCGCTGGACCTAGATGGAGAACTAGTAAGCCTCCGACGACCCCCACCGTGCCGCTAGGTTTAGAATCTCGCACGTGCTCTGTGACGTAGACGATGAACCTTAACCGTGGATTTGATCTCTAATCGCGCCATTGATATTAGTCGATACCGTTTCGCCTAGCTACTGCCGATGACGTGTGGGACCAGTTTGTAAGCAGCCCGCTATTCGCGTGCTGTGCAGTTGGGCCGGCCCAAGTTTTTTTCCGCGCGTAGCCCAGATATTCAAATGTGGATTTTCCAATTAAATCAAAACCCTATTCTGTAGTAGATTCAAAATTGAATTCAAAGAGTTGTACCTAACCAAAATGCATGATTCCAATTTTGCTAGAAAGGTATTAAAAATATCTAATCACTCCCGTTGGATTCAAACCAATTGAAATTGTAGATCACCTATAGTAAAAATAACAAGACAGATAATTTTACCACTTCAAACATTTTTATAAAATCATCCATAAATGCTTTTGAGTTGATTTCAACTCTAAAATATCACATTTGCCATGCTATACATGAATATGTAAAAAGAGTTGGTTTTAAAGATATTAAACATGGACTAGTATTAAAAGCGTGCTATATAGGCATTTCTAGTCACTTTAATATTATTAAATAGTAATATTAAATCTTGTAATATATGCCCAACCCTTTTAAATCACATTCCCACGTATTGGAATATGTGGTGATGACATGTGTCAATATGATCCCATATTTTAATTGGAGAATATTAAATCTTAAGTATTTTCAATGAGTAGAAATTTCTTTTCCAAAATAAGATAAATAGGAATGTGTCATTATTTCGTGTGATGATTGAGATGATGTTAGGTCATCTAGTGTGAACCCTTGTGTGCTAAATAGAAGTAGTGAAGTGTTGTTTGGTGATTGTGTACCTCATATGTATTTATAGACGCTAGTACCGACCCGGGGTACGACGAGGAGGACTACTTCGAGGAAGAAGAAGAGAACTTCAACGACTACACCCAACAAGGCAAGCTAACTAATGCAAGCCATACATGCAAGATAACCTAGGAAAGATGCACTAGGCATGCCTGGTTATGCAATCTGAATTATACGAATTCCTAGTTTTTACTTGCAAGCTTTATTCTTTTTCCTTTACTAAAGTTTCTTACCTAGTTAATGAATTATGATTAGTGGAAAATAGGATGGATACCATCAAGATCATAGAACTAGTCTTGGATACTTATACTTGATTAGCACCCCTCAATAGTGATACCCTCAACAGTAGTGGCTAGTGCTAAGCTAAAACTTGATCACTTTAGATGGGAACACTTGGAGAAAAGGATTATGAAAACCTTGGAATGATGATTCATTCTATTGAAATGTTTTGACATGTGTTATGAAACACAATAGTTTGATGATGAAACTAAATGAGGTATGAGCCTTGACTTTGACAAAAACTAATGGTTGGGTTTGGATGTGATACCATTCCAATTTTACCGTACAACCATAATACCTGAGTTGGGTAGGGCTTAACTGGAAGTTTATATGTCTTTGTATGGGTTCCCTTCTAGAAGAGGTTGAGCTGAGGCTACCTCGTGAATATGAATGTCCACCTATGTAGTGCCTAGGATGGCGGCGACCTCTACTCGGTGGTGTCAGCAGCCCCTGGTTCTGCGGCAGATGGGACTGTTGGTGCAATCGCGGCGAGAAGAACCTCCGTCTCCACCACCACGTCCGCAGCTCCCGACCCCATCATTGGAGTTGTGCCCTCAGGGATCTCGGGTGATGCCTTGGCCACCTCATCGTCGGATTCTTGATCTGACCCAAATGCCAACACCGACCTGGGTGGAGACGCTGCCTTCGATGCTGGTTTCTTCGCGGGCGACTTTGGCTTCCACGTGGGCTTCACCAGTGTGGACACCCGCTGCAAACTATGTTCTTGCAAGATCTCGTCATCATCATCATACTCTTCAAGGCTACGACTCGCCTCGATCTTGCGATGTTTCTGCATGCGAGTCTTGCAGGCCACAGGCATTGGTGGGGGGACCTCCCTCTCTCCTTCTTCGCTCTTGGAGGATTCCCCTTCGGTCCCCTCTTCGAGTTCTTTGGGAACCTCCTCGTCAAGTAGGGGAAGCTAGCCTTCGAGGACCTGAAATAACTAAGAATGAACAAGGAAGAATGGTTCGATTAGGGGCCACGAGTGAACATTACGAGCCGCGATTGCGAATTGCCCTGCGAGAGTCATGACTGAAGACAAAGGTAACGAGAGGGGTTTACCGTAGGAGCCTCGTTCTTCTTAGGCACATAAAGGGCAAGACCGATCGACGTGGTGGTGAATTCCGCATCGGTGATCTTCTTCAAGGCGGCCTTGTAGTCCGCGGCCTCCCACGGCTCTTTGCTGGTCCGGGAAAGATCGTTCTTCCCAGTGTATTCATACATCTAGTGGGACCGGGTCGCTAATGGGACCAGGCGCCGCCTGAGCCAGCAGTTGTACAGATTTATCATCATCAACCCCTTGTCCTTCAGCGCCTGGATTTGATCCATCATCTCGGCGACGCCCATCCTCTGATCGTCGGGGAGCCTGGCCCTGCTAGCCGGCGGGGTTCGCTCCTTTCCATGACATACGCGGGGAGTGCCACTTCACCAGAGGGAGTGGATTCCTTCATGTAGAACCAACTCTTCCTCCACTCACTTGTGGCCTTCTTCGGTAGTAGCAGCTTGAAGAAATTATCCTTCGGCTTCACTTTAAATGTGACGCCGCCCGCTGCCAGGATAGGGCCGCTAGATCCATCGCACCCGATGCGGCCTTGGAACAGCTCCAGCCACAACGGGAAATAGGGCCGGCACCCAAGGTAACATTCGCAGAATGCGACGAAGATTGCCAGCTACTCGATACTGTGCAGACCAAGATCAGACGGCTTGATCATGTAGTACGCGCAAAACCACCGGAAGAAGATGGAGGTGGGGAATCCCAAGCTCCTCTCCAGGTGGCTCAGGAAACATATGAATTCGCTGGTGCGAGGCTTCGGCTCGACCTTGGAGGGTGCGTGTTTTCACCAATTCCCCTTGCAGCAAACCCCTGCATCCTCGAACGACTTGAGTTGCACAGCGGTACATTTGGATTTCCCCCACTGATCCCTCGGAGGCGCCATTAGGGAGAAGATGAGGTCGCTCGGTCTAGAAATTCTAGATTGCAGGGAGATAGAGAGGCTGGAGGAGCATAGGAGTAAGGAATGTGGAAGAAGATTCGTGAGTCTCCTCGCCACTCTCCTTATAAGGCTAACGCTACCCGCCAATCTCGGGATAGCCGTTACTTGCGGTAATTACGCCGAAGTTACCGCTGTACCCAACGGCTAGTTTGACCAAGTTGGCGGTCCAACTTCTTCCACTCGACTCGCTTGCTAGTAGCCTAAGTCATTCGGCAAGGGCAGCGACTCGAGCACAAATCCACTCGCCAAAGCAGTGACTGAAGACTTGGTGGGGGCATTCCTTCCTTCATTGAGGGAGCCCATCACCGATTCGACTGGGCATCCAAATTGGACCCACCTACTCCGACTACCAAATGAACACCTGCACTAAATTGACACTAGAATCGGGGACTACTGATGGGGATATGCCGAAAGGGGTATGCCCAACAAGGCGTTCCGAGTGGGTCTAAAGACTTGCGAGTGGGCCTGCAGGACGACGACTGGAATGCGACTAAGGAGCAAGCCTGGCGACTGGAAGATGGAGGCCCAGAAGCATAGCTGAAGCCCAATCGGATTAGGTCAACTCATACGAATCCTTAACTAGTTCGGTTGTAAATACTGTAAACCCTAGCGAGGTACCCCTATATAAACCTCCCTAGGGTTCCCTTTGTACTCACGTTCCATCATACACCCCCTCAAGCGACTCGCTGCTTAGACGCCGAGCTCGCCACCCCTGTAACTCGCTCTCCACCAATACAATCTAGGAAGAGTAGGTATTTACCCTCCGGGGGCCCGAACCTAGGTAAACTCATTAGCATCCACCCCCATATCGCACTGTAGATGGCTGCCAGCTCTCGCCACCAATACTATTAATCGCTACCCCTGGTAGCGACTACCGTGGCCATTCCCACGATAGTTCACGCCTCGTAGAGGACCATACTCTTGCTTGTCTGCTCTTGATTATGAGGGAGTCGAATGTTACAAGGGTGCGCAGATGCAATCTGGCGAGGTGTATGAGTTGGTCATCCTCGCTGCCGCCCTCCTGGCCTTTATATAGAGAGGCTAGGTCTTGGGGTAGCAGGTCGAGTCGATTACAAGTTAGGGTTTCCCCTTTAAGTTTCTATCTATACTTTGTCGTGTCCTCCAAGAAGTCGAACTCCAATGGGCCACCCGAAACTTTGCTGGGATTCGATCGCACTATGGACTCCTTCTTGGGCTGAACCATATAGGCTAATCTCAAGTACTTGTAAGGTATACCCATGTCACCAAATATTCTGGTTTTGCCCAAAACTTTCATTTAAATCTAATTTTAATGAAATCTCTAACTCGTGTCAATAAAAGATACATCATTTCTAATCAAAAATATGTACTATACACAATGTATTAGAAATATGTCTTAGCGCTCCCACTTAGTTTCTTGAAAATGAGAGCATCTTCATCGTCCCCTAATGAAATTAAACATTTTAACATTTTCATCACGGTGAAGATTCCAACTCCTCTATGCTTACTTCAATTATGGAAGTTTCAATGCCTTTTTAGCATCCTTTGATTTAACAAAACCCTTCGGACCGTGTCATGTACACATCCTAGGTAACCATTCTATTAGAACAACATTGTTTTGTTTGTTCAACTAGCATATACAACAATTGACATATGTAGCGGTTGCTACACTAATCCGTCCAGACTAAATATCACTACGAAAGATCGAATCTTGTTGTATTCAACTCCTTGAACATTGTCATAAACTATTTATCCGACATGTCGACTATTTCATAGATGCGAAACATCCATGTCTGTTTCTTTATTTATCCAAATACGACTGAGAGGCATTATGCCTTTTGGAGGATCTTCCAAGTTCAGTAACTTGGTTTCTCGTGTATGGAACTATCACTGATTTTATGTCTTCAAGCCATTTGCTAGAGTTAGGGACCATCATCGCTTCTTTGCATATAGTCGGTCCATCATTGTAAAATAATAATAATTTAATCTCAAATCTTACTATTTGATTATAACCTTATCAATGTTCTATTGTCCTCCCACTTAACTTTTTGCAAAAAAATCCTTCTCGGGAAACTTGACGTTCTAAGTGACAAACACGTGTGTCTTTCGTTTTATGGAGGAATACCAAACTTTTGATTTGGGATAACCTACAAAGATATGCTTATCTGATTTTGGTTGCAAACATATCACTTGTGTCTGGCATACCAAAATTTAAGAAAAGACAACTTGGGTTCTATCCCAATCCATAACTCATATGGTGTCATTTCAACAGATCACGATGGGGCTCTTTTAAGTGTAAAATCGGTAGTCACTAAAGCTTAATCTTAAAAATACAATGGCAATTTTATAAATAACACCGTTGATGCTACCATGTCAAACAAGGTTTGAATATATCTCTTGAATACTCCATACTACTATGGTTTATCGGGAAACATAAATCCATGGAACGATTCCCTGAATCTTAGGTGTTCTTGCTAAATTTGTAACTCAAATATTTTCCTTTATGATCCAATCATGAATTCTTTATTTTCTTGTTACAATGATTTTCCATTTCATCTTGAAATCATTTGAACATTTTCAAACGTTTCATACTTCTTCCTGATTAAGTAAATATACATATATTCACTCAAATCTTTGGTTAAAGTATATGAAGTTTCAAAGATCCATCACATATGGCTACACATAATGAACTATATGCATCAATATGCACAATGTCCAATAAGCACATAATGGACTATATGCATCAATATGCACAATGTACAATAAGTTAGTAGTTCATTCCTCTTTGGCCTATGAATGAAATTTAAATAGTTTCTAGGAAGTTCTCACAAGCGTTATTGATTCAAAAATCAAAAGACTCCAAAATTCCATCAGCATGGAGTTTCTTCATGTTTTCTTTCCAATATGATTTAAACTGCAGTGTTACTCCTAAGTGATCTTCTAATCATTCGTCTTATGACACTTTAGCATCAGTATTTATGGACGTGATTTATCCAACTAGATTTGTAAGAGTTCATCCATATTCAATGGAATACGATAATTATTTGAACAACCATCGTTCTCATAATACCAGAACAAAATAACAATTATTAAAATACAAATCTTGAAGGGAAGCTTTGATGTCAACGAGAAAACACAATAACACTTTATTTGTTTTTTATGAACATCATCACATATTCTCTTGCTAGTTACTTAGGCCATTGCAGTTCATGAATTGTGTTGCTCTGTGTGACATTTCACACCAACTAATTCAGAATCCAATACCGGTATCCAATACCCAAGAACCACATTGTTTGACAAGGAAATAATACACCCATAACGTGTATATCGTTTATATACCTAAGCTGGACATTTCTAGTCTTTTCTTTTCTGCCAAATATTTTATATATTCTCTTTCAGCATTTCCTTTTCTCTTTTAAAAGAAACTACCAACATCAATAGTGGTGCCATACATATGACACATAGTTCAAAGCGTGTATAGTCAAATATTAATACCTTTGGACTTTCACTTTTGAAGTGGATCGCCATCATCAAATGATTGGCATTCTTTCAAATTTTCATTCCTTTTAGTAATCCTTTTAATGTAGTAAACATTTTACCTATATCTTCTATCCATCCTTATCATGAAAACTTTCATGATTAGGCTACTATAGCTCATAAGGATGAATCACGAATAAAATGTTAATTCCCAAAACCTTTTGGTGATAAGGATGTCTAGCATCTCCAACCTTTACAAATTCTCATACAATACAAGAATATGTATTTTATTAAATTATACTCCATCATACTGCAACCAAGCATTGTTTCAAATATCATAATATCTTCTACAGATGATGGTTACTGAAACAATTTTCAGCTGCTAGATAATGTTGATAGTAGAACAATTTTCAATATCAAGAATCATGGAGGCAAGCATGATACTTAGATAGTAACGCTAGAATTTGTTACTCTTGATTCAATACAACTTATTGAATTTCATGGAGTAAGTGAGGTTTTGCTAAAAATTTGCAATAGTACTTTAATTAGATTGACACTCATAAAACAATATGATACCAGCTCGTAAAGTAAAATTCGAGAAATCTATAGTTCTATTATCTCAATTATAGCTAAATACAAGGTAGTAACAAATGCTAGTGACTACAACGAATTATGCAAATTCACTTCAATTTAGTTTATGATAAATTGAGTTCAAATTAATCCAAATTACTAAATTGAAATCCTACTCAAAACAACACCCCTCGAGTTTTCCTAGTGATTACACGAACCAAATTCACTACACCATGACCGATCATCATGAGTGGTGGTGCAACTCCAATGGCGAGCATCATATGGACATCATATCATTCATATGACTAGTGCTTTCCTTTCGATTCATTTTTTGAGGCCATGTCTGTACATTCTAGGCTCGCCAAGTAAGAACCTTAGTACGCGTGTGTGTAATACTGTCTTACATTCATTGTATGCGAATGTAGATTCTATCACACCCGATCATCACGGGGTGCTTCGAAATGACGAACTTTTGTAATGGTGAATACTAAGGAAGAACATATTATTATCTTGATATTAGTGAGAGGGATCATCTTATAATGCTATCGCCAAGTTCTAAGCTAGACATAAGCAAAATAAGATGCAAAGAAAGATCATATGCATAGAGTGATATGATATGGTTCTTGCACTTGATCACTATCTTGTGCTTCATGGTATGATCTCTATCATTCCATTTGTGTAGTGCCAAGGTCTATGGAGCTTCCACTTTGTTATAATTCCCGAGAGTATCTCACCATACTAAAATTATAACATTTACCATATCATGACACATGCCCAGCAAAAATAAAACTAGACACTTCTAATTTATCTTTTGCATATTTTACGTGGCTTTGGGCTTTCGAAGATAGAATCGATCATACCTACGAACAAGGAACCACAATGATGATAATCAAATTATTAGCAACCTATTATAAATCCGATATCAACTATAGTGGGAGAGATAAACACCCGCTAGCCACTTATGCAAAACTAGTTGTATGTTAAGCGTGGAACATGTCTCATATGCGAGGACATGTACAGTTTGTCCAGGCGGCTTCATCCCACTATGCTGCTAATATCCAAAATTACATGAAGGATGCAATAACATGACCATCAGTGCCCACATATTCATATGTGTTCTAACCATACAAAGTATATATGCATAGACCTGGCTCTGATACCACTGATGGGGTTCATTGCATGGACAACAAAAAATCCTACGATTGTAGCCACCAAGACCATATCTAGAAGATACATGTAACGGTTTTAGATAGATGCACCCTTGAAGAATTTAACGCGAGATAACATTCCCACAAATAAACGTGGCTGTTGTAGAGTGTACATGACCGTCCTCAAGGACGCGATGACAGTACCACATGTGTAGCACCTCCATAATCGATCACACATACGGTGTGTCGAAGACTTCTGTCGCTCGCTCCAGTGTGGCAGCGAAAGTAGGGGATCCTCGGGAACTCCGCCAACACTACGACATGTTGGTGATGGCGCACAGCCATGGTGATACCCCCACGTCTCCCCAAATTATGTGGGTGGACTCTTCTCTCACAAAAATTCACTCTCCACTTTCTTCCATTTATTCTCCACTCAAAAATCAAGAGTCTCTTCATTACAACCACTATTAATTCACTTGATTTAATGTCACTCATTTAATGAACACTTCATTTAATGAGTACTTCATTTAATGAACACATTAACAATTAAATCCTCGGTAATATTCCGATACACCAAAACTATTCCGGCATATTTATCAGAACAATTCTTGCGATGTCCAGTATTTTCTCTAGTGTTCCCTATCCACTCAAATGCGTCTGCTACCCTTAAGTGTGTCTCCCTATGGGTCGCGAACTAAGCGAACATGATCGAGACATTCTCCGATCAATAATCATTAGCGGGACCTAGAGATCCATAATGACTCCCACCATCTCAAGCTATGACTTAGTGATCGCGTGACCTTTATTCACAGTAACCAATTCCTTTTGTCTCGCGATATTTTACTTGTTCAGGATCCGATCATTTGGTATCATCCATACCTAGTTCGATCCCGTTACTGACAAGTACTCTTTTCTTGTTCCCTTGATATAACATTCTTAGTGATCGTTATCACTTGCTTGCAAGCTATGTTAATGTGATATTACCGAGAGGGCCCTGAGTATATCTCTCCATCATCAAGATGGACAAATCCCGCTCTTGATCCACGAGCCTCAATTGACACTTTCCAAGTATCTGATGACACCTTTATAATCACCCTGTTACGGTGTGACGTTTGATGTAATCAAGGTACTCTTCCGGAGTCAGTGATTGACGTGATCTCATGGTCTAAGGATTAGACTTACTTCAAATGACGTCATAGTAGTGTAAACATAATGACATGATCGTGTTACTATACTTTGGGAGAATGTTCATCACATCATTCTACCAATGTTGTGACCTTTTTACTAACAACATCCAATGTCATGATCAGGAAACCGTGATCATCTATTAATCAACAAGCTGGTGTAATGAGAGGCATTACTACGAACCTTTTCTTTGTTTATTAAACACACATGTATTAATGTTTCAGGTTAACACAGTTATACATGAGAAATAAACATTTATCATAAACATGGAATATAATATAATAACCATTTTATTATTGCCTCTTAGGCATATTCCTTTCATTAGCATCCCCAACAACAGGAGCTAAAATAGATTGAAGAAAAGATAAAGGAAATCCAACAAAGGCCTCTGAAAGATCAAGATTATGCCCTTGAAGAAAATCTGGTAGAAAGGTATAAGAAAAACATGGTTAAGCTTGCTGACTTTTACATGCAGAGAGCAAAAAAGAACTGGATAAAATATGGAGACCAGAACACTTCTTTCTTCCACAAGGACATCACAAAAATAAGAAGAAGGAACACAATTGTTTCAGTGAAAGACGAAGACAATGTTCTCCAATTCATGCCTAAGAAAATAGGTAACACATTCGCCAATTACTTCAGGCATATATTCAACTCCCAAAATACTCTCTATGGCAGGCCTTTTTTGTCCACTCGGATGCAAAAGCTGGATAATGATTACACATATACTATTCCAGATAAGGAGGAGCTATGGAACACTCTGAAAGGCATGAAAAAAAATGCTTCACCAGGCCTTGATGGCTTTAATGTGGAATTCTACCTAGCCACTTGGGACTGGATAGGAGAAGATGTCTACATGCTGGTAAAGTCCTTCTTTGAAACTAGAGTTCTTCCTTCCCATATAAATGACACTCACATTGCTCTAATCCCCAAGAAACTTGCTCCTCTTGTTCCTGCTGATTATATACCCATAAGCCTTTGCAATGTTATCTACATGCTTATTGCTAAATGTCTAGAAAATAGACTAAAATCTCATTTGCCAAATTATATCCATCCTACCAAACAAGACTTTATAGAAGGAAGGAGAATCAACAATAATATTATCATTGCACAAGAGAACACTCACTCTTTTGATCTCTCCTCTTGGAAGAATAATACTTTCATGCTCAAGATTGATCTAGCAAAGGATTTTGATAGAGTTGAATGGAGCTTCATCATCTGTTCTATGGCACGTAAAGGGATGCATGGTCATTTCATAAATTTGGTCCATGCGTGAATTTCCTCACCGACCTTCTCTGTTATCATTAATGGCCAGCATTTTGCAAGATTTGGAAGCAACAGAGGTATAAGACAAGGTTGTCCTATTCTGCCGTACCTCTTTATCCTATCCATTAATGAATTATCTATTGAGATTTAGGAAGCTATGGAAAAAATTTCCTCAGTGGTTCTTGGACCAAATTGCCATCCTAATCACTCGCTTCTCTTTGTAGACGATCTACTCATCTGTGGCAAAGCTAATATCCAAGAAGCCTCCTTGATGAAAAAATCTTAGATTCCTTCTATAAGCATTCTAGCCAAATTCCTAGATGGACAAAGTCAGGTATCGTTTTTAGCAAGCAAGTTGATCAAGCTACTACTGAGGCAATTAAACAGATTTTTCTTATCCCTATGAATCCTTGTTCATTCACCTTGGGAATCCTCTCATCCTCCCTAGTAAAAATATATCTGATGCTTATGATTTTGTCATAGACAGATTCAAAAGCAAGCTCACCACCTACAAAGTTGAGCACTTGTCTCATGTCGCCCGCCTCACTCTCATTTAGTCTGTCTTTGCCACCATCCCTGTTTACTATATGTCTAGCATCATCTTCCCCAAAACTTTTATCTCCAAGCTCAATGCTATAGTGAGAACATTTTGGTGGAATGGTATTACCAATATGATTCTAGGTTCTAGCAAAGCTCTTTGTCTTTAGGCTTGGAAGGATGTTTGTGCCCCTAAAAAAGGTGTTCTTGGAATAAGAAATTTTCAGGCAATCAATTATAGTCTAATTCTCATGGCAGCCTGGCGCGTAGCTCAAAATCCTAATAATTTCCTCCATAAAGTTCTAAAAGAAAAATACTTTCTGAACTCCACTATTTGGTGCCCAAATCCAAACACTGCTAAGTCAGCTTTTTGGTCCTCTATTCTCAAAGTCTTGCCTATTCTCAAAGCTCACTCCCATTACCAAATTACTAAGAGCAATACCTCCATCTGGAATACTCCATGGTGCAAGGACTGAATAATAATTTATGAATGCCTCATCACCCAAGACCCAACCTTTGTTTATCAAACAAAAGTCAGAGATCTTTGGCATCAAAACAAGAAAATCTAGGACAATCACCTTATTGATTCTCCTTTTCAGCAACCTTTTGCGAACTGCATCAAAGAAACTACCATCATCCCCTTGCAAGAAGAAGATCTACTCTGCAGGAATCTAACTCCAATCGGGAAGTGCAACTCAAAAAGTGCTTATTATGCTTGCTACCAATACCTACATGAAAGAGGTGAACCCTGACCAAGGCAAGTTTCTTCAACAACATATCTCCTTCTAAATAAAATCTGGAAATAAAAGGAGATTCTCCTAGAATTTAGACTTTTTCTTGGAGACTTCTTCAAAAAGCAATTCCTTCTAGTGCGCTAGGGAAGGGAAGTACTCTGATCATATTAGAAAACTATGTGGCAGATGTGGTCTTGAAGAAAATGACAAACACTTGTTCTTCACCTGTCATTTTTTCAAGTCAGCCTGGTTCAGCTCACCGTGGTACATAAGGACAGAGAATATTACTCAAAACAATCACTCCATTACAGAGATTATCAATTAACTTCTTAACATGAACCATACTTGTGCCACCATTCCAAACATCCTAATTTTTCTTTGGTTCATATGGAAATCTAGAAATGATTGCCTCTTCAATGTAAATCAAGGAAATCCTTATCAAATCATCATTAATGCCCAGGCTATTCTCAACTCCATGAAGCTCCTTGATCTTCCTAGCAAGTGTTCCAAACTCCCTAGTAAATAGGAAAGGGGTCATCAACAAGGAAAAGCACCAAATCAAGAAGGCAGGGACAAAAAAGAGGAAAATGAACAAGAAGCTATAATCTACTCAGATGTAGCATGGAAAAAGGAAAATTCAGATGACGCCTCATGCTTGGAATTCACAGGCATTGGTATCTTTATCCAAACAAAAGGAGAGGAAGGTCATCTCCAAGTAAAAATTCAAGCTTCTACTTCTTCCACCATATCACCTCTCTAGGAAGAGGCAAAAGCGATGTTGCTTGCAGATGAGATATCAGAAAAGAAGCATATGAGGAAGTCCCTGCTTTGTACTGATAACAAGCTCCTAGCAATGGCTTTCACTAGTAACAAGATTGATGCACTGGAATTCTAGGAATACTTTAACTAGAATTTTAAACTCCGTTAGAAAAATTAAAGCTAGAGTATCTCAAAGTTGTAGAGATAACAACAGCATAGCCCACAATTGTGCCGAAAAGGTGCAGAGAAACCCCTCTGGACCTATATTTAGCTACTCCTCAACGGCCCAATCTAGCTACTCTTGCCCATGGTTCACTGTCTTTAGAGCATCTCTAGAAGACATCTCTCTCCTAACCACAAAATAACTGTCAATTTGCAGTACGAGGCAAAAAGGTGGATTTTCTAGATGTTGCATATCATACCGCATCATAATTTTTTGTGGCTTCAGCATATCGACCTGCGCGTCCCGCATATTTTCGGTTTCTGCTCTCACTTTTGCCGCTCCCCGCAAATGCTGGCTAGTGGAGGCTTGCTGAAGATTCTTGACTCCCGTTGGAGAATCTTCCTCCACCGTTTTCCCCACCGCCACCGGCCTGTACCAATCGCCATGTTCGCAGCAATTACGCGGAGGCGCTGCCCACCCCTGCCACCCGCTGCACGCCGTCATTGCTCTGGAATTCCCCACGTGTCGTCCATCGTCGTCTCCGTGCTCCCGCACCATGACGCCACCGCAGGTACCATCGTCGCTCGATCTACGGCGGAATTGGTGTGTAGCCTCCGTCTCCCTACCAATATGTCGCTCATGCACAAGATCTACTATATTGCCCGTCCGTTGTCGCCGTCCTTGCCGGTAAACATCTTTCTCCTCTTTAGTTTTGGCTAAAAATTCAAAATTCCTTAGATTTAGGATCCTTTCGCCATCGATTTTATAGATGAGTTTGTTATGGAGCGAGTCCTGGTGTTCTACGATGAGTTCTTCCATTCAGTTTTTGATGGATGATTCCTCGTCCGACGAGTACGACTGGGAAGACAACATCCTCGACGATGACGACGCGGAGGACATCCTCCTGCTTGCTGCTGTCGACGAACTCGAGGCGGAGAATAGCCAAAAGAGGATGAGAGGATCAACTGTTGGCCGATTGTGCATCCTAGGCAACATTGTTCTAGGTCACGTGATGCTCATGTGGGATTATTTTGCCGAGGTACCCATCTACCCTGCTTGTCTGTTTCGCCGCTGGTACCCAATGAGACGGCCCTTGTTCAAGAAGATTGTGAAAGCTTATGAGGCCAACTACCGGTACTTCACGCAATGTAGGAATTGTGCTGGGTTGCTTGGTTTTAGTTCGTACCAAGAGATCTTGCCGCCATAGGGTGATCGTCTATGGAGTGTCAGCTGATTACACCGATGAATATCTTTGTATTAGCGAAGATACGACCATGAAATGCGTGAGTATGTTTGCGAAGACAGTGATCAAGGTCTTTGGTCCAACATACCTCCGAGCACCAAACAAGGAGGACACGAAGAGGTTGATGGCAGCGAATGAGAAAAGAGGTTGGACGGGGATGCTCGGAAGCCTCGGTTGCATGCATTGGAGGTGGAAGAACTGCCCAAAATCATGACATGGGTAGTACATTGGCCATCACCAAGATGCAACTATCATGCTCGAAGCAGTGGCCTCGCATGACTTGTAGATATGTCATTGCTTCTTTGGTCTACTGGGTTCTCTGAATGACATCAACGCTTTGCAAAGATCTCATCTGTTTTCGAAGCTAGCAAATGGAAAACAACTGACCTGCAACTACAAGATCAATTGTCGTGAGTACACCATGGGTTATTATCTTGCAGATGACATTTATCCAAAATGGTCAACATTTGTGGAAACAATAAGTAAACCCCAAAACCCCCAAGAAACTCATTTTTCCACTTGTCAAGAAGCAGCCCGCAAAGACATTGAAAGAGCTTTTGGGGTGCTCCAAACTAGGTTTGCAATTGTACGAGGGCCTGCTCGTTATTGGCAAAAGAAACACCTAAACAACATCATGACAACTTGTATCATTCTTCACAACATGATTGTTGAGGATGAGAGGGACAAGAAATTTCCCTTAGAGTATGACAATGTTGGTTGCCGTGTCAAGCCTAAAAGAAACCCTGACAAGGTAGAAGCATTCTTTGAAACCTACCGGCAGATTGAAAACAGAACTCGGCATTCCAATCTCCATCAAAATCTTATTGCCCACCGCTGGTCCTTGTATGGGAAGAGCTCTCATTAAGTTCTTTTGTATCCATTTGTATTGTGAACCATTCTTTAGAGAACTCTCATTCATTTGTGCTCTTGAATTCTTCATTCTTGAACAGTTGTTGTAATTCTATAACAGTGATCAATTTGATGATTTAAATCTGCATGCATTGATTAATGTTATCTGCAAATATATTTTTGAGGTGAATACACGGTTCTATTTTGCGGTCCGGAAGACATTCTGTTTTGTAGTATGTATATGCGGTATTCCGCACCGCTGTTTTTTGGCAAAAAACAATTTACGATACAACATATCCGCGTTTTGCAGTAGATGCTATTACTTCTTTGAAATGGCAGGATTATGTAATCCACAGTGTAAACTGTCGATGAGCTGTTGAATGAAATTTTGGTGCCTCTCTGGCACCATCGCTTGTTTTAGAAAAAACAATACTCCCTCCGACCCATATTAGTTGACTCGAATTTGTCTAGATTCGGATGTATCTACACATATTTTAGTATTAGATGCATCCGAATCTAGATAAATCCAAGTAAACTAATATAGGTCGGAGGGAATAGAAAAGGATCGCTCAAACTAGCTCACGCAAGCACCTGGCGCCTCTCTGCCCGGCCAGGCAGGCCGCACAGTCTGCACTGTTGTACAGCTGCACACGCACACAGTGTCTTGCAGTGGCAATGGCGTGCTGCTTTTCCGGTGCCTTCCTTCGAGAGCCAATCAGGAGAGGAAATCTTGCAAGTGGCAACCCTGGCTTTTACTGCAACGGGTGGCAGCAAACTCTTTTATTGACGCGGCAGCAAACTTTACTGCTTTGACTCTGGTTTAGTCTTATAGTCAGGACTCAGGAGTACTACCGCATCGGACTTTTTTCTATCTGCTTTCTATCATGTCATATCTTTCTCCTTTAGAGCCAAAACTAAAAACAAAATGCTTTTCGCAAACTTTATGCTAATTTCAGTTGAACTTTTTACAGGTTACGTCCCTAAATTATCACTTGCTTATGAGAATTTCTGTGCAGTTTGTATTTCGAACTCAAATCTGATATAACCTGAAACTGAAGCAACTTAAAATTTGAGCCGGACCTTTACTGACATTTGTTACCGGTACAAGTTCGGGAGATAAAATAGACTTGCCTCTTTTCAATTTGACTAACAAACCTTTTTCTACTCTGGCAAATTTTGCTCTAGTAGATTCACACGACTCTAAGCTGAGCCCAAATCAGCGCATGTAGGACCACACACATGCATTGCCGGAGAGTGCCCGACTGTCCATAATTTCACTAAGAGTAAAATCCATCATTAGTCATTGATCTTTGCTTAGCATAGTTAATATAGTCATTATACAACAAGAATACGAGTTTACGGTCATCGAAGACGAGTCGAAGCGTCACTCACGGTCACCGCTCGCGCCGTAGAGAAGTATTTGACGACGTGGCGAGCTGAGGACCCAGTGTCAGCTAACTTAATATATATACATAAAGAATAACCAGTTATAGGGGGGCTTTTTTGCAAAACGGTCGTCCCTTCCCTGGGTCCTGTCTCTGCTCCACCCCCGACATGTCCTGGCCCCCAAAAAAATACAGCGCCGCCGCCGATGGAACACACCGACGTGAGCCACGCTCCCCCGCCTCCACACATCGACGCAAGCTTCCTCGCCTTCCCTGCCTCCCCAAGCCGGCGCAAGAAGTTCGAGCTCAACAAGTAGAGACAGTAATGGACTAGCAAGCTAGCCGACCACCGGGTCTCATCTCATACCAGAGGTGGCGGCAGTACTAGATACATCAACGCTATACACGACCACCCAACTAGGGTTGCTGCCGACGACGACGAAAGCAACGTCGTGGTGTAGTTCCTAGGCGGCGCCGATAGCTTCGTCGGGGGAATCTTTTCGCTCTCGTCCAGCTCTAGCGGCATCGAGAATGGCGCCGACGAGCGTACGACGCCCAGGCTGGGGGTCGTGGCCGTGACGTTGACGACGCCGAGGTCCGCAGAGGCGCGGCCCGTGGTCTAGAACAGCGTGGTGACAAGCTTCCCGGCGGCCGGGAGGCGGTGGAGGTTGGCCGGGGATATGTACTCGAGGATGACGTGGTAGCGGAGCACATCAGCGAGGTCGGCCCCCGCGGCCGCCGCGAATGCCGATGGTGACTGCGGGAGGTCGGCTTTCAGCACGACGAGCAACGTTAGCGAGGACTGGCCCGCGAGCTCCCGCGCCACGAGGATGGACGCGAGTAGCCGACGTGGTCTGGGAACGGCGCGAGCACTGCCTCCACGTCCACTGTAGCGGCCGGCAGAGAAGACACGAGCAGCCTGGCCACCACCGCGAGGGGGACGAGGCGGGAGATATGCCTTCGCATCTCGTCGTGCCAAACGCTAGAAGCACAGCAGCACGCTACTGACGGACTTGAGATGTGGTGGGTTGGGGGTGGTGAGCCGAGCGCGGTGAGATTTTTTGGGGGTCGGGATTGGGTCAGAGTAAGGAATTAACTATAAAACTAGTTGAGGGGATGATAGTTTTGCAAAAAGCCCCTCCTATATGTGGGTTTTCTTACTTATTTGTTAAGTGACTTGACAGGGTTCATGTAACTTGCCACATCAGCAAGCCCCTCCAATAGCTCCGGTGACCATCCGTAAACCCCTATGTCGTATTCAATGGCCGTAAACTTGTATTTTCGATGTACGATAATCCTATTGACTTTGCTAAGCAAGTTCAATTACTAACAATGGATTTAACTCTTTTAGTAACATGCGTAGTCGGCCGTTTGTGCCTCTACGGTCTACGGGAGATTGCAGACAGCTTGCACCATTTTCTTTGTATGGAAGACATCTATTTTTTGCACTCACGATAGTTATGATCAGAAATAGACCCACCACGGACTATACCTGTAGTACTCAAGATTTATTATGACTAGAAACAGGCTCCTGGCATAAAATAAAATCCTATCGAATTTTCCAACTATTAGGGGATGACCCTAGGTAGAGTCAAGCCGAGTTAAAAGGACAAGGTCCGCCGAGGTAAAGACAGGTCAAAACATGAGCTGGCCGAATTATAGAAGGGCTGGCCGGATTATGGCTGGGTTACCCTAAGCCTGATAGCATAGGCAAGACTCGGCCGACGTATACAGTATGCCGACATGAGTAGCAAGTTGTATCATGTTTGCAGGTACCACCTTGGCCGAGTTAGCTAGGTTAGAGCCAAGTTACGAGTTAGCGTACACGATAAGGAAGGAATCATATCCAAGGTGAGCGTTTTTTCTCTCTCTACTGGGTTCCCCTGCAGAGACAGTGCTAGAGACAAATGTTAGAGAGACAGAGACAGAGCACATGCCCACGAGCGTGACAATGTCTGGCTGCCAACGGGCAGACATCGTGGACTCTGGGGAATTGCCTCACAGAGGCTGGAGACATACGAAAGGAGAGCACTGCTTTGCTATTTCGAGAAGAGCATCTCGAGAGAATATGCTGGCCACGTATGCCTTAAGTGTAACCGGGACACCCCTTTATAAGGTGATCCAGGGCCTCCAAGGAGAGGGTCGGTCATTTTTGGTTAAGTGAAAACCCTAGTGTGTGAGTAGAGAGCAGAATAGCTTCATCTTCTTCCTCTCCCCAATAAATCTCAAGGAGCATATGTATTCACCATTGATCCACATAATAGAGATATCAGTGTGCGGAATCACCGCACTATCCCTCCCCTAATACCACTAGTGCATATTGACCCCATCTTTAGCCAACCCATGACATCTGCCATGACATCACCATGACAGTTGGTGCCCACCGTGGAGCCAGCAGCGGCGCTAGCTGGTGTTAAGATCCAGATGGGAAACTTCATCGCCCTCGGAGAGCGCGTCGTCTCCGGGCTGGTCCAGCGATTTGGTGCGCTGGACTTCGTCAGCGACAACGCGCGCAGCATCGACAACCGCCTGCCTCCGCGCAACGGGCTCTTCATCAGCTTTGGCGTGCACAAGATCTACATCGGCATCGATGAATCCTGCGCGCACCCGTAGCGAGTCATCGTGGTAGGAGAACCTCCTCTCAACATGTCTCGCGGTCCGTGTATTGATCGCCCCGCCAGCTGCGTCGAGGTGATGATGACCGCGGCAGATGCGGGCACGAGCAAAGACCCGGAGGAAGAAGGTGAGGTTACGCCCAAGAGGTCCACCGCTAGAAAGGCCGCAAAACATACTGCAGCAAGCCATAGAGAGCCTAAATACACCTATAGCTCCCACAGTATATCCAGCTTAGGCACAGGCCAAACTGGAGGAAACCCGGCAGAAAATGTTAGCAGGGGCCAAGAAAGTAGCAGCGGCTCAGCACACGTTGAACATCATGTTGCATGAGTACGCTAGGGTAAACAAGATAAACATTAGTCCCACCCGCATGGATGGTGTAAAGATTAGGGGAAAGAACCTCATTAGTGAAATACATAAGGAATATGTGCCTAGGCTAGGAGATTTGGCTAACCCCATGTTAGCAGGGCTGCCGAGGTATAGCACCCTGGCAAAGAACCTTAGGGCTGCAGATGTGATAGCGGCCGAGTTAGATGGCCTGACCGGCGAAGCCCGGGAGAGGTAGCAAGCAAGAGTCATAGAGTTGGTACGCATCATGAACCAGCAAAATGAAGAGATTGACAAGTCTAACCCAGCTAGGGCAGGGGATTCCCGCGTCGTTCATTCGGCTGGGGGCGCTCCTACAAACCACCCGGGGCAGTATCTTCACCTGCAACGAACCCAAGGAGAGAAGAGGCGATAACCTCAGGCAGAAGAAACAAGCAAATTGTGCCATATGACCCGGTCGTGGCCGGGAAAGGAAAAGAAGTACATGATAATGCTGACAGAGCAACTGTTCGCCGAGGTAACGATGGTCATAGAAACTCCGGCCGGGGAAATGGAAATGAGGGAAACGCTGGGCACAGCAATGCCGGACAACGTAACTCATCGGGAGCAGGACAATATCCCCTACAACAGCAACAATATGTACCTCAGCAAGAGCAAAGTGCGGGGCCATCTATGCATCAACAATATGCTCAACCCAGGCAGAACAAGCACAATGATGGTTACTCGGCTATGGCTAATGCCGGGATTCCCAAGCCGGATCATCATGCAATGGGAAATGCAATAGGATCAAGGCTAGGAAACAGGAACTTGCAGCTAGATGATGCACGATTGAAGCTGGATAGAATTTATGCAGTGACCCAGCATACCACTGCATGATGTAGTACACTATTGTCATTGATATAACACCAATGAAACACCGTTCACCAATATTACATCCCTTAGAGTGGTACAACAGAAACACAGCAGGTCCAAGACACGACTATATATTACAACTCGACTCTTTACAAAAGATCCACAGAACACTTTAGGTTAAAGAGAAGGAAATAACTTCTTACAAAAAAGAACCAGAATAACAACTCATAACTATCTACTAAGACTAGCATCTAAACTATCTGGCTTGCAATTTCTACTAATGCAATGCTCTATAGAAGTAGGTTTTATGGCTAGCATATCTACTCCTATCTAATCAGGGACTTCGTCTTCACTTCAGTCGATGTATATGTTGACTTCATTGACTCTGTTGACGAACTTGAGCTGTCGATGATGGTTTCTTGAGCAGAAATAGATGTTGGCATCGTCTTCAACGGCTTAAAACCTAGCAAGGGTTAAGAAGGTGCGGTTGAGTACGAGCGTAATCAGCAAGTTCACTAAAAAGGAGTGTATGATGCACTATCTCTACAGCCACAAACCATAGGTCGTAGGCAATGCAGGTTTTCATAAACATTTCTTTAAAAGTTGCTTTTATTCTAAAAAACTATGTCCGACAGCCTTCACAATTTGACCAGAACCTTCGTGAGGTTCCTTTCCTGCCATGTTCGTAGCTCCTTCCCGGAACAAGGAGTAACATGTCACAATTCTTACACTCTGCAGAGGTGCGTCACTTTTCCCATGAGAGATCTTAAGCTTTGTTGCATGGCCAGGAGTATGTTCCCGTTCAAACTTCCATGGTTTGAGGCCCAACATAAGATCCAAGCCAGTTACTGCCCTTTCCGTGATCCCGTATGCCAGCACGATCCTTTGGGGCTGACTACACCTCCGTTAAGCCCCCTTTCGGGCAAGCTACAACCCTGATGAGTTCCCGAAGACTCTATGAGCCGGTTATGCCCCTAGCAAGCTCCATAAAGGTCCGACTATACCTCTGGCAGCCGCTCATAGATAATCTAGATATCAAAATCGTGGGGCCTAAGGGTGCCCACCCATATGCTGGATCCGCACAAGAAATCATAGCGTCATGTTAAGGTTATCTTGCCTACATACGAAAGGAAGAAGATATAGTTGATTTCTCTGTCCCATTCCAAATCTCATGGTTAACGCGTAATAATGCTAGAAACACTGGCAACATTGGTTGTTAAGTCCTATATGATATATTAGTTTACAATGGCGTTTCCATTACCATTTATAATAGATTAGCTGATCACCCTGGATCAGTAACCGATACTTTCAGTTTATTATGAAAATAGTGTTTTTGACCTTATTGAAATGCAGGCGATGACAACATTTGATAGAAAATAATCAAAGGACATGAGCAAGTTGTGAACTTGCCTTTTGTGATTGCAAGATTATGCACTCACGGTCTTCGAGACAATAGAAGATCCAAATTCTGTAAACAGCATCCTTGGTCCGATAAGGACTAATGTTTAAAGAAGCAAGATGCAACGATGCATAAGTAATGTAATGCAATTTGATAAACGCGAATCCCCAGAATAGTCGTATATGATCTAGGGTTTGGATTTTGTGATGAGTTCTTTGGAATGTGTTGCACTTTTATACCAGTTTCACACGTGTGCTTCTTATTAAGGCTTATGAGAGTGTGTGAAACAATATGTAAACACAACAAGTAGCATACAGTACTAAAGCACTCAACTAGGTCATGGTATTTGAAATATTTCTAAAGAAAGATTAAGAATAGATTAGAGATTTTAAAGAAGTGTTTTAAGCATCACTTTTAATGTTTCTTAAAATAATAACCTTTGAGGAAAATATTACTTTACAAAGTAAAAAGTATGTAAACTTAAGGCTAACACTTTAAGGTAAGATTATTAAAGAGGAAAACATGACTACATTAAACAATCATAACATAAGTGGTGGAGATTTACATGTTTTGAACAAGCCACCACATTGTAGATGGTTGACTTCTTAACATTTCACAAAGTTAGAATTTAAGTATTATTACTTGAATGAGGTGGTGTTTTATTAAAGTTATAAGTGAGTAGAATTACTTTCTTATTAATTCTTATATTTTTTAAGCATAGATAGGGTATTTTTAAAATTACTTAAAAACTTAGTTTAATTCTTTAGGTGGATTCCTAAACTGGTAAAAGAATTAGTACTCAAATCTTGATGATTTAATAATTGATAAAATATGTTTAGAGAGAAAGATTTACTTAATTATAAATGGTAGTTTTATTATGTATAACTAAAATGGTTAGACCTATCTTAACTTCACTTAAACATACCTTGGACTTGTTATTACACTTTTAGACTTTAAACAAATAATGGTAAAGGCAATAGTAAAGATTTATATATTATTAAGAAATTAAAATAAAAGAAAAAGGTTAAAACAAGATTTATTAGATTGTACCTTTTATTTTACTTCAATTATGTAAGATGATATTTTTAAAGTATAGGTTGTATTTTTGTGATCATTTTGGTATACTATAAATATTTCTGTGATTTTTATAAGTTTTATCTCTTTATAAACACTTAATAAATACAAAATATTAGTTAAGTGATATAAAAGTGTATAAAACAAATTTATAAGTATTTATTTTGTTTTACTAAGTTTTTTGATATATTATTAATATTTTTCTCATTTACCAATATTAAAATATGAATTTTCAAGGTATTATTGCTTATAAAAACTTTATTAAATAATAATTATTTAACTAGGTAACACAATAATGTTTGATAAGAAAGTTAAATTATATATTTTATTTTTCTGAGCATTTTGATATATTATATACATTTTTCTGAATTATAAAGCAAAAGATATTGATTTAATAAGATTTATATATTTTATGGATTTATTTAAATAACTAACAATTGATTTATTGCATCACTGCTAACATCAGCATGACACAGTACACACCGTTAGACTTTTTATACCCGAGCCTAATCTAGACCTAGCCACTGACTAGTGGGACCTATGCCATGTCATTACCCAGGGATTTATTTATTACTGAAAACATTAATAGAATTTATAAAAATATGTGGATGACATTAGCGTGATGTCACGCTGACATCACCCGAAGCCGATCCCCAAATCGTTGATCAATCTCTCGATCAGGCACGTGCGAGCTAGCGGGAGCAAGCGTGTTGGACTCGCCTTGCTGCGGCCGACCTCAGAGTGGCGGCGCCGCTCCATTTGGGTGGCCGAAGCAAGGACAACAACGACGACCGACGACAACGAGTGGTGGCGCATGGCGTTAGCAAGCTACCATATGCGAAGAAGCAAGGCGAGACTACCAGGAGGATCAACTACTTACCAGGATGCTTACGGTGAGGACGCGGAGGTGAATCGTGACTGGAATCGACGGTGAACGCCGGTGAATGGCAGTGGCTGTGAGGTGTCGATTGACTTGTCTGGGGGCTCTCCGGCTTCCGTGGCCTGGCTAGGGAGAACGAGGAAAGCAAGGCAAGTCAAACAGTGCGCTCAGAACTTCAAGAGGAGCTCGGGAACAGCGACATCTCAGAGCTCTAACAAGCTAGGTTCACAACCGATAAGGGAGGAGGAGGAAGAAGGGAAATGGGGTTCGCTCTCTGCATGCACGAGGTTCTTATAGACGATTGCAGCATTGGTAGCACGAATTGTCACACGGTGGGCATCTCAGCGACGGCGAACGGCGGAGCATTTGCCAGCGAGCCGCTTCCCGGTGCCGTCCTTCTAGCGAGAGGAGGAAAAAAGAAAAGAAATGGCAAAGGGGTATTTGGGCTTGGGCCGGTATTGAGCTGTGATGAAATGAGCGAAGTATGGCGACTAGCGCACGCGAGCGGTGGATAGTACTGGAGGTTCTGGGTTGTGGGCCGAATTGATTTGCTTTAGATTTTTCTTTTCATTCTTATTCTTTTCTGTTTTGATAAAACTATTTCCAAATATGAATTTTCATAAGGATTTAAATATGTAGAGAATTTGTAGGTCATGAATATTATTGTATAGATCAAGTATGACTCTCTTCTCATCATTTCTTATTGTACATGAAATATTCATAACTATATGAAAAGTCCTTTTCATTAAGAAATATTAATAAGGATTGGGGTTTTAGGAATTGGTTTCTTATAATAAGTTTTCATAGAAATGATTCTGTTTTCACTTGATAACCTTAATGGTACTTGTTTGAGATGTTTATTGACGTATATAGAATCTTGTTCCTACTTATATTCATAAAGGATTTATCTATATACATTATAAAGTATTAATCTTTGTGGTTCATAATGGGGTGATATAAGTTTCATGGTCCTCCATATTTGGTGATTTGCCAAATCTAATTCTGCTTGGTTTGTAGAGTTTAGAATTACCACATAACACTTTTGGTTAGGTAATTATAAATCAATAACAATTACTGATGGAAAAATGCTCAAGTTTATTCAAATGTAGGTATATGGGTTTTGAGAGGATTTAATAACTCATATTCAATTATAGATATGGATTAATACTAAGGTTAGACATATTGCCACCATGTTTTATGATCCTGAATAACATCTCAACTTAAGTGAGTTATTGGGATTGCGTTCAGAATGTGATCTTAATAATGCTATGAGAGTAGGTCTCTATTAGGGTTTAAGACAATTAGGTGGACAAGTCTTCCATCTATAAACACTCATCAGGTTCTCTAATTATCTCTTGGGAGCTTTAGTTGTTCAAGAGGTATTGTTCAATGGTTACCTAGGAATAGGAAATGGTTCCCCTGTCCATTTGATTCTAGGGTTTTGAATAATGAGGTAGACATGGTTCTTGTCATGGGTGGATAGGATCTTGGTTAAGGCTTCTCAAGCACTCCTACCTTAATACCTCACTAAGCTTATCTTTAGATAGGAAATTCCTTTCTTAAATATACTCCATATATATATATATATATATATATATCTCTTATCTTATTCAAAAAGATCACATCCTTCAGAATAACTTAATTATCTGACTCCACCATATCATTCATCAAATGATGACATGGTCATGTCACTTCAACATTACTCCTTATTCATTCTTCTCCTAGTATAACTTCCACTACTTAACTACCTCTGATAGATCCATCAATCTAGCTAATTCTAACTCCATCCATTAACTCCTTTAATTCCATCTTGGAACTGTTATCAAGGCTTACAAGATTATAGTTCTCTCTACATCACATGTGATAACAATCCTCTGGGATGGGCATGGTACTACTCCTCTAATAAAACTTTGTTCTTGTATTTGCTTGGTTAAACTACTATGCCTCCAACTACTCCATACAACTCATATTATATACTTCATCCAACTCTAGCTTGACTTGTCATGATCAAGCTAGATGGTTCAGCTTACTAAGGCTTTTCCTAATTTGATATACTCACAACTCTTCTTCAACACCTAGTCATCTATTCTCAAGTGACTTGAGAATAATGACCACCAACCTTTGAATATACAAAGCTTAGGCTTCTAATTGTCTGATCAAGATCTATACTCAACTAAGTAGTAGACTTGTACTGAACTCTCTATAAGGCTTATATTGCTAAGGAAACTTACTTTAAGTTTATACCTACTTGACTTAAGAAGATTACTATTGGATACTTTAATACTACTAGCTTTCTCATAGCTTCTCAATTACTAGCTTAACTCTTGGTTTTAGGTACTTCTTCTAGTGAACTCAGGAGTGAATTATGTCCTCCAACATCAAATGATTTGATCACCACTAAGGATCTCATTTCATTGATGATGGCATACTCTACCATAACTAGTTCCTCCTTCTTATTAAGTTTACTTAAGGTCTTTGGAAGGTCAATCTACTAGGTCAAAGTTAAGGGTCAATAAGTGCTAGGTCAAGGATTGATCACTCAACATTGAAGATCAACAGACACTAGGACTTGGTTAAGTAGGAATGTCATATGTTGATATGAAAAAAAAGGTATGTGATAAATGGTCTTGGCTTGCCTTCCTTTTCTACTCTATTTATGATAAGAGTTAATGTTTAAGAACTACCATGATACCCATGGTAGGAATAACTATAGCAAGCAAGTGTTTCAAGGTTTAATTATGGGGTTTCTTTACTCAAGTTATATACTTAACTTGGTGTTCAGGGTTTATGGTAGATAATACCTTGATATCATCTTGGGAATATTAAGTATTCATCCTTGAGTTGTTGTATGGAATACCATGTAATGATCTCTAGAGGATCTAGTACTCCTTATTAAGTAGTGTGTTGTGACTTAGCTACCCTTATATCAAATTATATTACCCAAAGTAATGTTTTAGAAAAGGTCATATTGAAACTTATCGCAGTCAACTTGATGATCTACTTCAGTTCCACCAAGTTAAGAGAAGCTTCAATCACTTTGAAAAGTTTTATTTAAAAGCGCAAAAATTATCCGAATTTTCTATGCATGAATGCAATGCACACACCTATGTTCAACTTATTTCTAAGCTCTAATGCTGGGATGTTATAGACTCTCCCCCTTAAAATAAACTTCATCCCTAAAGTTCGTACTCTCTTACGTTTCGGAATGAGGAATTGGCTTGTATTGATCACGACATTTCTCAACTCTAGTGTGATCATAATTAGGGATAATTGTGGTATCCCGTATCCAAATCTTTTTCCTTCATACTTGGCAACTTCCAATTGTTGCTTCCAATATGTAGCATAACTCCTTCTACTACAATCCCCTAGGTTATGTCTTTAAAGTCTTACATAGGATTGGTTTGGAACACATCTAGTCCATTCCAATCAGGCTTTCCTACTACTATATACTAAAATATTTTAGTAGGCTCTATTCCTTCTTAAGGACAACTTACCAGTTGTTTCTTTTAGAACTAGTCCACTAGGTTTAATCTATTATATTTCCTTCGATCTTTCATCCAAACATACTCTCGCAAATACTTTATAATGATGGCTTATTATAGCCTTATGAGAATAAGGCTTAACCTCATCATGACTTAGTACTTCTTCTCCAACCTTTAGTTAGAAAGTTAGATAGCAACACTTCAGTGTTTATTGTTTACTCTCCCCCTTGGGGCTTCCTAATGGTCTCTACACTTCATGTATAATATCCATTAACTCAATAGTAAGGATATTGATCTCTGTCTAGCTTATACTTTACCTTTTAAAGGTCTTACGAAAGAATCTATGGTATATCCACACAATTGTGGATCTCCAAAATGAATCTTCCAACGTTACTTGTCTTACTTTTAACCTTCTGGACATTTTCGCTTTGGTAAGCCCGATTTCACGAAGTGTCTCGAAAGACGATCTTTAATTGTATACTTCTTTAGATTTAAGCTAACTTAGGCCAAGTTTTATACTCTTAAGTCATACAAAGATGACCTAATTAGCTACACTGCTAGGATACAAACTACGGATACTAGCTACGGATCCTCCTAGGTGTATGAATTAGTCTACAGGTTTTCGACTTCTTACTTGCATTCTCTCTGAGTTGTCAGAGCTTGAATACCACTTTTATTCCAAGACTTCTTATTTGCTCCCTTCCATGTTACTTCCATGATCTTAGTATAACTACTTCATTAGCTTCCGAGTAACATCACCCATCCTGAGTGAACTTAAATTCATTCCTTCCTGTTGTTCCATACCTTTTCTGGACTAATTATCCTTCTTATTGCCAGCTCATAATGAGTTGGGATTTATCCATCCTTTAAAATAGTGTTGATACTCCTTCTATTTGGCTTCCTTCTTCCAGCAGTTTTCATCTTGATCTTCAGAATTTGTCACTCCCTTACACGAATTCCCTTACTATCTAGGTCTATAACATCAAGTAATAATTTGATGATGCAACATGCATTTGCACACCAAGTCAAACTTCATGTACAGATCTAGTCAATGAAGAAGATCCAAGAAAAAACAAGAAATCCAAATGTGGTACATATAACACACATCAGTCTAAGCCCGGAATATAGTAGCTGAGTATAATATCTCTAGAATTCAGGCTTAGCTGTGTAGTATATGACACTTCCTAGTATAGGTTTGCTTTGTGATACTTAGCACTTAGGGGTTAAATTACTCTTTGTCTCAATATTTACCCAATTTTCTCAGTTGCAACTAGATAATCTTGAGCAAAGTGATCTCACTTTGGTGCTGACTAAGCTCTTACCTTTCTTTCGGGACTACTAAAGACTACCAACTTTCATTCTATCATAAACTATCCTCACATGATCTCTCAAAACTACTAACAAAATTGTAGTTACTACCTTAATCCAAAAATCATCGTAATGTTATGATACCTATGACTTCTATCATGGACCTACACTGTCCTTACTTACTATTGTTACAAGATTATTTACTAAGTACTTGTCCTAATTACATACTTATCATGGTCTTGGAGCTATTCTCACCACGAACTTGTTAATATTTACCCGATCATCATGATTGAAGAGCTAACCTCACCTTGGCGACTCTTATTCTTAGCTTAATATTAATGATTCTTAACAAAATTCTACTCCATCACATGGAATTCTCAAGTGAATGCCACATGATTTACTTCCCATTGTAACTATACATACTCTAATGGTCTACCCTGTATGGTATAGTGGTATCAACTAGTGGTAAGGTTCTGCTACTTCACAGGGGTTTTAAATATAGATTCCATCACTTATACTACTCCACATGATATCCTAATCTTAGTCATAATCTTCTTTGATATTTCCACTTACTTAAAATATCTTAGTGGTGTTATACCTATTTAGAGCTACACTCACTTGACCTTTCTCTAGAGAATACATATAGCTAATCTTTAAGAAAGATGACAAAAACATCCAACTTAAGTGTCACAAGATTTATCCTCAAGTGGATACCCATCACAAATCTTGGTTTAGATAAGATGGCTCCTATAGTCACTATCCAACCTACAGATCTTCCTAAAAGGGTTTTAATCCTAAGGTTAAAGCATATGCTCTGATACCAGCCGCGGTGACCCAGCATACCACTGCATGATGTAGTACACTATAGTCATCGACACAACACCAATGAAACACTGTTCACCAGTATTACATCCCTCAGAGTGGTACAACAGAAACACATCAGGTCCAAGACATGACTATAGATTACAACTCGACTCTTTACAAAAGATCTAGAGAACACTTTAGGTTAAAGAGAAGGAAATAACTTCTTACAAAAAAGAACCAGAATAACAACTCATAACTATCTAGTAACTAAGACTAGCATCTAAACTATCTGGCTTGCAATTGCTACTAATACAATGCTCTACAGAAGTAGGTTTTATGGCTAGAGTATCTACTCCTATCTAATCAGGGACTTCCTCTTCACTCCAGTCGATGTATCTGTTGACTTCATTGACTCTGTTGAAGAACCTGAGCTGTCGATGATGGTTCCTTGAGTAGAAATTGATGTTAGCGTCGTCTTCAATGGCTGAAAACCTAGCAAGGGTTAAGAACGTACGGTTGAGTACGAGCATACTCAGCAAGTTCACTAAAAAGGAGTGTATGATGCACTATCTCTATAGCCACATACCATAGGGCGTAGGTAATGCAGGTTTTCATAAAAATTTCTTCAAAGGTTGCTTTTATTCTGAAAACTATGTCTGACAGCCTTCATAGGTTGGCCAGAACCTTCATGGGGTTCCTTTCCTGCTGCGTTCGTAGCTCCTTCCCGGAACATGGAGTAACATGTCACAATTCTTACACACTGTAGAGGCGCGTCACTTTTCCCATGAGAGACCTTAAGCTTTGTTGCACGGCCAGGAGTATGTCCCCGTTCAAACTTTCATGGTATGAGGGCCAACCTGAGATCCAAGCTAATCACTACCCTCTCCGTTATCGCGTATGTCTTCACGATCCTTCGAGGCTGATTACACCTCCGTTAAGCCCCCTTTCGGGCAAGCTACAACCCTAATGAGTTCTCGAAGACTCTATGAGCCGGTTATGGCCCTGGGAAGCTCCATAAAGGTCCGACTATACCTCCGCCAGCCGCTCATAGATAATCTAGATACCAAAATCGTGGGGCCTAAGGGTGCCCACCCATATGCTGGATCCACACAAGGAATCACAGCGTCACGTTAAGGTCATCTTGCCTACATATGAGGAAGAAGATACACCTGAATTCTCTGTCCCATTCCAAATAACATGGTTAACATGTAATATACGGTGCTAGAATCACTAGCGACATTGGTTGTTAAGTCCTATGATATATTACTATACAATGGCATTTCCACTGCCAGTTATAATAGAATAGCTGATCACCCTAGATCAGTAACCGATACTTTCAGTTTATTATTAAAATAGTGTTTTGACCTTTTTGAAATGTAAGTGATGACAACATTTGAGTTACAAGCATTTGATAGAAAATAATCAAAGGACATGAGCAAGTTGTGAACTTGCCTTTTGTTATTGCAAGATTATGCACTCGCGGTCTTCGAGACAATAGAAGATCCAAATTATGTAAACATCATCATTCGTCTAATAAGGACTAATGTTTCAAGAAGCAAGATGCAATGATGCATAAGTAATGAAATGCAATTTGATAAACATGAATCCCCAGAATAGTCATATCTGATCTAGGGTTTGGAGTTTGTGATGAGTTCTTTGGAATGTGTTGCACTTTTATACCAGTTTCACACTTGTTCTTCTTATTAAGGCTTGTGAGAGTGTGTGAAACAATATGTAAACACAACAAGTAGCATACAGTACTAAAGCACTCAACTAGGTCATGGTATTTGAAATATTTCTTATGCAAGATTAAGAATCAATTAGAGATTTTAAAGAAGTGTTTAAGGATCACTTTTAATGTTTCTTAAAAATAACCTTTGAGGAAAATATTACTTTACAAACTAAAAAGTATGTAAACTTAAGGCTAACACTTTAAGGTTTTCTTATTAGCTAAGATTATTAAAGAGGAAAAGATTATTACATTAAACAATCATAGCATAAGTGGTGGAGATTTACATCTTTTGAACAAGACACCACATTGTAGATGGTTGACTTCTAAACATTTCACAAAGTTAGAATTTAAGTATTATTACTTGAATGATGTGGTGTTTTATTAAAGTTATAAGTGAGTAGAATCACTTTCTTATTAATGCTTATATTTTATAAGCATAGATAGGGTATTGTTAAAATTACTTAAAAACTCTTTTTAATTCTTTAGGTGGATTCCTAAACTAGTAAAAGAATTAGAACTCAAATCTTGATGATTTAATAATTGATAAAATATTTTTGGAGAGAAATATTTACTTAATTCTAAATGGTAGTTTTATTAAGTATAACTAAAATGGTTAGACCTATCTTCACTTCACTTAAACATAACTTGGACTTGTTATTACACTTTTAGACTTTAAACAAATAATGGTAAAGGCAATAGTAAAGATTTATATATTTTTAAAGAAATTAAAATAAAAGAAAAGGGTTTAAACAAGATTTATTAGATTTTACCTTTTATTTGACTTCAATTATGTAAGATTTTTAAATATCAAACTACGATTTTTATAAATTTTATCACTTTATAAACACTTAATAAATACTAAATATTATTTAAGTGATAGAAAAGTGTATAAAACAAATTTATAAGTCTTTATTTTGTTTTACTAAGATTTTTGATATATTATTAATATTTTTCTCATTTACCAATATTAAAATATGAATTTTCAAAGCATTATTACTTATAAAATATTTATTAAATAATAATTATTTAACTAGGTAACACAATAATGTTTGATAATAAAGTTAAATTTTAGATTTTTTTCTGATCATTTTGATATATTATATACATTTTTCTGAATTATAAAACAAAAGATATTGATTTAATAAGATTTATATAGTTTGTGGATTTATTTAAATAACTAACAATTGATTTATTGCATCACTGCTGACATCAGCATGACACAGTACACACGGTTAGACTTTTTATACCCGGACCTAATCTAGACCTAGCCACTAACTAGTGGGACCTATGCCATTTCATTACCTAGGGATTTATTTATTACTGAAAACATTAGAATTTATAAAAATATGTGGATGACATCAGCGTGATGTTACACTGACATCACCCAAAGCCGATCCCCGGATCGTTGATCGATCTCTCGATCAGGCATGCGTGAGCAAGCGGGAGCGAGCGTGTTGGACTTGCCTCGCTATGGTCGACCTCAAAGTGGCGGCACCACTCCATTTGGGTGGCCAGAGGAAGGACAGGAACGACGACCAACGGCGGCGAGTGGTGGCGCGCGGCGTTAGCAAGCTACCGTATGCGAGGAAGTAAGGCGAGACTACCAGGATGATCAACTACTCATAGGGAAGCTTACAGTGAGGACGCGAAGGCGAATCATGGTCAGAATCGACGGTGAATGTCGGTGAATGGCAGCGGCGGTGAGGTGTCGATTGACTTGTCTAGGGACTCTCCCTCTTCCGTGGCCTGGCTAGGGAGAATGAGAACAGCAAGGGAAGTCGAATGGTGCACTGAGAACTTCAAGGGGAGCTCGGGAATGGTGGCGTCTCAGAGCTCCGGCGAGCTAGGTTCAAAGTGGATAAGGGAGGAGGAGGAAGAAGGGAAAATGTGGTTCGCTCTCTGCGTGGACGGGGTTCTTATAGACGATTGCAGCGTCGGTATCACGAATCACCGCGCGACGGTCATCTCAGCGACGGTGAATGCCAGAGCACTCACCAGCGAGCTGCTTCATGGTATTGGGCTTGGGCCTGTATTGGGCTGTGACGAAACGAGTGAAGTATGGCGAAAAGAAACAGCGAAGGGGTATTTGGGCTTGGGCCGATATTGGGCTGCGACAAAACGAGCGAAGTATGGCGACTGGCGCATGTGAGTGGTGGATAGTACTGGAGGTTCTAGGCTATGGGGCGAATTGATTTGCTTTAGATTTTTCTTTTCCTTCTTGTTCTTTTCTATTTTGGTAAAACTATTTCTAAATCTAAATTTTCCTAAGGATTTAAATATGCAGAGAATTTTTAGGTCATGAATATTATTGTATAGATCAAGTATGACTATCTTCTCATCATTTCTTATTGTACATGAAATATTCATAACTATATGAAAAGTCCTTTTCATTAAGAAATATTAATAAGGATTAGGGTTTTAGGAATTGGTTTCTTATAATAAGTTTTCATAGAAATGATCATGTTTTCAATTGATAATCTTAATGGTACTAGTTTGAGATGTTTATTGATGTATATAGAATCTTGTTCCTACTTATCTTCATAAAGTATTTATCTATATACATTATAAAGTATTAATCTGTGTGGTTCATAATGGGGTGATATAAGTTTCATGGTCCTCCATATTTGGTGATTTGCCAAATCTAATTCTGCTTGGTTTGTAGAGTTTAGAATTACCACAGAACACTTTTGGTTAGGTAATTATAAATCAATAACAATTACTGATGGAAAAATGCTCAAGTTTATTCAAATGTAGGTATATGGGTTTTGAGAGGATTTAAGAACTCATATTCAATTATAGATATGCATTAATACTAAGGTTAGACATATTGCCACCATGTTTTATAATCTTGAATAACATCTCAACTTAAGTGAGTTATTGGGATTGCGTTCAGACTGTGATATTAATAATCCTATAAAAGTAGGTCTCTATGAGGGTTTAAGACAATTAGGTGGACAAGGCTTCCATCTATAAACACTCATCAGGTTCTCTAATTATCTCTTGGGAGCTATAATTGTCCAAGAGGTATTGTTTAATGGTTACCTAGGAATAGGAAATGGTTCCCCTATCCATTTGATTCTAGGGTTTTGAATAATGAGGTAGGCATGGTTCTTGTCATGGGTGGATAGGATCTTGGTTAAGGCTTCTCAAGCACTCCTACCTTAATACCTCACTAAGCTTATCTTTATATAAGAAATTCCTTTCTTAAATATACTCCATAATATCTCTTATCTTATTCACAAAGATCACATCCTTCTGAATAACTTAATTATCTGAGTCCACCATATCATTCATCAAATGATGACATGGTCATGTCACTTCAACCTTACTCCTTCTTCATTCTTCTCCTAGTATAACTTCCACTACTTAACTACCTCTGATAGATCCATCAATCTAGCTAATTCTAACTCCATCCATTAACTCCTTTAATTCCATCTTGGAACTGTTATCAAGGCTTACAAGATTATAGTTTTCTCTACATCACATGTGATAACAATCCTCTAGGATGGGCATGGTACTATGCCCATAATACAAGTTTGTTATTATATTGGCTTGGTTAAACTACTATGACTCTAACTAGTCCATACAACTCATATTATATACTTCATCCAACTCTAGCTTGACTTTTCATGATCAAGCTAGATGGTTCAGCTTACTAAGGCTTTGCCTAATTTGATATACTCACAACTCTTCTTCAACACCTAGTCATATATTCTCAAGTGACATGAGAATAATGACCACCAACCTTTGATCATACAAAGCTTAGGCTTCTAATTGTCTGATCAAGATCTATACTCAACTAAGTAGTAGACTTGTATTGGTCTCTCTATAAGGCTTATATAGCTAAGGAAACTTACTTTAAGTTTATTCCTACTTGACTTAACAAGATTACTGTTGGATACTTTAATACTACTAGCTTTCTCATGGCTTCTCAATTACTAGCTTAACTCTTGGTTTTAGGTACTTCTTCTAGTGAACTCAGGAGTGAGTTATCTCCTCCAACATCAAATGATTTGATCACCACTAAGGATCTCATTTCATTTATGATGGCATACTCTACCATAAATAGTTCCTCCTTCTTATTAAGTTTACTTAAGGTCTTTGGAAGGTCAATCTACTAGGTCAAAGTTAAGGGTCAATAAGTGATAGGTCAAGGATTGATCACTCAACGTTGAAGATCAACAGACACTAGGACTTGGTTAAGTAGGAATGTCATATGTTGATATGACAACAAAGGTATGTGTTAAATGGTTGTGGCTTGCCTTCCTTTTCTACTCTATTTATGATAAGAGTTAATGTTTAAGAACTACCATGATACCCATGGTAGGAATAACTATAGCAAGCAAGTGTTTCAAGGTTTAATTATGGGGTTTATTTACTCAAGTTATATACTTAACTTGGTATTCAGGGTTTATGGTAGATAATACCTTGATATCATCTTGGGAATATTAAGTATTCATCCTTGATTTGTTGTATGGAATACCATGTAATGATCTCTAGAGGATCTAGTACTCCTTATTAAGTAGTGTGTTGTGACTTAGCTTTATTACATTTGATCTATGCTTAGATAAAATTATATTACCCAAAGTAATATTTTAGCAAAGGTCATGTTGAAACTTATCGCAGTGAACATGATGATCTACTTCAGTTCCACCAAGTTAAGAGAAGCTTCAAAATTTAAAAGCGCGTAAATTATCCAAATTTTCTATGCATGAATGCAATGCACACACCTGTGTTCTGCTTATTTCTAAGCTCTAATGCTAGGGTGTTACAATTTATATGTCGGAAATAATGGGAGGGCAAGGCCCCCTAGGACATGCATGTTTTGGACCTCGGAGGGAAACACATGTGTCGAACTTCCAGTTGGCTAGGGGACAAAGACATATGGTGGTAGGACCAAGCCACAAGATTGGTTGATTGATTATGCCAATGATGTGCACATCACACAAGGCAATCTCAGATGGGCGGTGAGGTATGTGCCTCAAATGCTAGATGGACCAGCAAGAGTCTGGCTAAATAATCTATCACCGGGAAGTATCAACTGCTGGTTGGATTTCGAGGAAATGTTTGTCAGTAACTTCACTAGCACATATAAGAGGCTAAACATGGCACAACACTTGGAAATGTGTAAGCAGAGGCCGAATGAGACCGACCGAGAGTTTTTGACTCGGTGGTGTATATTGTGCAACTCGTGTGAAGGTGCACTCGAGTCATGGGAAATTGCTTAGTTTGCACAAGGGTGTAGACATGCAAGTGTACTATGGAAAAGGCTACAGAGGGATATGCCAACTATGTTGGCTGAGACAATCAAGATTGCAGACTCATATGCATTGGGAGATCCGACCCAACCCCTGCTTATGTCAGCTGAGCCGAATAAGGAGTACTACCATAGAGACAGGGCCGGGTCATCCCGGCGGAATGATTTCCAGGGTAAGAGAAGAGATGAAAGGCCAGATTACCGGTATAACTCGAACCATGTTGCTGTAGTGACTCAAGATCATCTAGATGCTGGGAGTAACCAGCGACAAAAGAACAGTCACCAACGATGGACACAAAAGAATGATGGCAAGAAAACTTGGACTAATGAACAGAAAAAGCAATGGCAAGAAAAAAGAGACAGGTTGAGATATGCCTATGAGACTATGTTGGATCAACCATGCAACTTCCACATGCCAAATCCGAGTAAACCATCAAATCATATGACCTGGCAATGTGAATGGATGTAGCGTGCGGGACAAGGAAACATGGGGCCACCTCTGGAACCTCAGCAACCACAACTCACAGGGGAAAATGATTAGGAAGTAACATTGCCACCACCCCCGCCAAGGTATGAGAATCAACAAAGAAGGGAAGTGCAGCAGGTGCAGAACCAGAACCATGCAGAGTATGAACATGCTGACCGAGGAGGTCCAAATGAATACGGGGAGCACCACTAGAGCTATTGTGTGTTTACCACAGAGAAAAATGATAGGCAAAGTGTGTAGAGGAGACACATGGAAGTCAATGCAGATATACCGGCTGTGCTGAAGTATATATACTGGTTAGATCAGGAACTCACATGGAGCATAAAAGATCACCCCAAGATCATGCCGAGTCCTAGAGCATATGCTCTAGTGCTTGACCCGACGTTCATTGGGCCGAGTCTGAACATCAAGTTCTCCAAGGTACTTATTGGTAATGGCAGCAGCATCAACATACTGTATAAGGACACAATGCACAAGTTGGGAATCTCAGAAAACACTCTCCAAGCGACTAAGACCACATTCCATGACATTGTGCCAGGCTTTTCGTGTGAACCAATTGGGAAAGTTCGGATATATGTATTGTTTGGCACAAGAGAGAACTAGCGAACAGAGAACTTGGAATTTGAGGTTGTGGATTTAGAAAGTTGTTACCATGTTCTATTGGGTAGACCATCTCTATCCAATTTCATGGCAAGTTGTCATGTAAGTTACCTGAAGATGAAGCTGCCAGGACCAAATGTAGTCATCACCGTTGCTAGAGATTATAGGCACTCTATGCAATGTGCCTCAGCGAGATCAAATTGGAATATGCTAGGACCAAGAAAGACCAGTTGAGATATGTGCCAGGACCATCTCTATTAGAGCATCAAACGATGTGGCCGAGTATGAAGCACTTGTGCATGGTTTGAAACTAGCAAAAGAAATTGGAATACGTCAGATCTAGTGTTTTGGTGATTCGGATGTTGTAGTATAGCAAATTTCAGGGCATTGGGATGCTCTGGATGCAAATATGGCTCTATATAGATTCCACATGCAAACGATTTGTGGGTACTTTGAAGGATGTGAATTCCATCATGTACCTCGAGCTAAAAATGATGCAGCCGGCATATTGTCAAATCTTGGTTCATCCCGACAAGCAATCCTGCCAGGCATATCTTTCGAACATCTCAGAAAACCCTCTATCAAGCCATCGCCAGAACCCGAGTCAATATATATCCCGACAAATCCTAGATCCGAGGTTGTCCCGATGGACATTGATTGGGGGAACAGTTCGAGTAACCTGGGGACTGCCTCGGAACACCTAGGGACTGCCTTGGCAAACCAGGCACTGTCTCACAAAACTCGGGGACTGTTCAGCTTAACCCGGAAGAAGTTATGTCGGTCGATCCAATGGAAGTGGATATAAGAGATTTTCCCAACATGAGCTATATCAGCATGGGCATAGCCAATATTTTGCTTCTTGAACGATGGGAGTTTGCCAAATGATGAGGTACTCCCTAGGTGAGTTCAGAGAAGAGCAAAGGCATATACCATAATAAATGCCAAGTTATATAAGAGAAGTGACAAAAGTGTCCTTCAGCGATGTGTAGATCCGACAGAAGGCTAGGAAATCCTCCGAGATATACATCAGGGTGAATATGGGCATCATTCCTCGTCCAGATCTTTAGTTGCCAAGGCATTTAGACATGGATTCTATTGTCCTAGTGCTTTACAAGTTGCGAAGGACCTTGTGAGGAAACACAATGTGTGTTAGAGGTATTCAAGCAAGATACATATGCCATCATCTGAACTCAAAACAATACCTATCACTTGGCCATTTGCTGTATGGTGTATGGATATGGTTGGACCATTTAGGCTGGCTCGTGCAAACATGACTCATATCCTAGTCATGGTGGAAAATTTCAGAAAGTGGATTGAGGTCAAACCAATCAGAAAGTGTGATGGACCACTACTGTATCATTCCTCAAGGAAATCATCCTGAGATATGGGTACCCACATAGTATCATAACAGATAATGGCACAAATTTTGCTGAGGGAGCATTTGCTCGGTTCTGCCAAGATAAAAGAATAAGACTTGATGTTGCATCAGTGCACACCCCGCATCGAACGGGCAAGTGGAGAGATCCAATGGGCTAGTACTGTCCGGGATAAAACCCGGACTCATTGAGCCGCTACAAAGATCAGCGGGGTGTTGGATTGATGAACTCCCGGAAGTACTATGGAGCCTAAGGACAACTCTGAATCGATCAACTGGCTATAGGCCGTTCTTTTTGGTATATGGGGCAGAAGCTGTATTACCAGCCGACATAGAGCATGACTCGCCTAGGGTCACCCAATACACAGAAGCCAAAGTGCAAGAAGCCCGGTAAAATAATGTTGATATGCTGGAAGAAGCGAGAGAAATGGCCGTGTCTAGATCTGCCATATATCAGCAAAAATTCCAACGCTATCACAGCCAAAAAGTGAACCCCTGAGTTTTCCAGGAAGGAGATTTTGTACTTCGGCTGGTGCAACGCACTGCCGACATGCATAAGCTCTCACCTCCATGAGAAGGACCATTCATCATGAGCAAAGCATTGCACAATGATGCATACTATCTTATAGATGCTCAACCACATGAGAAGAATAAGGCGAACAGGACAGGAGAAGAGTTGGAAAGGCCATGGAATGTAGCACTTCTTCATCCATTTTACACTTACTTAACGTGTATGTATCTCGAACTCTCATATGTCGGCCTGTATATCATCAATGATCTTATCAATGAAATCTCGACACCTCGAGTAGAAACTCGGGGCCTGCGTTAGTGGTAATTGTGTTTAGGGATTTCTATTTTCGTAACCTTGGTTTGTTAGTTGTACTCAGTTTTCCCCAGCCGCTTAGTTTTTTCTCACTTTTGCCCATCTCCTTGTACGAAACTCTCACATGGTCTGAAACTCGCCGTCCGTCAGCCTTGTCGTTAGGTGCTGACAAGTGGGGCCGCATACAGTCAGGTCCCGCAGTGGACCCTCGCCATTACGTGCTGACGAGTAGGGTCGTGTTCTATCGGGTCCTGTAGTGTACCCTTGCCGTTACATGCTGACAGGTGGGGCCGCGTTCAGTCGGTTACGGTAGTGGTCACCTCTCTCAACTTATCCAGATCAGCATCGGACCCACAGCTTATCCATGTGAGCACCGGACCCATAGCTTATCCACGTGAGCGTCGGACCCACAACTTACCCAGTTTGGCGTTGCAAGTGGCCTCGAGCTAGCCCCACGCCTGCGCCCTTTGTCTAGCTTCATTTTCATATAGTGAAATGTAATGCATATACGAAAAATTATACACCTTTGAACTCTTTTAAATCGCACTTAGGACATGATAATGTTGTGCTAATAAAATCCTGATCATTTATCATTTCCATGGAGTGAAATATAATGCATAAACTTGCATATATGAAAATTATACACCTTTGAACTCTTTGAAATCGCATTTAATATGCGATAATGTCGTTCTAAGAAAATCTTCAGAGATTATCATTTGCATAGAGTGGAATATAATGCACAAACTTGCATATGCGAAAATTATAAACCTTTGAACACTTTTAAATCGCACTTAATACATGATAATGATGTGCTAACAAAATTTTGAGAGATTATTATTTTCTCCCCCATTATCATAGAGTGGAATGTAATGCATAAAATTGCATATACGAAGTTTATACACCTTTGAACTCTTTGAAATCGCACTTAATACATGATAATGTTGTGCTAACAAAATCTTGAGAGATTATTATTTTCATAGAGTGGAATGTAATGCATAAATTTGCATGTATGAAAATTATACACCTTTGAACTCTTTGAAATCGCACTTAATACGTGATAATGTTGTGCTAAGAAAATCTTGAGAGATTGTTATTTTCATATAGTGTAATGTAATGCATAAACTGGCATATACAAAAATTATACACCTTTGGACTCTTTGAAATCACACTTAGGTTATGATAATGTTGTGCTAATAAAATTCTGATCATTTATCATTTCCATGGAGTGAAATATAATGCATAAACTTGCGTATATGAAATTTTTAAATCTTTGAACACTGTGAAATCACACTTAATAACGAGATAATGATGTGCTAGCAAAATTTTGAGAGATTATCATTTTATCCCCCCATTTTCATGGAGTGGAATGTAATGTATAAACTTGCATATACAAAAATTATACACATTTGAACTCTTTGAAATCATACTTAATACGTGATAGTATTGTGCTAAGAAAATCTTGAGAGATTATCATTTTCATAGTGGAATGTAATGCACAAATTATACACCTTTGAACACGTTCCCTTCAAATTATATTCAAGTTCATTTGTTTATGGAGTTACAGTACCGGTGGCAAACTTGTTATTTTGCATGGATAGAGGGATCCACCCGACCGATATAGGGGTTATCCTGTCTGCTAGATCATAGAGGATCAACGGTTGGTGGGCACGATCCGCGTGACAATTATCTCAACCAAACAGAGCGTAGCAGCGAAGATGAGCACATGTGCAAGAGATTTATACTAAGAGAGGGAAAAATTAAGTAGAACATAAGAACCAAGGGCAAAACTGAGTAGAACTTAAAAACCAAGGGCAGGACTGACAAAGGGATTTAAATAGAAAATGATTTAAAAATGGAAAATGCATCTTTTATACAATAAAATACATCTTGACATACATCAAACTATTTGCAATTCAAATATACACCAGTTTGACAATTATTGCCTCATTCAGACAAACTATGTTTTGGGGAGGGATGTTTTGGGAAGAGGCTTGAGTAGAAAGCCATGAACCTTCATAGATAGTAGGTGATTTGAGAAGTGGTGATTTAGGTTAAAACTTGATTTATATACATTTCTTATGGTGGCAGGTCACATAATAAGACTCCCTAGGTAGATGCCACTATGTTTTGTTCTTTTTGAATTTGTTGTGCATAAAATGACTAAGTTAGCTAGCTAAAACCTATTTGCTGACTCTTTGTTAACCACCACCGGAGGGTAAAACTGAGTACATTGCACATGGTAGTGTTAGTACTAGAGGGCAAAACGGAGTACAACCAAACTGCCAGTGTTACACTCAAGGGCAAAACTGAGCACAACTAAGTCACCAGGGTTAGACACGAGGGAAAACACGTGACTCACGGTACGCTTCTGCGGTGCACGTGGCGGTAGAGGACACGTGTGGCCATGCACGGTGTAGTAGCGTACGCGGTTACGCGGTGCATGGTGGTGCAATGAAACATTGCTTCCCTTCTCCTTTAATAGAGGCCTTCTCACTCTCACTCATCACTCACTCGCTCACTCAACCGTCTCCATTGTCCCATCACCTTCTACAAACCCCCAAGAAAATCCCTAACCATGCCAACGATGGAAAAGAATGACGCGGTGGCAATCGACGCCTCCAAGGCTGCTAGCGAGGAGGCCCCCATCCCCATATAGGCCCCCGTCCAGGCATCGAAGGCAGCCGCCGTCCCCGTCCCCACATCCACCGTAGCCGCTTGCGAGGAGGCCCCCGCCGGTCTTGGGTAGATCCTGCTCGGCTGGGACCCCTACGAGGAGGTTGATTAGATAAGGCCGGATAACCCCTATGACACCAGCAACACCGACCCATGGTCGGAGATAACCAGGGTTTTCTCCCTTCCCTTGTTCTTCCCTTGTTTCCATCGTTGGATGCTAGATCGTATGTTATTAGGGTTTGGCTATTCGTATTTTTACAGTAGCTAATCTTCTTGTGTTAGATCTCGTATTTCGATGAATCCCCATGTTCATATTTGAACCCCCTGTTCATAGTTGGGATCAGTATTCGATTTGGTTTGATATTTGGGGAATAATCAGGATATCTCAATCGGTTAATTTATGCAAATATTCAATCCCAATAATCAAAGTACCTCAATCATGTTCTTATTGCACTCTAATGTTTTTTTCCAACGGGAGGATAATAGTGACGTCTGCATCGATGACGAGTCCAAGGACACCAAGACTCGTCATGTGCTGAGGAGGCTGAAGTCCGGCCAGTACAACAACTTCTTCGTCGGTGATGTCTACAGGTGTCTCTTCTGCCCCACCAGGAGGCTCCGCGCCACGGACTTCAACTCCCTCGTGAAGAATGCCGAGGATGTGAGAACCTGCAGCGAGCCCGTGAACGTCCACGTCTTTAGAGCCAAGCACCAGGCGCTTGGCCTTCACCTTCGCAACCTCTAGAAGGTGGCTACCGAGGAGGGTCGCATGTCCCCGATCAATTCCAAGGCGCCCAAGGTCAAAGGACTAGGCAATAAGAAGTGGAGGAGGCACTAGAGGGAGGAGGCACATGCCATAAGGGGCCACTGATCTTGTGTTGCTGCTGCTGTTGTAAAGCAGCTTATTTTGTCTTGTCTGTGTTGAACTTTTCCGCTGCTGCTGCTGAGCATCCTAATTATCGAACCTCGTTAAGTACCATACTATATAACCTATATTAGCTGCTTTATCTACATCTACTCTGTTTACTGAATTTATTTATGGTGCTAGTTAGATTTGTTGCTCTAGATTTGGTACCAGATTGGGGAAAAACGAGGGCCAAAAGGAATAATGAATGAAGAGAGAAGCTACTCTAGATTCGCTACATTTTTGGGCAAAAAAAACACAACTGTTAGCGAGAGAGAGAGGGGAAAAGGCGCTCTTAAAAAGGCCAATCATAAAATAACAAAAAAGAAAACTTCCAATTTAGGCGATAGGGCACACGTAACCACCAAACGCGCCCCACATGGTCCCACACCATGTCCCCCATAATCAACGAGAGATGGATGGCTGGTCCGCTATGTATCCTGGCACCACCTATCAGCATGTAATGGTCGAGGCAACATAACATAACGCTCAACGCACGACCCGCCCCAGCGCGGTCCCACCGCTCAGCATGTAACGGTCAAGCCTTTGACCTGACAGCATCCCCCCGTCTGAGCGCCTATGAGGATTTCATAATAGAGGGAGGGGAAAAGTGAGGAAAAACTAAGCAGCTGGGAAAAACTGAGTACAACTAACGAACCGAGGGCACGAAAATAGAAAACCCTTGTGTTTATTCAGTATTTACGTTTTATATGTCGGTTGGCTTAAATTTCTTACCCCTTAGCCGAGTTAGTAATGTGTCGGCACTAAAGGCTAACTCTTCGAGTTGCTGCTGTCCAAAAAGATTGGCTTCATGGCAAGCAAGAGAATAAGCTTGAAAATGCTAAACACATGAAAAACGGCTAAGGAAGGAAAAATAATTGAGTCGACATTTGTTTTTGGACTAACCCATGTATTTACTTTCTTTACTATTACGCCGAATCATTTTGAGATAATCCTCATAGTTTCAAGTGTCGTTAATTTGATTTTTTGACCTCGGACTCGTAAGTCAAACGCCGAATAATGGTAGACGCGAGCCGAGTCATCAGATTGAGAGAACAAGAAAATTAAACTCGGGGACTTCGCCCAAGTAGATTTGACATAAAAAGCATAACAATAGCAAAATGATTTAAATTCTTTCATACATTTACACCCGGCATACGAGGGATTTAACAAAGTTTAAAGTTTGTGCGCCTAAGGAGCGGCAGCATCTGGATCATCTACAGTGGGAGGTGGAACAACATCTTTGGGTTTGGGAACCTCGGCTTCCCCTTCCTCATCCGGGTTCGCCTCGGGATCCTCAGGATCCTCCTAGTCTTTATCAGCGCTTTCCTCCACATATTCATCATCCACCTCATCGAGAAAGCTCGGCCCATCAGTCCAAGCATGGATATTGCCATATTGGATTAACTAATAGGCTCAGGTCGGGCGTTGTTGGATGAAAGTCCGGTTAGTTGTCCACCTAGAGCTAGTGCGCATGTTTAGAAGTGTAACCAGGTTGATACCATCGTACGATGATAGCACAAAGGACAAAGTTATGTCAGTACCAACTCGCGGCGGACTCCCACCACAGATTCAAAGTTGTCTCACTTTCCATCAGTTTTTCGGCCAGCTAGGAGGGGCGCTTGGGTGCAGTTTCTTGCGGCTAGAGGACATGGAAAATCCGGATAGTAGTATTCAGAAGATTTACCCAGAACGTCTTCATTAGTTTAACCCGGGCCTAGAGACTGGCCAGCGAGGCATCCATGTCATATGCCATAGAGGCATCAGTAGGGACACCCTTGTCAGCTCGGAACTTCTGGACAACAATGGCAACATGAGTTTGGGATACGGGAAAGCTGCCTGAGAGGCAAGCAAAAGGAACAAATTAGTAAAAGAAACAAAAAACATAAGAGGATTATTGGCACATTTGAAAAAATCAGGGGAAAACCCATGAGTTATGACACTATTGATGCGGGTGAGTTCCATCAACCAAGCAGCAACCTTTTTCAGGGATTCTCCAGCTCAAGGTTCACCGAGTCAAATTTGACCTCGGTATCTTTGGCTAGATTCTGCTCCTTGTCAAGTGGGTCTTGAGTCAGTCCTTATCTTCAGCAAAGGCCTGATCAACCTTGTCAAGCTCGGCTTTATGGAGCTTTTTCAATTCTTCATTCTCGCAACAGAGCCGAGAAATCTCATTATTTTTCTCCTTCAGCTGAGCCTGATGCTAGCCTGCTTGTTCGAGAAAGTGAAGCATCAATTCAGGCATGGAAACACAATGTTGAAGAGACACTGAAAAGATTTTGACATGGCAGAACCGAGGTATAATTACCCGCTGAGCCAGAAGGAAGAGGTGCAAAGGATAAAGGGTAAAAGGAAACATACCTTTCAGCTCGGCCACCTGCTTCTGTAGCTCCTTGTTCTTTGTCTCCACATTAGCTAGCAAAAACTGAATCATAAATTAGCACAGGAAGTCAATAGCAAAAGGAAACCAACTGAAAATAGTGGGGCAAAGACTCACCTTGCTTCTTCAGCTTTGGCAGCAATGCCTTGTGCTTCGCGGAAAGCTCTTTATGTGCATCAAGGAGCCGCTGGAATTCGGCAGTACGCGGGTTGGTGGTAATCTAAAAAGAAGAATTGTTAGTCACTGAAAGATCCGAGTCAAGTGGAACTTAACCCGACTCTAGGTGGTTGGATATTCGAAGCTACTCAAGATCTGAGTCAAGTGGAACTTAACCCGACACTTGGTTGCTAGATATTCGATGCTACTCAAGATTCGAGTCAAGTGGAGATTAACTCGGCTCTAGGTGGCTAGATATTCGAAACTACTCAAGAACTGAGTCAAGTGGAACTTAACCTGGCCCTAGGTGGCTGGATATTCAAAGATACTCAAGATATGAGTCAAGTGGAAATTCACCCGGATCTAGGTTGTTGGATAATCGAAGTTACTCAAGATTCAAACCGAGTAAACTCAATCCGAATCTAGGTGGCTGGATATTCGAAGCTACTCAAGATCCGAGTCAAGTGGAACTTAACCCAGATCTAGGTTGTTGGATAATCGAAGTTACTCAACATTCGAACAGAGTAAACTTGATCCGAATATAGGTGGTTGGATATCCGATCTTAAAAGGAAATTTGGATAAGCTATAATTATTCGGCTAAATACTTCGGATTAGCTAAGAGGGTGAGTTAATTTGCTATGTTTGAAACTAGAGGAGCATCCTGCCAAGTAATATCTTACTCCCCCACAGGCTCGGGGACTAGAGGATATGCAAATATGTACTTACGCAAATAAAAAAGAGATAATCGAAATTTTTTACCTCCATCATTCTGCCAGCGTCATTGATAGCTTTGATGGCAATATACATCTTGGCGGCTATCTCAGTAGGACCAAACTTATGTGGATTCCTGGAGCTGACCTCAAAATACTCAGCGTTGTTCTAGTTCTCGGCATATTCAGCAAGTGAGCCGAGGCTTCCACCGCTGAGAGACCGAGTCAGGACTAAGCCTTTCTCGTGAGCTACTTGTTGGGCGGCCTTTGTAGCGGCCAGGCTGGTATGCAACGTGATCTGCTTATCTAGAACAGAGCCATAAGCAGCACTGCCTTGTTGCATCATAGAGGCAATAGTGCATTGCCTAGATCCAACCATTGATCCCTTCGGCGCTACATGGGTCACCTCGGCAGTTTTCTTTGCCTTGATGGTAGATTTGGCCCGCTTCTGGGAAGACGTTGGCTGAGCATCGGCTGTTGAGGCTGGCGCATGCCGAGATTGCGAGGCTGATGGAGACTTGGCATGCGGGCTCTGCCGAGGCTGGTCCTCTCTCCGAGTCATAGGAAACTCGAATGATGCTACTAGTGCTTGTTGGTGCTGAGTAGGAGCTGACACAGGAGATGGTTGAGACTGAGGCTATGGCTGAGTTTGAGGTTGGATAGGTGCCAGAGTTTCTGGCTATAATACCTCGGACCCTACGCTCTAAGCTTAAGCCTGGATGAACCCAAAAGTGGATAAGGGATTCTATCGGAGGCCCAAGGCCACCCACGTGTAGGCCCATAGTGTTGGGTTCGCAGCATAGAAAACAAAAAATTCCTATGAAGTGAACAACTAAGCACCAAGATCTGTCTACCTAGATACAATCAAAGGGTGGATATACATCCATAGAGAACATACCCTTGAAGAGCGACAAATCATTGTTAACGAGGTTGAACTCCTGGATGATGTAGTCGTACACTTGCTGATCTCAAGACCATGATGAAGTCCATCAAGTCCAGCAGGTCTAGCACCGCAAAGCAGTGGTGCATCTGTGATTGCACACACATCCGGTACCCCGACAACCTCCATGTCATCGCTCTAGTGATGCAGCGGAGGCAGTAACAACTTTCCAAATAAAGCCACAGGGAACATGTATCTCGCAAAACTAAGACCATGGGAAATAATTTCTAGAGAGGGAGAAAGATCCTTCACGAGGAGGTGTGAGTGTTATGGGGTGAGAGGGTGCCTTTTATAGGAGGAGGGGGCAGCCAAAGGCCATGGACTGGCAGCCATGGTGGGTGCCCCCACCTCTACCTCATTCATGTGGTTAGAGCACCCACTCACATAAAAGACCTCCACTCAAAATTCCACTCACACATGGTGCCCCCACCTCTTCCTCATTCATGTGGGTAGAGCACCCACTCACATAAAAGACCTCCACTCAAAATTCCACTCACACATGCATTAATTTTCCACCAAAATTAATGTATCTATCATTTAATAAAACTATTTTATTTATTTTATTCGGAATTTGGTTAATTACATTAATTAAAAAAAATTCACATAAAACCCCATACAACATTTCAATATCACATGTAGAACCAATTTCGGCAATTTCACCTGAAACAATTCCAGTTTCCATCAAACGATTCCAGCGCTTTCTTAAATCTTTATCTGAAACATATTTTCTCCAAATGGTGTTAGTATCCCTTAAGTGTGTCACCCTATGGTTCGCGAATAATGCAGACATGATCGAGACCCTTCTCCGATCAATAATCAGTAGCGGGACCTGGAGATCCGTATTGACTCCCACACATTCAACGATGACTGTAGTGATCATGTGAACCTTTAACATCGTAACCAAATCCCTTTATCTCGCAATATATTACATGTACGAGATTCGATTATCGGTATCTCCATACCTAGTTTCATCTTGTTACCGACATGCACTCTTTTCTCGTTCCCGTGATATAACATTCTAGTGATCACATCACTTGCTTGCAAGATATCTCAGTGTGATATCACTGAGAGGTCCTAGAGTATATCTATTCGTTATTGGGATGGACAAATCCCACTCTTGATCCATGAGCATCAACATAACACCTTCGGAGTATCTGAACCCACCTTTATTGTCACCCTGTTATGGTGTGATGTTTGATGTTATCAAGTTACTCTTCTAGTGTTAGCAATTGACATGATCTCTAGACTAAGGAATAAGATTACTTCATATGATGTTATAGCAATATAAACACAATGAGTTTGATCATAATGCTATACTCCGGATGAGTGTTCATCACATCATTCCACCAATGCCGTGACCTCATTATTAACAACATCCAATGTCCATAACCAGGAAACCTTGATCGCCTTGTTAATCAACGAGATAGTTTATAAGAGAGGCATAACTAGGAACCCTTTATTTGTTTATTAAACACACATGTATTAATGTTTCCAATTAATAGAATTATAGCATGCAAAATAAAAATTTATCATAAATAAGGAATAAGATAATAACCACTTTATTATTGCCTCTCGAGCATATTCCCTTCACATAGAAACATAGCAGGGCACGGTACCAGCCAACCACCCTACCCACTTTCAAGAACATCAGGACAAGAGCGAGCAGTGTAGTCGACATGTAAAGCAATCAAAAACATACACAAATGAGTATGTATGTCAGCGACATACAATAGTTATCAGAGCCACACCATCTAAAAACAATAGAAACAAATATATTCAATGCCATACGGCAAGATCCAAATATCCTAGATAGAGGTAATAGGTTAGGATACATCACACAACAAAGTATCAAGTGGAAGTGGAAAACAAGATCCGATGACGGACAAGAAGCAAATTAGCATTAGATGCCTAAGCACATCCTGCCCATAGACCTCATGGATCTCCATCCCCGGAATCTCTACACCTGACGGTCATCGCCACCATCATCAGTCTCTTCGACCCAGTAACCTTCCTGAGAGTATACCTATCCATCTGAACCAAATATTTATCATGTGAGACCCTAGGGGTACTCATCAAGCCTTAATGCATCTAATGCGAACAACCTGGGGCGACACAATTATAGCGAAAGATAATAGCTAAATAGTGCTATAGAGACACGCTACACATCTGCGCAACCAGAGATGGACGAATGCTCATTAATTAGAAGCAATAGTTATTTAAGAAACATAAATAAACATCACTCGCCCTCCTTTTCGCTTACCGACGAGAAGGCAGAAGAACATCCCATCCGTTAGCAATTTTATTAACCATTCCATGAGTGTTGCACTATTTACTAGTCATGTCTTAGTCAAACTAAAGGCGGTACTTTAGTTATGCTTGTCTATGATCAAGAAACTGTGCTCCAAGTCATACATAAACCACGTACATGGCTTTCAGAAAGATTTACCCTACAGGGGTGCACAAATAGCAACACACACATGATCAACCTCGGGAAGAACCAAATAAAAAGCAACGAGGCCTCACGATAATGCATTCACAGGATTCATAAATTATTTCAGGGGGCCACCCCATTAAGCTACCTGCAATGAAGTTGGTCGGCTCTGAGACGGACCCAAGGTTTGTGCCAATGGCTATAAACGACTAGGAACCCGAAAGTGTGATCGGGCTTGTCGATACCGCGAAAACATTTCGCATTCCTAAACAGTACAGGCGCTCCACGCGCAATCGTAAATAAAGAAGTAAAGCATGGCATAGGTACATGATAGTAATAAATCCCCAAACTAGTTTGTGGCCCCAAGAAATAAAGTGCGAATCAAGGTCAGGCGAAGGAGGGTCCATAGAGTCTCTGGAATGTGGATGGTGTGAATAGTCAAGGAATAGGAATCAAGTACTGGGTCCTATGGGCCACAAGTGATTTGGAAGAAACAAATAACAGCTATTGCCCGCTGGTGCCTCTTTCTTTAGTTATCCCATTACTACACAGTTTAACTTGTTTAGGTACCTCATTATCCAAACACTCGCACAAACCCTACACATGCAATTCTACAACTCACATGGCTCAAACAACTCATGCAGTAATCGCTCATAGGATTGAGGGTACAAGCTTCGGTGGGGTTTAAATATAAAGGCTATGCAATACTTGGGATTCAATTTAATGCAATCGCGACTCCATGATGCAAGAATATGATAGAAGCATAGGTATTATATGTATGCAAGCATAGGAAATTGCTTGCCTGGAAGTTCAGTTGCAGAATAGGAAGGATCCATGTAATACTCCAGAGGCTCCTAATATTCTCCTTGCTCAACATCTATCCGGGTAAAAACCAAACACACAAAGAGCCATAATAAATAAAGTGCGCAATCATATGAATATATGTAACAAGCAAACAAGGTATTCCATGATGGAATGATGCACAATTGCATGGTATAACATAGCATGGTATGGGTGAGGTGCGGAACAAGAAATAAATATTTTTATTATTTATTTAGCCAAGTTTTACTTGCATATTCCTTGTTGTTTTCTTAATAATTATATAATGCATGCATTAATTCATATCATAGAATGCATAATCAGAACGAGCCTCAGAACGGGCTCGTCGCACTGATCGATTTAGACATATTATTTGTCGAATTTGGAATTATGGAATTAAAGTTATGAATTTATTAAGAAAAGTCATTTATTAGCAATTAAATAATTTCGAAATTTTAAATTGCTAAAAAAATATTTTGGATGGTATATTTGAATTCTTGGCATTTTTCTGATCAGAAAACATATATCATTTGTATTATTTGAATTTATGGATTTAAAACAATATTTGAATCCAATTATATTAAAAGGGGTCAAAAGTCAAAGGTTCTACTAGTTAGAGTCAAATCTGGGCAAATTTGAATTTAGGTTTGAATTCTTATTTAAATTTGAATCATATTTCATTTTATTTTTTGTAAAATTCGAAATATTTAAAAGGATAAGAATTTATTAAGATTAATTCAATTCTCGGGAATTTTATTATTTAGAAAATACTCAGGAACTTTTTGCACAGAGTGCTATCTAGCCACAGATGCTGACGGATGGGGTCTCTACTGACTGGGCCACGGGGCTGAGGGTGGAGTACCGGCTGCTGACTCGTGGGTCCATAGAGGACGCCGGGTTAAGTCTAAAACAAAACAGGGGCTTAAATACAAGATGCCAGACCCAGATCTGAGCGGTTTTGCACCGAGGGGATACCTAGTCAGTGCCACTGATAGGTGGGGAAGGCGGTTGAGGTGGCCATCTAGGTGGCGGTGACACGGATTGACATGTTGGAGGCTTGACCTCGTCGGAGTTGGAGTTGACCACGATGGCGCATGGCGGTGGACAGGGGAGGAGGGCGCACGCTGCCAAAACCTTGTCACCAACCAGACCAGGATGGAGTGCTGCATCGAGTGGTAGGGCAAGCATCACTGGAAGCTAGTCGGAACATCGTCAGAGTTGAGGTGCTGCGGCGGCAGGGCACAAGTCAGAGATGAGCGAGCGCTCCCAGGAAGACGAAGACGGGAGCGAGGCTTAGGAAACGCGCGGGCTCACCTAGAAGCTCGTGGAAGGGTCGGTGAGGTCAGAGGACGACAGGGCTCACCAAATTTCGAGGAAGGAGGCGGCAGCCAGAGATGGAGACGGTTGTTCATGTCCCCGATTGAAGTCTCGCGGGGAGGGGATGGTGGTGTAGGAGGGTCCAAGGGATCGAGGCGCATCCGCTGGTGGCCTCGGTTGGGACAGGGACTGCTGAGAGGGAAACAAGGCAGCTAGGGCTAGGGTTCGCTAGGGGGAGAAGATAAGGGCAGGGTCACGTGGACGGTGTGAGAGGAGCTGACACAGACGACGACGCGGAGACAGCCACCTGCCAATTCCGTCGGTGCATCGAGAGAGCGAGGATACAGAGAGGGGAGAGATAAACAGTGACAGAGAGTTTTCTATCGCTGTGAAGTGGTACGGGCCGAGCAAGAGCATAGGATGGGCCGACCCAAGAGGAAGGAAGACCGGGGTGGGCTGCTAGCTATGGGTGATGATTGCTGTGCGGGCCACACCAGGTAAGTTGGGCTGCAGTAGGCTGACCTCTCTACTCTCTTATTATGTTTTCTATTTGTTGTTCGATTTATTTGTTTGTTTTCAAATTTTAACACATGAGCTATTTGAAAACTAAAGCGAATATGTCTTGAGAGCCAATAATAAATTTGTTATTATATGTATTCCATGTATATGATAAATGTTTATTTTGCATGCTATAATTATATTAAAAGGAAACGTTAATACATGTGTGTTTAATAAACAAATAAAGATTTCCTAGTTATGCCTCTCTTATAAACTAGCTCGTTGATTAACAAGATGATCAAGGTTTCCTGATCATGGACATTGGATGTTGTTAATAACGAGGTAACAACATTGCTATAACATCATATGAAGTAATCTTTGTCATTAGACCATGAGATCATGTTAATTTCTAACACCGGAAGAGTGACTTGATAACATCAAACGTTACACCATAAAAGGGTGACTATAAAGGTGGGTTAAAATACCTCGAAGGTGTTATGTTGAGGCTCATGGATCAAGGGTGGAATTTGTCACTCCCGATGATGGATAGATATACTCTGGGCCCTCTCGGTGATATCACATTAAGATAGCTTCCAAGAAAGTGATGTGATCACTAGAATGTTATATCATGGGAACGAGAAAAGAGTGCATGTCAGTAACAAGATCAAACTAGGTATTGAGATACTGATGATCGAATCTCGGACATGTGATATATCACGAGACAAAGAGATTTAGTTACTATCGTTAAAAATTCTCACGATCACAGAAGTCATCTCTAGGTCCGCTTCCGATTATTGATCTGAGAGGGGTCTCTATTATGTCTGCATTATTCGTGAACCGTAGGGTGACCACTTAAGGGTTTCCAACACCATTTGGGGCAAATATGTTCTAGACAAAAGAATTGCAAAGCGCTGGAATTATTTCAATGGACACCTGAATTGTTCCAAGTGAAATTGCTGAAATTGGTTCTGCATGTGATATTGAAATGTTGCAAGGGGTTTTATGTGAATGTTTGTTAATTAAAGTAATTAACAAAATTCTGAATAAAATAAATAAAAGAGTTTTATTAAATGAGAGTTGCATTAAATTTAGTGGAAATTTAATGCATTTTGAGTGGGATTTTGAGTGGAGAAAATGGAGAGACAAATTTATGTGAGTGGAGCTTCCACCACATGAATGAGGAAGAGGTGGGGGAACCCCCCATGGGAGTTGGCCATGGGAAGGGGGGCAGGGCCCCCCTCTCCTATAAAGGCCCCCCTCTCCCTCCTTCTCACTCACACCTCATCGTGAAGGATCTCTCTCCCCCTCTAGAATTATTTCCCCATGGTATCGGATTAGTGAGATACATGTTCTCGGTGGTATTTCGTCTGGAAGGAGTTGCTGCTTCCGCTCCATCACTAGAGCGAGGAGGTGGAGGTTATTCGGTGGCGTAAATATGTGTGAGAGGACGGATGCGCTGCTGATTTGCTGCGCTGGGACTTCCACACGATCTTGAGATCGGCAAGAGTTCAACTACATCATCCATGAATTCAATCTCGTTACACTTTGTCGGTATTCAATGGTATGTTCTCTATGGATGTATATCCACCCATTGCTTGTATCTAGTAGATAGATCTTGGCATATAATAGTTCCCTTTGTAGGATTTTTTTTTGTTTTCTATGCTGCGAACCCAACAAAAACATATAACAGAATAAAGACAACTAAAAGGAAGCATGTGTGGGGTAGGTAGGTAGGATAGATAGATAGGTTGGAACATTAGGAAATGGCTTGTTTCATTTAAATTTGAATAGGCCATCGAATAGAAAGGACACTTTCAAAGCTTCCACCTTCAAACAAAAACCAAGAAGGAGCAAGAGGGAGGGAAGGATAGATGTTCATGAGGTCCCATATGATTTGTTTCCCTTGAGAGAGATCAAATCCAAAGGTGTAACACACCAATTTTAGTTAATATTAATTACGGCTTTGATTGTGCATTCATGAGCATCATCTTTTAAAAATGTATGCTAGAAACAAGATCAAATTGAAAACCCTAACCCTAGTCCCAACTTTTGAAATTATCTCAAATGGTTTTGTTATTTTGAAACTTACCAAAATTGTTGGAGCCCAAATGGATTAAGGGCCTCAATAGTATTTTAGTATATCTTACAAACCCTCTGGTATTTTCAAATAGTACAAAACAGTTTTGAATTTGAAATACAAATAGAAATAAGAAAAATAGATTTTGGAAAAAATTTCCGGAAAAAGAGAAAAAAGAGCAGCAACCGCAGTCCAACAGCCCAACTCTCTTCCCATCCTCTCTGCCGCGCAGTGCAGCAGTAGTACCAGCCGTGCAACCTTTCCCGTAGCCTAGCTCCGGCCCAAGCGTAGCCCGCCTCAGCCCACCTGGCCCGTACCCCTTCGCGTCGTCTTCCCCAACGACAGAGGAAGCTCCGTGTCGCTTGCTTCGCCGCTCGCCGTCGCTACGATGCTCACCGTACCGCGATTCGTGCCACCGCCGCCAGCACCTACAAGTACTGCACTGACGCTGCTGGAGAACCCAAGCACGCACTTCCCCCACCCTAAAATCTCTCTCCCGCATGAGGAGCCAACCCTAGCCGCTAGGAACCGCCAGTCGCCGCTGCTCCCGTGCTCCCCTCGACTAGTCGAGACCATCGCTGGACTCGCCTACCGCCCATGTTCTCCCTCACAAAGCATGCAATCTGGGACGCCCTTCCCTGGCCGGAATCGAGCCTGACACCGTGACCTTTCCGAGCTCCGATCGCCGATGATTCTCCTTCGTCGGGCCATGCCACACCCTCCATCATACCCCTGGTGAGCCACTGGGGCTCCAGCGCCACTCCTACGTCTCCCTCCCTCCCCATATCGTCCTCCCCAGGAGCACCTGCCGCCGCTGCCACCAGCCACCGTCAAACTCCGCGCTCCGATGACCATTTGGTTGTGGTGCCGCCACTATTTGGCTCAGCACGCCTGCCCGCATCCAACGCACCCAACCGCAGGTCCAACCGCGCTTGGAATCATTGGGCCCGAGTTCGATTTGTGAGTCCCTCCATTGATGACATCACCATCACATCACAATGAGGCAATAATACCTTTTTCTTTTATTAAATGTTTTTGTTTAATCGTTTTCTGGAATATAAATATCCCTGTGGGCCCTACCTGTAAGATGTTTAATCTTTTTCATAAATATTTTCTGAATGATTAAATATATGACATGTGGGGCCAGCTGGAAAATAATTTAAATATTACAAAAATGTTTAACTATTTTTGAAAATGATTTAAAGATGGATTAAAATTGGGGGAAATCATAACTATTTCATTTTAAGTCAGAAAAATGCAAAGAATATATCAAAATGTTCAGAAAAATGAGATCTAAACAATAGACTTATAGTCATGCATTGTTCAACAACTTTAATTGCAAATTTAATTAGAAGAAAAATAACATTCCCATAGGTGATTCCGAGGTTCCCCCTGTTCTAGGGTTTGTACCCCTCGGACCCTATTTAAAATGATCAAGCATGTACTAGGGTTCATTTCAATACACTTTAACTTGTCATATCATCATCCATGTTTGAGCGTTGCATAGATGCCATGCGTTGATTGTTGTTTTCCTTTTCGGTGTTTCTGCTTCTTCTTGGTAGACCTTGGAGTTGATGTGAGTAACAAGATCGAGTCCAACATTGAAGACCGAGATTAACACCATCGAAGGTTATCGACGCACAATGTCAAGCAGATGAACCTGAAGTTCTATATCTGAGTATCAATAGGAAAAGGCAAGCAAAACCCCACACATGATAAAATCCTATGATTTCAAAGTACTTTAATTATTGCCATGTGCATACGACTCTATAGTATTTTATCGATAGATAGATTAATCTATGTGATGCATGTTACCTTTTTTGCCTATATTTCCTGATCCACTGCTCCTAGCATAACTAGGGTTTGGCTTATGAGCTTCGCTAGAGCTATTGATATATGTTGGGCTTAGCCAACCTTAGTTGTTACCGTTCGTTCATCTAGTTGATGGATCGGAGTTGCGAATGAACCTAGTTGGGCAGGATGATGTGGTATGATCAGAGATGAAAGTTAAACATGTTAGGGCTTGTATGGGAGGCCACGTCGGGTTGTGGTTTCTGCAGTCCCATACTTGCCACCACTAGGATCCAAGTTCTTGCCTCTTGAACCAAGACAAGCATACAGCCACACCTGGAAACCCCCTCGACCAACTAACTTGCCTAGTAGATTCCATTAGTCACATAGTTCGGGCGTTCCATTCGACATATGCATTCTGGTCGTTCTTGAAGGAGGTGAAGAAGGTACATTCATACAGGTAGGTAAGCGTGGCAGGGAATGGGAGAGGCATGGCCTCCGTAATCTCAAACCCTGTTCACATCTCTAGGGATTGACTTCGGGACTTGACCCGTTATGGCGGCATCTCCTTAGGGCGTGACTCATGGTCTCGGCGAAAGCAAGATAAAGGTAGTGTCCAACCTCTCTCTGCCGGCCTTCCAAGGAAGAGGGCTAACGATATCTGGCATTAAGAGGAGGTTGGTACATGTGGGTAAAGTTGTGCACCCCTACAGGGTATTAATCTTTTCGAAAAGCCGTGTCTGCGGTTATGGATGACTTGGGAATGGATTCAAAGATCATAGAGAAGAATGACCTAATCATAAAACTTGACAAGAGATGTGAGGTGTGCTTAAGGATGCTTCCTCAGGGATCGAGGGGGTGATCCTAGTTCGTAGGTTCAGCTGATAAAGGTTCGATGCATATGAAAAGAAGATCAAATCTAGTGATATTGCTTTCCTATCCCCTTTTAAATGTTCTATTTAGGCGAGCTTCTACTTCTACCTCTTTTACAAAGAAAGATAACTTTATGCAAAATAACCCCACCATCCATAAGTCTTGCGGGGTACACCATGTACTCATCCTTGCTTTGTTGATACTTTTGCAGCAAGTAAGTGTTTCCATGAAGGTGAGTTCAGTACAACATCGACATCGACGAGTAGCTTGGGGTCCCTAGTCGGTAGCCTGCAATCTATGGAATGGGACGTCATCGTTATGCTTCAGGCCTCTTAGGATATTTGTTAAGTTTGTTATACTTTCCTTCCGTTGTTTGATGTTTGTGGTCAGTGACCTATGCTTGTAATAATTTGGTTCTTTGCTCAGATATGAGCTCGTGGTAATAACTTTTGTGTCGTGGGATCACTGTTGTGTTATCGATTCTTCCTCTATATGCTTTCGAGATTTAGGTTAGGCTTATATCAGACAGAGGTCTGTGATTTTCTAGCCTTAATCCTAGGGGTGTCACAGGTTTTGGTATCAGAGCAGTACCGACTGTAGGAAAACCTTTCTATTGGTCTATGTTGAGTCTAGTGTTTACAAAAAACTTTTTGAAAGCTGAAAACTATTTGCGAAAACTCTGGTATGCTTCTTTTTCTCCTTATCTAGTTTTGCTCTAACTCTGGGTCATCTTATCTTGTGTTGGCTATCTCGTCTCGTCTTTCAAAGCTTTGGTGCCTTTTTGGCATGTCGTTTCTCAACCAGTTGACCTAGCATTAAGTTATCTAGAGTCAGTTGTGTGTGTCCTTTGTTCCCTTTGCTCTTCTTCATCTAAGAGATTCCTTTCCATCATGATCTCTCTTTCTTATGGGCCCACAACTTTATGTTGATGGTTCCACAGTGATCTGTTCTAGGCATCGAAGTTTACTTTCGCCTCGTGTGCCTCCTTTTCATTTGTTTGGGTACTTCAGAAGTTATTTTTTCTCTTGGAAGCTACCTCGTGCTTACAACCTTGTAGTACCCTCTGTACTACTAAGATATTAGTTACTCCTTTTCTCGGGTTTTAACCCTTGGACTTGAACCGAAGATCCCTAAGTGTGTTGGATTCTGGTGTTGAGAATCTTGTACATGAAGCTGACCTTTAACCCAAGATCCATTTTCTTGATCCCTGATGTTAATGTTCAAACATTACCTCAGGATGGCTAGTACCTTCTATTATAGCCTTCAAGCTTGTGGTTATTGTCATGGTTTAGTTGTGACAATTAAGGACTTCCCTTACCACTAGTTATGGCGGATGTTATTTAAATGGAACCAAATAGATCACGACAAGTGTACTCCTCGTGAGTCTCTTATCAATACTCGTGACTCTGCCCACCTTTCTCCCTTCTATGCATTGGTTCTCGGAAGATTGATAATCTATGCATCCACATCTCGGGATTCTATTCTAAGCATGTTCCCTTTCCTCTTGTTGTTTTGGACCTCTCTCTATCAGTTGGTAGACAAGTAGTAATTTGTATTGGTGTCTCTCGATGCAAATTACTCTCGTGTTCCATCATGACAAACAATTTTGGTATGTCAGGAGAAACAAACTCCAGTACCTCGTCATATCTAGGACCAGGTCAAAGTGTTGTAATCCACAGATTAAGAGGCATGGTTAGCTTCTGTCTGTTCTACCATAGAGTGTCACACTCTTCTATATCAAGAGGCCGTGCTGAGTTTCATGACCCCTTAATGAGGCGATGCTCTTACATATTTTTACCCACCTTCTTTCGAGCTTTTGCGCTCGTGAATGATGTGTGGGCGTAATAATATGGCTATCTGAGATTCTTAGCAATTCTTATTGTTTTGAACCCTAAGGAAATTTGTGTCATCTTTAGTGTGATGGTTAATCCTATCACTAAGCGAAGGATGATTGTGTTACCAAGTCCGTTATTCTGGTACACTCTCTTCGGTCAAAGACTTAGGCTTGTGCTGAAGCTCTGAGACTATGTCTTCTTTCCTTACCAAGCAAGTTTCCTCTTGAATTAAGTGACATAACAGTGGTTCGTGATATTCTGAGTGTCTACTAGAAATATCGCCATGTTGCCACATGACCATGTTGTCAAGTTCTTGAGAAAGCAAGTTCTCTGAACTGCTCCTTTCTCCAAGGGTCTGTACTAGATACCCCTGAACTAGTTGGTTGAGCTTAAACAACAACTTGGAGAGTTGTAAGATAAAATTTCTATCTAACTTAGTTCCTTCTTAAAGGGATGTCTAGTTTCGTTCGTGCTGAAGAAAGATAGTGTTTCCTTCGTGGAAATGTTATCGTCCCCACCTTTGATTTGATTCGGGCTATCGTCAAATCAAACTTAGTCCCAAGGACTATCCTGATGGTGTATCTCCTCGTGATGTTTCACCTGGGTACATTTTCATGTCCGTTGGTCTGGCCAATACTTTGCCTTGTTCATACAACATATGATTCCATCTTCCTGGAGTATCTCGATAAGTTTGTTGTTGAGCCCATCGATGTCATCCTTATTTTCTCCAAGCTATACTAGATTCCTATGGAACATTTGGCATTAATGTTAGAAACGTTTCAGAGCCTTCTTCGAGTTATCTTGAAGAATGTGTTCTGGACGTTTGAAGTAACCTTCTCTGATTCACACGCAATTGTAGGAAGATGTCGCCGTGGATTCGAGTAAAGTTGTTTCCGTTTCTTCAAGGACACATGTGCATTTCATTGCAAGTACTTCATGTAGGTGCAGTTGTCATTTGACAAGTTGCTAATACATGGATCTAGCAATCTAGCTCAGTATTTTGGAGCTTAACACTATAGTATATGTCTGTAGAATCTAGTAACTTTAACTTGACGGTAAATGTTGCAAACGTTCTATTCGGACATGCTGAGTTTGAAGTATCATTACACCTAAAAAATATGAATCTCAAGAAGATATGATGGTTGGTGTTCCTCAAGGTTTTGACATAGGTCTCTTTGTAAATCCGGCAAGATTTATGTAATGGTTGACACAATTAGTCGAAAGGCCTATTGTCATATTCTCTTGAATCGGCAAATAACAACCACTCCTCACGAGGCATCTGCTATGATTTAATTATAGGATTTATGCTTATGGTTTCCATTGTATCCGAAGTCTGACCTTTACTTGATGTTCGCTTTGTCGAACATCAAGGAGAACATTCAAAGAAGTGCTGCTAAATGTCTCTCGGTCGATCCTCCAGACCCCTTCTATGTTGGCAAGCATTCCATTGTGCGAAGTAAATGAAGTCTGATAATGAAATTTTTTTCCTCGTGTCATCAAGAATCTTCTTACCTATTCATATGGTGGTGTAAAGTGATATCACGATCTTCGGAAAAGATTTTGATAGACCTGGAGGAATAAAGAGTTTCCTTCATTTTTCGACCATGTTCATAGAGTGACTATGATTTTGGTAATCAATAGTTTCTCTTGTTACATGTTCCTTGTGACTCTTAGGAGTCCTCGCCACAAAACACTTTTCTACCTTGAACTTCTATTGAACGAAGAGTGATCCTTGTGTATCAAAAATAGTTCAACATTTTGGTTATTCGTGTCTCTGTAACCTAAAAGCTCTACTTATGCCGTCTAGTAGAGTTTCATCTCTCGAAGTCTGTGGTCATCTTCTTTTTGTTGTAAGCTTTATTCTTCAGAAGATTAAACTCTTCTGAAACTCCATGGTCACAATCCTTATGAAGACCAGCTATCTAACAATTTGAAACCATCTCCTTTTGTTTCCTCCGTTACCTTGATGTGTTTCATGCTCATTGGCTCCGGAGATGTTATGAAACATCTATACACGAGTTGACCATGAAATACTCTATTTTTGGTTCTGTGTTATTCCCTTTCCTCTTTAGTGTGTGCAGCTACCTCGAAGAAAATGAAGCGCTTCATTCATTCAATAAAGGTGGCATAGATCAACCTCTTTGAGAAGATCATAGAAGTTTAGTGTAACCCTGTTCCTTCGATATTCCTACCTAGGAATCTCGAGACGAGATTCTGTTAAGGGGGATAGAGCTGCAACACCCCAGTTTTAGTTAATATTAATTAGGGATTTGATTGTGCATTCATGAGCATCATCTTTTAAAAATGCATGCTAGAAACAAGAAAAAATGTAAAACCCTAACCCTAGTCCCCTCTTTTCAAATTATCTCAAATGGTTTTGTTATTTTGAAACTTACCAAAATTGTTGGAGACCTAATGGATTAAGGGCCTCAATAGTATTTTAGTATATCTTACAAACCCTCTGGTATTTTCAAATAGTAAAAAAAAGTTTTGAATTTCAAATAAAAATATAAATAAGAAAAACAGATTTTGGAAAATGTTTCCAAAAAAAGAAAAAAAAGAGCAGCACCTGCAGCCCAGCAGCCCAACTCTCTTCCCATCCTCTCTGTCGTGCAGTGCAGCCAGCAGTAGCAGCCGTGCAACCTTTTCCGCAGCCCATCTCCGGCCCAAGCGTAGCCCGCCTCAGCCCACCTAGCCCGTACCCCTTCGCATCATCTTCCCCAACGATGGAAGCAGCTCTGTGTCGCTTGTTCCATCGCTCGCCGTCACTACGATGCTCACCGGTGCCGTGATTTGTGCCGCCTCCAGCACCTACAAGTACTGCACCGATGCCGCCGAAGAACCCTAGCACGGACATCCCCCTCCCTAAACCCTCTCTCCCGCGTGAGGACCAAACCCTAGCCGCCAGGAACCGCCGCTCCCGAACTCCACTCGACCAGCCGAGACCACCGCTGGACTCGCCCCGCTGCCCTTGTTCTCCCTGCCAAAGCATGCAAGCTAGGAAGCCTTTCCTTGGCCGGAATCGAGCCCCACACCGTCACCTTTTAGAGCTCCGGCCGCCGATGATTCTCCTCTATCCGGCCTCCTCCGGCCTCGCCACACCCTCCATCATACCCCTGGTGTGCCACTCGTGCTCCAGCACCACTCCTACGTCTCCCTCCCTCGTCGTATCATCCTCCCCACGAGCACCTGCCACCGCTGGCCACCGTCAAACTCCGCGCTCCAATGACCGTTTGGTCACGGGGCCGCCACTATCTGGCTCAGCGTGCCCACCTGCATCCAACGCACTCAACTGTAGGTCTAGCCGCGCTTGGAATCATCAGGCCCGAGTTCGATCTGTGAGGCCCTCCATTGATGCCGTCACCATCATGTCACAATGAGGCAATAATACATTTTTCTTTTATTAAATGTTTTTGTTTAATTGCTTTCTGGAATATAAATATCCCTGTGGGCCCTACTTGTAAGATGTTTAATATTTTTCATAAATATTTTCTGAATGATTAAATATATGACATGTGGGTCCAGATGGAAAATCATTTAAATATTCCAAAAATGTTTAATTATTTTTGAAATTATTTAAAGATGGATTAAAATTGGGGAAATCATAACTAATTCATTTTAAGTTAGAAAAATACAAATAATATATCAAAATGTTCAGAAAAATGAGATCTACATAATAGACTTATAATCATGCATTGTTGAGCAACTTTAATTGCAAGTTTAATTAGAAGAACAATAGCAACCCCATAGGTGATTCCGAGGTTCCCCCTATTCTAGGGTTTGTACCCCTCGGATCCTGTTTAAAATGACCAAGCATGTACTAGGGTTCATTTCAATACACTTTAACTTGTCATATCATCATCCCTATTTGGGCATTTTTTTGAGGTGTAACAGTAGGGAGAATCCCCACTGCAATTTTTTTTCATTATATTGGTATGAGTATGTTACATTGAGAAAATTACAGATGAGTCTATTGATCTAAGACAGATCAAAAAGAAAAAAGTGCCACCTCTAAAGAGGGCAAAGATCTACTCTATCTCTGATCTAAATGTTGATTCAGCCAGGTTTTGAATTTCTCCTGGTTTTTTCTTTTGATTCTGAACTGTATCCATCTCATTTCTTGATAGAAGATTGCTTTCCATCTTTCGAGTGTGGGTCTTTTGTCATTAAAAATATTCTCATTTCTGCAGATCCAGATCCCAGGTAGTCATGACAATGATTTCCATTGCAAAAGGCAGGTGTAATTTTTCTTTGATGTCTGAAAAAGCCTCCAATCCTGATAAGATTGATGTTCTGTTTCTGCAAATATGATCCCATCATTTTTTTGGAAATGAACATTCCCAGAATAAATGGTTAACTGATTCTTCCAAGTAGCAGTTGGAAACTGCACAATTGTAGTCAGGCAGAATAAACTGTTTCCTTTTGAGAAGATTCCTTGTATTCAGTTTGTCCAGAAGCAAATGCTAGAAGAAGAATTTGTGTTTATTCTGGCAAGAGGATGTCCAAAGCCAAGAGAAATGAGGTGGTGTAGGGGAGTAACCAATCATGGATGAGCAGGCCTTTCTCACTTCAAATTTATCTGACCCCCAAATGTAACTCCAATTATCATGGAGATTCTCCTGAATGGTTGGAATGATTTCCTGGCATCTTTCTTCCATGATTAAAAACTCAGAGTAGGCTTGTTGGGAAAGAGGTAGGTGAAAATTATCCTCCAAGAAACCAGCCTATAAAAATTCATGAACACTGATATTTGAAGACTTTGCATAAGACAGCAAATGTGGGAATTTATTCTTAAAGCACTCATTTTGCCAAAGATTAGACCAAAAATAGGCTGATTTTCCAGAATTTAGATTGCGCTTAGCCATGCCTTTAAAATTATCAATTAATTTGATATGAGATTTCCACCAGAATGATCCTTCCATGCTTCTTCTAGGTAATTTTCCATTCTTATAGTAGGTTTCCCAAATGAGATGTACCCAAGGGATATCATGGTGATTGTAGAATTTGTCCAGGTTCTTCAAAAGGAGGGAAGTATTTTGAATCCGGAGATTCAGGACTCCAAGTCCCCCTTTATTTTTAGGACGACAAATTTTATCCCATGCTACCAGTGCTTGTCCTTTCGCTTGAACATCTTCAGTCTTTTTTATCCAAAGACAGTGTCTCATACATTTTATGATTTGATCTTTGATGGTAATTGGCACCTCGAGACAACTCATGAAAAATAGAGGAAGTGAGGAAAGTACAGATTTTACCAGTTGTAGTTTTCCTCCATAATTCAAGAAGTCTACTATACCACACAGTCTCTTTCAATTCTTTGAACAATAGGCAGAAAATGTTCCATGGATGGCTTTGATAAGCTTAGTGGTAATCCCAGATAAGTGAAAGGGAGGCTGCCAGTTTGACAATTGATTGTCTGAGCAAAGTGGATCAACCTATCATTGCATAAATTTATTGGCATCATTCTTGACTTCAAATAGTTGATTTTGAGTCCAGTGGAGAGTGCAAAAGTTTGAAGAAGGGCTTTCAAGCACAGTAATTGAGTAGCATCTGCCTTAAGTACCACCAAAGTATCATCAGCATATTGAATCACAGGAAAGTCACTATTAGGAGGTCCCTCTATTGGGCGGTCAGAAGTTGCATGTGCATGGCTTTATTCAGGATAGATTGAAGGAGGTCTGCAGCAAGAACAAAAAGAAGTGGTGAATGGGGGTCTCCTTGTCTCACACCTATCCTGCAGTAATTTTTTCCCAGGCACTCCATTTAGTAGAATTTTAGAGGAGCCAGACTCAAAAATCATCTCAATCCATTTGATCCATTTCCTACCAAATCCTCTATCCTTGAGGATATTTATGATGGATGAGTGATCAACTGTATTAAAAGCATTTTCAAAGTCTAGTTTTAGAATTAGGATTTCCTCCTTTGATTTGTGGCATTGGAATAGGTATTCAAAATCCCATCCAAGGCAATCCTGAATATATCTATTATTGAGGAAACCATATTGATTTTTATGCACCACATCCAGAATAATAGTTTGAAGTCTGTTTGCAAGTAGTTTGGTAATGATTTTGAACACACAGTTTAATAAGGATATTGGTATGAAATCAGCAGAGGTAGAAGGGTTTGATACTTTAGGAATGAGAGTAATGTAGGAGGAGTTGATACTTTCAAGAGAGACCTTCTCATTGTAGAAGTCATGAATCAGCAATTTGATATCATTACCAATGATCGACCAGCAGCTTTTGATAAATTCATTGTTAAAACCATCAGGTCCAGGAGACTTGTCATTTGGCAAATCAGTTATAACCTCCTCAATTTCTTTGTCAAGAAAAGGTCTTTCATGTGAGTCCTTCATCTCATCAGCCATACCATTTCCATAGAAATCTTCAAGATTGAAATGCATCTCAGTTTTGTTTGATGAACCCATTCTATCTTTGAAGTCATTCCATAGAATGCCATCCTTGTCAGAGTGAGTAAAGAATTCTTGCCCACTATCATTCTTAATCATTGATATATAATTGTGTCTATAGCTGATGGTGGCTTTGGAGTGGAAAAACTTTGTGTTTTCATCACCTAATTTCACCCATTTAATTTTTCCTCTTTGTTTCCAATAAGTGTTTTGATTCTGGAGCAGAGAGATTATGTGGGATTTCAGAAGGTCCCTGAGGTGCCATCCATTGATGGTTAGAGTTCTAGACTCTTCAACAAAATCTAGAAGGTCAATTGTGTCATTCACCTTTTTTATTTGGTCTTTTAAACATCATAACTGCTTGTCCCAAATCTTGACCCCTCTCCTCACATTTTTCAATTTGGCACACATCCTTTTTGCCAAGTCTTGGTGATTCACTAGTATATTCCAGGCATTTGCACAATCTGTTTAAAATCAGAATGATGAAGCCAGTAATTTTCAAATCTAAATATTTGTGCCTTGGGAATCTTTGTTCCAATTGATATGACACAAGGTAGGTGATCAGAAGTAGGCTTGGATAGGGGGGTAAAAAAGTATATGGATATTTGGGGGTCCAGGAACTAGAAGTAAAAAACCAATCTAGTGTTTCCAGAAGGGGGTCTTTCTACATGTTGCTCCAAGTGAATTTCCTTCCTTTCAGTGGTAATTCAATAAGCCCAGGTTGCTGATAGCCTCATTAAAAAGCATAGTGTCATTAACATCACCCCCACTTTTATTTCTATCAGTAAGTCTTCTGATAAGATTAAAATCTCCTAGGACAAGCCAATCCATATTATCAGGCATCATGATGTTGGAAAACTAGTCCAAAAAGTCATTTTTCTATCAGCTTGACTTGGGCCATAGATGTTTGTAAGAGTCCAGGAGTCATTAGATATATTGGAGGAGAAAGTGACAGAAGTGGAGAATTCATTTTGGAATGCGCTGGTTCCATTAAACAGTAAACTGTTCTAGATGATGATGATCTCTCTAGAAGCACCAATTGAAGGGAGAAAGTCAAAGCTGTCAAACTTGTTTGGACAGAATTTCTTTAAGTAATTCATATCAAAAATTTCTCTCTTGGTTTCTTGGAAACAAATGATAGCACATTCAGATTCAATGATTTTGCCTTTTAATGCCAACCACTTCTTCTCAGAGTTAATTCCTCTGAGATTCCAGTTCAGAATCTTCCAATTTCTGTTGTTATTCATTGATAACCAGGTTGAAATAATCTTGGGGTGACACAAGATATGTAGTCACACAAACAAACTTGAATTTATCATAAGGTACTGAAGTCATAATCATACATAGCAGCATAAAGATTCTAAGAAACTAATAACAGAATCCAAGGGTAATTGATCCAGACACAAAAGGACAATATTGTGTAGACATTAAAAACATTATTTAGGAGCTTTCTTCTTAGACTGCTGTCCATAGGATTCCGCAGCTCCTCCTTTCTTCTTACCTGATAGGTTTGTGTCAGAACCATTCTTCTCTGGTCCAGGTTTTCCAGGTGGCTTGATGGTCAGATCATTGATCCTGCTCTTCTTCAGCAGCCTTTTCTCAAGTTAACCGTCCTTAACCTTGCAAAACGAATCAGCAAGGTTTTTAACAACTTTATTGCCGAGACAAGGTGGAGCAGCATTGCAAGATAGACAATTAATATCAGAGCAATTCACATGACTTTTAAATCCCCCATTAAGCTCCACAATTCTGGGACTTCTTCTCACCTCAGTGTCCACCAAAGGTTCTTTTCCCCCTTTTTTTGATGGAGCATTGGGCACCATCAGGTTGGATGGAGAATCATTCAGGCAGTGAGGAGGCATCTGTCCAACACATTCATCAGGCATAATGAAAGTAAAGGTATTTTCTTCAGCAATTGGCTCTTTTATTATATCCCAAAGAGGAGAAGTAAGAAAGTGCTTTGCCCAACTGAATTTTTCAGGAGTGATGAGCATGAGGGTGATAAAGTTAAACCAACTTACAAGAATATCACATTGCAGACTATTTTTGCCAGGTGAAGAAGTGTTGATGTGTGGAGCAAAGAATCTGTCCCAGAGTTCTAGTCCTTGCTTGGAGAAGGACTACTTAGCAGATAACACATCAGAGGAGTTGACAAAAGGAGTGAGAACCATCCCTACTTGCAAATGTGCTTCATTGGGAGAGAGGAGGTTTGTGTCTTCATTCATCCAGTCATCCTGCTGATTCCCCTGATTAGCATGTTGGCCCTCCTCCTCATCATCCTGGTAATTCTAGAGTATGTTGAGCAGTCCCTCACCCATGCCCACATCTTGGGAAACTTCAACAGTCTGTTGTTCCATTTCAATATCATCAACCCCATGGACAGACACATTGTCATTGTCAGAAGAAATATTGGCAACATGAATGGAACCAGTAACAGCACTGTCAGCCTGCTGTGGTGGCAAGTCCAAGTTATCAATAGGCATGTCCACACCCTCTGCAAACACTGGTCCTTGAACTGCATTCCATTGTCCCCAACCAGCATTATTCTGTTGAGGGGCAGGATCAACCCATTGGTCCCATCCACCAATGTCACCTTCAGGCTGTGGAGGAGGAGGTGGAGGAGGAGGACCAAAAATGGGTTCCACCACAGGCAAGGGATGAGGGTCAGCATCATCATCAGGTAGTGGGTCCTCATCAGCTGGGCCTCCACCCAGGAGGTTGCTGTTTAAAAGTTCCACACAGAATGTCCATGATTTAGTTTCCACAAGGTCCCAATGGTGAATCTAACACTTTTAGGCACATCCAAAAGGTTAGTGACTCTGAGTTTAGCAATGATTCTTCCTTTGTGCTCAGGGTCCCTTTCCCAAAGCAACACCTTTCCAATATCAGAGAAAACAACATTCAGATCATCAGTATGCCAATGATCAAGAGGAGGGCCTAGAAGCATGACCCAACATTCATTGTTAAACTGAGTTCTATGCCAGTTAATGCCCTCATTGTGCCTGGCAAACAAGATTGCAACATCTTGGAAAGGGATTGGACCCGCAGTGATTAAACGGTCACGGTCACTGACATTGTTAAATTGAGCCAAAAGGACAGTCTTGAATATCACGGAATTCAACACGAGCCTCATTGAAAAAGAAATCTTGCAACACATCTCTGATATTTTCAAAAGGAACTGGACAAGGGGGAGGGGATGAATGTTCGCAATAGCATACTGTTCATGAGCCCACGGACGACGAGGAACCACCACCCTCTTGACATGGTTCCGGCCAGCCACCTGCAAAATCTCAAATCCATGGGGTAGGAAAGGCTGCGGGTCGAGCGGAATGTTTGCCATTGCGGCAACGGTTGTCGCGGCGACGAATGGAGCAAGGTAGTTGGGGTTTCTGTAGGCGTGGGAGTTGAGGAGGCAGGGGTTCAGGAATTTTCTTTTTTTGGGCGAGGGCAAAATCCTGAAGACAATCAAACACCCTGGGCCGTGACACATGCGGCGAGAGTTGGGCCCTGAACCAATTAAGGTAGGATTTGTCAGGCCAAGTACAAGAAGGGAAGGTTGGGAATTTCAAAAAAGGTAAAAGACTAGGCAGATTAATTGAGGATGATTTGTTGTCTGCAGGAGATTTCACACCCTCAATAACTTTCCCATTACCCACAATTTCCGCAAATGACGTGCCAGGTTTATTTCGCTTAATATCATCCTTGATTTGACCGTTATTGCATGGGGCCATTGACGAGGAAATCAGTGATCCAATACGATCAAAAACCGAAGAATTATTTTTCTTTTTGTATGAAACAAAAGTCCAGTCCTTGTCGAATTCTTTGTAATATTCTTTTTCCTCAAATCTCCAATTTGGACCTCCTTCACCCCAAAGGTTGATCTTCAAGACAAAAAATTCATCTGAGAAGGTACTTGAATTATAGATTTCAAAACCCACAGCACGTGAAGCGACTGGAAATCGAAATGTTCTGTCTTGGAGGATCTTGACTTGAAATTTTGAAGCAAGGCCACCAAAACAAGCTTGAAGTTCAATGCCAATAGTATGAACATCAATTTTAAAATTGGCACGACCAAAAGAACCTACCAGAAAAAAAGGTCTTATGTGGAAACCTCCTGAGAAATTGATGTGATGACCAAATTTTTTGAACATATTTGTCTCTAAAGTTCCCCCTTTAGAGAAATCCAATGAAATACACTTATTGGTATTGTCCGATGAAGCTTGTGCCTGGTCGGAATTAAGGTCTTCAAGGATTTGAGCACTCACAACCACTTTTTTGACCACAAGATCCAAAGACACACTAGAGAAGATCTTTTCATTTTGAAGAAGGAATCTAGCATCAATCACCACCTTATCTTGATTAAGCAACACAACCCTCTTAGCAATAGAATAGAGTACCAAAAAACTAGGAGCTTTGTCCGAATCATCGGAAGGCAAGGAAGAACATGTAATGTGCCACATAAGTTTCAAATCTTCAACCTTGTCATCCTCAGCATGAGAAATCCCAAGAAAACCAGGAGATGAGGTCGAGAAATCATTGACCCTAGCAAGATGAGAGGGGAACCTCACCACTATTCCAATCGAGAGTACCTCCCTATTTTCCATGCATCTACCCTCTAGAGGAAAACCGTTGGCATTGAGAATGACCAGCCAGTGATTAGCCGAGAGAATCAGAGATCCAACAAGGAACTTACCATCGGTGGAACTTCCAGAATAGGTGATTTTCCAGTCTCCACCAGAATAATCAAGAGTATAGGAACCCATGGTATTTGAGAATTACATAGATGCCATGTGTTGATTGTTTTTTCCTTTTCGGTGTTTCTGCATCTTCTTGGTAGACCCTGGAGTTGATGTGAGTAACAAGATCGAGTCCAACATTGAAGACCGACATCAACACCATAGAAGGTTATCGACGAACAATGTCAAGAAGATGAACCTAAAGTTCTATATCTGAGTATCAACAAGCAAAGGCAAGCAAAACCCCACACATGATAAAATCCTATGATTTCAAAGTACTTTAATTCTTGCCATGTGCATACGATTATATAGTCTTTTATCGATAGATAGATTAATCCTATCTGATGCATGTTACCTTTTTAGCCTATATTCCCCGATCCACTGCTCCTAGCATAACTAGGGTTTGGCTTATGAGGTTCGCTAGAGCTATTGATATCTATTGTGCTTAGCCAAGCTTAGCTGGTACCGCTGGTCCATCCAGTTGATGAATCAGAGTTGCGAATGAACCTAGTTGGGTAGGATGACATGGTATGATCAGAGATGAAAGTTAAACATGTTAAGGCTTGTATGGGAGGCCACATCGGGTTGTGGTTTTTGCAGTCCCATACTTGCCACCACTAGGATCCGAGTTCTTTCCTCTTGAACCAAGACAAGCGTACAGCCACACGGGGGCCTGGAAACCCCCTCGACCAACTAACTTGCCTAGTATATTCCATGACTCACATAGTTCGGGCATTCCATTCGACATATGCATTCTGGTCGTTCTTGAAGGAGGTGCATTCATACAGCTAGATAAGTGTGTCAAGGAATGGGAAAGGCACGGCCTCTGTAATCTCAAACCCTGTTCACATCTCTAGGGACCGACTTCGGTACTTGACCCATCCACCTCCTTAGGGTGTGAATCATGGTCTCGGCGAAAGCAAGGTAAAGTTAGTGTCCAACTGCTCTCTGCCGGCCTTCTAAGGAAGAGGGCTAATGATATCTAGCATTAAGAGGAGGTTGGTATGTGTGGGTAAAGTTGGGCACCCCTGTAGGGTATTAATCTTTTCGAAAAGCCACGTCTGCGGTTATGGGAGACTTGGGAACGGATTCAAAGATCATAGAGAAGAATAACCTAATCGTAAAACTTGACAAGAGATGTGAGGTGTGCTTAAAGATGCATCCTCATGGATCGAGGGGTGATCCTAGTTGGTAGGTTTAGCTGATAAAGGTTCGACGGATATCAAAAGAAGATCAAATCTAGTGAGAGGATGTCTAGCTTCTACTTCTACCTCTTTTACAAAGAAAGATAGCTTTATGCAAAATAACCCCACCAGCCATAATTCTTGTGGAGTACACCATGTACTCAGCCTTGCTTTGTTGATACTTTTGCAGCAAGTAAGTATTTCCATGAAGGTGAGTTTATTACAACATCAACATCGACAAGTAGCTTGGGGTTCCCGGTCGGTAGCCTGGAATCTATGGAATGGGATGTCATCATTATGCTTTAGGCCTCTTAGGCCATTTGTTAAGTTTGCTATACTTAATAGCATACTTTGCCTTCCATTGTTTGATGTTTGGGGTCAGTGACCTCTGCTTGTAATAATTTGGTTCTTTGCTCAGATATGAGCTCGTGGTAATAAGTTTTGTGTCCTAGGGTCACTATTGTGTTACCGTTTCTTCCTCTGTATGCTTTCGAGATTTAAGTTAGGCTTATACCAGATAGAGGTCTGCGATTTGTCTAGCCTTAATCCTGGGGGTGTCACGAAAGGTCCCACCTAAACCAGAGAACAAGCATGAGAGGATGTCCCATGCATATGTTTTCAATGCCACTCATATATATTTGTGAAAACAACTATATTGGGTATGTCATGGATACATCCATGCATGTATTCAACATAGAACAACCCATGCACAAGAAAGGAAGCTTGCTCAACTTATGGAATAGATGGATAGGGATCATGCATGCATATGAAGTGGCCAAGCTAGTGTGTGTGTATGATCCACTAGATAACATGGCTCTACAATATATTCATCCATGATCATCATTCAGTATATAACCATAAGGAAGCTAGGGAACCCATCCCAACACATATGAGTTAGAGAAGTGCCAAAAGAAATACAATGGCCCATATATAGTTGGATGGTGGAATTATAAGGTAGTGACAAGAAAGGTGATGGAGTTGCAAAAGAGATGTGCCACAACAAAACTTGGGTATGAGGCAATATATGAAGAATAAACTACAATATATCAAGAATAAATACAAGTGATACAATATATACAATGCATATGAGATAAGAATCAAATATAGGGGTTATATATGATGCTCAAATGCAAGGTGGCATGGTGACATCAGCATGATATAATGATGAGGCAATGAATGACATGTAGGAAGTAGCATAATATAGACTAGGCAAGTAGCATTGCAATTGTTATACAATTGGGATGCTACAACTCTCCCCCACTAAATAATAATCTCACCTCGAGATTCCTAGGAAAAAGAAAAAGACCAAGGAGAAGCGGGTGTTCGGAACGAAGGTGATCCTCACATTCCCAAGTTGATTATCAACGGAATGGTGTGAACACTACACCTTGCAAAACTTGCTAGACTTGTTGTGCGTCTTGCGTTTTGCTTCTTAGAAACAAAGTACTTGAAAGAACCTAGAGAATTGTTGTGAGACAAGAAATATAGGATGAACATAGCTCAGGTGCTCTCAAAAAGCATGCTAAAAGCATAGAACCACTTCTTGAAAGAATTATGAAAGACAGTGTATTGAGGAGAAAGAAAAAACACATCGTTAGGGTTCAAGACCAAAAAATTCAAGTGAGGATGATTCTTTCTCTCGTCGGAAGAAAATAGTGACTTTGGAGAAGTATCAACCACTATAAAAATAACATTTTATCTTCCATAGGTTTAAGAATAAAGTTTGGGAAAACAATGTTGCCTTCGAACAACAGAGTTCCTTGATATCAATGGGAAAAGATTTGGGTTAGGAGTTCTCGGATTAGATTCTTCTTGTGCTGGTAAGAACCAAAGGATCACACAGTTGAGGTGCGCAAATATATCTTCAAGAGAAAGACGTGATGCTAGAATCCTGAGAAAGAAGTTGACTATAGCAGATCTGGAGTTATTGTAGAGATGCTTATTTCTTTCCTTAACCATGAGGATATTACAATAACTTTTGCGATTGATGGCATCGACCGTAATTGGCTTTACCAAGAGAAATGAATTTGACAGATGAAGTCAGAGATATCTTCCATCCATCTTGTTTGACAATGTCGAGGACCGGTAGAATGAAGAGGAAAGAGAAGATTTTGCATTTTTTTCCACCAGATCGTTGAAGATTTGCTCCATCTTGAAATATACGAGACCACCCACAAGATATTATTGCTTTCGTTCTTTGAGAGAACACGACGGAAAAACAAGGATGGATGTGAAAGTATCAAGAGATAAATGCCACTTCTAACTTCCATGGAATGAGTAAAAAAATGCATTGATTCACCAATTCAATGTAAAAGAGTGCATGATAAGATTAGTGGTATGGTAGCTACTCCATCCCGCACCCAAAGCATTACTCCGCACATGAATAGGAAAATCATGCAACCCAACTCTCAGAAATTTATACTAAAGATCTTGACAAGCAGAATTCATGAAGCGCTATAACAGAACAAAGATTTGATGCAAACATCTCGTCAAAACCAAATAGATAAAGATGATGATGTTGTTGTGTCAAAGTTCCAAAACCACCGGAAAAGATATGAAGGAAGCTCATTGAACAATAGAAATATTCAACAGGCCGAATGATAAAACACCAAGGTCTAGCAAGAGGAATTACGAGATCTTGAAGGTCTTCGCGGCATCTGGCGGATTGAGGATATAAGATGAAGCAAGAGAGTTTTAAAAGGTTTCTTTTATAAGTGGAAAACCAAAGAATTTCTCGTCCTTCTTAGGAAGATCCGAGAGAGATTTAACAGTCTTGAGGAAACTTCAGCGGAGCAATGATGATAACTTGCCAAACAAGGAAAAAGCTCCAGGTTTGATTGAAGGTGGAGGATGGAATTAACAATGGGATTGTTGATTCCAGAATTGTAGCAATGTCTTTAGCAGAAGGATGTGGCCAAGATAGATGACTTTGAAAAGTCGAAATTCACACTTTGAGAACTTTGCACACAAGCGATGTTCATGAAGCTTGAGAGGAAGAGCCAAATATGATCTTCCATATTCTTGCATTTATATTGGATAGTCAAGCATATCATCAAGATATACCACCATGAATTTAATGAGATATTCCAAGAATAACAAGTTGATGAGGCTGAAGAAAAGGAAAAATTGCTCCAAAACTTTCTAAGCACATGTTCTTTGAAAGGTCAACATAAAGACCAAGGATTTGTGTTGAAAAAGATGTGCCGGCAGAATAGATTATCTGGTCCTTCAAAAGAGAAAAAGAGATGCCGCCTGGTGCACATAGTTAATTGGATTACCGATTGCAAAGATAAAGAGATATGGATAAGAATCGATGGTAACTCATACATTAAGCAAAGTTATTAGAGATGAAAGGATGAGATTCTCCTATATCAAATAGAACCTTTCAGATATGAAGTTCCAAAATATGTGAAGCATGATAAACGGGTGATAATCCACCATAGTGCCTCAAGAAACCTCTGAATTCGCTAAAGATACTTGAATATGATATAGATAAGATCATGGTACAACTCAATTCACAAGAGATAACCGCAATCATTCGGAGAATTAGGTTGATAACATTGACCATATTCCACTCATGATAAGTATCATATAGATATACTGAGAACCAAATTACAATCACAAGCATCGGATCGACACAAGTTATGTATTTCTCACAAAAGAATTTGAAGATGAAGTAAAACTCCAGACTGAAGCACCGGTAGCAAAAGACCAAGTTAGCATGGACATGCCGATAAAATAAGATAGGTAGCGTATCCCACACGACTAAAAAGGAGTGTTGAAACACAAATGTATCAAAGAAAAAATTCCGCATTTTTCGGCATTAAAATACCAACTAGATGCGAAAAACAACTTAATGGATAGGGATTAGCAAGTCCACATTCTGTGAAAGCATGTAGGAAGGAAGAACACCCTTAACAAGACCACATCAGTTAACAAAGAGTCATATAGATACGTCGGTTTACACAAGATTCCGTCAGTACGGAATGTACCAACAGTTGATAACCAAAAGCAAATTGTGAAGCAAGGTAGGATGCAACAGATAGACCAGGGATTAACACACATCCTATGGTACTACGGAAACCCCAAACACGTGAATCCTAGTTTGAATTTTTAGATGAGAATAGATAAATGTTACACTCCCTTCCCAGAAAAAGGGTGGGTGGGTGGGTAAGAAGAAAAATGGAAGTAGTCCTACTCTCACGTTTAGTTTTTCCCTAATATACATAGCTACCAAAATATTTTCTAGATTGACAATGACCATCTTGGTTGATACCCTGAAGGGAGGAATGGCTCTGATACCAATTTTAATACCTCAGACCCTACGGTCTAACCTCAAGCCTGGATGAACCCAAAAGTGGATAAGGGATTCTACAGTAGAGGCCCAAGGCCACCCACGTGTCGGCCCGTAGAAGCGGAGCAGGGCACGGTACCGTCCAACCACCCTATCCACTTTCAAGAACATTAGGACAAGAGCAAGCGTCGTAGTCGATAGGTAAAGTGATAAAAACACACAAATGAGTATGCATGTCAGCGACATACAATAGTCATCAGAGCCACACCATCTAAAAAGAATTGAAACAGATATATTCAATGCCATACAGCAAGATCCAAATATCTTAGATAGAGATAATAGTTTAGGATACATCCTCATACATCAGACATCAGAGTATCAAGCAGAAGAGGAAAACAAGATCCGAGTATGGACAAGAAGCAAATTAGCATAAGATACCTCTGAAATAAGCACATCCTGCCCACAGATCTCATGAATCTCCATCCCCGGAATCTTTACACTTGATGGTCGTCACCATCATCATCAGTCTCTTCGACCTAGTAACCTTCCCGAGAGTATACATGTCCATCTAAACCAAATATTTATCATGTGAGACCCTGGGGGTAATCAGCAAATCTTAATGCATCTAAAGAGAACAACCTGGGGTGACACAATTGTAGTGAAAGATAATAGCTAAACAGTGTTATAGAGACACGCTACACATCCACCCAACCAGATATGGATGGACGCTCGTTAATTAGAAGCAATACTTATTTAAGCAACATAAATAAAACATCACTCGCCCTCCTTCTCGCTTACCGACAAGAAGGTGGAAGAACATCCCATCCGTTGGCAATTTTATTAACCATTCATGAGTGTTGCACTATTTACTAGTCATGTGTTAGTCAAATTAAAGGCGGTACTTTAGTTATGCTTGTCTATGATTGAGAAACCGCACACATGGCTTTCAGAAAGATTTACCCTACAGGGGTGCACAAATAGCAACACACACGATCAACCTCGGGAAGAACCAAATAAAAAGCAACAAGGCCTCACTACCATGAATTCACAGGAATCATAAATTATTTCAGGGGGCACCCCATTAAGCTAGCCGCAACAAAGTTGGCTGGCTCCGAGATGGACCTAAGGTTTGTGCTAATGGTTGTAAACGACTGGGAACCCGAAAGTGTGTATGGGCTTGTCGATACCGCGAAAACATTTCACATTCCTAAACAGTACATGCGCTCCACACGCAATCGTAAATAAAGCAGTAAATCATGGCATAAGTACATGATAGTAATAAAGCCCCAAACTAGTTTGTGGCCTGTTGGGGGATACCCCCAGGTGGGGTAACGTCGGGGTATAAGGGCCGAGTTAGCCGGGGTACCGCGCGGTCAAAGCAAATGCTGACCGGGTCACCTCAAGGCAGGCCGAACCACGGTGTGACCTAGCCCATGGAGCATCTCCTTGACTATGGTCCAACCGGCATAAGTAATATGCTGACCATGTTTATCTATCTATTTTGCAGGTAACTTGGTAAGCCATATTAGCTATATGCTAGCCGGATTATCTTGTGGCTTCCAAGAGAAGGAATCCCCCACTGGTCAAAAGGTGGCTTTATTAGCTATAGCTTGAGCGGAGCAAAGTAAAGAAGGGGACCAGTAGGTTAGGGGCGACCAAGGTGACGCGGGCAAAGCCGGATGACCTAGCCCGTGTCTGGTGACGCCAAAAGACAAAGACTATGTTGTGGGTTACATCCAAAGCCCGGACAAGCCGTTAAAGAGAATAAAGAAGCATCTGTTTTAGGCGAGGAGCATATTCATAGAATATGCTACCACCTGTGCCCTAGAATTGTAACCTGGGCTCCCCTATATAAGGAGCATCAGGGCCTCCATAGAAGGGAACGATCATTCTCTCTGTCTAAGGTAGAACTCTAGGGCAAGTTGGTAGGGAGTAAGAGACATTGTCTCCTTCTTACTGAGAGCCTCAAGAGCATTTGTACACACCATTGATAGAGAATAGAAGAACTTCTGTGCGTGGAATCACCACGTTCTCCCTCCCTAGATTCCCCTAGCACTCATTGGCCCCATCTTTAGCCTATCCATGGCATCTTCTGTGCCACCACCATGATAGTTGGCGCCCACCGTGGGGCTAGCGGTGCTAGCAGGGGTGAAAATCTAGACGAGAAGCTTCTCCAGCACCGGAGAGCGTGTCGTCTCCGGCTTGGTTCAGCGCTTTGGAGCGCTGGACTACGTCAGCGGCAATGTAGGATGCTTTGGCAGGCACCCTCCTCCGTGCAACGGCGTCTCATCAAGCTTGGCGCGCACAAGATCTACGTCGGTGTGGACAAGTCCTGTGTTCATCCGTGACACATCGTCGAGGGAGGTGAGCCTCCTCTCAGCGTAGCTCGTGGAGTGCGTATCACTCGCCCCACCAGCAGCGTTGAGGTTCTGATGACTACACGTGACGCGGAACCGAGCAAGGGCCCGGTGCTAGAGCCGGAGGTAACGCCAAAGTAGACCAGGTCTAGATTTCCTTCACTAGAAAGGCCAGAGAATGTGCTCCAGCAAGCAATAGATAGCCTAGCGACGCCAATAGCACCTGTGGTAGATCCGGCTCAGGCACAAGCTGAGTTAGAGGAAACTAGGCGAAAAATGTTAGCTGGGGCAAAGAAGGTAGCAGAGCTGCATCAGTCTTTGAACATCACCTTGAGAGAATATGCTAAGGCAAACCACATAGATGGAGTGTAAATCTGAGGCAGGAACCTGATCACTGAAATTGACAAGGAATACGAGCCTAGGCCGGGTTAGACAATCACGATAGTGACAGGAGGGCTAGATTGGTACAGCACTCCGACAAAGAACCTCAAGCCAGCAAATGCGACCGCATCCGAGTTAGAAGGTTTAACTAGAGAGGCTCGGCAAAGGCAACAAGAGAGGGTGAATCATTTGCTGAGAGTTGCTTGCCAGCAAAATGAAGAAATGAACAAGGCAAACCCGGCGCCACCAGGAGTCTCACAGGTGGTACATTCGGCCAGGAATAACCCGGCGAGATCCGGAGGAGCCGCGTCATCTCCGGGTCATAATCCCAAGAGAGAAGAAGTAGTAAACTCCGAAAGAAGAGACAAACAGATGGTTCCCTATGATCCGGTAAGGGCCGGAAAAGGCAAAGCGGTGCAAGTTGATGAAGATCGGCACAGTACGAGCCGAGGTATGGCCGGCCGAGGTAACCATGACCAAGGTAATGTCGGTCAGAGAAATGCTGCCAACGGCAATGCCGGACAGCGTGATCCCGTGGGAACATGGCAACATATACCTCGGACGCAGCAATAGCGCGCCCCTCGGCTAGAGGGGAGTGCAGGATAAGCAGCACAACAAAAAAAATGCTCGTCCAGATCAGGAAAGATACAATGATAGTTATTCAGCCATGATCAACAACGGATACCCCAGACCGGATCACCACATAATTGGGTCAAGACTGGGAGGCAGGAACTTGCAGGCAGATGATGCTAGGCTAAAAATGGATAGGATTTATAGGTTGGAGCTAATTGAAGTACAAGGTCCACCGGGTCCCGCATGCTTTGGGCCCCGGATCATGAACGAGCCACCAGTGCCGAACTTTTAGCTGGCCAGAGGAAACCAAACTTATGATGGAAGTACTAGGCCAGAGGATTGGGTGATTGACTATGCCACAGCGGTCAAGATCGCAACAGGAAATTTGAGATGGGCGGTAAGATATGTGCCACGGATGCTGGAAGGACCAGTGCGAGTTTGGCTGAACAATTTGCCACCAGGGAGTGTCAACTGTTGGTTGGATTTCGAGGAGCTGTTCGTTAGCAACTTCTCAAGAACTTACAAGAGACCCAACAGGCCATAGACCCTTGTGCTGTGCTGACAGAGACCGAATGAGCCGGATCGAGATTTCCTGACTCGGTGGTGCAATGTGCGAAACTCGTGCGAGGGGGCAATTGAATCACAAGCTATTGCGTGGTTCGCTCAGGGATGCATATATGGAAGTATGTTGTGGCAGAGCTTACAGCGAGACATGCCAACTACCTTGGCTGAAACAATCTGGATCACAGATTCGTATGCCTTGGGAGATCCAACACAACCCCGGTTAATGTCGAATGAGGCAAACGAGGAATATTACGGCTGAGATGGCTCCGGATCATCAAGGAGGAATGATTTTCGAGGAAAGAGAAGGGATGAACGCCTGGATTACTGGTATAACTCGCAACAGGTCACATCAGTAGACCGGGATCAATCCAATGTCGGCGCCAGCCAACGCCAAAAAACTGGGTAGCAAAACTGGTAGCAGAAAAATGAAGGGAAAAAGCCTTGGACCCTATAGCAGAAGAAGCAATGGCAAGAGCAAAAGGATAGACCGAGGTATACATTTGATTCCATGCTGGATCAACCTTGCAAGTTTCACACGCCAAGCCCGAATAGTCCGGCGAATCATACAACCCAGCAATGTGAATGGATGAGAAAGTTAGAACATGGCAGTTCGGGGAATGCTCAGGCACCTCGGAACTAAGGACCTAGAAATGAAGCACCGCGACCACCATTACTGACAAGGGGAAATGGGTAACAATTGATGTTGCCACCGCCTCCGCCGAGGTACGAGAACCCGGAAAGAAGGGATGTGGTACATCAAGTAGATAACAACCAGCAACGAGGGCCGGATTACCACGAGAATGAAGGATGAAACGAGTACATGGAGCATCATCAAAGCTACTGTGTGTTTACCATGGAGGAAAATGACCGGAAAATCTTGCAGCGCCGGCACATGGAGGTGAACGCAGTAATGCCAGCGGTAGTGAGATATATGCCCTGGGCGGATCAAGAGATTACATGGAGTATCAAGGATCACCCAAAGATCATGCCAAGCCTGGGAACCTATGCTCTGGTCCTGGATCCGACGTTCATCGGGCTGAACCTCAATGTAAGGTTTTCCAAGGTACTGATCGATAAGGGCAGTAGTATCAACATTATGTACAAGGATACCATGCACAAGTTGGGAATAACAGAGAACATGTTGCAAGCAACCAGGACCACCTTTCATGGCATTGTACCAGGTATTTCCTGTGAGCCGATTGGTGAGGTCCGGGTTGACGTGTTATTCGGCACAAGAGACAATTGCCGGACTGAGAACTTGGAATTTGGAGTGGTGAATCTGGAGAGCATTTATCACGCATTACTCGGTAGGCTAGTGCTGAACAAATGGCAACTACCCTCATCAGTTACCTTAAGATGAAGTTACCCAGGCCAAGGGGCATAATAACTGTATCAGGGGACTTCCGGCGTTCGATCGAGTGTGCCTCAGCCGGATCTAACTTAGCTACATCACTCGTGATCGCTCAAGAAAAAAGAAAGATACTCGAAGTAGCGGCATTGGCTCAATCCGCACAACAACATATGCCGGCTCTAACCAACCCGCACGGGAGCTTATCATTCCAAGCAACCAAGGACACGAAGAAAGTACCAATCGATAATCAGTTCCCAGAGCGCACCGTGACCATTGGTGCCGGGTTAAGCAGCAAATAGGAAAGCAAGCTCGTCAACTCCCTCCATGAGAATCGGGATATCTTTGCTTGTTCTACTAAGGATCTGCAAGGTGTGCTGAGGGAGTTGGCTGAGCACTCATTAAATGTAAGACCCGGGGCTAAGCTGGTGAAGCAACCTCTCTGGCGTTTCGCCGAAGACAGGAGGAAAGTCATTGGAGATGAAATAGCTAGGCTCCTAGCGGCCGGATTTATCATCGAAGTACTCTACCCGGATTGGCTCTCTAATCCGGTGCTTGTGGAGAAAAATAAAGATGATCCGAACGTGGCTATGGTATGGTGCATGTGCATTGAATACGCGAACCTAAATAAGGCGTGTCCCAAAGATCCATTTCCGCTCCCTAGGATAGATCAAGTCATAGACTCAATGGCCGGATGTGAGATACTGTCATTCATTGATGCGTATTCTGGTTTCCACCAGATACCCCTGAATCCGGATGATCAAATAAAGACTGCATTTATTATCCCGTACGGGGCTTATTGCTATCGCACTATGCCGTTTGGATTACATAATGGAGGAGCAACGTACCAACGATGCATGCAAAAATTCTTACATGATCAGATAGGTCGGAACGTGCAAATTTACGTAGATGATGTGGTAATAAAAACCAAGGAAAGCAATATGCTCCTTGATGATATCCGACAGACGTTCGCGAACTTGAGAAGGTCCCGAATGAAGCTAAACCCAGAGAAGTGCACCTTTGGCGTGCCCGTCGGAAAGTTACTCGGTTTTTTGGTATCTAGCCATGGCATTGAAGCTAATCCGACAAAAATCCGGGCCAGAGAAAGAATGGAACTGCCAAAATGCGTTAACAATGTGCAGAAGTTCACTGGTTGCCTGGCATTGTTAAGTCAGTTCGTATGTCGGTTGGGAGAGAAGGCCTTGCCCCTCTACCAACTAATGAAAAAGGCAGACAAGTTCACATGGACGCTACAGGCGGACCTTGCATTTCGAGAGTTGAAAAAGATGTTATCTACCGCACCAATCCTTACAGCACCACTACCTAAGGAGCCAATGTTGCTCTATGTAGCCGCAACCAACCGAGTTGTAAGTGCATTAATCGTAGTGGAGCGTGAAGAGGAAGGAAAGTCGGTGCAAAGGCCGGTGTACTATCTGAGCGAAGTATTGTCAGCTTCGAAACAGAACTACCCTCACTATCAGAAGATGGCGTACGACGTATATATGTCGGCCAAGAAACTCAAACACTATTTTGAAGAACACCCCATCAAGGTGATATGTGAGGCACCCATTTCGGAAATTATGAGTAACAAAGATGCAAGTGGCCGAATAGCAAAGTGGGAAATCGAGTTAGCTCCCTATGCACCACAGTTCGATAGAAGGGATGCAATCAAGTCACAAGCCATGGAGGATTTCTTTGTGGACTGGGCCGAAATGCAACATGAGCCACCCCTGCCGGACTCCAATTATTGGCAAATGCACTTCGATGGATCGAAACTGAAAGATGGGTTGGGCGCCGGAGTAGTGCTTACCTCGCCCAAGATGGATCAACTGAAATATGTCCTTCAAATCCACTTCAGTGCCTTGAATAATGTGGCGGAGTACGAAGCATTGGTGCATGGTCTCAAAGTGGCGAAAGAAGTAGGGATACGTCGGATACAATGCTTTTGGAGATTCTGATTTGGTGGTGCAGCAAGTGTCTGGGAATTGGGATGCCTTGGATGCTAACATGGCCCTATACATGTTCCATGTTCAAAAGATAAGCTGGTTTTTCGAGGGGTGTGAGTTCCATCACATACCTCGGATTGAAAACGAGGCGGAAGATACGCTGTCCAAGTTAGGCTCGACCCGGCAGCCAATCCCGCCAAATTTTGCTTTGGAGCACCTGACAAAACCATCTATCACACCCTCACCCGAATCAGATTCATTTTATATCCCGACACTCTCCAGATCAGGAGCTGCACCTATGGAGATAGAGTGGGGAAGCACCTCAGCAAACTCGGGGACTGCTTCAGCAAACCCGGGGACTGCCACAGCAAACCCGGGGACTGATCAGCCTGATCCGGCAAGAGTTATGTCGGTGGATGCGATGGAAATTGATGAGGAACCTTTTCCCGTCCGGACTGTACCAACTTGGGCCAAGCCAAATTTTTATTTCCTGAAAGAGGGAATCTTGCCGGATGACGAAATAATCTGAAGGCAAATCCGGAGAAGGGCAAAGGCCTATACAATTATCAACGCCGAACTATACAAAAGAAGTGTGAAAATAGTACTGCAGCGGTGTGTTGATCCGGAGGAAGGACTTGACATACTCCAGGATATTCACCAAGGGGAATGTGGCCATCATGCCTCCTCAAGGGAATTAGTGGCAAGGCTTTCCGGCATGGGTTTTATTGGCCCAACGCTTTGGACCAAGCAGAGGACTTGGTGAGAAAATGCAATGGCTATCAAAGATACACCACGAAAACTCATCTACCAATGTTGGAGCTGAAAACTATCCCCATTACCTGGCCATTTGTTGTATGGTGCCTAGATATGGTAGGGCCATTTAAGCCGGCCAAAGGAGGGATGACCCATATCCTAGTCATGGTTGAAAAGTTCACCAAATGGATTGAGGTGAAACCAATTCGGAAGTGTGATGGGGCAACAACAGTAAGATTCCTCAAGGATATAATCCTAAGGTATGGCTATGCACATAGCATAATAACTGATAATGGAACCAATTTTGCTAAAGGAGCGTTTGCGAGATTCTGCTGAGAAAAGAAGATCCGGTTAAATGTGGCCTTAGTCACCCACCCATCATCGAACGGGCAAGTGGAAAAATCCAACGGACTAGTATTGTCCGGGATAAAACCCCGGCTCATAGAGCCGCTACAAAGATCAGCGGGGTGCTGGATAGAAGAACTACCAGCAGTACTATGGAGCTTAAGAACAACTCCAAATCGATAAATAGGCTATACGCCATTCTTTCTGGTATATGGGGCAGAAGCTGTATTACCAGCCGACCTAGAGCATGATTCACCAAGAGTCACCCAATGCATAGAAGCCGAAGTGCACGAAGCCCGGCAAAATGATGTTGATCTGCTGGAAGAAGCGAGCGAACTGGCCTTGTCTAGATCTGCCATACATCAGCAAAATCTCTGATGCCATCATAGCCGGAAAGTAAACCCCCGAGTCTTCCGGGAAGGTGATCTGGTACTCTGGTTGATACAGCGCACTGCTGACATGCATAAGTTATCTCCTCCATGGGAAGGACCTTTCATTATAAGCAAAGCCTTGCGCAATGACTCCTACTATCTTATTGATGCACAACCCCAGGAAAAGAACAAGGCGAACAGGTCCAGAGAGGAATCCAAACGACCATAGAACGTAGCACTACTTCATCCTTTCTACACCTAAGAGGTGAATGTATCCGAGCTACTCATATGTCGGTATGTATGTCGGCAATGGGCTTATCAATAAAAACTTTGCCACCCCGAGCAGAAACTCGGGGACTGCTATAATACTTGTCTATTGTTTTCATATTTTTGTGTCGGCTGGGTTAAGTCACTTATATCTTAGTCGGATTAGTATTGTGTGAGCACCAAAAACCTAACTCTTCGACTTTGTTGTTGTCGAACAAGAATTGGCTTCATGGCAAGCAAGAGAACAAGTTTGGAATGGCAAAGCACATGAAAAACGACTAAGGGAAAGAACTTAAGCAGGCCAACATTGGTTTTTTGACTAACCCTTAGTTTGTTTTGGTCACTAAAACGCCGGATCATTTTGAGCTAATCTCAAAGTTTCAAGTATTGTTAAGTCAATTTTTTGAACCTCGGACTCGTAAGTCGAAAAACCGAATCAAGGTAGACGCGAGCCGAGTCAAAAATTGGGGGAACAAGAAAACGAAACTCGGGGACTTCGCCCACGGTAATCTAGCAATAAAACTTAGTTCAGAACATAAAATTGTAGCACAACCAAACTAAAGTATTTAGATACATCCACGCCCGACATTCTAGGGATTTGATAAATATGATTAGTGTTTTCTAAGGAGCAGGAGCATCAGATGAATCATCCATCGATGAAGGAGGTACTTCGGAGTGTGGGGGAGGGGCGCTAACCTCGGCTTCGTCCTCAGGGTTAACCTCGCCATCCTCTGGGTCTTCGGCCTCGTTGCCAAGTCCGGAGCCCTCACTTTCACTCCCTTCCTCTTCATCTTCAGAAACAACTTCTTCATCAACGGCATTGAGATAACCCGGCCCCTCATTCCAAGCGTGGCAGAAGGAGTACTAGATGAGCTTGTTGGCACAGGCTTTGCGGCACGCGATCCACTCCGGATCCTCGCACCACTTAGACCCAGCACGCATGGGAGTGATCAACCCCAGATCAATTCCTTCATACCATGAAAGAACAAATTTCAAGGCAATGTCGGCCCCAGCCCGTGCGGCAGATTCGCGCCACAGATGCAGCTGCATATCGCACTCCATTAATTTGGCTATGAAATGGGCCAGAGGGAGCTGAACATCCGCGTTGCCATCGGGATAATATCCGCGCCATGGTTCTTCACTACCTAAAGATGAGCGGTGAGGCTCGCCAGTAGATCCTCCGTATTATACGGGATTGGCTCGGCACCAGGGGTAGCAAGCATACCATGTTGTTCGCGGGACCAGGTTACGGAAGCGGCACTGAGCATATCACTCTCTAGAAATTTGCCTGAAAGTGGGGAAGAAGAAATAGTGAACAAAAGCACCAAACCCGGAGGAAAGAAAATCAAGCAAGGGTAGAAAACTCACACGCAATCTAGAAGAGGAGTTGCTGGAGCTCGGAATGAACGTTGGTGCTATGGGCCTAGAGTTTCTCGTATTCAGTGGTCACCGACGTAAGCTTGATGTCGGCTTCCTCCAATAGGCTCTTATCCTTGGAGATTTGTGTGGTTAAACACTCTTTCTCCTCGGCGAACTCCTGGTCGGCCTTCTCCAACTCGGACTCATGGAGGCCCTTAAGCCTCTGAATTTCGGCTTTCAGCCGAGTGATCTCCGAGTCCTGGAGTTGGAGCCGAGCTATCTCTTCATCATTCTTCTTCAGCTCAGCCTCATGCTTCCCTGCTTGTTCGAGGAAATGGGTCATCATTTCAGGCATGGTGACGCTATCCTCGAGAGCAACTAAAAAAGCATAATGATCCGGAGGACCCAAAGTATAAGTGTCCACCGGATAAAGGAAGGAAAATACGACGATCGTGAGGAGGGGATAAATTTACCTTTGATCTCAACAAGGTTTTTCCGCATGATTATGTTTTCAGCTTCAAACTCGGCTGCATGATCTGGACAACAAATTAATATGGATCCTAGGAAGTCCGAATAAACGAATACGAAAGAGGAAGAAGGGAAAATTACCCCTCTTCTGGTACTCCACCAGGAGTTTACCATAATGCGCTCGAATGTCTTTATAGGAGTCTAGCAGGCGCTAGAACTCAGCGGATCGGCGGTTAGTGGTAATCTGAAATAAGCAAGGCAATGGCAAAGTTCAAAGGCAGAGTAAAAATGATTCAAAGTCTACAAGATCTGGGCCAAGTGGAACTTAACCCGGCTCTAGGTGTGTGGATATTCGAAGTCTACAAGATCCGGGCCAAGTGGAACTTAACTCGGCTCTAGGTGTGTGGATATTCAAAGTCTACAAGATCCAGGCCAAGTGGAACTTAACCCGGCTCTAGGTGTGTAGACATTCGAAGTCTACAAGATCCTGGCCAAGTGAAACTTAACCCAACTCTACGTGTGTGGATATTCGAAGTCTACAAGATCCGGGCCAAGTGGAACTTAACCCGGCTCTAGGGGTGTGGATATTCGAAGTCTACAAGATCCGGGCCAAGTGGAACTTAACCCGGCTCTAGGTGTGTGGATATTCGAAGTACATAAGATCCGGGCCAAGGGAACTAAACCCGGCTCTAACTATGTCAAAATTTGACGTCGTTACGAACAAAAACTAAATTCTATAAGGAGCATCCGACCGAATAACAAGTTATTCCCTCGGAGGCTCGGGGACTAGGGGTTATATCTACAGGTGCTCAGTTATGCAAAACATCAACAACAGAGGAAAAGAGTTGCCTCCATCATCCGGCCAGCTAAGGAAATAGCCTTGACAGCGGAGTTCATTTGGGTGCTGAACTCGACTAGGCCGAACTTCTGCAGCAGATCATCTTGAGGGTCGATGAATTGTGCATTATTCCAGTTCTTCACATACTCAAGGAGCAGTGGACTATAACTTTCACCACTTGGAGAATAGTTCGCCACAAGGCCTTTCATGTGGGCCTCTCGCCTGGCGGATTGAGCTGTAGTGGGGCTAGTATGCAGAACTAGCTCCTTGCTTCCCTCTGACCCGGAGGCGGTAGACCTGGATGAAGTTCCTTTTGCTGACCCGGAAGCCTTCTTGGCTTTGTCGAATGAAGGTGGAGGAGTTGTTTGGAAGATATATGCGACTGAAGGGGTAGACCCAGAGGGAGCCGATGGAGCTTTCCTCTTGGGAGGCTTGGTGGAGGCTCTTGCTACTGTTGTTGGTGTTGTTGGTGCTGCTGCTGGTGTTGGTGCTGGTGCTGATGCTGGTGCTGGTGCTGTTGATGCTGGGAACACTGGGAACATAGGACTTGTTGGGGGTGGCGCCGATGAAACTGGCACCTGAAGACTTGGCGCTGAGGCCGAAGAACTGGGGAGATCCGGCATCGCCGTATCTAGAGCTGCCCACTACCCCCCCCCCCCCCCCGCACCGACATTGCCCTCCTCTTCGCGAGGTGGGATCTGGTCAGGCGCAACCGCGGAGCCCTCTTGAATAGGGCTGAGCGGGCGAGAATCGTCATTGCAGGGGGGAGAAGGGCTGCTCTGGAGTGGGGAGGCTATGCCAGAGCCACTCTAAGGGATAACCCTAGGAGCTCTGAGAAGAAGTAAAGCACCAAGTGAAAAAGAGAGAACCAATAAGAAATGAGGGCAAGCAAAGGAAAAATCCCCAAGTATCAATGCAAAAGGACTTACTCATCCGCGGTTGGAGGACCCCGAGGTTTTGGCGCCTCCAGACCGTGCTCTTGGCGGCCGGCTTAGACGAGGTTTTCACCCTGGACTTCTTCTGCCTCTTCTTGGGCGGTGGCACCTCCGAAGCTGTGGTCGAGGTAGCAGCGCGCTTTTGGGAAGAAGCAGGGGCCAGATCATCGGTGGCGAGGGGGGGGGGAACCTCGTGGACCTGACCGTCCGGGTTAGTTGAACATTCAGACATAACCAGATGCGCGTAAGAGATGGGAACCAGATCAAATACCTCCAGGTCCTCAATGTCCAAGTCATCGTCGGCTGGCCAATCCCTTAGAGAAGAGGCATTACCAGCGCTGTGTTTGATGACATCCGGGGTAGGAAGGAAGGCCACCGGATTAGGCTCCTCCTCGTCCTCCTCAGTGCGGTCCGGCAACCACTTGCTCGCCAGCTCCTCACCATCCTCCAGTGGCTGCTGGAGGAATCGCCAAGAACGAGGCAACAATTGACAAGTTACAAAAGTGAACAGACATACATAGAAGATTCAGAGAACAGGAAAAAGAAAATTCACCTTTGGAGGAGGGTTATCCCGGGTGAAGGGCTCGAGTCCCCACTCCCAATCCTCGGAGAACTCCTTCTCCACATTGAATATGGACTTAACCTGGTGGTAAATCACCGAATTATCCAGCTCAATGGAAGAAGTCCGGTGGGGGTCGAGAGGGCCACTCAAGTAGCAAATCTTTGGGGCTCGCTTCTGAAGGGGGGAAACCCGGCTTCGGAGAAAAGTAATCATAATGTCCTCCCCCCGGAGATGCTCCTTGAGCAACTCCTTGATCCGGCACTCCACTTGATTCGCTAGGGCCGTGGGTCGCTTCGGAATGCTCTCCCAACGCGAGGTATCAGGAGGGCCAAGCTTGAAGGGGAGGAGCTGGATCAAGTCCTCGCTGGAGGTGTTCCAGACATAGAAAAAAGTTTGGGCCCAGCCCTTGTAGGAATCGAGTCCGGTGACCCAGGGGAATACGGAGTTCTTCCGGGGAGAAATGGAGGCAGCGCCACACTGGGTCAAGTGTTTGTCCTCCGGGGCAAGCTCCTTGTCTAGAACTACGTTCCTCTAGAGACCAAAGAACTTGATCCAAAGTTCTTTGGTTGGCTAGATGTTGATGTACCCCTCAATACCAGAAGCAAAGGAGGATAAATAGGTGACACCGTTGGCGGGGAGGTGATGCGGTTGTAGCTTGTAGGTGGAAATGAAATCGAAAAAGAAATCGGAAGTGGGGAGGCCAAAGGCGCATTGAAAATGTGAAAGGAAAACAACGTATTCCCCAGAATTGGGGGAAGGAGAGATTTCACTAGAGGCGAGGCGGCAGGCGACGCCGGCGGGGAAGCGGTGCGTGGCACAAGGCCAGTGCAGGTCCTACTCGTGGACGATGGAGTTGTCCCAGCAGTCGCGCCCGCAGTCCTCTGCTCCTTTCTCCTGCTGCGCCACCACCGCTGCCTCCTCCTCTGTCATGGTGGATTCTAGATCTTCAAGAGAGAAATCGGTGTACAAATAACTAGAAGAGGGGAAACGGGAAGCGCAAGGCCCCGTGGTGGAAATCTGGAGTGGGAACGGCGGCGCTGGCGCAAGATGCTGCCTGAGCACGGTCGCGGCGGTGCTGGAGCAACACGAAACCGGCGGTGGCTGCAAGGTTGTAGTGAGAGAGAAAGAGGCTGGGATGCACGAATAAATGGAGGAACTTCCTCTGAAATCGCCCCAGGCCCTCTACTTAACCGCGTAACACGCGCGTCATGGGATCTTTTGCGGTGGCCACGCCTCGCGCAACGAGCGTGTATGCAGCCAAAACGGCCAATCAGAGCAAGGCCACAAAAATGGCCACATGAGAAAATGATCCCATGATGTGATGTAATGTTACGGTTAACGAGGCGCTGCAGTGAAGGGACGTTTACAGCAGTTATTCTTAACATTGTGACAGTAACCGGCGCATTAAATGCACGTGGCCCTTAAAATGAGGCAAAATTGTGATTACCCTCCACATAGGATGTGGGGAAGCGTACAAGGGAAGTAAAGGTAACCCAGATAAGCGAGCAAGAGACCCGGCCAGCGAGGAATAACTCGGATTGAGCCAAGGGATCGCAAGATGAAAAACTCCGGGTTACGAGGTAACTCGACCAAAGAGGCAAAGATCCGGGTATGGGAACCTGCTGTGGCCTTAACAACTAAAAGTTTCTAAGACCGCACCAGCTTCGGGGACTAATGTTGGGGGGATACCCCCGGGTAGGGTAACACCAGGGTATAAGGGCCCAGTTAGCCGGGGTCTGGCGCGGTCAAAGAAAATGCTGACTGGGTCACCTCAAGGTAGGCCGAACCATAGTGTGACCCAGCCCATGGAGCATCTCCTTGACTATGGTCCGGCCAGCATAAGTTATATGCCGGCCATGTTTATCTATCTGTTTTGCAGGTAACTTGGTAAGCCGGATTAGCTATATGCTAGCCGGATTATCTTGTGGCTTCCAAGAGAAGGAATCCCCCACTGGTCAAAAGGTGGCTTTATTAGCTGTAGCATGAGTGGAGCAAAGTAAAGAAGAGGACCAGCGGGTCAGGGGCGACCAAGGTGATGCGGGCAAAGCCAGATGACGTATCCCGTGTCTGGTGACGCCAAAAGGCAAAGACTACGCTGTGGGTTACGTCCAAAGCCCGGACGAGCCGTTAAAGAGAATAAAGAAGCATCTGTTTTAGGCGAGGAGCATATTCATAGAATATGCTGCCACATGTGCCCTAGAATTGTAACCCAGGCTCCCCTATATAAGGAGCACCGGGGCCTCCATAGAAGGGGATCGATCATTCTCTCTGTCTAAGGTAGGACTCTAGGGCAAGTTGGTAGGGAGTAAGATACATTGTCTCCTTCTTATTGAGAGCCTCAAGAGCATTTGTACACACCATTGATTAATACAAGAACTTCTGTGCGTGGAATCACCACGTTCTCCCTTCCTGGATTCCCTTAGCACTCATTGGCCCCATATTTAGCCTATCCATGGCATCTGCCGTGCCACCACCATGACATGGCCCCAAGAAATAAAGTGCAAATCAAGCTCAGGGAAAGGGGATCTATAGATTCTCCCGAATATGGATAGTGCGAATTGTCAAGGAATAGCAATCAAGTACTCGAGGTCCGACGGGACACAAGTGAGCATGGAAGAACCAAATAACAAGTATTCCCCACTTGTGCCTCTTTCTTTAGTTAACCCATTACTATAGTTCAAGCTGTTTAGGTACCTCATTATCCAAAGACTCGCACAAATCCTACACATGCAATTGTAGGCTCGCTGGCTCAAACAACTCCTACGGTAATGGCTCATAGGATTGAGGTATAAGATTCAGTGTGGTTTAAATGTAAAGGCTATGCAATACTTGGGATTCAATTTAATGTAATCGTGCCTCAATGATGCAATAATAAGATATAAACATAGGTACTATATGTATACAAGCTTGGGGAATTGCTTGCCTGGCTCCTGATATTCTCCTTCCTCAGCATATATCCTAATAAAAACCAAACACAAAAAGGGCCATAATAAATAAAGTGTGCAATCATATGAATATATGCAACAAGCAAACAAGGTATGCCATGATGGAATGATGCACAATTGCATGGTATAACATAGCATGGCATGGGTTAGGTGTGGAATAAGAAATAAACATTTTTATTATTTATTTAGCCAAGTTTTACTTGCATATTCTTTGTTGTTTTATTAATAATTATATGATGCATGCATCAATTCATATCATGAAATGCATAATCAGAACGAGCCTCAGAACGGGCTCATTATGCTGATCGATTTAGACATATTATTTCTCAAATTTGGAATTAAAGTGATGAATTTATTGAGAAAAGACATTTATTAGCAATTAAATAATTTCGAAATTTTAAATTGCTCATAAATTATTTTGGATTGCATATTTGAATTCCTGGCATTTTTCTGATCAAAAAACATATATCATTAGTATTATTTGAATTATGGATTTAAAACAATATTTAAATCAAATTATATTAAAAGGGGTCAAAAGTCAAAGGTTTGACTAGTTAGAGTCAAATCTAGGCAAATTTAAATTTAGGTTTGAATTTGTATTTAAATTTGAATCATATTTCATTTTTTTGTCAAATTCAAAATATTTAAAAAGATATGAATTTATTAAGATTAATTCAATTCTCTAGAATTTTATTATATAGAAAATACCTAGGAACTTTTTGCACCGAGCGCATACGCTGACGGGTGGGGCTCTGCCGACTAGGCCACATGGCTAAGGGTAGAGTACTAGCCGCTGACTCGTGGGTCCACAGAGGACGCCGGGTCAAGTATAAAACAAAACAAGGTCTTGAATGCAAGATTCCAGACCTAGATCTGGGCGGTTTTACACCAAGGGGACACCTAGTCTATGTCACTGAGGTGTCCATCTAGGTGGCGGTGACGCAGATTGACACGTTTGAGGCTTGACCTCACCGGAGTTGGAGTTGACCGCGGCGGCACATGGCGGTGGACAACGGAGGAGTACGCACGTCGCCGAAACTTGGTCACCAACCGGACCATGATGGAGTGTTGCATCGAGTGGTAGGGACAACATCGTCGGAAGCTCGAAAAGAACGCCGCTAGAGTTGAGGTGCTGCGGTGGCAGGGCACGGATCAGAGACGAGCGAGCGCTCCCGGGGAAGAGGAAGACGGGGGCGAGGCTCAGGAGACGCACGGCCTCACCTAGAAGCTCGTGGAAGGGTCGGTGAGGTCGGAGGATGACGGGGCTCACCGGAGATCGAGGAGGGAGGCGGCGACCAGAGATGGAGACGGTTGTCCGTGTCCCCAATTGAAGGCTCGCGGGGAGAGGCTGTTGCTGTAGGAGGGTCCAAGGGACCGAGGCACATCCTCTGGTGGCCTCGGCTGGGACGGGGACTTCTCGTTGCCGTGGGGCCATGGAGACCAGCGAGGTGAGCGTCGTGGCGTCGCATAGAAAAAGAAAGGGAAACGAGGAAGCTGGGGCTAGGGTTCATGAGGGGGAGAAGATAATGCGGGGTCACGCAGCCGGTGTGAGAGGAGCTGACGTGGACGACGGCGTGGAGACGGCCACGTGCCAATTCCGTCGATGCGTCGAGAGAGCGAGGAGACTGAGAGGGGAGCGTCATCACGAGGAGGATGTAATGCCCCATCATTTAGGGCTATAGAAGAGAGTTTGTGCATTTGCATTCATGCATAAGAAAAATTGGGGTATATTTCGCAAACTAAAACCCTAGAGAGACCAGAGTTTCTTTCACTACTTTGAGTTAGGATTTAGCTCTTCATAGTGATTGTTATAAATCTTGACATGATCTCAAGGAATTATAATGATTTTGGGTGAATAAGTTTGAATTCATATTTAAATTTGAATCACATTTGAACAGATTAAAAATTAGAAGTATCTAAGATTTTATTGTTTAAAAAAGGATTTATAATTAGAAACTATGAATCCTTGAATATATATTAAGTATTATTCATGAAAATGAATGGAATATAATATAATAAGAAGAATCCATAAAATAAAGTGTATGTCTTATTCTTTTCTTCATTCAACAACAATAACTAAAGTACAAACGAATGAATAAGAGATAATATTACAACAACAAGAAGAAGAAAAGGAAAATGAGCTTTACTAAATAATAGACTTATAGTACATGGTTCTGTACATAAGTCAAATGGAAAAGGAATTACAAAAGAGATAAAATGAAAACCTAAACTAATATGTATCTAATCCTAGTCTAATCTTCTTAATCATCCAAGCTTTTTACCTACAAAACAAATAAACAAAAGTACAGAGAAAGAAAATTAGGTTAGTTTGCTCTTAGTAGGAAACAATGAAATGTATTTTTCAAGGTACATCATTGAGCATTTCCAATAAAGGGGAAAATTTCACCAAAGTGTAGAATCTGTTCTTTTAAATCAACTAGGCTTTAGTACAACCTCATTAGCCAAAGAAGGAGCAAGTTTCACCAGGCTAAACTAGTAAAAGGAAGATGAAGTAAATGTTTTTAACTCAATTTCAAACAGAAACATTTCTAACTCTTCGCACCCCTTATTAGTACAAGTAATGATCTACCAAGGCCCACTTTGAAATCTTGCAAAAACTTTTGAACACTCATTTTAAATGACATTTGAAAATGGAATCAAGTGTATGTACCTAGATCACACATTTTCAATAACCACTCAAATAAGTTCAAATTGATAATCCCATGAAACCACAGATGCTCAAGCATGTGACCAACAACTACACCAAAATCATTTCAAAATTCAAATAAAAGTTCCATGCGGCCATTTTGTCGAACAGTTGGCGTGCAAATAAAATCTGCCTAACAAACACTATTGTTGATCAATGCTTTGTCGAGCAATTTGTCTCAATCTTGTCCTCTCTGCTCTCATTTGTCTCCCCTAGCTCTAAGCAAGCCAGCACAGAGCTACCCTATAGCCCCCAGCAGCAGTGCTGTGCCACCCCGACGCCATGATCGCCGGCTGACCATGCCCATGTCGTAGGAGCAGGCCCCGCCCTCGGCTGCTGCTCCAGGGAGGTAGGCATGGTAGCACCGCCGCCCATGGCCCCTTCCCCAAGCCTTGCCAGCCCCTGGACCACCTCACATCGCTCGCGCCCACCGCCTCTACGTCGTGCCCAGCTCACGCCAGAGCACTGTCCTCGACAGGCCTGCACAAGCCGCGCCTTGACCTCAGCTCGCGTGCGCCGCTCCGCCTTAACCCCACCACCCTGCCAGACATGCCATTTCCCCGCCACGCGACCAACAGCAGCGTGAACCGCGTTGAGCACCGCCTCTGCCGCGCAGAGCGCCAGCCTTTGCCAACCGCATGCCACCGCCCCTAGTGTCGCCTTTAAGCCGTAGCTGACCACTAGGAGGCAAGCCACCATCCACCTACCCAGCCCATGCATCTAGCACCCTGTATCATCGTCACCGACGAGCTCACCGTCACCCTCACAGTCCCCTCGTAGATCCTATATAAGGAGCCCTCCCTAGCACCAATTACTCACACCACTCAACTCCCCCTCTCTCAGAATCACCTCACAGCATCGCCGGAGCCACTCGAGCAGCAGTTCGCCGGAATGGCGCTGGAGTTCGCTGTAGCAGAGGAAGAAGAGCCCCGTCGATTTCGTCCACTCCTGGAGCCACCACAACCTCGCTTGAGCCCGTCGTCGTCTCCTCGTTTGATCGCCCCCACCGCCACACTAGCTGGAGCCCTGGTATGCCCCCATTGCACCCCCACCGAGCCGCTAGGGTTCCGTATCGCCGGCGACCTATTCGTCGTCGATGATGAACCAGGATCGTCGATCGTAGTTTTAATCGCACGACCCACATCGCCCCATACCGCTTTGCGTTAAAAGAGCCACTGACATGTGGACCCCCCGTCAGCTGTCCTCTGTGTCGCGGAGTGTAACTGGGCCGGCCCACTTTCTTTCCCGCACTGGCCCTAGAATTCAAATATAGATTTTCCTATTTAAACTTAATCTAGATTCTGTCCACTAGTTTGAAAATTAATTCAGAGAGTTTTGCTTAACCAAATTGAATGATTCAATTTTTTTAGAAAGTAATTAAAATCTCTATCCAAGCCCGTTGGATTTAAATCATTTAGAGTTATAAATCACATATAGCAAAAATAACAAGACAGAGCCTTTTCTACATTCAAACATTTTTCAAAAATCAACCATAAGAGCTTTTGAGTTGATTCCAACTCTCAAAAATGACATTTGAATATACCTATCTGAATATATAATAATATTTAGGTTTACATGCAGTGACTTTGGACTAGTACCAAAATAATGCTATATAGGCATTTCTAGTCACTTTAAATCATTTAAACATTAATCTTAAACTTATTAAAATATGATCCAACCTTTAAATCACATTCCCATGCATTAGAATATGTGGTGATGACATGTGTCCACATGATCCCATATTTTAATTGGAGAATATTAAATCTTATTTATTTTTCAATGAGTAGAAATTACTTTTCTCAAATAAAATAAAGGAAACTAGTTCATTAAATCTTGTGATGCATGTGATGATACTAGATCATCAAATGTGTGCATTAGTGTACTACATAGACGAGTTAAGTATTGTTTGGTGATTGTGTATTCCGTATGTATTTATAAACGATAGTACCGACCAAGTCTACGAAGAGGAGGAATTCTACCCCGAGGAAGGAGAGGAGAATTTCAACCACTGCACCACCCAAGGCAAGCCTAGCACTTCAAGTAAACTGAGCAAGCTAGAATTATAGAAAATGACCTAAGCAAGATGCAATAGGCATGCTTGGTTATACATTTTGACTTATACCTACCCCAAGTTTTACTTACAAGCTTTACTTTCTTTTACTTTACCAAATTTGTTTACCTTGTTTATAGATAGCATAAAGAGTATAAAACTTGGCTTATCTAGTTAGACTTAGACGTAATTCTATGGCATGATATTGAGATTAGCATCCCACCTTAGTGAACACTCTTAACCAAGTGTTTAGAGCTAAACCAAAAAACTTGATCACTTTAGATGGGAATACTTGGTGAAAATGATTATGAAAACCTTGGAATGATGAGTCATTCTATTGAGATGTTTTGACATGTGTTGAGAAACACAACTGGTTTATTATGATGAAAATGTTGAGGCATGAGCCTTAGCCCGTTTATAAAAACTGATGGTTGGGTTCGGATGCGATACCATTCCAATTTTACCGTACAACCACAATACCAGAATTGGGTAAGGCTTAGCTGGAAGTTTATATGCATTAGTATGAGTTCCCTCACGGGAGAGGTTTGAGCTGAGGCTACCTCTCAATGTTGTCCACCTCTGTAGTGCCCAGGATGGCAGATGGCCATGGCTGGTTGGCCAAGTTCATAGGAGAGGTGCTTATACTAGAGTGTGTAAAGGAAAGGTTATGTTTGATTATCTCCATACTAAATATGATGACTCAGGATTATCCCTGACAGATGTATCGAATTTTGTGGTGAAAGTGTACCACCTCTTCAGAGTGTCAAACTATTTGAATAGCCGCGTCCACAGTTATGGACAGTCGGAGTGGCCATATTGTTCCGTTGTCAGATGTTTTCAAAATGACTTATGAAATGAATGATGACTTGGACTTGACCACAACAAGGTTGTGACTATGACAACTAAGTTCCCACTTAGGTGAATTAAAACTTTATTTTATCTTTCTTTGTTTCTGAACTCAGCTTAGGTTTCAAACTTAACTTTATAAATAAACATTGCACTTGGCATTCATACTAGACCTACCTTACTTGTTAGTGATAGTTTGTGTCAACACCCGGATTTTTAATCCCAGATGCCCGTTATGCCATACCTCGCAATCCCAGGATTACCATTTTTGCGAGACATAACGGATGGGATATCATAGTACATCATCCATTACAAACCATACATAAGGGCTTACACAAATAAGGATCTTATGATCCAGTCTTAATACAACAAGCAGCGGAAATAAAAGATAAGCGTAGCGGTGGGGTCCATCTTAAGGGGCACATGCAATGTTGACAAAGGCAGATGGTCCTAGTTATCATAGCCGTCCTGTTGGCCATCATCTTGATAGTCTCCTTCATAGTCTGGCCATGATAATAGCCAGGGACAAAAGCCATGAGTACTCTTTAAGTACTCGCAAACTACCACTAACAAGTATAGACTTCTAAGTTAAAGTGCTAACTCTAAGTTTAACTATAAAGTTAAGTTTGAAACCTAAGCTGAGTTCAGAAGCAAAGAAAGATAAAGTAAAGTCCTAAAATCACTTAAGTTGGGAAGCTATTGTCATAAACACAACCCTGTTGTGGTCAAGTCAAGATTCATCATTCTTTTCAAAGTATTTACAAAACATCTGACAACGAAACAGCATGGCCATTCCAACTGTCCATAACCACAGACGCGGATATTCGAGTAGTTTGACACTCTGCAGAGGTGGTGCACTTTCACCACAAGATTCGATACATCTATCAAGGATAACCCTGAATCATCATACTTAGTATGCAGATAATCAAACATAACCTTCCCTTTACACACCCTAGTATAAGCACCTCTCCTATGAGCATGGCCTCCCAACCATGACCATAAGTCATCTTGGGAAATGCATAGGTGGACAACATTGAGAGGTAGCCTCAGCTCAGACCTCTCCCATGAGGGAACTAATACTAATGCATATAAATTTCTAGCTAAGCCTTACCCAATTCAGGTAATGTGGTTGTACGGTAAATTTGGAATGGTATCGCATCCGAATCCAACCATCAGTTTTATAAAAGAGTTAAGGATCATGCCTCAACATTTTCATCAACATCAATCCTTTGTGTTTCTCAACACATGTCAAAACATCTCAATAGAAGGACTCATCATTCCAAGGTTTTCATAATTCATTTTCACCAAGTGTTCCCATCTAAAGTGACTCAAGTTTTTGATCTACTCTAACTACTAAGTTAAGAGTGTTCACTAAGGTGGAAAAGATGGGTTCAATCTCATGCTATAGAATGACATCTAAAGGGTTCTAAATAGGTCAAGTTTTGTACTTTTTATGCTACCTTCAAAACAAGTAAAGAACTTGGTGTAAACTAAGGGAGTAAATCTTGTAACTAAGACTTGGAGTACTAATAGTCAAAAGGGAGTGTGATCAAGGCATGCTTAAGGCATCTTTGCTAAACCATCTAGTTTGGTCCTAACTTGCTAAGCACTGAACTTGCAAGTGTTAGCTTGCACTGTTAATGGTGGCTTTCCTTGGTTGGTGCAGTGGTTGAAGTTTTCTTCTTCTTCTTGGTAGAACTCCTCCTCCTCGAAAGCTTGGTCGGTACTATTGTCTATAAATACATAGGGAGTACACAATCACCAAACAATACTTAACTAGGCTAAGTAGCATTCTAGGACACACATTTGATGATCTATTATTATCACAAGCATCACAAGTTTAATTCCATAGTTTTATTCGTTTTTATTTTAGAAAAGTAATTTGTACTCATTGAAAAATTAACTAAGATTTAATATTTACCACTTAAGATATGGGATCATGTGGACACATGTCATCACCACACATCTTAACACATGGGAATGAGAATTAAAGGTTGGATCAATATTACTTTGGTTTAAGTTCATTATTTAATGATTTAAAGTGACTAGAAATGCCTATATAGCATTATTTTGGTACTAGTCCAAAGTCACTGCATGTAAACCTTAATATTATTACATATTTAGATAGATATGATGAAATGTGATTTTTGAGAGTTGGAATCAACTCAAAAGCTAACTTGGTTGATTTTATAAAAATGTTGCAAGTTGCAAATGCTTCTGTTTCTTATTTTTATTAGGAGAGATCTATAACTCTATTTGAATTAAATCCAACGGGCTTGGATAGATCATATTAATACCTTTCAGGAAAATTAGTTTCATGCAATTTGGATTTGGCAAACTCCCAGAATTGAATTTTAAAATAGTGGACAGAAACTAGATTTAACTAAAAAGAAAAATCCAGATTTGAACGGTTGGGTTAGCACGGGAAAAGACTTGGGCCGGCCTAGTGGCGCTCCGCGGCGCGGGGCTCAGCTGACAGGGGGGTCCCACTTGTCAGTGACACTTAACACGCGAAACGGTACGCACGCTGTGGGCCGTAGGATTAGAAGGGGAATCTACGGCTGAGGGTCGTCGTCGACGACGAATAGGTCGTCGGCGAGCTCGAACCCTAGCGGCTCAGTGGGGGTCTGCTGGGGATATACCAGGGCTCCAGCGGGGTCGGCGAGGCGGGCAAACAAAGTGGAAGACGACGGCGAGGCAACGCGCAGTTGCGGCGGAGCTTGGGGTGGTCGCAATCAGCGGCGCCCTTCTCCTCCTGCCGCGGCTGCTCTAGCTACAATTCTGGCGAGGCAGAGCTCGCCTTGCTCCGACTAGAGGTGGGTGAGGTTCAGAGAGGTGAGGGGAGTAGAATGGTGTGGAGAGAAGAGGCTGGCGAGGGCTCCTTTTATAGGCCCGACGGTGAGACCGAGCGGGATGGGCAGGCGACAGTGGCGACATGGCTACGGTGGGGTAGAGACATGGCTGTGGGTGTCGATCGACGTGTGGTTCCCTGGCGGTGCTCTAGGCATTGAATGCGGCCGTAGGGGCGGTGGCATGCGGTCTGGGCGAGGTGGCGCTCTGAGCGGCAGAGGCGGCGGTGTCCACAACGAGCAGTGGCTGTGAGGCGTTGGGGGGCCAGCAGGGGTGTTTGGGGTGTTCTCCAGGTCGTGGCGGAGTGGCGGGCGCGGGCTGTGGCCAAGGGACGGTCTGTGCGAGCGGGGACAGAGCGCGCTCTGAGGGAGGCACCCGCATGGTGCGGTGGCACTAGGCGCGGGCTTTCCTCGGTGGTCCACTGCAAGGCTGGGCTCGGGCAGGGGATAGAGAGGGGCGGTGAGGTGTGGGCTACCTCCTAGACATGGAGAGAGAGGCGGAAGAGGGCTGCTGCGGCGAGTGCACGGTCGACCGGCGAGAGGGTGCTCGGCATGGCATGGCAGTGCAGCTAGGGGAGTGGGTTTAAATGGCTTTGCTAGATCATTGAGAGATAAAGGGAGTAAAGCAGGGCCAAATGGGAGACAAGTTTGGCCAGAATACTGTTTGAAATAGTGAAATGTGTTTTGTTTGAAATCTGTCTGCCAAGTGTTTGATGAAATGGCCGCAAGAGAAAAAGTTTTGAATTTTGGTTTCAAATTTTTTGAGTGATCTCCACTAGTGCTAGGTATTCTCTGGTTGCAAGGGTTTTGAAAGTGGAGCTCAAAAAGATGGGTTTTGAAATAGGGGTGATCTATGCATATGCATTAGATTCAATTTTCAAATGCTATTTAAAATAAGTAAAAGAATGTTTTTTAGCAGATCAAAAGATGGGCCTTGGTACCTCATTAGGTGTACTAGCAAGGGGTACAAAGATCAAGAATTGTTTCTATTAAGAAATGAGTGCTAGGAACACTCTAAGTAGTGTAGTGGATTAAAATGGCCAAAATGACCATTCCTCCTTTTTAATTCTTTTTGATTTGATTTTCGTTAGGAAAAGTTTGGGAATGATGTAGATGATGTTTAAATCACCTAAGAAACATTTTACAAGCATTGGATCACTCAATCATGGCAATTCAAACAACTCCTATTTTAAATGCACACATACATGAATGCTTTCATTTTAAATTTGGAAAAGTTTTTGTTAACCCCATTTTTGGTTGATTTGATCTTGATAAGGTTGGATTGAAGTTTTGGGATGTTACAAACCTTCCCCCTTAAACAAAATCTCATCCCAAGATTTACGAAGAAAACTAGGAACTAAAGAGATCTGGGAACTCTGTCCTAATGTAATCTTCGCGCTCCCAAGTAGTTTCCTCCTCGGTATGGTTGCTCCACTGAATCTTGAGAAACTTGATACTCTTGGTCCTAGTGGTTCTGTAGGCTTCTTCTAAGATACGGATGGGTACTTCTCGATAGGTCAGGTCATTGTTGATTTCCACAGCTCTGTGATCGATGTTCTTGAAAACTTCAGTCTTCTCGGGCACTTCCAAACATTTGCGAAGTAACTAGATATGGAACACATTGTGGATGGCTGACATCTCTTCAGGCAGTTCCAGCTGATACGATACTTCTCCTCGACGGTTCAGAATTTTGAAGGGCACGATATATCTGGGGCTAACTTTCCTTTCAGACTAAAGCGTCGAGTTCCCTTCAATGGTGAAACCTTGAGATATACAAAATCTTCGACATTGAAAGTCAGGTCTCTCCTTCTCTTGTCAGCATAACTCTTCTGTCTGGATTGGGCGGTCTTGAGGTGCTCATGGATTTTGTGAACTTTCTCTTCGGCTTCTCGGAGAATGTCGGGTCCGAAGATCTGACTCTCTCCTACTTGCGACCAATTCAAAGGGGTACGACACTTTCTTCCGTATAGGAATTCAAATGGTGCCATTTGCAAACTAGCTTGATAATTGTTGTTGTATGAGAATTGTGCTAAAGGCAGGCAGTCTTCCCATTTTGATCCATATTCCAATACACAAGCTCTAAGCATATCCTCTAGGATCTGGTTGACTCTCTCAGTCTGTCAATCTGGTGATATGCTGTGCTGAAGTTCAATTTGGTTCCTAATCCTTCCTAGACTTTCTGCCAAAATCTTACGGTAAACTGGGTTCCTCGATCTGATACTATGGTCTTGGGGTTCCATGCAGACTAACAATCCTAGCGATGTATAGCTCTGCTAACTTTGCACTCTGGTAAGTTGTCTTGATAGGTATAAAGTGGGCGACCTTGGACAGTCTATCAACTATGACCCAGATTGAGTCATTTCCCCTACTAGAAGTAGGTAAACCGGTGATAAAGGCCATTCCAACGGAATCCCACTTCCATTCCGGAATCTGTAATGGTTGCAACAATCCTGCAGGTCTTTGATGTTCTACCTTGACTCTTTGACAGATGTCACATTTGGCGATGTAGCTTCCGATCTCTCTCTTCATCTTGTGCCACCAAAATTGCTCCTTCAAATCCTGATACATCTTTGTTCCTCCGGGGTGGATAGAATAAAGAGTATCATGAGCTTCCTTCATGATAACCTCCTTCAACTCTGAATCTGCTGGAACACAGATACGTCCTTTGTACCACAGTACCCCTTCTTCGTCTTCGGTGAATCCAGGTACCTTTCCTGTACCAATACGACGTTTGATTCCGTCGATACTTTCATTTCCCTTCTGGGCTTCCTTGATTTGGCTAATCAAAGTGGGTTGGAGTTCAATGCTAGCTAAGAATTCTTTGCTAACTAATTCAGTCCTGAACTGCTCCAACTCTTCATACAAACTGGGTTGCTTCTCCTTGATCATGGTGTTAAGCCTACACGACAATCTGCTAAGAGAATCTGCTACCACATTGGCTTTGCCGGGGTGATAGTGAATGTCAAGGTCATAATCCTTGATTAACTCTATCCATCTTCTTTGCCTCATATTCAGCTCCTTCTGAGTGAAGATATACTTCAAGCTCTTATGATCTGAGTAAATCTCACAGCGATTACCCATCAAATAATGACGCCATGTCTTCAGTGCTAGAACCACAGCTGCTAGCTCAAGATCATGGGTTGGATATTTCTGCTCATGCTGCTTCAGTTGTCGAGACAAATAAGCGATGACTTTGCCTTCTTGCATCAATACACATCCTAGACCAATCTTGGATGCGTCGCAATACACATCAAAGGGCTTCTTGATGTCTGGCATGACCAAAATTGGGGCTGATATCAATCTCCTCTTCAGCTCCTGGAAACTGGCTTCACATTTGTCTGTCCATTCAAACTTCTTGTCCTTCTTCAACAATTGGGTCATTGGTCGGGCTATGCTCGAGAATCCTTCTACGAACTTGCGCTAATATCCCGCTAATCCGAGAAATGCACGGACTTGGTTTGAGTGGTTGGGGCTTCCCATTCTTCGACATCTTTGATCTTGGCGGGATCAATAGAAACTCCTCCGACAGACACAATATGTCCTAGGAATCCTACTTCCTTCAGCCGAAACTCACACTTGCTGAACTTGGCATATAACTGATGCTCTCTCAGGGTTTCTAGGATAACTCTCAGATGTTGCTCATGCCCTTCTTCTGACTTGGAGTAGATAAGGATGTCGTCGATAAACACAACTACAAACTTATCTAGGAAATTCATAAAGATCTTATCCATGAGATTCATGAAATAAGCAGGGGCATTGGTTAATCCAAAAGACATAACCGTATACTCGTATAAACCATAGCGAGTAGTAAAGGCGGTCTTCGGAATATCCGTTGCACGGATCTTAAGTTGGTGATAACCAGTCCTAAGAACAATCTTTGAGAATACCTGAGCTCCAGCCAACTGATCAAATAGATCCTCTATCTTTGGCAAGGGGTACTTGTTCTTGATGGTGACATCATTCAACTTTCTGTAATCTATGCACAGACGGTTGCCTCCATCTTTCTTGTCGACGAATAACACTGGTGATCTCCATGGTGATGAACTTGGTTGAATTAAACCTTTGGCTAGCATAGCATCCAACTGTTTCTTCAGTTCCACTAGTTCTGAGGGGTTCATGCTATAGGGCGTCTGGGCTATAGGTCCGGTTCCAGGGATTAGTTCGATAATGAACTCAATTTCCCTATCCGGAGGCATACCTGGCAATTCATCTGGGAATACGTCGGGGTATTCACAGACTACTCTGACTTGGTCTATGGTGGGCAAGGCTACACTCTGGTTGCACTTGAATTGACGGGGTAAGGTATCAGAGATATGCTCTACTGTGACTCCAGAACTACTAGTCATGGTGATGGCTTTCTTAGCACAGTCTATCAATCCTTTATGCCTTGACATCCAGTCCATACCTAGTACTACTTCCAATCCTTTGGTTCCAAGTACAATTAGGTTGGCATAAAAATCTATCCCATGTATTCTGATAGGTACAGCTTTGAAAAAATTTCTAGCCTTGGTTGTTGAACCGGGGATTTGAACTATCATGACATGCTTCAAGTTGGTTCGACAAATCTTACTAGTGCATGAAAATTCTTCGGTGACAAATGAATGCGATGCTCCCGAATCAAACAATACTCTTGCTAAAACTGAGTTGACAGAAAACATACCCAGCACTACATCTGGTGCTTCCTGGGCTTCTTCTGCATTCATGTGGAAGAGACGGCCATTGCGGTTGTGAGGGTTCCCTGGGGCAAATCTCCTTCCTGGTTGAACACGACGCTGCTGCTGAGCTGGGACATTCACATTGGCATTGGCTGCAGTCTTCTTGGGACACTCATTGGAGTATTGACCCTTCACTCCACCCTCGAAACAAGTGATCTGGGACTTGTCCTTGACTGCGACAGGTACAACATTGCTGCCAGTTCTGGGTGCAATGTTGCTGTTGTTGTTGTTGTTGTGGTTCTTGGGAGGTGCACGGTTGAAAATGTTGGCATTACCGGAGTTGTGATTGTTTCCTCCGGACTTCACATTGCCTCCGCTACGATTGGGGTAGCTTGGGCGAGAATTTGGGGGTCGGTTGTTCCTTGGTGCATATCCTGGTGAAGGGTTGGGACGGTACTTCTGGTGACTATTGGATCCAGACTGTTGTACATACGACGCTTGCGGTTGTCGTTTGCCTGGTTAATCTCCCCTTCCATCTGGATGGCAGAGTCGACTAGCTCTTCGAGATCCTGGAAACGGATGTTGACGAGGACAGTCTGCATCTCATCATGCAGTCCGTTCAAGAATCTGTCCTTCTTCTTGGCCTCCGTGTTGATCTCATCAGGTGCATATCTGGCAAGTGATAGGAATCTGTCACGGTACTCCACCACAGTCATTCTTCCTTGCTTCAATTCGCAGAACTCATCTCTCATTCTGTTGACTAGACCTTGCGGCACGTGGGTGCGGCTGAACTTGACCTTGAATGCTTCCCATGTCATCACTTGACCATGGTTCATATTGCGGATACTATTCCACCAAGCTCTTGCATCTCCTGCCAGATAGTGGGTGGCGAAGAGAACTTTCTCATTTTCATCAACTTGGGCAACTTCTAAGTTGTTTTCCATGGTCTGTAACCAGTCATCATCATCTAATGGGTTCTCAGATTGATTGAAGATTGGGGGATTAGTGTTCTGAAAGTTTTTGAGTTTGGATCCCTGGTGATCCTGATTTCCATGCCCTTGGTTGTTGAGAGCCATCTGGACGATCTGTTGAAGTGTTGCTAAGTTGGCTTGGCGTTCTGCCCGGCTTGCTTCACCGTCTGCGATGAGATTCTGCAAGATCTGCAGCATTGGGTCTTGCAACGAGCTGCTCCCTCCTTGGTTTCCACGAGTCATCTGAATATTGAGATATAGGGGTAAGAGGGAAATTTCTAAGGTTCATGGTTTTGGGGTTTTCAAAACTAAAACTTTGAGTTAGACTTAGGTTTTTCAACTAACTTAATTTTCATTCATGCAAGCAAGCACACGATACAACACACACCACAACAATCCAAGGGAAAACAGATGGTTTTAAGAACCATTCTGCAAGCTAAGATACAGTGAGATTGATACATCTCATGCTACGACAGTGCTCTAGTGCATATACTCATCGTCGATGAAGTAGGAGTCTTCATCATTAGTGTAGAAGTCCACGGCATCCTCCGCCAGAAAGTCATCATCGTTGCTGAGGTAAGAATCCATGTCTCCCTGGATGTCTTCACCCTCATCTTCTTCTTCCTTTGCTGCAAGCTAAGCTTCCTGCTCCTTGATGGTCTTCTCGAGGTCGGCCACCTTCTTGCGAAGACGGGCGATGGTGCGATCCTTCTTGGCACGCTGGCGGTGAAGATACTGACGGTCTTGGACAAGCAGTGCGAAAGTCTGGGCCTTCTGGTCGGCAATGGCACGGTTGTGATTGGCTAACTCTCTGGCATTGTCCAGTTCCTGCTGTCTGTCGTGAAGCAAGAAGTCAAGGTTCTTCACTTGACGCATGAACTCGGGGTGGCCCGGCATCTCCATTGGCATTCCCATGAAATCACGTCTTGCATAGTGGGCAAAACGGGTTCCTTGGGTCTTGTTGATGCTGAGGGCACATAGACGTGCGAGAGCTTCATGCACTGCCCTGGCTAATCCACCTAGCCAGTTGTTCTCTCTTACGGAGAACTGAATTCTTCCAGAAGTTGGTGCTTCAATGCTTCCTCTAAGATCTGCGGTGACTAGCCACTGTAGGTCTCCTCCTAGGGGTCCTGGAAGTTGAGCTCCAAGAAACTCCGGGTGCGGGCGTCCCAGTAACTCCGATAGTGAATCCAGATCCCTCTCGAAGATCAGCTGACCTCCATTTCCCAACTGGTAAAACTTGCTAAACTGAGCTCCATCTACAAAAATTAAGGATGAGGAAGTTAGTGAAGTGATCAAGTGTGTCAATTTTTTTAAGTAGTAGTGTAAGAGTTTTGAGGCACATGAATTTTTGAGAAACAATCCACAAGGGTAAGAGAGGAGATAGTTTTTCAGAAATGCCCACTTTGGTTTTGAAACTAAGTTTGTGTTTGACGTCCATTCTAACTAGGGTCTCCTATGGTCAGGATGGCTCTGATACCAACTTGTCAACACCCGGATTTTTAATCCCAGATGCCCGTTATGCCGTACCTCGCAATCCCAGGATTACCATTTCTGCGAGACATAACGGATTGGATATCACAGTACATCATCCATTACAAACCATACATAAGGTCTTACACAAATAAGGATCTCATGATCCAATCTTAATACAACAAGCAGCGAAAATAAAAGATAAGCGTAGCGGTGGGGTCCATCTTCAGGGGCACATGCAATGCTGATGAAGGCAGATGGTCCTAGTTATCATAGTCGCCCTGTTGGCCATCATCTTTCTAGTCTCCTTCATAGTCTGGCCATGATAATAGCCAGGGACAAAAGCCATGAGTACTATTTAAGTACTCGCAAACTACCACTAACAAGTATAAACTTCTAAGTTAAAGTGCTAACTCTAAGTTTAACTATAAAGTTAAGTTTGAAACCTAAGCTGAGTTCAGAAGCAAACAAAAATGAAGTAAAGTCCTAAAATCACTTACGTTGGGAAGCTATTGTCATAAACACAACCCTGTTGTGGTCAAGTCAAGATTCATCATTCTTTTCAAAGTATTTAGAAAACATCTGACAACGAAACAGTATGGCCATTCCAACTGTCCATAACAGCGGACGCGGCTATTCGAATAGTTTGACACTCTGCAGAGGTGGTACACTTTCACCACAAGATTCGATACATCCGTGAGGGATTACCCTGAATCATCATACTTAGTATGCAGATAATCAAACATAACCTTCCCTTTACACACCCTAGTATAAGCACCTCTCCTATGAGCATGGCCTCCCAACCATGACCATCAGTCATCTTGGGCACTGCATAGGTGCAACATTGAGAGGTAGCCTCAGCTCAGACCTCTCCCGTGTAGGAACTATTACTAATGCATATAGATTTCCAGCTAAGCCTTACCCAATTCAGGTAATGTGGTTGTACGGTAAATTTGCAATGGTATCGCATCCGAATCCAACCATCAGTTTTATAAAAGAGTTAAGGATCATGCCTCAACATTTTCATCAACATCAATCCTTTGTGTTTCTCAACACATGTCAAAACATCTCAATAGAATGACTCATCATTCCAAGGTTTTCATAATTCATTTTCACCAAGTGTTCCCATCTAAAGTGACTCAAGTTTTTGATCTACTCTAACTACTAAGTTAAGAGTGTTCACTAAGGTGGAAAAGATGGGTTCAATCTCATGCTATAGAATGACATCTAAAGGGTTCTAAATAGGTCAAGTTTTGTACTTTTTATGCTACCTTCAAAACAAGTAAAGAACTTGGTGTAAACTAAGGGAGTAAATCTTGTAACTAAGACTTGGAGTACTAATAGTCAAAAGGGAGTGTGATCAAGGCATGCTTAAGGCATCTTTGCTAAACCATCTAGTTTGGTCCTAACTTGCTAAGCACTGAACTTGCAAGTGTTAGCTTGCACTGTTAATGGTGGCTTGCCTTGGTTGGTGCAGTGGTTGAAGTTTTCTTCTTCTTCTTGGTAGAACTCCTCCTCCTCGAAAGCTTGGTCGGTACTATCGTCTATAAATACATAGGGAGTACACAATCACCAAACAATACTTAACTAGGCTAAGTAGCATTCTAGGTCACACATTTTATGATCTATTATCATCACAAGCATCACAAGTTTAATTCCATAGTTTTATTCTTTTTATTTTAGAAAAGTAATTTCTACTCATTGAAAAATTAACTAAGATTTAATATTCACCACTTAAGATATGGGATCATGTGGACACATGTCATCACCACACATCTTAACACATGGGAATGAGAATTAAAGGTTGGATCAACATTACTTTGGTTTAAGTTCATTATTTAATGATTTAAAGTGACTAGAAATGCCTATATAGCATTATTTTGGTACTAGTCCAAAGTCACTGCATGTAAACCTTAATATTATTACATATTTATATAGATATGATGAAATGTGATTTTTGAGAGTTGGAATCAACTCAAAAGCTAACTTGGTTGATTTTATAAAAATGTTGCAAGTTGCAAATGCTTCTGTCTTCTTATTTTTATTAGGAGAGATCTATATCTCTAATTGAATTAAATCCAACGGGCTTGGATAGATCATCTTAATACCTTTCAGGCAAAATTAGTTTCATGCAATTTGGATTTGGCAAACTCCCAGAATTGAATTTTAAAATAGTGGACATAAACTAGATTTAACTAAAAAGAAAAATCAGATTTGAGCGGTTGGGTTAGTGCGGGAAAAGACTTGGGCCGACCCAGTGGCGCTCCGTGGCGCGGGGCTCAGCTGGTAGGGGGTCCCGCTTTTCAGCGGCACTTAACACGTGAAACAGTACGCGCGTTGTGGGCCGTAGGATTAGAAGGGGAATCTACGGCTGAGGGTCGTCGTCGATGAAGAACAGGTCGCCGGTGAGCTCGAACCCTAGCGGCTCGGTGGGGGTCTACTAGGGACGTACCAGGGCTCCAGCAGGGTCGGCGAGGCAGGCAAACAAAGTGGAAGACGACGGCGAGGCGAGGCGCGGTTGCGGTGGAGCTTGGGGTGGTCGCAATTAGCGGCGCCCTTCTCCTCCTGCCGCGGCTGCTCTGGCTCCAGTTTCGGCGAGGCAGAGCTCGCCTTGCTCTAGCTAGAGGTGGGTGTGGTTCAGAGAGGTGAGGGGAGTGGAGTGGTGTGGAGAGAAGAGGCTGGGGAGGGCTCCTTTTATAGGCCCGACGGTGAGCCCGAGCGGGATGGGCAGGCGACGGTGGCGACATGGCTACGACGGGGTAGAGGCATGGCTGCGGGTGGCGATCGACATGCGGTTCCCACGGGTGGCGATCGACATGCGATCGACATGCGGTGCTCTAGGCATTGAATGCGGTCGTAGGGGCGGTGGCATGCGGTCTGCGCGAGGTGGCGCTCTGAGCGGCAGAGGCGGCGGTGTCCACGGCGAGCGATGGCTGTGAGGCATTGGGCGGCCAGCGGGGGTGTCTGGGTGTTCTCCAGGTCGTGGCGGAGCGGCGGGCGCGGGCTGCGGCCAAGGGACGGTCTGTGCGAGCGGGGACAGAGCGCGCTCTGAGGGCGGCACCGGCATGGTGCGGTGGCACTGGGCGCGGGCTTTCCTCGGTGGTCCACTGCAAGGATGGGCTCGGGCAGGGGACAGAGAGGGGCGGTGAGGTGTGGGCTCCCTCCAAGACATGGAGAGAGAGGCGGGAGAGGGCTGCTGTGGCGAGTGCACGGTCGGCCGGCGAGAGGGTGCTCGGCATGGCATGGCAGTGCAGCTAGGGGGTAGGGAACTGGGTTTAAATGGCTTTGCTAGATCATTGAGAGACAAAGGGAATAAAGAGGGGCCAAATGGGAGACAAGTTTGGCCAGAATACTGTTTGAAATAGTGAAATGTGTTTTGTTTGAAAACTGTCTGCCAAGTGTTTGATGAAATGGCCGCAAGAGAAAAAGTTTTAAATTTTGGTTTCAAATTTTTTGAGTGATCTCCACTAGTGCTAGGTAGTCTCTGGTTGCAAGGGTTTTGAAAGTGGAGCTCAAAAAGATGGGTTTTGAAATAGGGGTGATCTATGCATATGCATTAGATTCAATTTTCAAATGCTATTTAAAATAAGTAAAAGAATGTTTTTAGCAGATCAAATGGTGGGCCTTGGTACCTCATTAGGTGTACTATTAAGGGGTACAAAGATCAAGAATTGTTTTTGTTAAGAAATGAGTGCTAGGAACACTCTAAGCAGTGTAGTGGATTAAAATGGCCAAAATGACCATTCCTCCTTTTTAATTCTTTTTTATCTTTAGGAAAAGTTTGGGAATGATGTAGATGATGTTTAAATCACCTAAGAAACATTTTACAAGCATTGGATCACTCAATCATGGCAATTCAAACAACTCCTATTTTAAATGCACACATATATATGAATGCTTTCATTCTAAATTTGGAAAAGTTTTTGTTAACCCCATTTTTGGTTGATTTGATCTTGATAAGCTTGGATTGAAGTTTTGGGATGTTACAGTTTGCGAGTACTTTAAAAGTACTTATGGCTTTGTCCCTGGCTATTCCCGTGGCCAGGCTATGAGGAGGACTATCCGGAAGAAGGACAACAGGACGTCTACGACAACTAGATCACCTCCCATCGTCAGCATTGCCTGTGACACTGAAGATGGACCCCACCGCTACGCTATTTATTCCGCTACTTGTTTGTATTAAGACTGGATCATGAGATCCTTTATTTGTGTAAGAACTTATTATGGTTTATAATGGATGATGTACTATGATATCCAATCTGTTATGTCTCGCAAAAATGGTAATCCTGGGATTGCGATGTATGGCATAATAGGCATCTGGGATTAAAAATCCGGGTGTTGACAAGTGTGTATCAGAGCCATCCTGACCATAGGAGACCTAGTTTGAATGGACGTCCAAACAAAAACTTAGTTTCAAAAAAAAAGAAGTGATTTCCATGGCCTTGATTATTTGTAAAAACCTATTTCCTCTCTTACCCTTGGGATTCTTTCTCTCAAAAAAATACGTTTTCCTAAAAAATTCTTACCTTATTACATAAAATTTGACACATTTAATCACTTCACTAACTTACTCATCCTAAATTCTTATAGATGGAAGTCCAGTAGTGCAAGTTCTACTAGTTGGGGAACGGAGGCCAACTGATCTTCGAGAGGGATCTTGATGCACTGTCTGAGTACTTGGAGCGCCCACATCTGGAATTCTTTGGAGATCAACTCAATGGTCCCCTAGGAGGAGATTTAAAATGGCTAGTAGTTCCTGATCTTCGAGGCAAGCTGAAGCACCTCTTTCCGAGAAGATTCAATTCACCGTGAGAGAGAACAACTGGCTAGATGGATTAGCCATGGCAATGCATGAAGCTCTCGCCCGTCTTTGCACCCAGAATGTCAACTTGATCCAAGGAACCAACTTTGCTCACTATGAAAGGCGTGATTCTATGGGAATGCCGTTGGAGATTCCAAGTCACCCAGAGTTGAAGCGCCATGTGGAGAACCTTGACCTCCTGTTGTATGACAGACAGAAGGAATTGGACAATGCTCGAGAGTACGCCAACCACAAACTTGCCATTGCCGCCCAGAAGGCCCAACCTTTCTCACTGCTCATCAAAGATCGTCAATCACTTTGTTGTCAACGCGCAAAGAAGGATCGCACCATCGACCGTCTTTGCAAGAAGGTGGTCGACCTCGAGAAGACCATCAAGGAGCAAGAAGCTCAGCTTGCAGCCAAAGAAGAAGAGGAAGAAGGTGAAGACATCCAGGGTGATATTCACTCGTACCTCAGCAATGATGATGACTATCTGGAGGATGATGCCATGGACTTCTATACGGATGATGATGACTCCGACTTCATCGATGATGAGTAGATGCACTAGAGCACTATCGTAGGAGTGAGAAGTACCGGTCCCTTTGTATCCTAGCTTACAGAATGGTTCTTAAAACCACCTGTTTTACTTTTGTTGTGGTGTGTGTGTGTGTGTGTTTCTATCGTGTCCTTTGCTTGAATGAATGAAAATAAGTTAGTTTGCAAAACCTGAGTCAAACTCAAAGTTTTAGCTTTGAGACCAAAACCATAAACCTTAGAACTTTCCCTCTTACCCCCTTTATCTATCTCAATCTTCAGATGACTCGTGGAAACCAAGGAGGGAGCAGCTCATCACAGGACCCAATGCTGCAGATTCTGCAGATGCTCATTGCAGACCGCGAAGCTAGTAGGGCAGAGTGCCAAGCAAATCTAGCCACTTTGCAGCAGATCGCCCAGATGGCTCACAATAATCAAGGCCATGGAAATCAGGATCATCATGGATCCAAACTCAAAAACTTCCAGAATACCAATCCCCCTATCTTTAGCAAGTCTGAAGACCCGCTGGATGCTGAGACTAGTTATAGACCATGGAGAATAACTTAGAAGTCATAGGAGTGGATGCCAACGAGAAAGTTTTGTTTGCCACCCACTATCTGGCAGGAGATGCAAGAGCATGGTGGAACAACACCCGTAACATGAACCACGGTCAAGTGATGACGTGGAAAGCCTTCAAAGTCAAGTTCAGCCGCACCCATGTGCCGCAGGGTTTAGTCACCAGAATGAGAGATGAATTTAGAGAACTAAAGCAAGGCAGTATAGTGGAGTACCGTGATAGATTCTTGTCCCTCGCCAGGTATGCACCTGATGAGATCAACACTGAAGCCAAGAAGAAGGACAGATTCCTGAACGAACTACATGATAAGATGCAGACAGTACTAGTCAATATCTGTTTTGAGGACCTCGAAGAGCTAGTCGACCCTGCCATTCAGATGGAAGGGAAGATCAATCAAGCGAATGACAACCGCAAATGTCGGATGATGCACCAGAGTGGATCCAATAGTCACCAGAAGCATCGCCCCAACCCGTCTGCCGGATATGCCCCGCGGAACAATAGACCCCCAATGTCTCGCCCAGGCTACCCCAACCATAGCGGAGGAAATGTGAAGATCGGAGGGAACCACAACAACAACCCCGACAACTCCAACAACTTCAACCATGCACCGCCCAAGTCCAACAACAACAACAACACTGCCCCGAGGACTGGAAGCAATGTTGTGCCTGTTGCAGCCAAAGACAAGTCTCGGATTACTTGTTTTGAGTGTGGAGTGAAGGGTCACTACTCCAATGAGTGTCCCAAGAAGATTGCGGCCACTACCAATGTGAATGCACCCGCTCAGCAACAACGTCGTGTTCAACCTAGAAGGAGATTTTCCCCAAGGAACTCGCTCAACCGCAATGGCCGTCTATTCCACATGAATGTTGAAGAAGCACAGGAAGCGCCAAATGTCGTGCTGGGTATGTTTTCTATTAACTCAGTATTAGCAAGAGTGTTGTTTGATTCTGGAGAATCGCACTCGTTTGTTACCGAAGAATTTGCATGCACTAGTAAGTTTCACCCAACCAACTTGAAGCATGTTATGATAGTTGAAATACCTGGTTCAACCACCAAAGCTTGAAAATTTTGCAAAGTTGTGCCTATCAGAATAGATGGGATATATTTTTATGCCAATCTAATAGTACTTGGAACCAAAGGTTTGGAAGTAGTACTAGGAATGGATTGGATGTCGAAACATAAAGGATTGATCGACTGTGCCAAGAAAGCCATCACCATGACCAGTAGCTCTGGAGTATCAGTAGAGCATATATCTAAAACCTTGCCCCGTCGTTCAAGTGTAACAAGAGTCTAGCCCTACCCACCATAGATCAAGTCAGAGTAGTCTATGAATACCCCGACGTATTCCCAAATGAATTGCCCGGTATGCCCCAAGATCGGGATATTGAGTTCATTATCGAACTAATCCCTGGAACCGGACCCACAGCTCAGAGACCCTATAGCATGAATCCCTCAGAGTTAGTGGAGCTGAAGAACCAACTTGATTCTATGCTGGTGAAAGGTTTGATTCAACCAAGCGCATCGCCATGGAGATCGCCCGTGTTGTTCGTCGACAAGAAAGATGGAAGCAACCATTTGTGCACAGATTACCAGAAGGTGCATGACGTCACCATCAAGAACAAGTATCCATTGCCCAAGATAGAGGATCTGTTTGATCAGTTTACTGGTGCCAGTGTGTTCTCTAAGATTGATCTTAGGACTGGTTATCACCAACTTAAGATTCGTGCAACAAATATTCCAAAGACCGCCTTTACCACCAGATATGGATTGTATGAGTATACGGTCATGTATTTTAGATTAACCAATGCCCCTGCTTATTTCATGAATCTCATGAATAAGATCTTTATGAATTTTCTAGATAAGTTTGTCGTTATGTTTATCGACGATATCCTTATCTACTCCAAGTCAGAAGAAGACCATGAGCAACATCCGAGAATCCTCCTTGAAACCCTTAGAGAGCATCAGTTGTATGCCAAGTTCAGCAAATGTGAGTTCTGGCTGAAAGAAGTAGGATTCCTAGGACATATTGTGTCAGCAGGAGGAGTCGATGTTGATCCCACCAAGATTAGGGATGTTGAAGCATGGAAAGCCCCAACCACTCAAACCCAAGTCCGTGCATTTCTCAGATTAGCGGGATATTACCACAAGTTCGTTGAAGGATTTTCGAGCATCGCAAGACCCATGACCCAATTGTTGAAGAAGGACAAGAAGTTTGAATGGACCAACAAATGTGAAGCAAGTTTCCAAGAGCTCAAGAAGGGATTGATTTCATCCCCAATATTGATTATGCCAGATATCAAGAAGCCATTTGATGTGTATTGTGATGCATCCAAGATTGGTCTCGGATGTGTATTGATGCAAGAAGGCAAAGTCACATATCTGTGTCGACACTGAAGCAGCATGAGCAGAATTACCCCACCCATGATCTTGAACTAGAAGTTGTAGTTTTAGGCTTGAAGCCATGGCGTCATTACCTTATGGGTAACCGCTGTGAGATTTACTCAGATCACAAGAGCTTGAATTATATTTTCACTCAGAAGGAGCTGAATATGAGGCAAAGGAGATGGATAGAGTTAATCAAAGATTATGACCTTGACATTCACTATCACCCCGGCAAAGCCAATGTGGTAGCGGATGCTCTTAGCAGATTGCTGGGTAGGCTAAACACCATGATCAAAGAGAAGCAACCAAGTTTGTATGAGGAGTTGGTGCAGTTTAGAACTGAGCTTGTTAGCAAAGGGTTTTTAGCTAGCATTGAACTTCAACCCACTTTGATCAGTCAGATCAAGGAAGCCCAGAAGGGAAATGCAAGTACCGATGGAATCAAGCGTCGTATTGGTACAGGAAAGGTACCTAGATTCACCAAAGACGAAGAAGGAGTTTTGTGGTACAAAGGATGTATCTGTGTGCCAGCAGATTCGGAGCTGAAGCAAGTTATCATGCAAGAAGCTCATGATACTCTTTATTTTATCCACCCCGGAGGAACAAAGATGTATCTGGATTTGAAGGAGCAATTTTGGTGGCACAAGATGAAGAGAGAAATCAGAAGCTACATTTCCAAGTGTGATATTTGTCAGAGAGTCAAAGCGGAACATCAGAGACCCACAGGACTTTTGCAACCATTGCAGATTCCGAAATGGAAATGGGATTCCATCAGAATGGATTTTATCACCGGTTTGCTTACTTCTAGTAGGGGAAATGACTCAATCTGGGTCATCGTTGATAGATTATCCAAGGTAGCCCACTTTATACCTGTCAAGACAACCTACCAGAGTTCGAAGCTAGCAGAGTTATACATTGCTAGAATTGTCAGTTTGCATGGAACCCCCAAGACCATAGTATCAGATTGAGGAACCCAATTTACCTCGAGATTTTGGCAAAAAGTCCAAGAAGGATTAGGAACCAAGTTGAATTTCAGCACCGCTTATCACCCGCAGACCGATGGACAAACTGAAAGAGTCAACCAAATCCTAGAGGATATCCTGAGAGCTTGTGTGCTCGAGTACAGATCAAAATGGGAAGATTGCCTGCCCTTCTTAGAATTCTCATACAACAATAGTTATCAAGCCAGTTTGCAAATGGCCCCAGTTGAGTTCTTATATGGAAGGAAGTGTCGTACCCCTTTGAATTGGTCACAAGTAAGAGAGAGTTAGATTTTCGGACTCGACATCCTACGGGAAGCCGAAGAGAAGGTTCACAAAGTCCGTGAGCACCTCAAGACCGCCCAATCCAGACAGAAGAGTTATGCTAACAAGAGAAGGAGAGACCTAAATTTCAATATAGGAGATTTTGTGTATCTCAAGGTTTCGCCATTGAAGGGAACGCAACGTTTTAGTCTGAAAGGAAAGTTAGCCCCCAGATATATTAGACCCTTCAAGAATCTGAATCGCCGAGGAGAAGTACCATATCAACTGGAACTGCCAAAGGAGATGTCAGCTATCCATAATGTGTTCCTTATCTCGTTACTTCGCAAATTCTTAGAAGTGCCGGAGAAGACCAAAGTTTTCAAGAACATCGATCACCGAGCCGTTGATATCAACAAGGATCTGACTTATCGTGAAGTGCCCATCCGCATCTTGGAAGAAGCTTACAGAACCACAAGGACCCGGAGTATCAAGTTTCTCAAGATCCAATGGAGCAACCATACCAAAGAAGAAGCCACTTGGGAACGAGAAGATTACATTAGGACTGAGTTTCCAGATCTCTATAGTTCCTAGTTTCTTTCTTAAATCTCGGGACGAGATTTTATTTAAGGGGGGAAGGTTTGTAACATCCCAAATCATTAATCAAGGTTATTAAGATCCAAAGCACCCAATTTAGGGTTAACAAAAACCTTTTCTCATTTAAATAATCAAGAATGCATATGTGTGTTGCATTAATATGGAATTGTTTTGAATTGCCATGTGTGTTTGATCTAATGGTTGTAAAATGATTCTAAGGTGAATGACACATCATATAGATCATTCCTAAGCAAAATCCAAGGAAAAAAGAAATCAAATAGAACTAATAAATGCAAAGGGTCATTTGTGCCATTTTAATCCACTAGGTCACTTTAGGTATTCCTAGAAATCAATTTCAAACAGAAACATTTTTAACTCCTTGGACCCCTCGTTAGTACAAGTAATGATCTACCAAGTCCCACTTTGAAATCTTGCAAAAACTTTTGAACACTAATTTTAAATGACATTTGAAAATGGAATCAAGTGTATGTACCTAGATCACACTTTTTCAGAAACCACTCAAATAAGTTCAACTTGACAATCCCAAGAAACCACAGATGCTCAAGCATGTGACCAACAACTCCACCAAAAATCATTTCAAAATTCAAATAAATGTTTCATGCGGCCATTTTGTCGAACAGTTAGCATGCAAATAAAATCTGCCTAACAAACACTATTGTTGATCAATGCTTTGTCGAGCAATTTGGCTCAATCTTGTCCCCTCTACTCTCCTTTGTCTCCCCTAGCTCTAACCAAGCCAGCACAGAGCTACCCTATAGCCCCTAGCAGTAGTGCTACGCCACCCCGAAGCCATGATTGTCGGCCGACCATGCCCACGTCGCAGGAGCATGCCCCGCCGTCTTCTGCCGCTCCAGGGAGGTAGGCGTGGTAGCACCACCGCCCATGGTCCCTTCCTCAAGCCTTGCCAGCCCCTGGACCACTTCACATCCCTCGCGCCCACCGCCTTTATGTCGTGCGCCGCTCACGCCAGAGCACCATCCCCAATAGGCCCACACAAGTCGCGCCTTGACCTCAGCTCGCGTGCGTTGCTCCGCCTTAACCTCAGCACCCCGCCAGACACACCCTTTCCCCGTCGCGTGACCAGCAGCCACCCTGAACTGCGTCGAGCACCGCCTCTACAGCGCAGAGCGCCAGCCTTTCCCAACTGCATGCCTCCGCGCCTAGCATCGCCTTTAAGCCATAGCTGACCGCCAGGAGGCAAGACACCGTCTGCCTACCCAGCCCATGCCTCTAGCACCCTGTATCGTCATCACCGACGAGCTAATCGTCGCCCTCACGGTCCCATTGTCGAGCCTATATAAGGAGCCCTCCCTAGCACCAATTCCTCACACCACTCAACTCCCCTCTCTCTCAGAACCACCTCACAGCATCGCCGGAGCCGCTTGAGCAGCAGTTCGCCGGAATTGCGCCGGAGTATGCTGCAGCAGAGGAAGAAGAGCCCCATCGATATAGTCCACCCTAGGAGCCGTTGTGACCTCGCCTGAGCCCGCCGTCATCTCCTCGTTCGATCGCCCACACCGGCACACTAGCTGGAGCCCTGGTATGCCCTCATTGCACCCCCACTGAGCCGCTAAGGTTCCGTCTCGTCGGCGACCTGTTCGTCGTCGACGATGAACCATGACCTTCGATCGTAGTTCTAATCGCACGGCCCACATCGCCCCGTACCGCTTTGCGTTAAAAGAGCCATTGGCATGTGGACCCCCTATCAGCTGTCCTCTGCGCCGTGTAGTGTAACTGGGCCGGCCCACTTTCTTTCCCGCGCTGGCCCTAGAATTCAAATATAGATTTTCCTATTTAAACTTAATCTAGATTCTATCCACTAGTTTGACAATAAATTCAGAGAGTTCTGCTTAACCAAATTGAATGATTCAAAAAAAATTAGAAAGATAATTGAAATATCTATCCAAGCCCGTTGGATTTCAATCATTTAGAGTTTTAAATCACATATAGCAAAAATAACAAGACAGAGACTTTTGTACATTCAAACATTTTTCAAAAATCAACCATAAGAGCTTTTAAGTTGATTCCAACTCTCAAAAATCATATTCGAATATACCTATCTGAATATATAATAATATTTAGGTTTGCATGCATTGACTTTGGACTAGTACCAAAATAATGCTATATAGGCATTTCTAGTCACTTTAAATCATTTAAACATTAATCTTAAACTTATTAAAATATGATCCAACCTTTAAATCACATTCCCATGCACTAGAATATGTGGTGATGACAGGTGTCCACATGATCCCATATTTTAATTGGAGAATATTAAACCTTATTTATTTTTCAATGAGTAGAAATTACTTTTCTCAAATAAAATAAAGGAAACTAGTTTATTAAATCTTGTGATGCATGTGATGATACTAGATCATCAAATGTGTGCATTAGTGTACTAAATAGACTAGTTAAGTATTGTTTGGTGATTGTGTATTCCGTATGTATTTATAAACGATAGTACCAACTAAGTCTATGAAGAGGAGGAATTCTACCCCGAGGAAGAAGAGGAGAATTTCAACCACTACACCACCCAAGGCAAGCCTAGCACTTCAAGTAAACTGAGCAAGCTAGAATTATACAAGATGACCTAAGCAAGATGCAATAGGCATGCTTGGTTATACATTTTGACTTATACCTACCCCAAGTTTTACTTACAAGCTTTACTTTCTTTTACTTTACCAAATTTCTTTACCTTGTTTATAGATAGCATAAAGAGTATAAAACTTGGCTTATCTAGTTAGACTTAGATGTCATTCTATGGCATGATATTGAGATTAGCATCCCACCTTAGTGAACACTCTTAACCTAGTGTTTAGAGCTAAACCAAAAAACTTGATCACTTTAGATGGGAATACTTGGTGAAAATGATTATGAAAACCTTGGAATGATCAGTCATTCTATTGAGATGTTTTGACATGTGTTGAGAAACACAACTAGTTTATGATGATGAAAATGTTGAGGCATGAGCCTTAGCCCTTCTATAAAAACTGATGGTTGGATTCGGATGCGATACCATTCCAATTTTACCGTACAACCACAATAACTGAATTGGGTAAGGCTTAGCCGGAAGTTTATATGCATTAGTATGAGTTACCTCACGGGAGAGGTTTGAGCTGAGGCTACCTCTCAATGTTGTCCACCTATGCAGTGCCCAGGATGGCAGATGGCCATGGCTGGTTGGCCAAGTTCATAGGAGAGGTGCTTATACTAGAGTGTGTAAAGGAAAGGTTATGTTTGATTATCTCCATACTAAGTATGATGACTCAGGGTTATCCCTGACAGATGTATCGAATTTTGTGGTAAAAGTGTACCACCTCTGTAGAGTGTCAGACTATTCGAATAGCCGCGTCCGCGGTTATGGATAGTTGGAGTGGCCATATTGTTCCGTTGTCAGATGTTTTCAAAATGACTTATGAAATGAATGATGACTTGGACTTGACCACAATAGGGTTGTGACTATGACAACTAAGTTCCCACTTAGGTGAATTAAAACTTTATTTTAGCTTTCATTGTTTCTGAACTCAGCTTAGGTTTCAAACTTAACTTTACAAATAAACCTAGAACTTGGCATTCATACTAGACCTACCTTACTTGTTAGTGATAGTTTGCGAGTACTTAAAGAGTACTCATGGCTTTATCCCTGGCTATTCCCGTGGCCAGACTATGAGGAGGACTATTCGGAAGAAGGACAGCAGGACGTCTACGACAACTAGGATCACCTCCCATCGTCAGCATTGTCTGTGACACTAAAGATAGACCCTACCGCTACGTATATATTCTGCTACTTTTTTGTATTAAGACTAGATCATGAGATCCTTTATTTGTGTAAGAACTTATTATGGTTTGTAATGGATGATGTACTGTGATATCCAATCTATTATGTCTCGCAAAAATGGTAATCCTGGGATTGTGATGTATGGCATAACAGGCATCTGGGATTAAGAATCCGGGTGTTGACATAGATCAACCAAATATTCATCACAACAACCTAGCAAGAAACCAGATAATATGGTCACCTAATGGATGGGGTGATTTAGATGGATAGAAAGGGCAAGCAGGATCCTGGAGCAGCAACACTAGGAGGTGCAGGCCAAGCCCAAGGAGGAGCAGGACCAGCACCAGGAGGTGTAGAGAAAGATGAAGAAGGGACAACAGATCCAGGAGATAGCAACCACAAGCACTAGAGTAGCAGGCAACTCTATCACAAGGCCACATGTTACCACAGTCTACCCTAGAACTAGGGTATATCTCAAATTATTTGGTCTAATACTTGATCATGCTCATATATATCTGTATTCATGCAAGGGCATGATATGTTTATCATGGTTCACATGAGAAAATAAGCAGCAAGTAAAAAATATATGTTCTCTCAAAGTTCTTCTCAGAAATACACCCAAGTGGGGTGTATATTCATCACTGAAGAAGTTTAAGAAGTCAAGTATAAATCTTAATGAATACAACTAGGTCTCGGACCTGGCATCATTGACCAACTGGTCTATTATCTAATTTACATTAGATAACAGCAAAAGTAAATTATAAATTTCTACATGGCACATTCCAAGGAATGGTAGCACCTCTGCAGCAATTCAATCACTCTATGTATTCAGACAAGATTTAACCAACAGGGTATATCTCAAACCTTTAGATCCAAAACTTGATGATGATCATATATAAATATGTATTCATGCAAAAGCATGATATGTTCATCATGGAACACTTGAGCAATTAGGCAGCAAGTAAAAACATTTGTTTTTTACTTTAGAATGACCTCAGACCAGCATCACATGTCAATTAAAAGGCAACAATAGTTACACTAAACTTAAAGGAGTTTCTCAACTCTCATAAATCCCAGCTATTTCAAAAGTATAGTGCAAGGAGAACTTAGAACAAGATCGAATCTTGTGTACCATTCAGTGAAGGTGTCACAAAGATCTATTCTAGCTAAGTAACCCAAACAAGGAGGTTTCATAGCCCAATCATCTCAAAAAGAGTATTCAATCATTTTCCTAACACCACAGTTTAGGAATCATTTATATTTATAAACATTAGCATCAGAGTTCATCAGGAACATTTCAATGGATAACCAACTATGCGGCTTTAGTTCTGAAGCATTCCAACCATAATCAGAAGATATACTTCAATTGAGAACATCGTCACAGTAGCACAAGTTTAAACACTAACAATAAGAGACGTCCAGACAACATTTTCACTAACAAGAACCAGTGTGAGAAACTCTAAATTAGTATAGTAAATCATTCAACATGGGTAATCACACAGGGGTATGCATGAGCAATTACATCATCTTTTATGAACACGGCAACAAGGGTTGAACCCTAGCACAATGGATGAACCCTATTTCTTCACTGCAAGCACACAAAGACTAAAGAGAGAGGCAGTGAGAGCACAGAGAGGGGAAATAAGAGGAATTTACCCAGAATCCTTGTGAGTTTAGAAGAAGAAGCAGAGTAGCCGGAGTCGGAGATGAGCATGGAGGCATAGGGAGCACCCAGGGGGTGCTGCAACCCATGCCAAGCCGCGGTTGTGGAAGCTCCGGAGGAAAGGGGCGACACCACACAACAACCATTGCACCAATGCACCGCCAAGGAAGCAGCGAAGCAGGCGGCATCCGAACCGCATTTTTATAATAAGAATAATGCCATATATTGTGATTAGGTAATCTATTAAGTCTGGCATTTGGAATACCATTGTCCAGGAATATATCATCTAGGACTTCACAACCAATGTCGCTAGTGATTATAGCGCCATATATCACACGTTAACCATGATATCCACAATGGCTATAGGAAAGTCAGCTAGATCTTCTTCCTTTCACATGGACGGATGACCATATCATGGCGCTGGTAACCTTTCGAGGCCTAGCATATGGGTGGGACCCCTTAGTACCCTGCGATCTTGGTATCTAGACTATCTGCAGAGATGATCCTTGGTAGGTCCACCAACTCGTTGGGGCGACCAGGATATGTCTACTCACTAGAGTCCTCAATGTAATCAACCATAGTTATATCAGCACACAGATTAACAAAGGTTGTTCTGCTTGGGAGGCTGTGTCTTCATGTGGGGTCGCGAAGAAGGGTAGTGATTGGCTTGGATCTTAGGTTGGGCCTCAAACCAAGGAAGTTTGAATGGGGACATACTCACGCATGTGCAACAAAGCTTAAGTCCTTTTATGGGTAAAGTAGTGCACCTCTACAGAGTGTAAGAACTGTGACATGTTACTCCCTGTTTTAGGAAGGAGCTGCGAACCTTGCAGGAAAGGAACTCCATGAAAGTTCTAGTAAACCTGTGAAGGTTGATGGACATAACTTTGCAGAATAAAAGCAACCTTTGAAGAAATGTTTACAAAAACCTGCATAACCTATGACCTTTTGGTTTGTGGTCATAGTTAATGCATCAAACACTCTTTGTAATGAACTTGCTGAGTACGCTCATACTCAACCATAGCTTCTTAACCCTTGCTAGATTTGAAAGCACTCAAGGGCAAACTTAGGAAGTGAACTACTTTGAAGAACTGGAGGTATCTAGAAGAGATCAACATGTTCAACGTCTACATCTGAAGTCATAGAAGTCAAGCTAAAGCGTAGCATATAAATAATCTTAGAAACCAGAACCTACTTCTGTAGAGCATTGTTGTAGCAGCAATCGCAAGCCATAGTTATATAGTAGTAGTATTTCTAGATTCGACTTCAAGTTACTATTTCTAGTTCTCTTTTGTAAATTATTTTCCTCGTTATGTCGAGGAAGTTCTTGGACCTTCTGTAATGTGATATATGTAATATAAAGACATGTTTTGGACCCACGATGTTTCTGTTGTGCCATTCTGAGGGATGTAATACTGGTGATTGATGTTCATTGGTGTTATGTCAATGACTATAGTGTACTACATCATACAGTGGTATGCTGGGTCACCGCAATTGGTATTTGAGCAAATGCTTTGACCTTAGGTTGGAAACCTATGAAATGGGTAAAACCTATAGGAAGTGTGTTAGCAATGGTAAAGAGTTCTCTAGAAATATGATGAGTATTCAACTGATAATTTTATTGTCATGTTTCTAGTGCAATAATTCTTTATTGTGATGCAAGTAGGATAATAATAGTAAGTTATTGCTTAATATAACTAGTTATAATATCTTAACTACAGTAAGGAAAAGAATTTTTGGGTATCCTAGCCAGAATGTTCAAGTGCTGAATAGGATTTTAGATGACTGTGGAGGAGAATGGACGGGTCTTTTAAGGCAACTTATGTGGAGTCTGGATTGTAAATCTCGACTTCTTGTCAAGACCTGCCATTCTTATGATAACTAAGCATTAACCACAATGTGGAGTATAAGAGGAAGAATGTCATTAGTAGAGGTGAGACGTACGGAAGTGGTGTATTAAATTATTGTAGTAGAAGCAATAACCATGCTCAGAAGTAAAAAATCAAGGAGTTAGGAGGTAGTATCCATACTACTATATCTCATGATTCTCTAAGTTTGGAGCTTGAGTTGGGTCATGCTGCTCTTGTGCAGATTGAATTCACTTGAGCTATCGAAAATATGGATCGTTACAAGTCCTTACTTGATCTAGTTTATAACTGTCCTTGAGGATTTCACTGATCTTATAAAGGCAGTCGAACCAAGAATAAAGTTGATAGATAAGATATGCACCCTAAAATAGTCTTTTTAGAAGGGATGTGCAAAGAAATTCAGCTTGATGATTCTTAGTCAGAAACCTATGCCTATTGTTAGTATGAACCATTGTTAGTGGGAGTTATGAAAAGGGGTGTATAGTTAGTAGTGAGTATTGTAGTACTTAGAGGATAACTATAATAAGTGAAAGTATATCGCATGTACCAAGAAGTGCTTATAGTATACTAGTATTGTAATGCAAACAATAAGATAGAGTTGTGAGAATAGTTTGTTTGTACTACTTTATAATAACCATGTGTAATGCATGGTATATATTTGGTTTTTATTTGGATTTGGTTCTTGATTTATTGTGTGACTAGTTCTGTGCATGAAGTTTGAACTTGATGGGCATATGCATGGTGTTACATTAAGTTCGTACTGATGTACAGGTCTAGGGGGTAAATGGATTCGCGTGAGGGAGAGACGAGTTGCCATCATGATGAAGTAGAGATGAAGGCTCATAACATGGTGGAGACAACACAAATAGAGGCTATCAACACAAATCCAAGGGAAGGATAAATTACAATGCCACATTCGACCATCAATGAAGGACTTCTCTAGTACATGAAGGGCATGGAGGTAGGAAGATTGAAATGATGAGGCAGAATCATTTCTATCAGGATGTACTGAAGAGCATGCAGAAGAAGGCATTTGAGGAATTACATTCAAGGCTTAAATTCGTGGAATTTTTACAAACCAAACCTTGGAGCTTTTCCATGATATAAGAACCTATGGAGGTGGATAATTGGTTAATGGACACATCTCGTGAGGTCAAAAGCGTGGGGTGTAGGGATGAGGAGAAGGTGAGATATGTAACCTATATATTCACTAGAACAACAACCACATGGTGGGAAAATTCAAAGTTCATAGCACTAGAGGGAGGTATTAGTACCTGGGCGGAGTTCAAGAAGAAATTATGTGAAGAAGTTATTCATAGAAATAGTGGGAAGATGAAGGATAATGAAGCTTTAGAGAATAGGAATCTCCCAGTTATGAAGCATGTATGGGAATTCAATCGTATATCCTGGTACATTATTGAGGAAGTAAATAAGGAGGCAGAACGTCAAAAGAAGTTTATGAAAGGACTACAAGCAGTCATGAGGATGCAACTCAGGATTGTTCATGCCAAAGAGTTCTAGGAGCTATTGGATAATGCACCTATTCCAGTGGAACATGATAAGGTTATGGAAGCTGATGGAAACAATAAGGAAGTCCAAAGGAGACTAATACAACTAGAGCAATATGTCGAAAGCACAATTGTGAGAACTGTGGGATAAAAGGACATTATATCAATGAATGTTGCAGAGATCTAATTAATTGTCACAAGTGTGGGGAACCGGGACATATTAGACCCCATTGTCCCAATCGACCACCGGGTTGTGAACCAACAACACAAGGTGGGAAGAAGAGAAGAACTTGGGGTAAATACCCAAATATATGCTATGAATGTGGACAGTCAGGACATATCGGGATCAATTGCCCTATATTTCTATCAAAAGAAGCAAGTGACATGGAAATTGGAGTATTACAAGTAAGCGGATGTATTGATGAAGAAACATCCTTGGGGAAGAGGAAGTATGAGGCTATGACTCAAATCAATCCTTTTCATGGTATTGCTGATGAGTACACCATGGAGGGGTCCTCACAGAGTGTGTTTAGATAGTTGGGGGAAGGCAGCGAGTTGGCGGGTACGAGGTAACACAACTTACCCAGGTTCAAGTCCCACAACGGTGGTGGAACTCTACTCCTGCTATAAATCACTGTAATGGCAATACGCCGAGTTATAAAGATTGGTTCGCTGTGTGAGAGTGTCGTTGTACGTTGGTTGTTCGCCCTAAAGGCTCCCATAAGTCCGGCTTATAAAGGCACCAGAACAAGGGTTACAGGTAAAGGACCTTGCCAGACAAGTTACAAAGTCCTACACTAATACTAACTAATATTTGTGTCTTATACTCCAAGGCTCCATGTATGTCGGTGATTTCCACATAGCCTTCCTTCATCCGGCATCAGCCTTCCTTCTAGATCCATCTAACTAGGACGCGCAACAGGCCATGGGCCATGCTACCAACTGTGGGCCACCCGGTTTAGCCATATTAGAGACATGCAATGGTGATACCCATTTAGTATATCCCCAATAGTAGCCCCCAGAGGACTTTGAGATCTTCCGTTGTCTTGCCTTTCAATCTTGAATGCTTCTTCTAGGTGATGCCGGCAATTCATCAAGCAATATCTAGAAGGTCTCCCGAAGAACCCTGTAATACTCTCCGCCTTCGTAATGTAGCCGGAGATTCTTCAAGTCCTTTCTCCCAGAGTCGGATATCTTCCGCCTTCCATGGAATCATCGGATATGACTCTTCCATTGCAACGGTCAGAAGGATGACATAGGCTATAGCCTACTCTACCTCAAAACTCACATATAGCAGTGAATTAATCATTAGCTATTTTCGCACGTGCAAAATTCGAAATGTTAAGCGGAAAATCAGGGGATGTGGCAAAATTACCACGCACGTTCATCCACACATTGGCCACGCTGAAAACATTATATTTCTTTGCAGGAATCTTGACGCTGGGGTCTATAAATATTTACTACAGCTTAGGCATTGTCTTTTACCCGCATTCTTCCCTACGTCTTCTTCTTCCTCCTATCACGTGACCGTTCGAGCTTCCCAGCAAAAAAAACTAGCCAGATTACTTCCTTTCCCCAAATCTCCATCCAACTTCCCAATGGCGTCCAGCAGCAACACACCCTCAACGATGGCAGTCCCCGAGGCTACGGTCGAGCCTTCGTGGGGTGTCTCCGTCCCACAGGAAGGAGTGGTGGTCCCGGTCTCCGCTATGGTGGAATCCACCGACGGTGACTAGAAACAGGCAGCACCTGATGTTGTAGAAGAAGATGCTGACTCCCACAAGGGAGTGTGGAGGGGCTCTGACCTCTCCGCTAAACAGCTCCAAGAACTTGTCGCAGAGGGTTATCTTTCTACGAAGGATGGCCTGGGCTGGCGGCCAGTGTCAGCCGGTGAGGTGGTCCCTTCTCCCCAAGCCAGAGAAAAGGTCTACCTAAAGTCCCAGCTGGTGCGTGGCATAAGCCTTCCAGTCTCCGGCTTCTTCCTCGAGATCCTTCATCACTTCCGGATTCTTCCCCACAACCTCTCACCCAACATCATTCTCGTACATAGCAATTTCATAGCTTTGTGCGAAGGATATCTGCGATTCCCCGACATCGTCGGTCATGAGTCCTGCAAGAACTAGCAGCGAACATACTTCTACGGCCCAGATATCCCTTTGGCCGGCCACCAAGACTCATACCCTGACTTTGTCGACGGGGCCGCCATCGAGGCCAGCACCTGGAGATCCCAAGGCCCCCTCCCGTCCAACGACGAAGCCTCTCACATCGTAAGGCGAGTCGAGTGGCTGATAGACGGAGGACTGACCGGCTTGGACCTATCCATGTGCTGGTTCATGAGGCGGATCCAACCTCTGCAGCAGCACGCCGAGCTGATGCATAAGTACTCCAAGGATAGAAAAGATCCCATGCTGATATCCAAGGACAATTTCTCCGACGACTCCATCAAGCTTCGGCTAAAAGACATTGTCAAAGTGAAAGACAAGAAGCATGGCTTCAAGATCACCTTTGACATGTTTGAATGCGGCAAGTGCCCAGAGGTAATTGTGCTTACTTTGTTGCTCGTTATATATATACTCTAAGTTCTTCCGTCTTGAATGCATTACTCATTTGACCCGCTGCTTGATCTTATCAGCTAGCGACCTTGGTGGCGGATCAGATGTCCTCCCAGGTCTATGACCCAAAGCTGAAAGATATCCATATTGTGTCGGATGATGATGCTCCTAAGGATCAGCCAGATCTGGCAGCGCGAAAGCGGAAGAGCTCCAACTCTGAAGCTGCTGCCGAGGGCAAGAAGAAGAAAACGGAGAGTGGAGTCTCCAAAAAGTCCACTGCTGCCTTAGAGGCAGAGAATAAGAAATCCACCAGCATCCCTTTAGCTAAGGCATCTGCCATAGTGTAAGTATATTCGTTCTCCGACTATATTTTGCTTTGCACCTATTCAATTCCTGTACTTATGCTATGTATGTTTCTGGAAGAAATCCGGTGTTGGTTTGAGGCAGACCTCCAAGGATGTTGGAGATTCCAAGAATATTCGTGATATATTCTCCAAGTCATCTCCCGTTGTTGCTCCTCTGACCCCTACCGCCAAACCTGCAATAGGTTCCATCGGAGCCTCCTCGCCCATCATCCTTGAGACCTCTGTCATGGAGATAGTCATCAATCCGACTCCAGATATCTCAGGTTCTGCTGGCATGGACGTTGCTCCTAGTGGCCCAGCAATAGAGGACAGCATTTCCTCCAAAGTGGATGAAGCTCCAGCTAAGGTTGCCACTGAGAAAGGGAAGCAGCCAGCAGAGGGGGAGGAAGCAGCATCAGTAGCAACATAAAAGGCGGGAGCCTCTACGCCATTGACTGCTATTATCACACAGGAGGCAACGTGGGTTGTATCCATGCCTCCGGCTTCTACAACTCCTCTTCCTCTAACTCCTCTGACTTTGAGCTTGGATGATCTCATCAAATAGGCAGATGTAGTTTACAACAATGCCTAGACTTTCCATAACGCATACGCTCACCTGACCAACAATCTAAAGATTATTGCCATTATAAGCCTCTGAACTTTGCTCTTTTGCTTTTATAATATATCCCACTATTGCCACCAAGTTCTTAGGTGGAAAACCAATAGTTTTGGCCTGAGTGCTCCAAATAACTAAGTGTTGAACTTGATAGTGTAGCTCATGTGCCTCTAGTTAGAATATTTCTGACTAGATGCTCTAAGAGAGAACACATGTGGTTTAAAATCTGATATTGTAGCCTTTAAGCATTTAGTTGAAACTGGGAAGTTCTGGCTAGATGCCCTAGAGAAACTAAGCATAATATCTCTTTGTAGAATGAGAATGCCCGGAAGCTGGCCTCCAATGAGAAGTATTCCAAGCTACATGATGCTCTAGAGATTGAAAAGGGTAAAACAACCTTCCTGATGGAAGAGATCAAAAATAGCAAGAGTATATTTTCCTCTAACAGTTCCTTACTTTTTTTCATAGAACCATTTCGTCCGAATTCTCACAATGATGTCTATGTTTCATATTATAGAGACCATCACCAAGGCCAAGAGCATTGTCGAGCAATCCAAGCATATCTAGGAGCTCGATGATGAGAAAAAAATCTTGAAGAAAGCCCTGGCTGATGCTGTCAAGGGCCATGAAGATGCAATGAAGGCAATACAAGAATCTTCTGACACCGAGATGTAGTGCCTGAAGAATGAAATTGAACATCTCAAGGAACAAAACCAAGCTGCCAAAGAGTAGAATAATTAGAACCTTGAGGTGTACAAGAAACTTCAGAAGGATCACGACATCTTGGCAGAGACCTGCAAGCAACCTGAGACAAGCATCTTCAGTAACTTTCTGCCGACCTTGTCAATTTTGTAAGGTGGAGACTTGTATTGTTATACTCACGACCCTTGTCTCTAATGAAAACACAACCCCCATTGGTTTAACCAACATGGGTGAAGGAGCTCTAGATTCAAAGGAATGCATGATTATTGCTGGCAACTTCATCAACACCGCCATCACTGAAGCCAAGGAGATAACCCAACCCCTAGACATCTCCATCAAGGCGGCAGATCATGCGGCCAAGTACTCGGAGATCCTGCGTCGAGCCCCTGAGAAGGTCAATGACTGGAAAGCTTCTTGCATCCAAGTTGGTGCAAGGATGGCCTTATCCTTGGTCAGAGTGCACTATGACGAGGCCGACATGGACTTGATAACCTCCAGCATGCTGAATCTTGACGAGGAAGGGAATGAGATCGATAGCGATGCTATTTGGAACTCCCTCGCTGGCTATGATACCAAGGTTTCCAAGCTGACCAAGGCGGACGTATGTGTGCCTACCGAGGAGATGGATGATGAACTAGTGGCTTCGGACTCTAGTCCAGGACCGTCCAAGTTTGATGAGCTCTCCAAGCCTAGCTCTCCTGTTGTTGATCAAGTAGTAAAGTCCCCTGCAACAGAGCCATAAAAACATTGATGTATTAAATGTATCTCTGCAGTGTGTATACGGAAAAACTTATGTATAGGTAAGGCGGAAAACTTGGCTACAAGCCTCCTTCTACTTAACTAGATCCAGCATGTATATATTTTTTAAGAAAGTGATGGCTTATCCGTTATTCTGGTTCGTATGCTTGACCTTTTGTGAGACGGAAGACCCTCAGCATAGAACTATGCTCTCAGGTGATGATGCTTAATAGCATCGTCAAGAACCTAAGAGCAAAATCACTAGCTTTGAGTGCCGAAAATTCACTACTCTGGAATCCACATAAAAACATCAGAAAACATGTAGACCCGAAAACTTAAGCTAATGCCCGTAGGCGGAATTTTCACAAGTTCAAATGCAAACTTGCGCATAACGGGTTTATATGATCCAAAAATGAACACTAAAGGAGGTAAAAGACTCAGAAAATATGAGTGAACCAAATGCATTATTTCATCGATCATATAAGATACTTATTACATAGTATAAAATATGCTAAGTGTAAAAGGGACGTAGTTGTGCTATGTTCCATGGCCGATCTGTCTCCGAGAAATCATAATCAGAGTCACGTTGCTTGTGCTTGTGATTTTTTTGGCATATATTTCAATTGGCGAATATCGACGAGGTAATAGGAACCATTGAGAAATGCTTTTCTCATGATGAACGGTCCTTCCCAAGGCGGGGATAATTTGTGTGATTTTTCCTGCTTGAGTCGAAGCACCAGATCCCCCTGTTTAAACGAGTGATGCCTAACGCGGCAACTATGGTATCCACGTAGCTTCTGCTGGTAGATGGCGGATCTCTAGCATGCCAGCACATGTTCCTCCTCGAGTAGGTCCACAGATAAGCATCTAGATTCTTTAGCATTATCTTCAACGTAAGCGGCGACTCTTGGTGCATCGTGGAGGATGTTAGATGGTAGGACAACTTCTACTCCATAAACCATGAAGAAAGGGGTCAAGCCGGTGGATCTGTTGGGTGTTGTTCATAAACTCCATAGCACAGATGGAAACTCCTCTGCCTGGGCTCCAGCTGCTCTATGTTGTGGTGCCTCTAAGCGTGGCTTGATTCCTTGCAGAATTAGTCCATTGGCCCGTTCAACTTGCCCATTTGACTATGGATGTGCCACATATGCTAGATCAAGGCGGATGCCTTTCTCATGACAATATTCCTCGACTTCTCCAAGAGACAAGTTTCTGCCGTTGTTAGTGATGATGCTATGCGGGAGGCCAAATCTCACCACTAGATCCCGAACAAATATCAGGGCTGTTGCCCCCCATCGAGCTTTCTAATGGGTTTAGCTTCAATCCATTTAGTGAACTTATCCACTACCACTAGTAGATGGGTAAATCCACAAGGTGTTGTTTGCAAGGGCCCAACCATGTCAAGCTCCCAAACTATGAACGACCAAGCAATTGGTACTGTTCACAGTTCCTCAGTTGGTACATTCAGTTACCATGCATAAAACTGGCACCCTATACAGGTTCGTACTAGTTTGTCGGCGTCCTCCTTGGCAGTTAGCTAGTAGAATCCTTGTCGGAAGGCTCTTGCCACCAGCGACCAGGGAGTGGTGTGATGCCCGCAATCACTGAGATGTATCTCTCTAAGGATATACATACCTTGCTGCTAGGCGATGCATCATAGAAAAATTCATGTGGTACTTCTTTTGTATAGCTCGCCGTCAATGATGACGTAGCGTTTTTCTCTGCGTCCTATATGCCGGCTTTCGACTTTGTCAGCGGGCAGTGTTCCGTCTTGAAGATAGTCCATGAACGGTTTCGTCCAATCCGGAGTGGTCACTATTACTTCATTAACAAATGAATCCACTATGTCCGGGTTGTCGGGGTCCGCTCCTTTCACGGATGTGCTCCACAAATCTTCCAGGAAAACGCCAAGCGGAATTGGTCAGCGAGTTGATCCAAGCTTTGATAGCAGAGCCGCCGCTTCATTGTCCTTCCTTTGACATACCTGACTTCGTAGCCATCGAAGCACTTGGCTATCTCATCTACTTTGTCTTGATATGCCGCCATCATAGGGTCTCGCATTCTAGGTGCCAGCCACCTACTGGGCAACCAAGTCAGAATCTCCACAGCAAACTATGCGCGTGATGCCAATATCCTTGGTTACATGAAGTCCGTGAATGAGGGCCTCATACTCCGCCATGTTGTTGGTAGCGTTGAAGTGGAGCTGTAGGACGTACTATAACTTTTCTCCTGTTGATGATTATAATAATACACCAGGCCCCAAGCCATTGAGTAACATGGATCTATCAAAGTGCATGATCCGATACTCTAGCTCTGGTACAAGAGTGTCTTCTGGCAGTTTTGTCCAATCTACGATAAAATCAGTCAATGCTTGAGATTTAATAGGGTCACATCTTTTGTAGGTGATTTCAAAGGCGACAAGTTCAATACCCCACTTTGCCACTCTTCCTATTGTGTCACTGTTGTTGATGATGTCAGACAGCGGAGCTTTGCTCACTACTGTGATAGGGTGCTCCTGGAAGTAATGCCTTAGCTTCCGCGAAGCGAGGAAAACTCCATAAGCTAACTTCTGGTAGTGAGGGTAACGCTTCTTGGATTCCGTTCAGACCTCGCTTACATAGTAAAATGGCCGCTGAACTCTGTATTCGTGCGTTGGCTCCTTGCGCTACACTATGATGACGATGCTGATAACCCGGTTGGTTGCCGCCATGTAAACTAACATAGGCTCCGTTGACACCGGTGCTGCAAGTATTGGTGCAGAGGAGAGTATTCTCTTCAACTCCTGAAATGCTACATCTGCGTCGTCCATCCATATGAATTTGTCCGCCTTCTTGAGCAACTTGTAGAGCGGCATAGCCTTCTCTCCAAGTCGGCTGATGAACCGGCTTACTACTGCCACGCAGCCTGTGAGCCTTTGTATGTCCTTCTAGCATGTCGGACATTTTATGTCAAGGATGGCCTTGATCTTCTCCGGGTTAACCTCAGTTTCATAATGCAAAATGATAAAGCCCAACAATTTGCTGGATGGTACCCTGAAGATGCACTTCTTAGGGTTAAGCATCATATTGTACTTCTAAAGATTGTCAAAGGTTTCCTGCAAGTCGGCGATGAGGTCGTTTGATTTCTTTGACATCAACACGATATCTTCCACGTAAGCATGTACGTTGCGACCTATCTTGTCTTGTAGGCAATGTTGTATCGTCCGTTGGTAGGTAGCACCAGCGTTTTTCAACCCAAAGGGGATTGTGACATAGTAGTATGTGCCATAAGGTGTGATGAACGAAGTGGCCAATTGGTCTGACTTTCGCATCTTAATTTGGTGGTATCCTAAGTATGCATCTAGAAAACACAGAAGTTCCGAGCCAACCATCAAGTCAATGACTTGTTCAATGCGAGGCAAAGCAAACGGATCCTTCAGACATGCTTTGTACAAGCCGGTGTAGTCAACACACATTCTTAATTATTTGGTTCCCTTTTTGGGGACAAGTACAGGATTTGCCACCCATTGGGTGTGAATGACTTCTCAGATAAAACTAGCCTTAAGTAACCTAGCTATCTCTTTTCCTATAGCTCATCATCTTTCATCACCAAAGCATCGTAGAGGTTGCTTCACCAGTTTGGCTTTAGGATTAATATTTAAGTTGTGCTTGGCAAGTTCACCTTTCATGTCGGCAGGTTGCCAGGCAAAGATGTCCTTATTCTCATGGAGGAACATGACAAGCGCGCTTTCCTATTTGGGATCTAGGTCCATGAAAATGGTGGTTGTCTTGGAGGAATCTCCTTCAACAAGCTCCAACTCCTTGGTCTTGATGGCAGCCTTAAATGCGGGTTCGGCAGCAGTAATTTGTTTCTTCGAAGCTGGCATCTTCAAGGCATCGACCTGGCTCTGGATCCCCTTGAATTCTTCACCGTAGACGATTGCTTTAGCGAAGGAGCCTTCGCTCAGCTCTCACTCCCTTGCCTTGGTGAAGCTTCCGTCAACGATGATGATGCTGTTTGGTCTGGGTATCTTGATCTTCTTGTAGACGAAGCATGGCCTAGCAAGAAAGGAGTGGAAGATGTCACGTCCAAATATGACATGGTACACGCTCTTGAAGGGCACCACTTCAAAGCTCATGTGCTCTTGGCGGTAATTGTTGACATCACTAAAGGCGACCAGAAGGGTGATGCAACCAAGGGAAATAGCTTGCCGGCCAGGAACAACGCCATGGAACATGGTGTTTCTCTTCCTTAGCTGGGTCTCCGTCAAGTTCATCTTGTGCAGTGTATCCAAGTACATGATGTTGATGCTGCTTCCACTGTCCACGAGGCACCTGGTGACCTCACTACCATCGATCAAAGGGTTGATGACCATGGCATATTGGTTTTCTGTTGGGATGAGGTCTGGATGATATTCTCTGTCCCAAGTGATTGGAACCACCGACCACCTGACGTACTGGGGAACTGGGGGAAGGGTAGCCATCAGTATCCTTACTGATGTTTTCTGGGCCTGGACGATGGGAGTACCAAGGATGGTGTGGTAGAATGGAGCCTTCTTTTCAAAGGGGTTCTTGCCCTTGCCATTGCCATTGTCGGTGGACTTGGGTTCCACATCTTCGTCCATGTCACCTGATTCCTTGGATTCCTCCTCCTTCTTCTTCCCCTTGCCCTTTCCGTGGGGTCTGTTCTTCCGAATTTGCTTGTAGCCAGATTCAGGGTCTTCCTTGAGGTCGTTGACAAACTTGCCTTGGCGGTTGGTGTGGGTTTCTTTGCCGTTTGTGTCGAGGTGGATGAAACACGACATATAATGGTACTCTCCGTATGTCTGGGGAACACAGGGGCTGGAGGTGTTGAATCACTTCGCTGCTGTCCATGGCTAGCCCCCGGCCACAACCACATTGTGCGCCTCTGCCTCTGCCAGCAAATGTCGTGGCGACCATGTCGGCTGCTTGCTTCTCTTCTGGCGGAGTTTTCCGCTTGTCGTTATTGTTCCTTTTGGCCTAGGTAGGGGTGGCCTGTGCCGGCAATGTTCCGTGAGCATCATCATTAGTAACGGCGAACTAGCTAGCTATGGAAATCATCGAGTTGAGGTCGAGCTTGTAGTTGTCCTGATGGCGCTTCAGCATATGTCGAAGTAGTGTCCCCTTTTTCTAGACCATCGATGAAGGCGGCCATAGTGGTTTGATCATGCACCCCCATGCATGAATTTTCATATCTAGCCAACGGGAAAGGTACGCACGAGAGGATTCGTCCTTTTCTTGCACACACCTCTATAGGTCACTGACGGTATAGGGACGTTTGTATGTACCCTCGAAGTTCTTGGTGAACGCTTCATGCATGTCCAACCAATTGCAGATTGATTTATCCGGCAAGTCGTCGATCCATTGTCGGGTTGTGCTAGTGAGAATTAGTGGGAGGTACTTGACGGCGACATTAGGGTTCCCCCAGCGATGTGAATCACTTTGTTGTATTCTTGCAACCATGTAGATAGCGTGGCAGTGCCGTCATAGGGCTTGATAGTCTTGTCGATCCAGAGACCCTTGGGGTAAGTTGTGGCCCGTATTACCAGTTCAAAACAACGTGGCCCTAGGTATGGGAGTTCCTGGGCTTCTTGAATCTTGTCAAGCCGCGAACGTGCATCGTACGGCGGTTGCTTCCCATTTCCACCATGGGGAGGAGAGTTGTGGTGTGATCCATGGGATCCACCATGTCCTCCACCATGGTGGCTACTAGGTGGTGACGGTGGTGGCGGTGGGTTAGCCTTCTTGATGTTCACTCCATGCGAATCCTCATGCCTATCGCGATTGCTTGTCGAACGTGGTGCTTCCTTGTGGTATCTTCTCCTATGTCCTTCATTGTCGTTGCGCTCTCTGGCATGTCAAGGTTGCTCACCCTGGTCACGCATGACGATACCAACCTGGGGACGCCTAGGAGGTGGCATGCTTGTGCGGTGACGCGGTTATTGTTCCTCGTGACGCCAGGATGGTGGGGGTGGTAGCGATCAGCGAGGGTGAGCCTTCTCTCCCTTGTTGGAAGATATGGGTATGGCGCCAGCCCTGTTACGCGCATCTCCCCGCCTTCGCTCTGTGGAGCCTATATGGGATCCTTCATTGCAGGGAGAACTTGGCCTTCAGAGGCTATTTAGGGTTGACTGACAAAGCTCTATATTGGACTCAAGACTTTGTGAGGTGGCCGTCTCCTATTGCTTGTAATCCTTGGCTACGGGTCATAGACCTGAGCCACCACTTCTAGCGACCTATCATGTTCGAGGAGGGTCTTGGTGACAACCATGTTGAGGGTGGGAGTTGGCATTACTTTCCTCCCCTATGAATCAATGTATGGGGTGGCCTTTTCCGGCTTGGAAGCATCCCATCCTAACTTGCGTCAAACGCTGGGATCACTGACGACGTGAGTTGGTGCCTTCTTCGCCTTGTGCTTTAACAACTGCTTGTATTCAGCCTCAATTGCTCTTGCTGCCTTGATGGATTGCTACGCTTTGGCCAAATCTCTATCCAGCTGGGCGCCCTGTTCTGTGATGCATTTGGCCTCCGCGAGAATTTCTGCACGTTTCTCATCAAGCTTCGTAACGCTCCAAATATGGGCGACAGTGATGGGCTCGATGAGGAGTGGACCATACATCACCTTGTCGGTGGGCGTAACCAAAGGGTTGCCAGCTGTAGATGTTGATGGTGGCGGTGGCAGATTTGTTTGTTTAGCGGTACTTGGGCTTGTGGCAAGTTCCTGTGACTGCTGCGGGGGGATTACCGGAGGAGGCATGGCCTTGGCTGGACCTACGGTTGTGGCAGCGATGTCGGACTCAACTTCCTCGTTGGCATCAATGAAACTATTGACAGTTGCGATCATCTCATTAAGGGTAAGCAACCGGCAGCCTATCGCCTCCTAAGCGTATGCCGGAGGAGTGTTTGGGGCGTGGGCCCTTCCATGAAGTGATAGAGGAGTTTGTTAGTGCGGTCACCTTCTAGGGTTTCTCTCACCCTTAACCATCTAGCAAGGTATTCACGAGGATATTCTCCTTCCCTCTTAACACATCTAGCCAGATCAAAGATGGTAACGACGACGGTAAAGTGTGACCTCCGCATCTCTAACTCTCGGGGAAGCAACGCAGATCTGCGGGGTCCTTCCACCGTTATATCCTGCACATGGGCAATTTGGGTGGGCCTTAATTTTTTTTATCTGAGCCGACAAACTCCAAAGAGTGATACGGTCCAGATTCTTTCGTGAGTGTGTCCTGCCCATAGGCGGTCCGTGCGGGCCTTGACAAGTTTCTGACTTCCTAGGAGCTAGGACCTGAGTCGGTTTCACTAATGAAGATGTGGATGTATCCAACTAGGAAGATGGAGCAGCGTGTAGAATTCATCTTCGTTGGGACCCATAATTCGTCTAGAGGAATGATTGGGACATTGCCGGAGAAGAGGATGCGCCCAATGGCTATGGTATCACCGATTCCCGTGAAGAGCTTGGACCTCGCCCGGTGTAGAGCTTGAAGCGCCTCTTACCCCACGGTGGGTGCCAACTATCGTGGTATTGCTAATGAGTACGCCATGGAGGGGTCCTCACAGAGCATGTTTAGAGAGTTGGGGGAAGGCGGTGAGTTGGCGGGTATGAGGTAACACATCTTACCCAGGTTCAAGTCCCACAACGGTGGCGGAACTCTACTCCTTCTATAAATCACTATAATAGCTTTACGCGAGTTACACAGATTGGTTCGCTGTGTGAGGGTGTACGTACAGGGAAAGGCACCAGAACCTAGGATTATAGGGAAAGGACCTTATCGAACAACTTATAGAGTCCTACACTAATACTAACTAGTCTTTGTGCCTTGTACTCCAAGGCTCCGTGTATGTCGGTGATTTGCATGTAGCCTTCCTTCATCCGGCATGGGCCTTCCTTCTGGATCCATCTAACTGGGCTACCCAGCAGGCCATGGGCCATGCTACCAACTGTGGGCCACTCGGGTTAGCCGGATTAGAGACATGCAATGGTGATACCCATTTAGTATACCCCCAACAATCCCAATGTCCAAAACAACCTAGCAAGTGGTAAGTCACCATAGAATCTTTAGTATGAATTATTCTATGTATGCACTTTATAGGATGAAGATTTCACAAATGTATCCACAGTTGTGTGGGTATAAGATATGTCTCTTCATAAGACCATTAGGAAAACCCTAAGGGGGTGGGCGAATCACAGATTAGACTTCTAGAACCAACAGTTAGTATAGTTTTTGAAGAGAAGCATTTAAAACTTTTTAAGAATGTCCAAGTTTGACAATAACTTTAGTTTTGAAGATATATTTCGATCACAGCTCGCCATAACTGATAAAACTGAGTTTGGGACCATAGAATTTTGAATTAGGACTATAATGATCAAATACCTTAATTGAGGAAAAGTAGGGTGACTTTGAATGGATGGATGAAATGAGTTAAGTTTGTTCCTAGGAAGGACATTGAAAGGGACAAGTTAGAATCCATCAGAATTTAAGAATCCTAAAACCCTACCATTAGTAAACCTTCATACTACCATGATACCTATGAATTAGTTCATTGATCTTATGAAGTAACTTTTTCAATACACTAGGAAGGAATGTAAAAATCTAGATAAGTCAGAGATCTCGAGTGGGTAATCCTAAATAGGTATGGTGGAATCTAAAGATCACTGAAAGAGAGCAATGGATGGACAAGGATTGCCAAACTTCAAAGGAGAAGATTCAGAAGGAAAGATTTATGTATTCTGATAAGAGTGAGATCCGTAACTTCGGGGACGGAGTTTAGTTTAATGGGGAGAGACTATAATGCCCCAGCATTTAGGGCTACAAAAGAGAGTTTGTGCATTTGAATTCATGCATAAGAAAATTTGGGGTAAATTTTCGCAAACTAAAACCCTAGAGAGATCAGAGTTTCTTTCACTACTTTGAGTTAGGACTTAGCTCTTCATAGTGATTGTTATAAATTTTGACATGATCTCAAGGAATTATAATGAATTTGGGTGAATAAATTTGAATCACTTTTGAAAAGATTAAAAATTACAAGTATCTAAGATTTTATTTAAAAAATAATAATTAGAAATTGTGAATCCTTGAATATGTATTAAGTATTATTCATGAGAAAGAATGGAATATAATATAATTAGAAGAATTCATAAAATAAAGTGTATGCCTTATTCTTTTCTTCATTCAACAACAATAACTGAAGTACAAATGAATGAATAAGAGATTATATTACAACAAGAAGAAGAAAAAAGGAAAATGAGCTTTGCAAAATTATAAGCTTATAGTACATGGTTTTGTACATAAGTCAAATGGAAAAGGAATTACAAAAGAGATAAAAGGAAAACCTAAACTAATATCTATCTAATCCTAATCTAATCTTCTTGATCATCCAAGCTTTTTTACCTACAAAACAAATAAACCAAAGTACAGAGAAAGAAAATTAGGTTAGTTTGCTCTCAGTAGGGAACAGTGAAGTGTACTTTTTAAGGTACATCATTGAGCATTGATGGCTCAAAATATATCAAGCTCGTTGGGAACCCCAAGAGGAAGGTATGATGAGCACAGTAGCAAGTTTTCCCTCAGTTATGAAACAAAGGTTATCGAACCAGTAGGATCAAGGAAACAACTGCAAGGTGTTGCTAGCAACTTGCAATCCTGCACAACACAACCATAGAACTTTGCCCCGACTTACAATGAGGTTGTCAATCTCACCAGTTTTGTTGAAAACGAAGGATTAAACGTATTGTGTGGAAGATAGTAATTGCTTGCAAAAAGTAAACAGTAAACAGTAGATGGTAGATTGATGGTAAAAGCATGGATCGGGGTCCATAGTTCACTAGAGGTGATTCTCCTTAAGATAGATGACATGCTGGGTGAACAAATTACAGCGGGGCAATTGACAGACTCGAGAAAGCATACCATGCATATACTAATCATCTTGACTCCTATGAGATTCGATTGGGCATTACAACATTATACATAGACCGTAATACAACTGCATCTATGACTAATAATCCACCTTCAGGTTATCATCCGAACCCCCTCCAGTATTAAGTTGCAAGCAACAGATAATTGCATTAAGCAAAGTGTGTAAAGTAAACAATACGATTGTCCCATGGACAAATGATTGCTATTTTCTCCCTAGTAGCAACACCACATCTAGTACCTTAGAGATTCCTATCACTTCCCCAGATTACTAGAGGCATGAACCTACTATCGAGCATAAATACTCCCTCTTGGAGTTGCTAGCATCTACTTGGCCAAGATAGCTACTAACAACGGAAAGCATGCAAGATCACAAATAACATAGACATGATAGAATCAATAATCAATCTGAAATAGGATCTCAATATCTATAGGATCCCCGCAAACACAACATGTAAGATTACAAATAGATGATCTTGATCATGAATGGAGCTCACAAGATCTAAACACGATAGCACAAAGGAGGAGAAGCAACCATCTAGCTACTACATGGACCCGTAGTCCAAGGATGAACTACTCACACATCACACTGGAGGCAGTCATGGTGATGAAGAAGGCCTCCAGGATGATCTCTCCCCTCTGGCAGGCTGCCGGGAAGAGCTTTAGATCCCTCCCGATCTAGGGATGGAGATGGCGGCAGCTACAAACACTTTCGTGGAATTTTTGATCTGGTACTTAGGATTTTCGTCTTAGGAGGATTTTATAGGCGGAAGGGCAAGGTCGGTGGAGTACCAGGGGGCCCACACCAGGTGGCGGTGTGCCTAGGGCTGGCCGCACCACCCTAGGGTGTGGTCGCCCTTGTTCCCCTCTTCATCTCCCCTCCAGACTGCGTGTTGCTTCGGGAAAAATATTGACTTGGGCTTTTGTCCGGTCCAATTCCGAGAATATTTCCTTACTAGCTTTTCTGAAACCAAAAACAGTAGAAAACATGCAACTGGCACTGTGGCATCTTGTTAATAGGTTAGTTCCAAAAAATGTATAAAAATACTCCAAAGTATGAACAAAACATAAGAAAGTAGATACTAAACAAGCATGCAACATCAAAAATTATAGATACGTTTATGATGTATCAACATCCCCAAGCTTAACTCCTTCTCGTCCTCGAGTAGGTAAGTGATAAAAAGGAGAATAATTTTTTAGGTGACATGCACCATCACAATCTTGATCAAGGTATTTGTAAAACATTGAAAGCTGGGATCATAGTACTCTAACATAGACATGAAAGATATAGTTCTAACAATAAGACATAGCAACTATGTTGTAACATGAAAAGGTGCAAACAAAAGATTCATGAATAACAATGCTTTGAAAGATGTTTGTTTATTTCACATATAGAAAACATAATGAGAATGGCATTCAGCTTGTCCCTCATAGTGTAGCAAAACATAAATGGATAGGACACCTTCAAAGTTCATAAGGGTGACTAGATACAAATACTTTAAGAACAAGCAATATCAAAGTTATGAATCAATCAACAAGTTTTGGGACAATGCACATTAAACTAAGAATGACCACTATGCTCTCTCAATAGGTGCATAAAGATAGAAGATGGAGACTCAACATAAAAGTAAAAGAAAGGCCCTTCATAGAAGGAAGCAGGGATTCAAGTCTCATAAAGAGCTTCCGAAAATTATGGTACTTATTAGCTTTCAGCTCTCATTGCCCCTATCATAAGCATCTTTAGGTGATTAAGATTAAAGTGAACAAATATGAGGATATGCTTGACAAGTTATAAGTTGAAAATCTCATGCCTTTTGCTTATGAGTACCGTTCCTCATGCTACTCAACTTTAGTCACAAGTAAGTTCTTGTCATTGTAAGTACATGTGTATCATAGAGAACCGCCAACGGGGTACCCCTTTCCCGATGATATAGAAGCTTTCCCATATCAAAATGACAAGGCAAGCAGACAATGAGCATCTCAGCGATCCTTTTATTTGCTATTTGCATAGGGATTTCCTTTTTTATTTTTTTATTTAGGATGCTTCACAGATTGCTCACTATGGTTATGCTGCAACTTTCCACCATGATTTGGCATGGCTTAGACTAGCCGCCCAGGCGTTTCTCTAACACATATACGAACTCCATGAGCCTTACAAGCTCCCCTTTCATTTCACACTGTCGGGTTCCATAAGCAAAAGAACATGATATCAACTAAATAAAGTGCAATGTTGAAAGCGTTCCCCATGGTAACATGGTTCTACTAATTCACAACTTACAAAACGCAAGCATGTACGCAACATAGATGGGCACAATGGTTCAAGTTTATTAAGTGCAAGAAAGTAAAGTGTGCCATCAAGTTCGTGAGAGCTTTAATCACTAATTTTCACATAACAAGTTTAATTCGGAAGGTAGATAAAAACATGAATATACTTGGAATAGCAATAATGCTAATATGTAGGTATGGTGGACTCTTTGAAATAACTTGGTTTTATTTGGAGTTGGATCCATGAGTGGAACTCATACTTGGTACACGTGGAGGCTAGCAAAAGACTGGGAGTGACCAACTAAGAGAGCAATAATGACCATAATCATGCAAAGCGACAAAACATTATTAATTAAATCATAAAGTGATATGACAAGTCAAAAACTAAATGATCATTGAGGCTATGGTGATTTGGTATAGTCTTAACATGGTGTGATCATGCGCCAAGTCAACCCAAATAAAGCATCAATGGAGAATACCACAATATTATTCTTTTATATGCTAAAACAACGCATGATTCTTTCAAGGAACATAGAGCAATCTCAATTGTTTGTAACAAGTCATACTACAACAATAATCACTAAACATAAAGTCACAGCAATATCAAACATGACATGATAAAGTCTAGGCCACAGTCAAAACAAGACTTCGTATATACCACTTATAAGCATGAACTTTCCTACTCTTTTCCAATCCAAATGAACTTATTTGAAACTATTGAGTGAATGTAGGGGTCCAACCAATTTATTTAAGCAAAATAAAACTAAAAAAACAAAGATGCTCCAAGAACAACACAATAGTGCATGAAACAATAAAAATGAAGTGTTTGGAAGAAAACCTGAGATTTTATTGATGAAGAAGGGGATGCCTTGGGCATCCCCAAGCTTTGACGCTTGTACTTCTTGAATATTCCTTGGGGTGACACGGGTGGCATCCCCAAGCTTGAGCTTTTGTCCATACTTCATCTTATCACATTATTCTTCCCTACGCTTTAAAATTTTCTTTCATACAAAACTTCACACAATCTTCATTAGCAACATTAGTGTACTTAAGATAATGAGTCTCTAGGTTCAGTTTCAACACAAGTAAAACTTCCACTAAATCACAAGCTACTATAGCAATTCCTTTTAAAAGTTCAATAATTTGGCAAGAACTCAAAGAGAAAGAGATTAAGAGGCAAATGCAAATAATGCCAGAAATCTATCAAAATAGACCAGTAGGTAAAAACCATTTTTTCGAAAACCTTATGTTGATGAAATTGAAAAGTTTTAAACTAACGAAAGTTAGATAACAACCAGGGGCAGAAGCACAAAACATTACAGCTCAATCGAACATACATAGATTTTTCACGAATGTTTACAGTGAAGCACAAAAATCTGTTTCGGGATAGCAACTTTCCCAAGTCTTACTTCTCTCTCATTAGAGGTTATTCTTGGCACAAAAACCACACAAAAATCATAAGGAGAGGTTTTTACTGAGGCAATAACTTCCAAGACTCAACAAAAGAAAAACTTACTGAATAAAAATAATGGGTTGTCTCCCAAAAAGCTCTTTCTTTATAGCCATTAAGATAGGCTCAGTAATTTGAGAAGATGCTCACATAAGAAATATGAATTGAAGAAAAAGAGAGCATCAAGGATCAAATATGATACACATTTAAGTCTAACCCACTTCCTATACATAGGAATTTTGTAAGAAAATAAATCAAAGAAGCACATAGTAACAAGAATGGGTAGATAAAACAAGAGCAACTTTAGAACTTTCAATATAAAGAGAGGTGTTTTAGTAACATGAGAATTCCAACAACCATATATCCATCTCTCATAATGATTTTCAGTAGCATCATGTTCAATATAAATATCACACTCATCCTCCTTTGGTAAGCATGGATGGTGATCAAATAAGGTATTAGTTAAAGAGTTACTCTTAGTGGGAGGTAGACATGGGTAGCTGCTCCATTCTTCCTCCTCTTGATCATCACTCTCCCCCTCTTTTTCATCCAATGAGCTTCCAGTTTCAGCAATTGCTTCTTCCATAGGCTCCTGCAAGGCATTAGTCTCTTCCATTGGTGGAGAGCATCTATTAAGAAATTCAAGATTATAGCCATTTTCTTCCTTTTAGTCATCAAAGAAAAATTTAAGTATATCATAAACCTCATATTTATAAGGCGCATCATCAGTATTTTCAAGTAAATAAAGTTAAAAAGCACCCTCAAGCAATAAATTCTTCAATTTGTTCCACATCATAAAATTCATAATTTGCCTTAACATAAGAGGATATGGTAACATCATCATTATACTCACATTGAAAAAGGAGGTGTTTATGCCTCCTACAGCAACAAGATTTATCAAAGGAATAAGTAATATTATAGGTAGAGCACACGTTTCTAGCAATGGTATACAATTTATCAATTTGTTCCCATAAGTGTTTCCCTTTTTGTGACAAGTGGTGTTCCTTATAATAATATTTTTGTTCTTCCGTGAACCCACCTTGCCAATAAGATCTAGTTTCAAAGAAACCAACCATTGATAGTAAGCATGATAAAGCAACACAATAACAGACCAACAAAAATAATAACTATAGTAGGAACTATTTTTTTGTATTTTTGATAAAAAGAAACAAGCAAACAAAGCAGAAATAAACTAAGCAAAACAAAAAATCAAAGTAAAGAGATTGGTTATGAGGACTCCCCTTGTGAAGTTGTCCTTGACTCCCCGGCAACGGCGCCAGAAAAAAGGCTTGATGGCTCAAAATATATCGAGCTCGTTGGGAAACCCAAGAGGAAGGTATGATGAGCACGGCAGCAAGTTTTCCCTCAGTTATGAAACCAAGGTTATCGAACCAGTAGGATCAAGGAAACAACTGCAAGGTGTTGCTAGCAACTTGCAATCCTGCACAACACAACCATAGAACTTTGCCCCGACTTTCAATGAGGTTGGCAATCTCACCAGTTTTGTTGAAAACGAAGGATTAAACGTATTGTGTGGAAGACAGTAATTGCTTGCAAAAAGTAAACAGTAAACAGTAGATGGTAGATTGATGGTAAAAGCATGGATCGGGGTCCATAGTTCACTAGAGGTGATTCTCCTTAAGATAGATGACATGCTGGGTGAACAAATTACAGCGGGGCAATTGACAGACTCGAGAAAGCATACCATGCATATATTAATCATCTTGACTCCTATGAGATTTGATTGGGCATTACAACATTATACATAGACCGTAATCCAACTGCATCTATGACTAATAATCCATCTTCAGGTTATCATCTGAATCCCCTCCAGTATTAAGTTGCAAGAAACAGATAATTGCATTAAGCAAAGTGTGAAAAGTAAAAAATATGATTGTCCCATCGACAAAGGATTGCTGTTTTCTCCCTAGTAGCAATAGCACATCTAGTACCTTAGAGATTCCTGTCACTTCCCAGGATTACTAGAGGCATGAACCCACTATCGAGCATAAATACTCCGTCTTGGAGTTGCTAGCATCTATGTGGCCAAGATAGCTACTAACAACGAAAAGAATGCAAGATCACAAATAACATAGACATGATAGAATCAATAATCAATCTGAAATAGCATCTCAATATCCATCGGATTCCCGCAAACACAACATGTAAGATTACAAATAGATGATCTTGATCATGAACGGAGATCACAAGATCTAAACATGATAACACAAAGGAGGAGAACCAACCATCTAGCTACTACATGGACCCGTAGTCTAAGGATGAACTACTCACACATCACATCGGAGGCAGTCATGGTGATGAAGAAGGCCTCCAGGATGATCTCTCCCATCCGGCAGGATGCCGGGAAGAGCTTCAGATCCCTCCCGATCTAGGGATGGAGATGGTGGTGGCTACAGACTCTTTCGTGGAATTTTTGATCCGGTACTTAGGGTTTTCATCCCGGGAGGCTATTATAGGTGGAAGGGCAAGGTCGGTGGAGTACCAGGGGGCCCACACCAGGTGGCGGTGCTCCTAGGGCTAGTCGCACCACCCTAGAGTGTGGCCGCCTTGGTGCCCCTCTTCGTCTCCCCTCCAGACTCCGTGTTGCTTTGGGTAAAATATTGACTTGGGCTTTTGTCTGGTCCAATTCCGAGAATATTTCCTTACTAGCTTTTCTAAAACAAAAAACAGCAGAAAACAGGCAACTGGCACTGTTGCATCTTGTTAATAGGTTAGTTCTAGAAAATGTATAAAAATACTCCAAAGTATGAACAAAACATAAGAAAGTAGATACTAAACAAGCATGGAACATCAAAAATTATAGATACGTTTATGACGTATCAAGCATTTCCAATAAAGGGGCAAATTTCACCAAAGTGTAGAATCTGTCCTTTTAAATCAACTAGGCTTCAGTACAACCTCATTAGCCAAAGAAGGGGTAAGTTTCACCGGGCTAGAGTAGTAAAAGGAAGAGGAAGTAAATAATTTTAACTTGATCTGATCCAAAGGAAAGCTACAGTGAAGCAGCTTAGTCCCCTAAATGCATGCAATGTGTTGTCAACACTAGGGAAGTGGAGAAGAGTTAAAACCACAACCATCGCATAACAAAGCTTGCTTTGCTACTCACTTCACAGCCATAGTCACTACTTATCTCAAGAACACAGCAAGCACCACCTTAGAAATTGCCATTTCCCACTAGATCAACCAAAGATTCATCACAGCAACCTAGCAAGAAACCATGTAATATGGTCACCTAATGGATGGGGTGATTTAGGTGGATAGCAAGGGCAATCAGGATCCCGGAGCAGCAGCACTAGGAGGTGTAGGACAAGCCCAAGGAGGAGCGGGACCAGCACCAGGAGGTGCAGAGCAAGATCAAGAAGGTACAGTAGATCCAGGAGATAGCAACCACAAGCACTAGAGTAGCAGGCAACTCCAGCAGAAGGCCAGAAGCTACCATAGTCTACCCTAGAACTAGGGTATATCTCAAATCCTTTGGTCTAATACTTGATCATGCTCATATATATATATATGTATTCATGCAAGGGCATGATATGTTTATCATGGATCACATGAGAAAATAAGAAGCAAGTAAAAAATATCTGTTCTCTCAAAGTTCTTCTCAGAAATACACCCAAGTGGGGTGTATATTCATCACTAAAGAAGTTTAAGCAGTCAACTATAAATCTTAATGAATCCAACTAGGTCTCAGACCTGGCATCATTGACCAAGTGGTCTATTATCTAATTTACATTAGGTAACAATAAAAGTAAATTATAAATTGCTACAGGGTATATTTCAGGGAATGGTAGCACCCCTACAGCAATTCAATCACTCTATGTATTCAGACAAGATTTAACCAATAGGGTATATCTCAAACCTTTAGATCCAAAACTTGATCATGATCATATATAAGTCTGTATTCATGCAAAAGCATGATATGTTCATTATGGAACACTTGAGCAATTAGGCAACAAGTAAAAATATTTGTTTTTTACTTTAGAATGACCTAAGACTAGCATCACAAGTCAATTAAAAGGCAACAATAGTTACACTAAACTTAAAGGAGTTTCTTAACTCTCATAAATCCTAGCTATTTCAAAACTACAGTTCAAGAAGAACTTAGAACAAGATCAAATCGTGTGTACCATTCAGTCCAGGTGTCACAAAGATCTATTCTAGCTAAGTAACCCAAACATGGAGGTTGCGTTGAACTTTTATTAGTACTACAACTTATGTATTAGTCTTCTTAAAATATTTGTGTGTCTATGTTTATCTCTTTTAAAATATAAAAGGGCAGCAGTCCTGGCATCTCAATTTATAAAATGATACATAATGGAGTATTTTCTTAAAAACATGGGTAGGCAGAGTTTTTTTCATTTTGAGAAGTGGGGGCAATGCCCAAAAGGCCGAATTAAAAAGAGTTTGGCTATTCTACATAAGATGCTCTACGTGGGTTATACTCTGTAGGCTATGCTCCATGGGCTTCATTCTCAAATTTTACTGGGATGTGCTCAGTAGTCCCTTGACCCCTAAAAGGCCAAATTAATATGTTCTCAACTAAGCTCCATGGGCTCCTTTCTCAAATTTCACTAGGATGTGGTCAATAGTCCCCTAACCCCGAAAAGACCAAAAAACAATGTTCTGGGCTAAAGAGGGGACGAATGAGCTACTACATTTCTTCTCCTGGTTAATAAAAATTGCATTGTGATGTGCTTGGCTAGATTCGAAACAAAGACCTCAGAGAGGGAGGGGGAAAAGCGATAATTCTTTTTGGCAGCTATTCATGTCAAAATTTAGTAGTACAGGATAAGGTAGAAAATTATCAACATATTTGAACTTCATATTCAGGAGCACTTAACCAATTCAGCAGCATTTTCAAAAGTGACCAATTTAGGAATACAGACAATGAGATACAATAGTAGTACAGAGAGAACTAGTTCTTGTTTCAGCTCTAAAAACCTTGTCGCGCGATCATTTTGTCCTTTTCACCAAACACACTCGGCCATTGGAGCAAGCAAAACTGACGATCAAGTTTACTTTGAGTACCTTCTTCTCACATTAATGCCTATGTGACCCCCGTATGCAACCCAAAATGCCCAAGTCTCATCTAGATTGTGACACTGCCATGTTTCAGAAGAAAAGCAAGACTATCTACTGCCCTTGATTTAAACAAGTACCAGTACATCAGTATTAGTTCCACAAAATGCTTTAGTAATAGCAATGACAGAACATTTGAGAGATCAAGTAGCTCCTGCTTGAAATTCAATAGCAGTATAGAGAGAACCAGTTCTTGTTCTAGCTAAAAAAACCTTGGTGCACGATTAGTTTGGCCTGTTCTCTGAAGAGACTTGATCATCAGAGAAAGCAAAACTGACGATCAAGTCTCCTTTTGTGTGAATACCTCCTCCTTACATCAATGCTTTGTGACCGCCCATATGCAACCCAAACTGCCCAAGACTCATCTAGATAATTGCGATAATGCTAAATTTCAAAAGAAAAGCAAGACAATCTGATGCACTTCATCTAAACTAGTACCAGTACATCACAGTTCGTTCTACAAACCATTGTACTACTAGTAACGACAGAGCATTTGAGATATTCAGTAGCATTTGAAAGATCCAGCAGTACAGAATAAGATCATGAAAATATCAGACAGATTCCAGGTTCATATTTAGCAGCACTTGATAGAGTCAGCACAACATTCAAAGTGACCGGTTGGTAGTACACAGATAGTGACCAAAAGAATTGATAGATTCAGCAATGCGGACATTGAAATTCAATGGATGTAGCAAGGCCTAATTCAAAGGAAAGCGAGACCATATTATGCACTCGGCCGATTGATCTGAACAAGTACCGAACAAAACTTTTGACAGGTTTAGTAGCATTTGAAAGATTCAGCTGTACATAATAAGAAACAAAAATATCGACAGATTCCCAATTCACATTCAGCTGCACTTGGACATATTCAGTAGCATTTCAAAGTGACAGATTTAGTTTGCCCTTTTCTCTGAACACTCGTCATTGGAAGAAACAAAACTGATGATCAAGTCTGCTTTTGTGTGCATGCCTCCTTCTCACATCAATGCATGTGTGTGACCTCTATAGGCAACTCAAAATGCCCAAAGCCTCGTCTAGATTATGAGTTTATGACAAGGCCAAGTTACAAAAGGAAAGTAAGACCATCTACTGCACTTGATCTAAATTGAGCTATCATATTACATAGTATTACGATTACTTACGGTAGTTTGGTTCCAATTGTGAGTGTTGGCGAAGCTTAGGATGAACCATAATGGATTCTCCGGAGATTTCCATGCAATGTTGGTTGAGAAAATAAGAGATGCTTCTTCGGTATTTAGACCGAAGCAACATATTTCAGAAAATGGCGTATATCCAAGTCTATTGCATGGTGGGAGATGTAGACACAGTTGATTCTCATCAGATATCATGGGGCAACATCTGCACCGCCTATCGCAATGTTAATCAGATAGTTCAATCCAAGTAAAAGGGAATATGCTCCTAGGTCAGCAATCACTATCCATGGCTTAGTTGGATACAAGTAAGTAGTGTCCTTTGAGTACACCTTGCAGCCAAACCCATTAGCATAGGTGCCACAAGTGCGCCCACAGCGATCAACACTATGATCAGCAACATGATTGACATGACCATAATAAATACTGGCATAAAACTTGTCATCAGTAGCGCCCTCGGTATGGATAAGAAGAAGGAGAGATTCATCTGCAAATATTGCTAAGAACCATAAACCAGGTTTGTGCCCACCATCATCTATGGCATAAAGGTTTCCCTCCTCGAGATGCGCTCCAGGTGGTGATGGGAACATAATAGGACCTTGGAAAATAAATGACGGCCAAATCAGCCAATACTAGTTTACATCCATTAAAACTGAAGCTAGTGTTTAGAACAGGAATGGATCAAACTTACCAAAATACAAATCATTCCAGACATAAACACTGCCACTCTGAGTGGCTGCAAACACTAGACCCTTGTGGATAAGTGCATCACTGTATCTGAAATAGCACTGGAACTGTCCATGCATACTCATAGCCATCAAGGGTAGAAATTGAGTAGTCGAAGATAGCGACAAGAGAGAAATCTAAATAATCCACAGTAGCTGTGGGAGCTCAGCAAATAGCAATCTTCCGGAGGAGAATAGGGCGATCATTGTGCATGAATGTAAACAGATCGTTGGTGGGTACAAACTCATTGACTTGTGGGAGAGGAACACATTGATGAGTGTACACATTGACAAGCTCCCACTTGCACTCGGACCCAACAGTGGCGATCAAATCTCCATTGGCACCTACCCACTGCTTACCCATACAATTCCGGATCACAGCATCGGAGGAGAACATGTCTAGTGGCGTCAGCTTGCATGTCGTGCCCTTGCCCTCGAAGTACTCGTTGCATTCCCATGGTTTCTTATTCGGGTGAGAATGAAGAACACAGGGGAGGCCAAACGGCTGAGAATCATGTAAAGATGCACTATATTTTGCCGAGTCAATAAGATGTTTCTACGAACCGGTGAGGCTCACGGCAATGATGATGTCGCATCTAGTTATGAGTTCTTCAAGCGGGCCTTCGGTAAAAACATCCTGGAATAGCTCAGAATCATCAATGTCCTTGCTCGGTCCTACCATCACAAGGGAGCTGATGGAATTTGGGACGGTGTCTTGATTTGGTTTTCTGGAAAAGAGGGAAGATCGACGGCGGCAGGAGGGACAGGGAGAAGAACAAACACTCTCATACTATGCGCTGAACAGGCTCGGAAAGCAGCATTGTGGCGGAGAAGAACGGCAATGCTTGGCGTAGAGGTAGGGTAATGGGGAACTAGGAATAGATCGTAGGCTAAGTTCAATAAAATGAAAACAGACGCATGTTCCTCTGCTCCGGTTCCCTTCAGAATAGTACTACTCTGCTCCAGTTCCCTCCACAATAAATCTTTCTTGTAAAATGAAAACAGAGTACTACTAAGTACTTGAATGTAGGGGTAGATGTAGGTGTCGCGATCCATCTATAATAATAATTTCTCCCATTCTGAAGCTCTTTTGTGGTACTAGTTTCCAACAAAAAAACTCGTGTGTAATTTCTGGTCAAATTGATGCCCATGCCAATTTATAAGAAAATTTTCCATATATACGGATAGAAAAAAAATATGCGGTGCGATTCCAATGTGTTTTATTTATACTAATACTTACTTCACACAAAAACACATTTTTTGCACTTGGGAATTTAATATGCTATTTTTTGGACATAAAGGATCCAACCATACACTAGAAACGTTGTTTACCATTCCACAATGAACCCATCTACAGAATATGGGCACATTATCATAAACTACGAAATATATATTGAACTTGGCCTCAGTCATCTTGCTTGAAACACAGGTATGTTAATACATATAGTAGGCCATATTGCAAAACATGGTTTTTGAAAGGCTGCCAAAAAAATTGTCCTTGTATTGAAAACAATCAAACAAAAAATAATGAGTACTAATAACAAAAGAATTCACACGGCGTTCTCCTTCATGTAATACTTTCCGTGAAGATAAAAATGAGTTTTGACAACGATTTAAAGATAAACGTGAGTATGAACATTCTTGGATTTCAAACTGAACGACCAAGGTCAAGGCCATATCTACATCATACTTTTTGCCGATGATCCTGTATCCAAGAAGTTGCATGATGACAAATTTGGCCATATTTTGCAAGCAATCAAAGAGGAAGTAGTATGAAGAGTAGGGCCCGATCATCTGCTCTCTCGAGAAGGAGTCGAACCCGACTATTTTCTTTGCTCAATTTTATGGTCCTTTATGCTAAATGTATGGACCTTAGTGTAATTTTTTTACCTTTTTTAGGTCCTTGATGTAAAATGTACTCCCACCATCCGTGTAAAATTCTAACCAAAAAAGTGTCAGTGGTGAAATTTAAACGAATTTAAGCTTAGTTGTCAATGAGTATGAAAATTCTTGGATTTCAAGCCGAACGACCAAGGTCAAGGCCATATCAACATCATACTTTATGGTGATGATTCCCTGTCCAAAAATTAGCATGCTGATAGATTTGGACATATTTTGAAAAGAATCGAAGAGGAAATAGTATGAAGAGTATGGCTCGATCAACTGCTCTCTCAAGAAGGAGCCGTACACGACTCATTTCCTTTCCTATTTTTACGGGGTTGCTAAATGTATCGACATCAATGTAATTTTCCCTTTTTTGGGTCCTTGATGTAAAATGTACTTACACCGCCCGTGTAAAATTCTAACCTAAAAGCATAAGTGGTGAAATTTAGACGATTTTAAGCTTACTTGTAACCGAGTATGAACATTCTTGGATTTTAGTCAAACGAGCAAGGTAAAGGCCATATAAACATCATACTTTATGTTGATGATCCCATATCAGAGAATCTGCATGACAAAAGGTTTGTCCATATTTTGAAAACAATCGAAGAGCAAGTAGTATGAAGAGTTTGGCTCAGATCAGCTAATCTCTCGAGAAGGAGTCGAAACAGAATTTTTTCCTTTGTAGGGTCCTTTGTGCTAAATGTATGGACCTCGATGTAATTTCCCCTTTTCTAGGTCCTTGATGTAATGTACTCCTACTTACCATGTAAAATTCTAACCTAAAAGTAAGTGGTGAAATTTAAATGAAGTTAAGCTTAGTTGTCAAAGAGTATGAACCATTCTTGGATTTTCAAGACGAACGGCCATGGTCAAGGCCATATCTACAACATACTTTATGCATATGATCCCATATCCAAGAATTTGCATGTCGACAAATTTGGCCATATTTTGAAAATCATCGAAGATGAAGTAGTATGAAGTGTATGGCTCGATCAGCTGCTCTCTAGAGAAGGAGTTGAACCCGAATTTTTCCTTGCTTAATTTAAGGGTCCTTTGTGCTGAATGTATGGACCTCGATGCAATTCTCCCTTTTTTAGGTCCTTGATGTAAAATTTACTTCCACGCTGTGTAAAATTCTAACCTAAAAGTGTAAGTGGTGAAATTTCGATGATTTAAAGCTTACTGATGGCTCGGTAACGGCACCAGAAAAATGCTGGTGTGGTGTTGATGTAGAGCTCGTTGGGAACCCCAAGAGGAAGGTATGATGAGCATAGCAGCAAGTTTCCCTCAGTTATGAAACCAAGGTTTAATCAAACCAGTAGGAGCAAGGAAACACCCCAAAGGTGTTGCTAGCTGACCCTTGGCAGGGTGCACTACCGGTGCTAGTAGCAACGTGGAGACCTGCACAACACAACCACAGAACTCTGTCCCCAACTTGCGATGAGGTTGTCAATCTCACTGTGTTTTGCTGAAAACAAAGGATTAAACGTATCGAATGGAAAGAAGTAAAAGTTTGCAGAAAGTAAACACAAAAAAGTAAACAGTTTGTAGATTGTATGTAAAAGAAAAGGACCGGGATCCATAGTTCACTAGAGGTGGCTCTCCTTAAGATAGATAACATGCTGGGTGAACAAATTACAGCGGGGCAATTGACAAACATCGAGAAAGCAATACATGCATATACTAATCATCCTGACTCTTTTGAGACTTGATTGGGCATTACAACATTATACACAGACCGCCATCCAACTGCATCTATGACTAATAATCCACCTTCAGGTTATCATCCGAACCCCCTCCAGTATTAAGTTGCAAGCAACAGATTATTGCTTTACGAATTGCATATAATGTAAACAATATGATTGTTCTATGAACAAAGGATTATTGTTTTCTCCCTAGTAGCAACAACACATCTAGTACAGTAGATATTTCTGTCACTTCCCCAGATTACCAGAGGCATGAACGCACTATCGAGCATAAATACTAACTCTTGGAGTTGCTAGCATCTACTTGGCCAAGATAGCTACTAACAACAGAAAGCATGCAAGATCACAAATAAAAAAGACATGATAGAATCAATAATCAATCTGAAATAGCATCTCAATATCCATCAGATCCCCGCAAACACAATATGCAGAATTACAAATAGATGATCTTGATCATGAACGTAGCTCACAAGATCTAGACATGAAAGCACAAAGGAGGAGAACCAGCCATCTAGCTACTACATGGATCCGTAGTCCAAGGATGAACTACTCACGCATCACACCGGAGGCTTCCATGGTGATGAAGAAGGCCTCTAGGGTGAATTCCCCTCTTCGGCGGGGTGGAGGGAATAGCTGTAGATCCCTCCTGATCTAGGGATGGAGATGGCGGCGGCTAGAGACTCTTTCGTGGATGTTTGATCAGGCCTTAGGGTTTTCGTCTGGAGGGTAATATATTGGCGGAAGGAAAGGCCGAGGGGGTGCCTGGGCTGGCCACACCACCACCTAGCGCGGCCAGGCTTGGCCCGCGCGGCCAGGTGGTGTAGTGGCCCCCTGGCTCCTCTCCGTCTCGTATTCTGGCATCTGATGACTTCCGTAAAAATAGGCACTTTGGCTTTTGTCCTGTCCAATTCTGAGAATATTCATTTTCTGACTTTCCTGGAACCAAAAACAGCAGAAAACAGGCAGCTGGCACTCTGGCTCTTGTTAATAGGTTAGTTCAAGAAATCATATGAAAAGTACTCCAAAGTGTGGACAAAACACAAGAAAGTGGATAAAACTAAGCATGGAACATCAAAAATTATAGATACATTTGCAATGTATCAACATCCCCAAGCTTAACTCCTGCTCGTCCTCGAGTAGGTAAGTGATAAAAAGAAAGAATTTTTGAGGTGACATGCACCATCAAAGACTTGATCAAAGTATTTGTAAAACATTCAAAGCTAGGATCATAGTACTTCAATCATAACATGAAATACAAAGTTCTAGCAATAAGACAAAGAAACTATGATGCAACATGAAAAGGCACAAACAAAAGATTCATGAATAACAATGCTTTGCAAGACGTTTGTTTGTTTCACATAAAGAAAAAATAGCATACAAGTATTCAGCTTGTCCCTCAATAGAGTACCAAATATAAATGCATACGACACCTTCAAAGTTCATAACAGTGACTAGATACAAATAGTTTAAAACAAGCAATATCAAGATATGGATCAATCAACTAGTCTTGGGACAATGCACATAGAACTAAGAATGGCCACTATGCTCTCAAAGTAGGTGCATAAAGGTAGAAGGTGGAGACTCAATATAAATGGTGGAAGAAAGGCCTTCATAAAATGAAGTAGGGATTCAAGTCTCATAAAGAGCTTCCAAAAATTATGGTACTTATAGCTTTCAGCTCTCATTGCCCCTATCATAAGCATCTTTAAAGTGATTAAGGTTAAAGTGACACAACTAAGAGGATATGCTTGACAAGTTATAAACCGAAATCTCATGCCCCTTACTTACGAAGACCGAACCTCATGCTACTCAACTTTAGTCACAAGTAAGCTCTTCTCATTATAAGTACATATGTATCATAAAGAACCACCAACGGGGTACCCCTTGCACATGATACAGGAGCTATCCCATAATCAAAATGACAAGCCAAGCAGACAATGAGCATCTCAGCGATCTTTTTATTTGCTATTTGCATAGGTTTTTATTGAGGATGCTTCATAGAGTGCTCATTATGATGATGCTGCAAGTTTCCACCATGATTAGGCATGGCTTAGGCTAGCGGCCCAGGCGTTTCTCTAACACACATACAAACTCCATGATCGTACAAGTTCCACTTTTATTTCACACTGCCGGGATCCATAAGCAAAAGAACATGATATCAACGGGGTACAAAGTAAAAGTGCAATGTTAAAAGTGTTCCCCATGGTACATGGTTCTGCTAATTTCAACTTATAAAGCGCAAGCATATACGCAACAAAGAAGGACCCAATGGTTCTAGTTTATTAGATGCAAAAAAGTAAAGTGTGCCATCAAGTTCGTGAGAGCTTTATTCACTAGTTTTATCATAACAAGTTTAATTTGGAAGGTAAACAAAAGCATGCATGTACTTGGAATAGCATAAGCTAGTAGGTAGGTATGGTGGACTCTTTGGAATAACTTGGTTTAGGGAGTTGGATGCATGAGTGGAACTCATACTTGGTTGCGGAGGCTAGCAAAAGACTAGGAGCGACAAACTAAGAGAGCAATAATGGCCATAATCATGTAGAGCGACAAAACATCATTGATCAAAGCATAAAGTGATACTACAAGTTGAAAAATAAAGTATCATAAAGGCTATGGTGACTTGAGATAGTCGTAACATGGTGTGAGCATGCGCCAAGTCAACCCAAATAAAGCATCAAAGGAGAATACCACTATACTATGTTTTAATATGCTAAAACAACGCATGATTCATCCAAGGCACATTAAGCAATCTCAATTGTTTATAACAAGTAATGCTACAGCAAATAATACTAAGCATAAAGCCAAAACAATATCAAGCATGGCATGACAGAGCATAGGCCACAGTCAAAAACGAGCTCTTTTTACCACATAAGTATGAACTTTCCTACTCTTTTCCAAACCAAACCAAACTATTTGCAAACCAATGTAGGAAAGAGGGGATCCAACAAATTTATTCACAAAACTAATCAAACCAAAGCAAACAAAAAACCAAAACGAAAACGAAAAAGAAGACGCTCCAAGAACAACACAACTGTGCATGAAACAATAAAAATGAAGCGTTTGGAAGAAACCTGGGATTTTTATTGATGAAGAAGGGAATGCCTTGGGCATCCCCAAGATTTGACGCTTGTACTTCTTGGATATTTATTGGGGTGACACGCATGGCATCCCCAAGCTTGAGCTTTAGTCCACCTTCATCTTATTACTCATTCCTTCCATACACCTGAAATTTTTCCTTCATACAAAACTTCACACAATCTTTATTAGCAACATTAGTGCACTCAAGATAAATAAGTCTTAAGGTTCAGTTCAACACCAAATAAACTTCTATTAGAACACTAGCTAATGAAGCACTTCCCTCAAAAAGCTCAATTCCCCAAAGAACTCAAAAAGAAACCAACAAGAAGCAAATGCAGAAAATGCCAGAAATCTGTCAAAACAGACCAGCAGGTAAAGACGAATTTTGTCGAAGACCTTATGTTGCTCAAATCAAAAAGTGTTGAAATAACGAAAGTTAGATAACAACCTGGGGCAAAAGCAAAAAAATTCACACCTCAAAAAGACGTTCAGGGATTTTACACGAATATTTACGGTGAAGCACAGAAATCTGTTTCGGGACAGCAACTTTCCCAATCATTACTTTTCTCTCATTAGAGGTTACTCTTGGCACAAAAAGCAAATAAAAAGGATAAGGAGAGGTTATTATTGAAGTAATAACTTCCAAGACTCATCTAAAACTTTTGGGTTATCTTCCAATAAGTACTTTTCTTTAATGCCTTTAAGTTAGGCATAGGAAGCAAAGAAAAAGAATCAAGTGTTCTCAAATGAAGCAGCATTAAGACCAATACCAGAAATATTTTCAACAAGGCAAGGTATATCATCCAATAAGTACTAGAGGATCCTCTCTCAATGCTCTTAGGTTCACTACTCTCATCAAAAGGGTTTGCAGGAACAATCCAATCAAGATTCTTTTCTATGGCATCATGTGTTGCTACTAGTTTAAAGGGTATTGGTATGTTAGGTTCCTCCCCATTAGGTTCAGTTTTGTTCATCTTTTCTCGTGTAACAACAACATATACACATGAGCCTAGCATATTGAAACGTTCAAAGACTTTCCGAGCTTCCTTGGCAACATCATAAAACTCCTTAAACAAAGTTTCTAGAATAAAATCCCTCTTTTCAGGGTCCTCAATTTCTTTAAGCTTAAGAAACATTACTTGCATTAAGGGGTTGAGGTTAACAAACCTAGCTTCTAACATGTGAATTAAAGAAGCTGCAACAATCTCATAGTTTGGAGCAAGTTCTGCAAGGGATCTATCCTCAGTATCTTCATGCTTACTAACATGATTAAAGAATTCTGCAATATTATCTTTCCCAATTATAGAACCACTACCAATTGAAAGATCTTTCAGGGTGAATTTAGGGATCAACATGGTGAGCTAAGGAAGAGGCAACAACTAAAGGAGACTTAATTTTTTTGTGTTTTTGATAAAGAAGGCAAACTAGTAAAACTAATTTTTTTGTGTTTTTGATAAAGAAACAAGCAAACAAAGCAGAAAGAAACTAAGCAAAACAAAAATAACAAAGTAAAGAGATTGGTTACGAGGGACTCCCCTTGTGAAGATGTCCTTGACTCCCCGGCAACGGCGCCAGAAAAATGCTTGATGGCTCGGTAACGGCACCAGAAAAATGCTGGTGCGGTGTTGATGTAGAGCTCGATGGGAACCCCAAGAGGAAGGTATGATGAGCACAGCAGCAAGTTTCCCTCAATTATGAAACCAAGGTTTAATCGAACCAGTAGGAGCAAGGAAACACCCCAAAGGTGTTGCTAGCTGAGCCTTGGCAGGGCGCACTACCGGTACTAGTAGCAACGTGGAGACCTGCACAACAAAACCACAGAACTTTGTCCCCAACTTGCGATGAGGTTTTCAATCTCACCATGTTTTGCTGAAGACAAATGACTAATTGTATCGAATGGAAAGAAGTAAAAGTTTGCAGAAAGTAAACACAAAGCAGTAAACAGTTTGTAGATTGTATGTAAAAGAAAAGGATCGGGATCCATAGTTCACTAGAGGTGGCTCTCTTTTAAGATAGATAACATGTTGGGTGAACAAATTACAGCGGGGCAATTGACAAACATTGAGAAAGCAATACATGCATATACTAATCATCTTGACTCCTTTGAGACTTGATTGGGCATTACAACATTATACATAGACCGCCATCCAACTGCATCTATGACTAATAATCCACCTTATGGTTATCATCTGAACCCCCTCCAGTATTAAGTTGCAAGCAACGGATTATTGCTTTACGAATTGCGTGTAATGTAAACAATACGATTGTTCTATGAAAGAAGGATTGTTGTTTTGTCCCTAGTAGCAACAACACATCTAGTACCTTAGAGATTTCTGTCACTTCCCCGGATTACCAGAGGCATGAACCCACTATCGAGCATAAATACTAACTCTTGGAGTTGCTAGCATATACTTGTCCAAGATAGCTACTAACAACGGAAAGCATGGAAGATCACAAATAACAAAGACATGATAGAATCAATAGTCAATCTGAAATAGCATCTCAATATCCATCGGATCCCTACAAACACAACATGCAGAATTACAAATAGTTGATCTTGATCATGAGCGGAGCTCACAAGATCTAGACATGAAAGCACAAAGGAGGAGAAACCAGCCATCTAGCTACTACATGGATCCGTAGCCCAAGGATGAACTACGCACGCATCACACCGGAGGCTTGCATGGTGATGAAGAAGGCCTCCAGGGTGAATTCCCCTCTCCGGCAGGGTGCTGGGAAGAGCTTCAGATCCCTCCCGATCTAGGGATGGAGATGACGGCGGCTACAGACTCTTTTGTGGATTTTTGATCGGGCCTTAGGGTTTTCATCCAGAGGGTAATATATAGGCGGAAGGAGAGGCCGTGGGGGTGCCTGGGCTGGCCACACCACCCCCTGAAGCGGCTAGCCTTGGCCTGCACGGCCAGGTGGTGTGGTGGCCCCCTGGCTCCTCTCCGTCTCGTATTCTGGCATCTGATGACTTCCAGAAAAATAGGAACTTTGGCTTTTGTCCCGTCCAATTCCGAGAATATTCATTTTCTGACTTTCCTGGAACCAAAAACAGTAGAAAACAGGCAGCTGGCACTGTGGCTCTTGTTAATAGGTTAGTCCAAGAAATCATATGAGAAGTACTCCAAAGTGTGGACAAAACACAAGAAAGTGGATAAAACTAAGCATGGAACATAAAAAATTATAGATACATTTGCAATGTATCACTTACTTGTCAACGAGTATGACCATTATTGGATTTCAAGCCGAATGACCAAGGTCAAGGCCATATCCACATCATAGTTTATGTTGATGATCCCATATGAGAGAATTTGCATGGCGAAAAATTTGGCCATATTTTGAAAACAATCGAAGAGGAAGTAGTATGTAGATTTTGGCTCGGATTAGCTGATCTCTCGAGATGGAGCCGACCTAGAAAATTTTCCTTTTAGGGAGCTTTATGATAAATGTATGGACCTCGATGTAATTTTTGCTTTTTTCATGTCCCTGATGTAAAATGTACTCCGACCAACCGTGAGAAAATATAACTTAAAAGTAAGTGGTGAAATTTAAACGAATTTAAGCTTAGTTGTCAATGAGTATGAACCATTATAGGATTTCAAGATGAATGACCAAGGTCATGATCCCATATCCAAGCATTTGCATGCCGTCAAATTTGTCCATATTTTGAAAACAATCGAAGATGAAGTAGTATGAAGAATATGAATCGATCAGCTACTCTCTCGAGAAGGAGCTGAACCCGACTTTTTGTCTTGCTTAATTTTAGGGTCCTTTGTGCTAAATGTATGGACCTCAATGTGATTTCCCCCCTTTGAGATCCTTGATGTAAAATTTACTCCGACCGATCGTGTAAATTCTAACCTAAAAGTAAGTGGTGAAATTTTAATGAATTTAAGCTTAGTTGTCAATGAGTATGAAAAATTCTTGGATTTCAAGGCCAACGACCACAAGGTCAAGGCCATATCTCTACATCATACTTTATGCTCATGGTCCCATATCCAAGAATTTGAATGGTGATAGATTTGGCCATATTTCAAAACAATCGAAGAGGAAGTAGTATGAAGAGTATGGCTCGATTAGCTGCTCTCTCGAGAAGGAGCTGAACCCGACTGTTTTCTTTGCTCAATTTTAGGGTCCTTTGTGCTAAATGTATGGACCTCGATGTAATGTTCCTTTTTTTAGGTCCTTGATGTAGAATGTACTCCCACCGATTGTGTAAAATGCTAACCTAAAAGTAATTGGTGAAATTTATACGAATTTAAGCATAATTGTCAACGAGTATGAAAAAATCTTGGATTTCAAGCCGAACGACCACAAGGTCAAGGCCATATATCTACATCATATTTTATGCTCATGATCCCATATTCAAGAATTTGCACGGCGACAGATTTGGCCATATTTTGAAAATAATCAAAGAGGAAGTAGTATGAAACGTATGGCTCAATCAGCTGCCCTCTCAAGAAGGAGTCGAACCCGACTATTTTCTCTGCTCCATTTCAGGGTCCTTTTTGCTAAATGTATGGACCTCAATGTAATTTTCCCTTTATTAGGTCCTTGATGTAAAATGTACTCCCACCGCCCGTGTAAAATAATGGCCTAAAAGTAAGTGGTGAAATTGAAACGAATTTAAACATAGTTGTCAACGAGTATGAAAAATTCTTGGATTTCGTGACGAACAACCAAGGTCAAGGCCATATATACATCATACTTTATGCTTATGATCCCCATATACAAGAATTTGCATTCCAACAAATTTGGCCATATATGGAAAACAATCGAAGATATTAAAAATAAAAAATAATCAATTTTAATTTTTCAAGTGACGGGAATTTATTTTCTAAAAAGCAAGTAAGAAGAACTTATTTCCTTTTTTCCTTTAAAAAATGAAGAGGGAGAAGAGACTACGAGCACAGAGGAGGCAGCAAGAGATCTGCGAAGAGGAGGATTTGAAGTCCGTGCAATGTTAGAGCAAAGCTGGGATGGGTTCCTGACACGAGGTATAGGGTAGAGTGAGTAGAGTAAATTTCAGGACCTTTACAATATATATGCACGCAAAACAAATTGTGTTTTCTCTCTCCTTCACTCCCTCATCACCACCAACACCCTGGCCGGTTGATCTCTCCCTCGCCCACAACGTGGCGCTGCGCACGCGCATCGACCGACGACCTGCCTTGTGTTGGTGGCTCCGTGTCTATGTATGGCGTGTTCATCAGCTGCGTTGGTGGTAACCATTTTGGTCCTTGGCAACAAAAAGATTACTACTCCTCCCTCCGACCCAAATTAATTGACTTCGATTTATCATATTTGAATGCATCTAGCACTAGAACATGTCTAGATATATCCGAATCTAGACAAATTCGAGTTAAGTAATTTGAGGAAGTATAATAGAGTAGCATTTCAAACTTTCTCGGTTTTAAAATTTTCAATTCCTTCACAAACATCCGGGGGAAGGATATTCAATAGATCACCATTCACAGTACTACTAGTACAAGTACGAGTACTACTTAAGTGCTGGACAAGATATTGGTTGATTTGGCCAGCCAAAAAAACAAAAATGTCCCATCGCATTGGATGCATGTCAACACCCGGATTTTTAATCCCAGATGCCTGTTATGCCATACATCGCAATCCCAGGATTACCATTTTTGCGAGACATAACAGATTGGATATCACAGTACATCATCCATTACAAACCATAATAAGGTCTTACACGAATAAAGGATCTCATGATCCAGTCTTAATACAACAAGCAACGGAATAAATAATAAGCGTAGCGGTGGTGTCCATCTTCAGGGTCACAAGCAATGCTGACGATGGAAGATAGTCCTAGTTATCATAGCTGTCCTACTGTCCTTCATCTTGGTAGTCTCCTTCATAGTCTGGCCATAGTAATAGCCAGGGACAAAAGCCATGAGAGCTCTTTAAGTACTCACAAACTATCACTAATAATTAAGGTAGTTCTAGTGGGAAAAATGCTAACTCTAGGTTTATTTGTAAAGTTAAGTTTGAAACCTAAGCTGAGTTCAGAAAGCAAAGAAAGATAAAATAAAGTGCTAGAATCACTTAAGTTGGGAAGCTAGTGTCATAGTCACAACCCTATTGTGGTCAAGCCAAGGTTCATCATTCATATCATAAGTCATTTTGAAAATATCTGACAACGGAACAGTATGGCCACTCCAACTGTCCATTACCGCGGACGCGGCTATTCGAATAGTTTGACACTCGGCAGAGGTGGTACACTTTCACCACAAGATTCGATACATTTGTCAGGGATAACCCTGAATCATCATACTTAGTATGCAGATAATCAAACATAACCTTTCCTTTACACACCCTAGTATAAGCACCTCTCCTATGAGCATGGCCTCCCAACCATGAACATCTGTCATCTTGGGCACTGCATAGGTGGACAACATTGAGAGGTAGCCTCAGCTCAAACCTCTCCACGAGGGAACTAATACTAATGCATATAAACTTCCAGCTAAGCCTTACCCAATTCCGATATTGTGGTTGTACGGTAAAATTGGAATGGTATCGCATTCGAACCCAACCATTTGTTTTGTAAAAGGGTTAAGGCTCATGCCTCAACATTTTCGTCATCATAAACCATTTGTGTTTCTCAACACATGTCAAAACATCTCAATAGAATGACTCATCATTCCAAGGTTTTCACAATTCATTTTCACCAAGTATTCCCATCTAAAGTGACTCAAGTTTTAGTTTAGCTCTAAACTACTAAGTTAAGAGTGTTCACTAAGGTGGGATGGTAATTTCAATCTCATGCCATAGAATGACATCTAAGTTTATCTAGATAGGTCAAGTTTTATACTTTTTATGCTACCTTCAAACTAGTCAAGGCTTTTGGTAAAGTAAAGGAAGTAAAGCTTATAAGTGACATTTGGAGTAGGTGTAAGTAAAAGGGCATAACCAAAGCATGGCTAATGCATTTACTTAGGTTATCTAGCTTGCAAGGCCTAGCTCGCATTGTTAATGATGGCTTGCTAGTATAATACTTGCAAGTGTTAGCTTGCCTTGTGTAGTGAAGTGGTTGAAGTTTTCTTCCTCCTCCTCTTGGTAGAACTCCTCCTCCTCGAAAGCTTCGTCGGTACTATCGTCTATAAATATATACAGGATACACAATCACCAAACAAAGCTTAACTAGTCTACTTAGCACACTAAGGCACCATTTGATGATCTATTATCATCACAAGCATCACAAGGTTTTAATTAACTAGCTTCATTCTTTTTATGTGAGAAAAGTAATTTCTACTCATTGAAATTCACTAAGATTTAATATTCTCCAATTAAAATATGGGATCATGTGGACACATGTCATCACCACATATTCTAACATATGGGAATGTGATTTAAATGTTGGATCACATTTTAATAAGTTTAAGTTTACTATTTAATTATTTAAAGTGACTAGAAATGCCTACATAGCATTATTTTGGTACTAGTCCAAAGTAACGGCATGCAAACCTTAATATTATTACATATTCAGATAGGTATGGTTAAATGTGATTTTTGAGAGTTGGAATCAACTCAAAAGCTATTATGGTTGATTTTAGAAAAATGTTTGAATGTGCAAATGCTTCTACTTGTTATTTTTACTAGGAGAGATCCCTAACTCTAAATAATTTAAATACAACGGGCTAGGATAGAGATTTTCATTACATTTCCAAAAAATTGGAATCACTCCATTTGGATTTGTAAAACTCTTTGAATTGATTTTTTAACTAAGGGACATAATTGATTTTAATTCTAAATAGAAAAACCTAATTTGAATTAACTAGGTCAGCGCGGGAAACTAAATGGGCCGGCCCAGTAACGCTCAGCGGCGCAGAGGGCGACTGATAGGCTGGTCCTGCATGTCAGCGGCACATAAAACCCAAAGCGGTATGGGGCGATTTGGGCCACACGATTAGAACGCAGATCAACGGTCCACAGTCGTCGTCGACGATGGACTTGTCGCTGGCGAGACCGAACCCTAAATGGCCAGTGGGGGTCTACTGGGGACGTACCAGGGCTCCAGCTAGTGCGGCGAGGTGGGCGAACGAACCAGACGACAACGGCGAGCTCAGGCGAAGTCGCGGCAGGGCCTGAGGTGGACGAAATCGACAACTACGTCTCCTCCTCTGCAGCGGCTACCTTCGGTGAAATTCCGGTGAACTGCGGCTCGAGAGGCTCCGGCGAGAGAGGGAAAATGGTCAGTGGAGAGAGGGGAGTGATATGGTGTGAAGAAATGGTGCTCGGGTGGCCTCCTTATATAGGCGCGACGAGTGGGAAGTGAGGCATGGGAGCGGCTTGTTGCTGAAGGTGAAACAGGGGGCTACCGGCGTGGGCGAGGTAGGCGGACGGTGGGCGGTCTGCTGGTGGTCAGCTACGGTGCAATGGCGCGGCTAGGGGCGGTGGCATGTGGTCAGGGGCTTCACGCGCTCTGGGAGACAGAGGCGATGCTCGACAGTGATCATGGCGACTGTGGGTCGCACGGCGGTGCACAACCGTGTCTGGCAAGTTACTGGGTTCTAAGCGGAGCGGCGTGTGCGATTTGGTGTCGAGGCGTGGTCTGTGGCGTTCTGGCGGCTATCGCGCTCTGGCGTGCTCTGGCTGCGCGCAGAGAGAATGGGCGGTGAGGCTGTGGGGTGGTCCAGGGGCTATCTGCGGCCGTGGGGTGGACCGTGGGTGGCGGTGAGGTGGTGCATTGCTTCCTGGAGTGGCGGAGAGGGCCTAGTGGTCGCCTATGGCTGGTGCACGCTTGGCCGGCGATCATGGCGTCGAGGCGGCATGGCACTAGCGCCAGGGGCTAGGGATAGGTGTGGTTTTGGTCTGGTTGGGCCTAGGGGAGACTAGTGTGATCAATGCACAACAATTGGCTCGACAAGAATTGCTCTAAAACAGCAATAGTTAGGCCACAAATTCTCTGCCCGCCACCTGTTCCATCAAATGGCCGCATGAAAAAAACTTTTGAATTTTTGAAAGATTTTTGGTGGAGTGGTGTAACTTATGCTTGAGCATCTAGGTTTGCTTCGGATTTTAAAATGGAGTTCATTTGAGTGGTCTTTGAATTAGTGTGATCTTGATACATACATTAGATTCAATTTTCAAATGTCATTTAAAATTAGAGTTTGAATGATTTTTGGAGATCACAAAGTGGGCCTTGGCACATCACTATTTGTACTAGCAAGGGGTGCAAATAACCACAATTGTCCTGTTGGCATTTGAGTCCTAGGAAAACCCAAAGTGTCCTAGTTAGTTAAAATGGCACAAATGACCATTTCCTTATTTTATTCTCTTTGATTTCTTTTTCTTTGGGATTTGTTTGGGAATGATCTAGATGATGTTTAATTCACCTTAGAATCATTTTAAAACCAATGGATCACTCAAACATGGCAATTCAAAACAACTCCTAATTTAAATGCACGCACATATGAATGCTTAATTATTTTAAATGGAAAAGTTTTTTTGTTAACCCTAAATTGGGTAAATTTGATCTTGATTAACATTGGATTAAGTTTTGGGATGGTACAATGCCCACCATTATGATCTGGCCAACCTTCCTACTCTGCACTACTCCACCTCCATACCCTAGGAAGAGGAAGCACCAAGCACACCCGCAGCAAGTTGGTTCGAAAGTGAGGAGTGCTCCTTTTTTCCCGTGAAGCAAGTAGTAGTCCCTCCTTCCCAAATTAGGACGCGTATTACTTTTGGTCAAAGTCAAATTTAATAAACTTTGACTAAGTATATAACATCAACTCAATGTTATTAGACTCATCATGAACTATATTTTCATATTATATGCATTTCTCATTAGAAAAGTTAGTATGTTTTTACATAAGTTGGTCGAACTTTATAAAGATTGACTTTGAACAAACGTAATATGCGTCCTAATTTGGGAAAGAGGAAGTAGTATGAAGAATATGGCTTGATGAGCTGCTCTCTCGAGAACAAGTTGTACCCGACTATTTTCCTTGCTTGGTTTTAGGGTCCTTTGTGCTAAATATATCGAACTCGATGTAATTTTCCCTTTTTTAGCTTGTTGATGTAAAATGTACTCCCACCATCCATTTAAAATTCTAACCAAAAAGTGTAAGTGGTGAAATTTAAACGAATTTAAGCTTACTTGTCAATGAGTATGAACATTCTTGGATTTCAAGCCGAACAACCAAGGTCAAGGCCATATCAACATCATACTTTATGTTGATGACCCCATATCATAGAATTTGCATGGAAACAGATTTGGTCATATTTTGAAACAAGCGAAGAGGAACTAGTATGAAGAGGTTGGCTCAGATTAGCTGATCTCTCGAGAAGGAGCCAAACCAGAAAGTTTTCCTTTTAGGGTCCTGTGTGCCAAATGTATGGACCTCGATGTAATTTTCCCTTTTTTTTAGGTCCTTGATGTAAAATATACTCCCACTGACCGTGAAAAATGTTAACCTAAAAGTAACTGGTGAAGTTTAAATGAATTTAAGCTTAATTGTCGACGAGTATGAACATTCTTGGATTTCAAGCCAAACGACCACAAGGTCTAGGCCATATCTCTACAACATATACTCTTTTGAGGTCCCTGATGTAACATGTACTCTGATCGACCGTGTAAAGTTCTAACCTAAAAGTAAGTGATGAAATTTAAATAAATTTAAGCATATGTCAACAAGTATGATCGATTATTGTATTTCAAGACAACCGACCAAGGTCAAGGCCATATCTACGTCATACTTTATGCTAATGATCCCATATCCAACAATTTGCATGCTGACAAATTTGGCCATATTTTGATAAGAATCCAATATGAAGTAGTATGAAGAGTATGGCTTGATCAGCTACTCTCTAGAGAAGGAGCCGAAACCGACTGTTTTCCTTGCTGAATTTTAGGGTCCTTTGTGTTAAATGTATGGACCTCGATGTAATTCCCCCCCCCCTCATGTTAGGTCTAAAAGTGTAAGTGGTGAAATTAAGATGATTTTAAGCTTACTTGTCAATGAGTATGAACATTCTTATATTTCAAGCCGAACGACCAAGGTAAAGGCAATATCAACATCATACTTTATGTTGATGATCCCATGTTAGAGAATTTGCATGGCAATAGATTTGGCCATGTTTTGAAAACAATCGAAGAGGATGTAGTATTAAGAGTTTGGCTCAGATCAGCTGATCTCTCGAGAAGGAGTCGAACCGGAAATTTTTCCTTTTAGGGTTCTTTATGCTAAATATATGGACCTCAATGTAATTTTTGCTTTTTTGAGGTCCCTGATGTAAAATGTACTCCGATCGATCGTGTAAAGTTCTAACCTAAAAGTAAGTGGTAAAATTTAAACAAATTTAAGCTTAGTTGTCAATGAGTATGAACCATTATTGTATTTCAAGATGAACCACCAAGGTCAAGGCCATTTCTACATCATACTTTATGTTGATGATCCCATATCCAAGAATTTGCATGTCGACAAATTTAGCCATATTTTGGAAACAATCGAAGATGAAGTAGTATGAAGAGTATGGCTCCATCAACTACTCTCTCGAGAAGGAGCCAAACCCGACTGTTTGCCTTGCTTAATTTTAGGGTCCTTTGTGCTAAATGTATGGACCTCGATGTAATTTTCCCCCTTTTAGGTCTAAAAGTGTAAGTGGTGAAATTTAGACGATTTTAAGCTTACTTGTAAAGGAGTATGAACATTCTTGGATTTCAAGCCGAACGACCAAGGTCAAGGCCACATCAACATCATACTTTATGTTGATGATCCCATGTCAGAGAATTTGCATGGCAATAGATCTAGCCATGTTTTGAAAACAATAAAAGAGGAAGTGGTATTAAGAGTTTGGCTCAGTTCTGCTGATCTCTCGAGAAGGAGCCGAACCATAACTTTTTTCCTTTTAGTGTCCTTTATGCTAAATGTATGGACCTCGATGTATTTTTTGCTTTTTTGAGGTCCCTGATGTAAAATGTACTCCGATCGACCATGTAAAGTTATAACCTAAAAGTAAGTGGTGAAATTTAAACGCATTTAAGCTTAGTTGTCAACAAGTTTGAACCATTCTTGTATTTCAAGACGAATGACCAAGGTTAAGGCCATACCTACATCATACTTTATGTTGATGATCCCATATCTAAGAATTTGCATGCCAACAAATTTGGCCATATTATGAAAACAATCGAAGATGAAGTAGTATGAAGAGTATGGCTCGATCAGCTACTCTCTCAAGAAGGAGCCGAACTCGACTGTTTTCCTTGCTTAATTTAAGGGTCCTTTGTGCTAAATGTATGGACATCAATGTATTTCCCCCCGTTTTAGGTCCCTGTTGTAAAATATACTCCCACCAACCGTGTAAAATTCTAATCTAAAAGTAAGTGGTGAAATTTAAACGAATTTCATCTTATATTTGTCCATGAGTATGAACATTCTTGGATTTCAAGCCAAATGACCACAAGGTTAAGGCCATATCTCTACATAATACTTTATTCTAATGATCGAGTATCCAAGAATTTGCATGGCGATAAATTTGACCATGTTGTGAAAACAATCGAAGAGAAAGTAGTATGAAGAGTATGGCTCGATCAGCTACTCTCTCGAGAAGGAGCCGAAGTCGACTATTTTCTTTGCTCAATTTTAGGGTTCTTTGTGGTAAATGTATGGACCTTGATGTATTTTTTCCTTTTTTAGGTCCTTGATGTAGAATTTACTCCCACCGACCATGTTAAATGCCAACCTAAAAGTAAGTGGTGAAATTTCAACAAATTTAAGCATAGTTGTCAACAAGTATGAAGAAAATCTTGAATTTCAAGGTGGACGACCACAAGGTCAAGGACATATCTCTACATCATACTTTATGCTCATGATGCCATATCCAAGAATTTGAATGGCAACAGATTTGGCCATATTTGGAAACAATCAAAGAGGAAGTGGTATGAAGAGTATGGCTCGATTAGCTACTCTCTCGAGAAGGAGTCGACCTGACTATTTTCTTTGCTCAATTTTAGGGTCCTTTGTGCTAAATGTATGGACCTGGATGTAATTTTCCATTTTTTAGGTCCTTGATGTATAATTTACTCCCACTTACCATGTAAAATGCTAACCTAAAAGTAATTGGTGAAATTTAAATGAATTTAAGCATAGTTGTCAACGAGTATGAAAAATCTTAGATTTCAAGCCGAACGACCATAAGGTCAAGGCCATATCTCCACATCATACTTGATGTTGATGATCCCATATTCAAGAATTTGCATGGTGATAGATTTGACCATATTTTGAAAATAATCGAAGAGTAAGTAGTATGAAGAGTATGGCCCAATCAGCTGCTCTCTCAAGAAGGAGCCGAACCCGACTGTTTTCTTTGCTCAATTTTTGGGTGCTTTGTGCTAAATGTACGAACCTCGATATAAGTTTTCCTTTTTAGGTCCTTTATGTAGAATGTACTTTATGCTTATCATCCCATATCCAAGAATTTGCATGCCAACAAATTTGGCCATCTTTTGAAAACAATCGAAGATATTAAAAACAAAAAATAATCACTTTCAAGTTTCCAAGTGACAGGAATTTATTTTTTGAAAAGCAAGTAAGAAGAATTTATTTCCTTTATTCTGTTAAAAAAATAAAGAGCGAGAAGAGACTATGAGCATAGAGGAGGTAGCGAGAGAGCTGTGAAGAGGAGGATTTGAAGGTGGTGCGATGTTAGAGCAAAGCTGGGATGGGTTCTTGACACGAGGTACAGGGTATAGAGAGTAGAGTAAATTTCACGACCTTTACTATATATATGCACGCAAAACGAATTGTGTTTTCTCTCTCATTCACTACCTCATCACCACCCACACTCCGGCCGGCTAATCTCTCCCTCGTCCACAACGTGGCGCTATGCATGCGTGTCGACCGACGACCTGCCTTGTTTCGGCAGCTCCGTGTCTGTGTTTGGCTTGTTCGTCCGCTGCGTTGGTGGGAACCATTTTGGTCTTTGGTAGCAAAAAGTATTACTACTACAATAGAGTAGCAATTCAAACTTTCCTGGTTTCGAAATTTTCACTTCCTTCACAAACATCCGGGGGGATATTCAATAGATCACCATTCGCAGTACTACAAGGTATAGTGAGTAGTACCAAAAGAAACTTTTTTTGATGATAGTACCAAAGAAACTTCATTCAACCATTAACATAATAGCATGAGTTTACATATATAGGACTCGCTGCTGAACTAGTGCAGGTCCAGCGGCTACTAGCACCTAGTCCGCCCCGCTAGCGGTAGCTCGTTAGACATCAGCATTGTAGCACCCCGGTAAAACCACTACTAGAAAATCGCGTATTGTTTTTATTTTCTACATCATCATAACTGCATGCTCATGTCATCATGCCACATTACATCTGAGCATCGTCATGGCATCCTGCATTTGTTTGCCTAAAACTATTTTTCTAAAAGCCTATCTATGATTTCTAAATATCCCCCGTCTTTATTTCAAATCAAAAACCCCAGTCTTTTCCGGATCTTTTATTTTTTTAAAACTAATTACAAAAACCTCTCTAAAAACAAAACAAAACAAATAAATAAATAAAAATGTTTTTTATTAGGGGAGGCAACCGGCTAGGCCCAAAGGCCAAGCCAGCTGGCCTACTACCCAAAACCCAGACCAAACCCTAGCCGCCTACCCCTCCAACCCACACATCCCACAGCCGCCGGCCACCTACCCATACACGCCCGTGCGAGTCGCCCCATTCTCGCACGCCACGCTCGCTCGCAACCTGGTCCCACCCCTCTACCGACGCGGTCTTGACGCGTCCCTGCCCACGCGACCTACGCGTTGCACGACCACCCCGCCACCAACGATGCACGCCACCTACCACATGTCTACCGCGTGCACGAGTCTCTCCCCGGCCCCACCCACTCGCCCGCTCCCGCACGCGACCCGCTCCTCCTCGCTTCCCATCAGCGCGATTCCCACCTACCCCCGACCCCGCCTCTCTGTCGTGACCCAACCCTAGCGCAATCCTCGGTCGCCCTCTCCTCGCCCCTCGTTTCCAACCGCACGAGCGCCGCCGCCGAGGCCAAGCCGCGCCGCATGACTCCTTCCCCGGCCGTCTTTCTCCTCCAATCGATCCTGAGAGCCATCGCATGTCTCCCTACCTCGCATCCTTGGTCGACGCGCCGCCGCGAGCAAGCTCGGCCACCACCGTCGCCTCCTCTCTACCCGCTGCGGGATGCCGCCACCACCTGCGTCGGTCGCGCCTCACCAAGTTTCTCCACCCCGGGCTGCCGTCATGCCGCGAGGACCACACGTCCCTGAGCCGAGAGTTCCATGGCGGCCTTGGCTTCCCCACGCCGCCCAACTCGAGTCGCCGTCCAGCCGCGCGTCCGTGTCCCCAGCAGCCGTGCGTCCCCGTCGTCCTCCTTCTGGGTTGACTTCGCCGTCCCTGCAAGCTCCGAGCATGGCCGCTCCGCCCCTCCATCACCTTTCCGTCTTGAGCACCACCCCGTGCCCCGCTAGGACCGCGCCACCGCCGCGTCAAGCCTCACCGGCGACCCCGTCGGGCTCCACCCCCTGCCGCACCCCACGTTGTTTCCTTCCCTGCGTCCAAGGTTTTTGCCGCCTTGCGTGCTCGCGCTCTGACCCCGTGCTACACTGATCATGGTCGTGGCCATCCTCTGTCGCTGTTGCCCATCCATGTCGCCTCATCTCGTCAGTGTCCGTTCTGTCAGTAAGAAGTGGTGATGGTGTTGTATGTGTGTTGTGTAACTAGTGTTCAGGTGCGGTGATGCTGTTGTCGTGAGAAGGTATGCGGATGTTGACTCCGTTGTTTGAGACCCCCTCGATGGACTGGATCTTTTCGACAAGATCTTCATGACAAACATGACGTGACACCGTCCGATGTTGCTGGTGGAACCTTGTGTGGCCCGATACCGAGCCCGGACAAGACCAACCCGATGCCGGCCACAAATGATCGAGATGGCACACCAAGGTCTTCACATGGACGACAAGATCTTCTCGGACCTGAAGACGCCGAGACCACCATGTTCTCCTTTCGGAACCCGAAGACCCCGATCCCGAAGCCGAGAACCCCGACAAGTTCTTCCGAGTGCCAACGGCGCCAAATGGAACCCCGAAGCCTCTATCCGAAGTCGAGACTGCAACGTGGAGACATCGCCGAGTTCTTCCGATGACCGCCAAGATCACTGACACGGAACGACAAGTTCTTCATCCCGGACGCCATGACCGTCTACACAGAACCGAAGACCACCGGTACCTGATCCATTCAAGTTCGCCATCGACGGCAAGATCGACCGCTTGGAACCCAAGTTCTCCGTCACGACATGACAAGTTCTCTATCGCGTATCCGAACCTCGCTGTTCCCGTCAACCCTGAGACCGAACCCCGAAACCCCGGAACCTAAGATCTTCTGAACCCAGATGTGTGCCCTAAGCCTCTATTTTTATAATATGACATATACCTATTGCATATTAAGTCATTCATACCCGCATACATGTTTATTTGTTTGGGGGTACTTAGTCGATTCAACTAAATTAAATATGGAGTCTATATGCGGGCTATTCTAGTCTTATTCCGGACTCCATTTAAATTGGTGTAGCGAACCGATGCCATGTTTCGCACTGTTAATACAACATTTAAATTGCGGGGTAGCTAAATAACTTGAACCTTCTAATTAATTGTCGGCACCCCGGTTCCTCTTAATATTGCCTAATTGCACCGCATTTGTGCCATGCCATGCATCATATCATAAGCATGTCGGATCTTCTGTCGTAGTATTAAATATTGCATCCGGTGTTTCTTCTAGTGTTTGCTTCTTCGTGGATTAGGCCGATGAGTTGATGCGAGTATCGACAAGTTCTTCAGATATGCTCCTTCGGCAGTGTTTCCCAGGCGAGCATCTCCCCCTTTCTACCTATTTTGCTTTATAGTCTTTATTTCCTCCTATTGATCTATTGCTATCCGTGTTACAATGCTTTAGTTTCTGTGCACCATTTATATTCCTTGCAGCCTCTATATTGCCATGGACACATCCTATTGCTTGTTGTTTGATAGATAGTCGGCCTTGCGAGTCGTAGTTGTTTGCTTATGTGTTGCTTCGCGTTGTTGTCGTTCCACCGTTGACGGCAAGTTGGCACATGATAAATGGTGGAGATGCTTAATGGTGGAGATGATCATGACTTTAAATACAACTATTAAATTGCTGGGATAACTAATGTAAGAGGCACCGGTGGGCAATATATGCTATTTCGTTTTTATGTCCACTTGTGTCCCGTAGGCCCCGAGTACTTGATACCTGTTCCTTGACTATTCGCACTATCCACATCCGGGAGAGTCTATGAATCCCCCTTAGCCAGAGCTTGATTCGTTTCTTATTTCTTGGGGCCACAAACTAGTTTGGGGCTCTATTACTATCTTGTACTTATGCCATGCTTTACTGCTTTATTTACGATTGTGCGTGGAGCACATGTACTGTTTAGGACCGTGACACGTTTTCGCTGTATCGACAAGCCCAGTCACACTTTCGGGTTCCCAGTCGTTTACCGCCGTCCACACAAACCTTGGATCCATCTCGAAGCCGGCCAACTTCGTTGCGGGTAGCTTAATGTGGTGGCCCCTGAAATATTTTATGAATCCTGTGATTGCTTTGTCGTGAAAGCCTCGTTGGGTTTTGAGTTGGTTTTTCCGAGGTTGATCGTGTGTGTGTTGCTATTTGTGCACCCCTGCAGGGTAAATCTTTCTGAAAGCCGTGTCCACGGTTATGGACGACTTGGAGCACAGTATCTCGATCATAGACAAGCATAACTAAAGTAGTGCTATAAATTTGACTTAATATGTGACTACTAATCAGCTTCACTACAACGGAATGGATAATAAAAGTGCCAACAACTGGTGGAACTGGGTGTATCGTGTCATGTTATATCTTCCTAGTAAGTAACGCAACTCCAATGGAATGAAATAAATGTGCCAACAACTGCTGGGTTTGGGATGTCACATGCTAATTGTATCTGACTAGTAAGTACTGCAACTACTACTGAATTTGTAACTAAAACTGCCCACTACTTATGCTATCAGGATGACTCGTGCTATCTATATCTGACTAGTAAGTGCTTCAACTATAATGGAATGAATAAAACTGCCAACTGTGTGAGTTCCTCGGTTTGACTTCCTCGTTTGGTGTCGAGGGGGGATACCAGGATGGGTATGATTGGTGTTAGTATAAGGTTGGTTCCGAATAGGTCTTTCTTATCTCTCTCTAATAGCCGATAGTTAATTGAGTCTCTATAGGTTGTTTAGTGCATTCTTTGATGCCGCTTTAGTCCACCATACCTATGTAGGCGAGAGCCGCCGAATTCTAGCCTCGTCGTGTACTGGCCTCAGTACTGACGCTCCTCTTTTTCATTTGCCCTTTATCGGCACCCCTTTTGTTTTATCAAGTTTGAGATCGACGTCGTTAGCAGGGTTACCCTTCCGGCTTGGCCTGGGCAGGGTTATGGACGCCATTGGTTATTCTTCAGGGCTCTTAGCTCAATTTGCTTCTTATCCGTACTCGGATACTGTATCGTTTTCAAGGTGATTTGTATCTTTGTATAGTATATCTGTATTCTTGACTCATGGAGTCATTGTTGTATATATATCTGTTATGTGGGTCCCATCGAGGACTGTTGTGTAATGGTATTACTTCGTATTCCACCCGCACAAAAGTGCCTAGTGGCCGTCCTTGAATTGTTTATATGCGGGTTTGGCAGGAAGCGCTAAAACTTGCATAGGGCCGATTCGAGGGTGTTACAGAGTGGTATCAGAGCTCCGCAGTTGCGATACACCACAAATCCAGCTAGTAGGATAACCTAGCTAACGGCCGTAGTAGAGTGTCAAAGCTATTTTGCAAAATCGGTTGGAGAGATCTGATTAGGTCTGATTTTACTCCTTATCCCTCTGCTATTCTCCTCTTACCTCTGCGTGTTTTGAGTCTTCTCTCTTATCTTTTCTTCGAGTCTAGGAATTCTCGTGGTTGGGTTTCCGTCGTACCTTCAGGGTTTCGCTTCCTTCTTTTGTAACGGTGCTTCCACATCCGGTCGTCATGCTATTAGAGGAATTTGTCTTCTGTGGTACCATTCTTTGTTCCTTGTTGTGCCTTCCGGTGTTTTCAACGCGACGACAACATCCTCTACGCCAGATCCGATGCAGAGCCTGCATCACTCCTTTGTTTTCGAACCTCGCTTGTCGAGATCTTCAGTCTGAATTCTGAGAGTTAGTTGCATAATTCTTTTATTCTTGTATAGAGTAATGCTTTGAGTGCAGGATGGAGTAGCTACCATACCGCTACTCTTATCATTCGCTTTGTACATTGAATTGGAGGATCAATGCAATTTTCACTCCTTCCACGGAAGCTAAAGGTGGCCTTATCTTTTGAGACCTTTAACTTTGTCTTTGTTTCTCCGGAGTGTTCTCTCATCGAACATGAGTAACAACCCCTTGTTGGTGGTGTCGCCAAATTCAAGATGGAGCAAGGATCTTTGTTAGTGGTGTCGCGAGGATCTACACGAAGCAAGAAGATCCAGATCATTGGCCTTCTTCCCCGTACCATGAGGCGGATCTCGAGGGCGAGATCCATTGTTAGTGGTGTCGAATTGTAGCACCCCGGTAAAACCACTACTAGAAAATCGCGTATTGTTTTTATTTTCTACATCATCATAACTGCATGCTCATGTCATCATGCCACATTGCATCTGAGCATCGTCATGGCATCCTGCATTTGTTTGCCTAAAACTGTTTTTCTAAAAGCCTATCTTTGATTTCTAAATATCCCCGGTCTTTATTTCAAATCAAAAACCCCAGTCTTTTCTAGATCTTTTATTTTCTAAAAACTAATTGCAAAAACCTCTCTTAAAACAAAACAAAACAAATAAATAAATAAAAATGTTTTTTATTAGGGGAGGCAACCGGCCAGGCCCAAAGGCCCAGCTAGCTGGCCTACTACCCAAAACCCAGACCAAACCCTAGCTGCCTACCCCTCCAACCCTGACATCCCACAGCCGCCGGCCACCTACCCATACACGCCCGTGCGAGTCGCCCCATTCTCGCACGCCGCGCTCGCTCGCAACCTGGTCCCACCCCTCTACCGACGCGGTCTTGACGCGTCCTTGCCCACGTGACCTACGCGTTGCACGACCACCCCGCCACCAACGATGCACGCCACCTACCACATGTCTACCACGTGCACGTGTCTCTCCCCGGCCCCACCCACTTGGCCGCTCCCGCACGCGACCCGCTCCTCCTTGCTTCCCATCAGCGCAATTCCCACGTACCCTCGACCGCGCCTCTCTGTCGTGACCCAACCCCAGCGCAATCCTCGGTCGCCCTCTCCTCGCCGCTCGTTTCCAACCGCACGAGCGCCGCCGCCGAGGCCAAGCCGCGCCGCTCGACTCCTTCCCCGGCCGCCTTCCTCCTCCAATCGATCTTGAGCGTCTTCGCATGTCTCCCTACCTCGCCTCCCTGGTCGACGCGCCGCCGCAAGCAAGCTCGGCACCGTCGCCTCCTCTCTACCCGCTGCGGGATGCCGCTGCCACCTGCGTCAGTCGCGCCTCACCAAGTTTCTCCACCCTGGGCTACCGGCACGCCGCGAGGACCACACCTCCCTGAGCCGAGAGTTCCATGGCGGCCTTGGCTTCCCCGCGCCGCCCAACTCGAGTCGCCGTCCGGCCGCATGTCCGCGTCCCCAGCAGCCGTGTGTCCCCGTCGTCCTCCTTTTGGGTTGACTTCGCCATCCCTGCAAGCTCCGAGCACGGCCGCTCTGCCCCTCCATCACCTTGCTGTCTTGAGCACCACCCTGTGCCCCGCTAGGACCTCGCCACCGCCACGTCAAGCCCCACCGGCGACCCCATCGGGCTCCACCCCCTGCCTCACCCCACGATGTTTCCTTCCCCGCGTCCAAGGTTCTTGTCGCCTCGTATTCTCGCGCTCTGACCCCATGCTACACAGCTCATGGTCGTGGCCGTCCTCTGTCGCTGTTGCCCATCCCTGTGGCCTCATCTCGTTCGTATCCGTTCTGTCAGTAAGAAGTGGTGATGGTGTTATATGTGTGTTGTGGAACTGGTGTTTAGGTGCGGTGATGCTGTTGTCGCGAGAAGGTGTGGGGATGTTGACTTCGTTGTTTGAGACCCCCTCAATGGACTAGATCTTTGTGACAAGATCTTGATGACAAACATGACGTGACACTGTCCGATGCTGCTGGTGGAACCTTGTGTGGCCCGATACCGAGCCCGGACAAGACCAAACCGATGCCGGCCACAGATGATCGAGATGGCACACCAAGGTCTTCACATGGACGACAAGATCTTCTCAGACCTGAAGACGTCGAGACCGCCATGTTCTCCTTTCGAAACCCGAAGACCCCGATCCCGAAGCCGAGAACCCCGACAAGTTCTTCTGAGTGCTAACGGCGCCGAATGGAACCCTGAAGCCTCGATCCGAAGTCGAGACTGCAACGTGGAGACATCGTCGAGTTCTTCCGATGACCGCCAAGATCGCCGACACGGAACGCCAAGTTCCTCATCCCGGACGCCATGACCGTCTGCACAGAACCAAAGACCACCGGTACCCGATCCATTCAAGTTCGCCATCGATGGCAAGATCGACCGCTTGGAACCCAAGTTCTCCGTCACAACATGACAAGTTCTCCATCGCGTATCCGAACCCCGAAACCTCGGAACCCAAGATCTTCCGAACCCAGATGTGTACCCTAAGCCTCTATTTTTATAATATGACATATACCTGTTGCTTATTAAATCATTCCTACCCGCATACATGTTTATTTGTTTGGGGGGTACTTAGTCGATTCACCTAAATTAAATATGTAGTCTATATGCGGGCTATTCTAGTCTTATTCCGGACTCCATTTAAATTGGTGTAGCGAACCGATGCCATGTTTCGCACTATTAATACAACATTTAAATTGCGGGGTAGCTAAATAACTTGAACCTTCTAATTAATTGTCGGGATCCCGGTTCCGCTTAATATTGCCTAATTGCACCGCATCTGTGCCATGCCATGCATCATATCATAAGCATGCCGGATCTTCTGCCGTAGTATTAAATATTGCATCCGGTGTTTCTTCTAGTGTTTGCTTCTTCGCGGATTAGGCCGATGAGTTGATGTGAGTATCGACAAGTTCTTCGGATATGATCCTTCGGTAGTGTTTCCCCGGCGAGCATCTCCCCCTTTCTACCTATTTTGCTTTATAGTCTTTATTTCCTCCTATTGATCTATTGCTATCCGTGTTACAATGCTTTAGTTTTCGTGCACCATTTATATTCCTTGCAGCCTCTATATTGCCATGGACACATCCCATTGCCTGTTGTTTGATAGATAGTCGGCCTTGCGAGTCGTAGTTGCATGCTTATGTGTTGCTTCGCGTTGTTGTCATTCCACCGTTGACGGCAAGTTGGCACATGATAAATGGTGGAGATGCTTAATGGTCGAGATGATCATGACTTTAAACACAACTATTAAATTGTTGGGATAACTAATGAAAGAGGCCCCGGTGGGCAATATATGCTATTTGGTTTTTATGTCCACTTCTGTCCCGTAGGCCCCGAGTACTTGATACCTGTTCCTTGACTATTCGCACTATCCACATCCGGGAGAGTCTATGAATCCCCCTTAGCCAGAGCTTGATTCGTTTCTTATTTCTTGGGGCCACAAACTAGTTTGGGGCTTTATTACTATCCTGTACTTATGCCATGCTTTACTGCTTTATTTACGATTGTGCGTGGAGCACCTGTACTGTTTAGGACCGTGATACGTTTTCGCTGTATCGACAAGCCCAGTCACACTTTCGGGTTCCCAGTCGTTTACCGCCATCCACACAAACCTTGGGTCCGTCTCGGAGCCGGCCAACTTCGTTGCGGGTAGCTTAATGGGGTGGCCCCCTAAAATATTTTATGAATCCTGTGATTGCTTTGTCGTGAAAGCCTCGTTGGGTTTTGAGTTGGTTTTTCCGAGGTTGATCGTGTGTGTTGCTATTTGTGCACCCCTGCAGGGTAAATCTTTCTGAAAGCCGTGTCCACGGTTATGGACGACTTGGAGCACAGTATCTCGATCATAGACAAGCATAACTAAAGTAGTGCTATAAATTTGACTTAATATGTGACTACTAATCAGCTTCACTACAATGGAATGGATAATAAAAGTGCCAACAACTGGTGGAACTGGGTGTATCGTGTCATGTTATATCTGCCTAGTAAGTACCGCAACTCCAATGGAATGAAATAAAAGTGCCAACAACTGCTGGGTTTGGGATGTCACATGCTAATTGTATCTGACTAGTAAGTACTGCAACTACTACTGAATGGTTAACTAAAACTGCCCACTACTTATGCTATCAGGATGACTCGTGCTATCTATATCTGACTAGTAAGTGCTTCAGCTATAATGGAATGAATAAAACTGCCAACTGTGTGAGTTCCTCGGTTTGACTTCCTCGCTTGGTCTCGAGGGGGAATATCAGGATGGGTATGATTGGTGTTAGTATAAGGTTGGTTCCGAATAGGTCTTTCTTATCTCTCTGTAATAGCCGATAGTTAATTGAGTCTCTATAGGTTGTTTAGTGCATTCTTTGATGCCGCTTTAGTCCACCATACCTATGTAGGCGAGAGCCGCCGAATTCTAGCCTCGCCGTGTACTGGCCTCAGTACTGACGCTCCTCTTTTTCCTTTGCCCTTTATCGGCACCCCTTTTATTTTAGCAAGTTTGAGATCGACGTCGTTAGCAGGGTTACCCTTCCGGCTTGGCCTGGGCAGGGTTATGGACGCCATTGGTTATTCTTCAGGGCTCTTAGCTCAATTTTCTTCTTATCCGTACTCGGATACTGTATCGTTTTCACGGTGATTTGTATCTTTGTATAGTATATCTGTATTCTTGACTCATGGAGTCGTTGTTGTATATATATATCTGTTCTATGGGTCTCATCGAGGACTGTTGTGTAATTGTATTACTTCGTATTCCACCCGCACGAAAGTGCCTGGTGGGCGTCCTTGAACCTTTGGATCTTCTTCTCCATTCCCTCATCTAGAAGATTGATAGTACTAATTGATAGTCTTTCTTATCTTATCTTATCTTACCACTATATAGTCTACAAATAGCTTTGAATATTGACCATTATTGGATCAAGACTCGTGAATCCCAACATTGCCAGCCGTTGGATCTTCTTTCCATTTTATAGCACTGTGAAGATGCTATTGATAGTCTTTCTTTTCTCTTATCTTACCACTATTCTTACCACTATATACTGTACAAATAACTTAGTAGTACTAGTAAAACGCACTTGCTACACATGTATATATACTGTACGAAATGTGATTTATTAACAAACATTAAGTTCTTATTAACCAACAGTCTTGTTAGAGAAAAAAGACATACATTAACTCTACTAGTAGGTTGCACATTCCTTGCACGTGAGACTTAGATAGTAGACGTATGACATATCATCACTATATAAAATTATAATTGGTAAAGCACAAAAATTTATAAATTTGATGAACATCTATAAAGTATGGGTGTATATTTGGTCCTTGTACTTTGTATCATCGTGTAGAAGTCAAAGATTATTAGCTACCTAACACATGCAATTTTTTATAACATGGTCTAGAGAAACAAGGGAGAAGATTCTAGTATCATGGAGAAGTGTGTTTTGAGGTTTGTGCATAGCATTAATTATGCCGAAGACTATCAATAGAATCTTCTAGATGCTAAAATGGAAAAAAAGATCCAACGGTTGGAAATATTAGGATTCATGAGTCTTGATCCAACGGCCAGCATTCAAAGTTATTCGTACACTATATAGTGGTTATATCTCTACTACTATAATGGAGCAATTTTGAATTGGATCCATAGCACCAATCCTAACCGTTGGGTTGTTAGATCCAATGATTCAGAGAAGCTCGATTCGTGTTGAATAGTACCTAGAGCAAACTCCACCATGCATGTTCTAGAACCATCATGTCACCACCCCCAAAATTTCATAGCACAGTAGGTTGTATTCTCTATACTACTATAATGAAGCAGTTTTGAATTGGATCCATAGCACCAATCCTGACTATTGGGCTGTTAGATCCAATAGTTCAGAGTAGCTAGATTCGTGTTGAATAGTACGTACCTAGAGAAAACTCCACCATGTTCTAGAACCATCATGTCACCACCCCCAAAATTTCATAGCACATTAGGATGTATTCTCAATATGTGTCAATACAACCTACTATGCTATGAAATTTTGGGGGTGGCGACATGATGGTTCTAGAACATGGCGGAGTTTGCTCCAGGTACTATTCAACAAGAATCCGGCTGCTCTAAACCATTAGATCTAAGAGCCCAACGGTCAGGATTGGTGCTATGGATCCAATTCAAAACTGCTCCATTATAGTAGTAGAGATATAACTATCTACACATATTGAGAATACATCCTACAGTGCTATGGATTTTTTGGGGAGAGGTGTGACATGATGGTTCTAGAATATGGAGGAGTTTGCACTGTGTACTATTCAACATGAATCCATCTGCGCTGGACCATTGGATCTAATAGTCCAACAGTCAGGATTAATGCTATGTATCCAATTCAAAACTGCTCCATTATAGTAGTAGAGATAGAGATATATAGTGTATAGATAACTTTGAATATTGATTGTTGAATCATGTCCCGCGAATCCCAACATTTCTACTAACTGTTGGATCCTCTTTTCTATTCCATCACCTAGAAGATACTATTGACAGTCTTTCCTTTCTTATCTTACCACTAATATATATAGTATAGGCCAAGATAACTTTGAATATTGGCCATTGAATCATGACCCATGAATCAAAAAAATTGATGCTAGCTATTGGATCCTCTTTTATATTCCATCATCTAGAAGATACTATTGATAGTCTTTGTTATCTTATCTTATCTTACCACTATATAGTGTACGGATAACTTTGAATATTCACCGTTGGATCAAGACTCGCGAATCTCAACATTGCCAGCTGTTGTATCTTATTTTCCATTTTAGCATCGAGAAGATATACTTTTGATGGTCTTTATTTTCTTATATTACCACTATTATATATAGTATAGGGATAACTTTGAATATTGGCCGTTGAATCATGACCTGTGAATTCCTAAATTGCTGCTTGTTGTTGGATCCCTTTTCTATTCCATCATCTAGAATATACTATTGATAGTCTTTGTTATCTTATCTTACCACTATATAGTGTACGAATACCTTTGAATATTTACCGTTGGATCAAGACTCGCGAATCCCACCATTACTAGCCATTGGATCTTCTTTCCATTTTAACATCAAGAAGTTATACTATTGATATTATTTCTTTTCTTATTTTACCACTATTATATTTTTATTTCCTTACCACTATATAATATACGAATAACTTTGAATATTGACCGTTGGATCAAGACTCGCGAATCCTAACATTTCTAGCCGTTGGATATTTTTTTCCATTCTAGCATCTAGAAGATTCTATTAATAGTCTTCATCACAATGAATGCTATGCACAAAACTCAAAACACACTTCTCCATCATTCTAGAATCTTCTCCTCATTTCTCGAGACCATGTTACCAAAATTTTCAAGTTTTAGATAGCTAATAATCATTGACTTCTACATGATATACAAAGTACAAGAACCAAATCTTCACCCATACTTTATAGATGTTGATCAAATTTAAAAAAATCTACTTTACCTATTATAGTTTTATATAGTGATGATATGTCAGACGTCTATTATCTGAGTCTCACGTATAGGGCACGTGCAACTTACTAGTATATATAGTGTATAGATAACTTTGAATATTGACCGTTGAATCATGACGCACGAATCCCAAGATTGCTGCTAGTTGTTGGATCCTCTTTTATATTCCATCATCCAGAAGATACTATTGATAGTCTTTGTTATCTTATCTAAGATCTTAGATCTTAAAACTATATAATGTACGAATAACTTCGAATATTGACCGTTGGATCAAGACCCGTGAATCCCAACATTGCTAGATGTTGGATATTCTTTTCCATTATAGCATCTATTATTGTTAGTCTTTCTTACCTTATCTTACCACTATATAGTTTACGAATAACTTTGAATATTGACCGTTGGATCAATCAAGATTCGTGAATCCCAACATTGACAAAATCGTTGGATCTTCTTTTCTCGACTACTATAACTAGTAAGTTGCAGGTGCACTACATATGAGACTCAGATAATAGACGTCAGACATATCATCACTATATAAAATTATAGTAGGTAAAGCAGAAAAATATAAATTTGATCAACATCTATAAAGTATGGCTATATATTCAGTTCTTGTACTTTGTATATCATGTGCAAGGAACGTGCAAGTTACTAGTGCTAGTAGTACTCAAGTATTAATCATGTTTGTATTATTAGTACTCAACTTTTGGTTCCAAGTCAATATCGTACTGCTGGGAAGGTGAACAAGGGCTCCTTCCACCACAAATCATGTGCCTTGTTTAAAAAAAGGCTCCTCCACCCAAAATCATGTCTCATTGCTGCCTTTTGTGAGAGAAAAGGTTCATGGATGATGGATAATCATCGTCCCTCTCTCCTCCTCAATGCGGCATTGGTTGCTATGCTCCACTCATGCATCTATGTCTAGCACTTGTTTAGGTGGGAAGCACCACATCAATCACCTCTTCCTTCCCATGTAAGCTTCCGCGCAATGGAGTACAACCGTGCAGGCGTAGCAGTGCAGAGAAAGTTGGGGTCCGTGGTGGTCCAGCCCAACTTTCCTTCTATTTGCCTCATGCGTCCACCCAAAAATGAGCTCTGGCTAGATGTTTTCTTTCTCTTTCATATTAGGTTGCTCATAGTGCTAAATAACTTAGGCTAGTAAAACTTTCACATGTTACTAAAGTACCTTCAAAGTGTGTTGGGTAATAACATGTGTCTAGTGTCATACAAGGCCTAATTAATTAGGCATACTTGTAGGAGTATCTCATATCTCCTAGATGAAGGAGAATCATCCTCCATGTCTCCTCTTCAATGCGGCATTGGCTGCTCTACTCATACATCGGTGAATCTATGACTTAAATGGGACTTGTTCAGGTGGGTAGCATCACAGCAGTCACCTCTTCCTTTTTTGGTGAATCACAGTCACCTCTTCCTTCCCATGGAGTACGGAGTACAACCATGCAGGCGCAGTAGTGCAGAAGTTGGGGCCCTTGGTGGTCCAGCCCAACTTTCCTTCTGTTTGCCTCGTGCTTCCACCCAAAAATGAGCTATGGCTGGATGTTTTCTTTCTCTCACATATTTTAGGCTGCTCAAGTGATAAATAACTTAGACTAGTAAAACTTTCACATGTTACTACCTTCACAGTATTGGGTAATAACATGTATCCAGTGTCATGCAAGGCCTAATTAATTAAGTTGTAGGAGTAGCTCATATGGAACTTCGTTTCGTTGACTTGACTCCACCATAGTCTATAGGATTCAAAGGATTTCCAAAGGAATTCTATAGGATTCCAATCCATAGGAATTTTTCAATAGAATGTGTTTGTTTCAAAGGAATAAATCCTACAAAACTCCTATGCATTGCTTCCCTACACTATAATCCTTTAGGATTTATAACAAGAGGTGAGACCTCTTGGAAAAATTCCTATGTGTCTATGACATGTACCTAACCCGTATAAAATTTCCTGCCTTTTTCCTGCGGTGCAATCAAACACCTTATCTTACTGATTCCTGCATTTTTTATTTCTATAGGATTATAAGTGAGAACGAGGCAATAGCCTAGTGATTGGGCCGTAGTTGGCCCAATGAGTAGAGTTCGATCCTTGTCAAGGACGAATTTCTGGAATTCTCACGCCGACCCGCTTCTACTATATCAAAAAAGTGCCTAGTTCCTCCTAGCACTGTTTCATCTTTTTTATAAGTGTCATGTCATTCTATTCACGCACTTCTCCTATTCATATGTTTCAAAAATCCTTTGAATCAAACAAACCCAAAATACACGGTGTACACGCCCTAATATTTTACTTATAGCATGTTGACTAGTCCTTAGAGCAATTCCAATAGTATAGCCAACAACTTGCTTCTACAATACACTAGTTACCTCTAAAGGTTTACTGTACTTACACATGACTACTTTATATGTAAATGACCCACCTCACATACTCACAAAGTTCCTAGGAGCAATATGGCCAACCATGTAGTAGGAATATACTACCTTGGTTGTCACGAGGAATGATAAACACGAGTTTTGGTAACTTCCGTTAAAAATCCTTCGCAATATGGCCTAGTGGCCTACCATGTAGGAACATACCTTGGTTTGAAGCCAAACAACCAAGGTATGACCATATTTACATCGTAATTTGTGATAAGGTCCCCTTATTCGATATATTGGCGCATCATGGCATGGTAAACAATGTTTATTGCAATTGTAATTTTCCATTTTTATGACTAGAAAAATCAGTTACAATTTTCCAAGTAACTGTTTTTATAAGCAAGCACATGTGGAATAAGGCCCATATGATAACCCCATTTTTTCACACATAGTGCACACAATTTTATGGAAATTTCTCAAGTTACATGAATTTACGAGCTAGCTAATTTGTCCACTTAACTCCCTCTAACGATTTACCAAAATTATGTCAAACTTGAATTATGATTGTATGATAGGCTTCTCGCTCCTAAGCTTCGCCTACAAAGTGGCGGATCCAAATGGTGGCTAGGGAGGTGAATGTAGCACCTTAATTAAGGTTTATAAATAGCCTATATATTATACATAAAAAATAAAAACATCATTAAATAAAAATTGCCCTGTTGGACTGCCCTCACATGTTGAGCTGGATCCACCAAATCGTTTTAAGGGACCCACGTTAGTCAATACAATATCGACAAACACTAGGAGGTTTGAAAGGTTCAACTTGCAAAGAATTTACATGTTGGCCGACAAATTCCGGTGAGTTTTAAAAAATTAATAAAATAACAAAAAACTATAATACTTGTGCACGACATCCTCTTGCGCGAATCCCCACCTGCCATGCAAAATAATGGCAAGCTTTAGTTTGGATAACTCTTGAGAGTATTTGTTCGCAATATGGCATACCGTGTATGAACATGCTTGGGTTTCAAAACAAATGGCCATGCTTATGTGATAATAATGCCTATATTTGGTAAGTGCGCATATGGGTATGATATGGTAAACAATTATTTAACAAAGTACACGACGAATAATTAAGTCTCATAAAGCTAGCTAATAGCCTTCCATTTTTACACAAAAGCGGACCATGTTTTATGAGAAATTCTCCAATTATATGAACTTTTCACATTTCCAGCTAATTTCAACCACTTAAAGTACTTGTTGTTGATTTATCAAAATCAGATCAAATTTTAACTATGATTGCATGATAGGTTGCTAGCTCTTGAATTTCATGTAAAATCGCTGTAAGGTACTAGAGTAGTCAATCTATAAAAAAACAACTAGAGGTTTGAAACCATCAAGTTCTTTCGAAGAATTACACAATGGCTCACAAGCTTGAACTAGTTATGAATTTTTTCAAGAAAAATCAAAATAATGTATAACTTGTGATTTGTATTCTCTTGAGCATACTACTTGTGATAAGTATGAGTTTTGATTATTTTCAAAAACCTTGCTTCGCAATATGGCCTACCATGTTGTGAAGATGCTTAGCTTCCAAATCAAATGACTAGGGTCATGGCTATATCAACATAGCAGTAGACGAATATTGTGCCCATATTTAGTAGATGAGCGCATGTTGGTATGGGAGAATGTGTTTACAATCTTAGTTTTCAGCTTTCACGAACAAAAACTAGTTTTCAATTTTGTAAGTGATAGACAATGTTTATTTTGTTAACTTAGTATATGAAGAATAAGGCCCAGAATGGTAATACACCATTATTCGCACATAGCAGACCATGTTTGTGGGCTATTTTCAAGTAATAACATGAATTTCCAATCTATCTAGTAGTTATTTTCTCCTATTGGAACTACTTCATGTCGATCTACCAAAATTATATATATCAAATTTGCATGACGAGTGCGTTATAGGTTCCATAATCGTTTAAGATACCTAAGATTTGAATATATAAAAACCACCATCAGGTTTGAAAATTTTAACTTCTTGCAATGTCTATGCACACAAAATTCATCACTATTCATCCTTACAATCACTATAATTTTGTCCTTGCTGCCGAACTTGAAGTAAATTCATCATAGATCCCTGCTCTTCCCTCTCTTCTTTGCCGGTCCCCTCTTAGAAAGCTTCGCAGCACCCATCAGGTGCATGTAGTGCTTTCGTGCATAATTATAGTTCAAAGAGTACTAGTCCGACAGTTCTACTACATATGAAGCTTAGTGGTAGAGAGAAAGCGGGCCCCCATCATGTGAGCCGTGTTTTTTCTACAAGATAAAATTTAGCATGATCCGAAAATTTATCTCCCAATCCTCATATTTGATTTTTATTCTCGAATAATGTCGCATAGAACATCACATGAACATTTAGTTTTTACCTGTGGAGCTGCATCAAATCTTACCGCATAACGTTGAATATTGACCGTTGGACCAAGACTCATGGATCCCAACATTTCTAGCTGTTAGATCTTCTTTTCCATTTTAGCATCTAGAAGATTCTATTGATAGTCTTTATCACAATGAATGATATGCACAAAACTCAAAACACACTTCTCCATCATTCTAGAATCTTCTCCCTTGTTTCGCTAGACCATCACCAAAATTTTCAAGTTTTAGATAGCTAATAATCATTGACTTCTACATGATATACAAAGTACAAGAACCAAATATATACCCATACTTTATAGATGTTGATAAAAATTATATTTTTTCTGCTTTACCTATTATAATTTTATATAGTGATGATATGTCAGACGTCTATTATCTGAGTCTCACGTGCAGGGTACGTGTAATTTACTAGTCTTACCACTATATAGTGTATGAATAACTTTGGATATTGACCATTGGATCAAGACTCGCGAATCCCAACATTTCCAGCTGTTGGATCTTTTTTACCATTCTAGCATCTACAAGATTCTATTGATAGCCTTCATCACAATAAATGCTATGCACAAAACTCAAAACACACTTCTCCATCATTCTAGAATCTTCTCCCTCGTTTCTCTAGACCATGTTACCAAAAAATTAAGTTTTAGATAGCTAATAACCATTGACTTCTACATTGTATACAAAGTACAAGAACCAAATATATACACCAATAATTTATAGATGTTGATCAAATTTATATTTTTTCTGCTTTACGTATTATAATTTTATATAGTGATGATATGTTAGACGTCTATTATATGACTCTCACGTGCAGGGCACGTGCAATTTACTAGTTATATACGGTGTACTAATAACTTCGAATATTGAGTGTTGGATCAAGATTCTCAAATCCCAGCATTGCCAGAAGTTGGATCTTCTTTTCCATTTTAGCATCTAAAAGATACTACTCCCTCCATCCATAAAAAACTGACTTGTGTTTGTCTAGATTCGAATGTATCTATATACTAAAATGCGTCTAAATACATTTGAATCTAGACAAAACCAACTCGGTTATTTCTGGACAGAGGGAGTACTTTTGATAGTCTTTAGCACAATGTATGCATATTACTACTCCAAGTTACTTACCACTCAAACCAGCCTTAGAGCATCTCTAGCATGGAAAAAATAGCGTGCTATTTCATGCTATTTAGCGTGATATAGCGTATTTGGAGTGTTCACGATATTTTTTCAAGATTTTTCTTGCGATAGCACTATTTTTTAAATAGCTTGCTATATCGCGCTAAAACATCGTAGCGTTAGCGCTATTTCAAGTATAGGACATTATTATTTTCTTGGCGGGTGTGGAGTAAGATAGCATATGATGAATGTGTTGAGTAAGAAAACATACAGTGAAAATTTGATTGTTAAACTTAAGTGGTCGCGTCAAGCCGCCGCCTCGCCTGCAGCACCTGGCGTTATACCTAGATTCAGCCTTGTCAGTTCTCCTCCAACTTGGATAGCACTGGAATTGACTATGCATGTACAAGTATTACTCTAGGCAATTTATTAGATGTTGAAATCCTTTATATTCATGATATACCTATTATATTTTTAATTTTTACAAAACAATGTTTTATAAAATAACACGTTATTAGCACGATATAACATTCATATTGTCTAGATAATAAATTAAATAGCACGCTAGTATTTTTTCCGTGATCTCTAGTGGCTTGTCTAAATTTGGTAGTCTCTTAGAGCATCTCTAGTGGCTTGTCTAAATTTGGTAGTCTATATCTTCACATAGATAGTGGTGTAAAAAGATTCCTTTGTACACGACTTTAGTTTTCTAGTGGATAGTCTAAATTTGATAGTCTATATGTCCATATGCATACAAATAGTCAATATACACAGCAAATCGGTACAACAAATGCTCTGATTTGGCGCGGGAGCGAGCTTGCGAGCGGCCAACTTTTCTTTAGACATGGTGACTCAGTTGTCCAAATATGGACAACGATTAGCTAGTTTGGAGGATGTCTAAATTTTATACCACCGGATACACAAGCCACCGGAGACATTTTTTGGTCCATGGTGCTCTAGTAAATTGCACGTACCGTGCATGTGAGACTCAGATAATAGACGTCTGACATATCATCACTATATAAAATTATAATAGGTAAAGCAGAAAAAATATAAATTTGATCGATATATATAAAGTATGGGTGTATATTTTGTTCTTGTACTTTGTATATCATGTAGAAGTCAACGAATATTAGCTAAATTTTGGTAACATGGTCTAGGGAAACGAGGGAGAAGATTCTAGAATGATGGAGAAGTGTGTTTTGAGTTTTGTGCATAGCATTCATTGTGATGAAGACTATTAATGGAATCTTCTAGAGCAATCTGTGAAGCATCCAAAAAAAGAAAAAAAGAGAGAGAAAGAAGAAAGAAAAAAGGGGGAGAAATTCCTATGCAAATAGCAAATAAAAGGATCACTGAGATGCTCATTGTCTGCTTGCCTTGTCATTTTGATATGGGGAATCTTCTGTATCATCGGGCAAGGGGTACCCGTTGGCGGTTCTCTATGATACACATGCACTTACAATGGCAAGAACGTACTTGTGACAAAAGTTTACTAGCATGAGGAACGGTACTCATAAGCAAGGGGCATGAGATTTTTATCTTATAACTTGTCAATCATATCCTCATATTTGTTCACTTTAACCGTAACCACCTAAAGATGCTTATGATAGGGGCAATGAGAGCTGAAAGCTAATAAGTACCATAATTTTTGGAAGCTCTTTATGAAACTTGAAATCCCTGCTTCCCTCTTCGAAGGGCCTATCTTTTACTTTTCAGTTGAGTCAGTAAACCTATTCCTTTCTATCTCAAGAAAGTATTTGAGTTGTTGTGTTTCATTCATTCATATGATGATTTATTCAATCATGTTTCTTGTGTTCCTTTTTTGCACATTGCTCTTATCTTAGTGAATATTACTTTGAAAGCTATCATTTAAAACCCCATTATGTTTGAACTCCTGCAAATTGTTAACCGTTCTTTGACCAAGAACAAAGTTTGCCATTACCAATTATTATTTACTTTGTGTATCTTTATTGTGTTTCCTTTACCTATTGCAAGTTAAGTTATATAATAGTGAGTTGTTTTCTATTATTTGTGTATTGATGAATGTGATGCTTCATGTCCGCATTCTTCTATCGACACTTCACTCCATAAACCTGAGGTCATGTTTATTGAGCTCAGTTTTCGCTTGGGGACAAGCGAAGTCTAAGCTTGGGGGAGTTGATACGTCCATTTGGCATCACTATTCTATATCATAATTTACTATTATTCATTGATATATTTCATATTAAGAGATGATACTTATGTTATTTCATCTATTTTTGCATGGTTGATGACTTTTGGAGGATGGACCGCTGAAGCCAGGATTCTGACGGAAAAGGCACTGTTTGGAGGCAAAATTCGCGAAGATCAGAAAATCCCAGAAAATACATAGAAAATCCTATTTTTCCAGAAGACGAAGGAAGCCAGAAGGGGGAGCACAGATGGGCCATAGTGGGCCCACACCACCCCCTAGCGTGGGCCACCCTAGGTCGCGCCAACAGGTGGTGTGGCCATCCTAGCCCACCTCTAGCACTGCTCTTTGGCGTATAAAATCCTACCAAAACCCTAAGACTCGGGGAGCGACCACAGAAAGGTTCCACCGCCTCTGCGGGGCGAACTACAAAGAGAGAAAGAGCTCTCTGGCAGGCAGAAATCTGCCGAGGAAATTCCTTCCTGGAGAGGGGAGATCGTCGCCATCAACACCATCATCACGATGGACTTCATCGGGATCATCATCATCATCACCACCATCATCTCCACCAGCACCATCACCGCCACTCCATACCGCTGTAACAATTGGGTTGAATCTTGCATAGTTCTTAGGGGAAACTTTCCCGGTGTTGATTACTTGTTGTAGTTGATGCTATTGAGTGGAACCATTGAATTATCGTTTATGTTCAGATTGTTACTTATCATTATTTCATCTCTGATCTTGATCCATATGATGTCTTGTGAGTAGTTCGTTTAGTTCTTGAGGACATGGAAGAAGTCATGTTGTTAGTAGTGGAATTGTGTTGAGAAAGATTCAATAGTTTGGTATTTAAGTTGCGGTGTTATTCTTCTAGTGGTGTCATGTGAACATCGACTACATGATACTTCACCTTTAAGGGCCTAGGGGAATGCATTGTGTATTTGGCTACTATAACATCCCAAAACTTTAATCCAAGCTTATGAAGATCCAAACCACCAAAATTGGGGTTAACAAAAACTTTTCCAATTAAATTATTAAAGCATGCATGTGTATGTGCATTTAAATTAGGAGTTGATTTGAATTGCCATGGTTTTGTGATGCATTGCTTGTAAAAATGATTCTTAGGTGAAATAAACATCATCTAAATCATTCCCAAACTTTTCCCAAAGAAAAACACCTCAAAATGAATAAATGAAGTGAATGGTCATTTTGGCCAAATTAACTATCATGCCTACTTTGGCTATTCCTAGAACTCAAAACCTAACAGAAACAATTATGGATCGTTGCACCCATTTCTACTACACATAATGAGGTACCAAGGCCCACTTTGTGATCTGCTAAAAACATTCAAATACTATTTTTAAATGACAGTTCAAAATTGAATCTATTTCATATGGGAAGATCCCACTAATTCAAAAACCACTCAAACAAGCTCAATTTTCAAGACCCAAGCACCCACAGAGTGTCAAGCTTATGCATAGCACACCCACCAAAAATCTTTTCAAAATTCAAAAAGAATTTTCTTGCGGCCATTTCATCAAACACCTTGTGGATAGATTTCATACAAAACCAAATTCACTATTTTGAATAGTGTTCTAGCCAAACTTGTCTCCCATTTGAACCCCTTTTGCTCCCATTGTCCCTAGATGATCTAACCAGGACCTAACTACCCCATCCCCTACCCCTAGCAGCATGGCCATGCCAAGCCAAACCCCAACTCGCCGGCCGACCATGCCATCACCCTAGCAGACCACCTCCCCCTCTCTCGCCATGTCTAGCAGCTAGCCAGCACCTCACCACCGCCCACTGTCCCCTCCCTGAGTCAGGCCCAGCCGTGGACCACCGAGAAATCCCCGCGCCTAGTGCCACCGTACCATGCCGAGCATGCGCCAGAGCGTCGCGCCCGACACGCGTGCACAAGCCATCGCTCGACCGCAGCCCACGCCTACCGCATCGCCACGACCCAGGGAGCACACCGGACACCCCCGTTCGCCGCCCAATGCCTCACAGCCACCGCTCGCCGTGGACACCGCCGCCTCTGCCGCTTAGAGCGCCAGCTCAGCCCGACGGCATACCACCGCCCCTAAGCCCGCATTCACTTCCTAGAGCACCGCCAGGAGACCGCGCGTCGATCGCCACCCTCAGCCATGCCGCTAGCAGCCCGTAGCCATGTCGCCACCGTCGCCTGCCCATCCTTCTCGGTCTCGCCGTCGAGCCTATAAAAGGAGGGCACCCCCAGCCATTTGCACCACACCACTCCACTCCCCTCACCTCACTGATCGTCCCACACCTCTAGCCGGAGCAAGGGGAGCAGCAGTTCGCCGGAATCGCACCGGAGCAGGCCGCCTCTGGAGGAGAAGGGCGCCGCTGATTGTGACCACCCCTGAAGATGCCTCGACTGTCCCTGAGCTCGCCGTCGACCACCATTCCGTTTGCCCGCCTCGCCATCGTTGCTGGAGCCCTGGTACGCCACCTATGCACCCCCACCGAGCCGCTAGGGTTAGAGCTCGTCGGCGACAGGTCCGTCGTCGACGACGATCCCCAGTTGTTCATTCCCATTCTAATCCAACATCCCACTTTGCCCCGTACCGCTTCACGCATTATGAGCCGCTGACTTGTGGACCCCCTGTCAGCTGAGCCCCGTGCTGCGGAGTGACACTGGGCCGGCCCGTTAGAGTTTCCCGCGCGACCCAGTTAGTTTGAATTAGGATTTTCCTTTTTAGTTTAAACTTAGTTATGTCTCTGTGTTTGAAAATCATTTTAGAGAGATTTACAAGTCCAAACTACATGAAACCAATTTTTCCTGAAAGGTATTGAAAAGATCTATCCAAGCCCGTTGGATTTAATTCATTTAGAGTTATAGATCTCTCCTAGTAAAAATAATAAAACAGAAGCATTTGCACCTTGCAACATTTTTATAAAATCAACCAAGATAGATTTTGAGTTGATTCCAACTCTCAAAAATCACATTTCACTATATCTATCTGAATATGTAATAATATTAAGGTTTACATGCAGTGACTTTGGACTAGTACCAAAATAATGCTATATGGGCATTTCTAGTCACTTTAAATCATTAAATAATGAACTTAAACCAAATTAATTATGATCCAACCCTTAAATCACCTTCCCACATGTTAGGATATGTGGTGATGAATTTGTCCACATGATCCCATATTTTAAGTGGTGAATATTAAATCTTAGTTAATTTTTCAGTGAGTAGAGATTACTTTTCTAAATTAAAAAAAGTGAAACTATTAAATTAAAACTTGTGATTCTTGTGATGATAATAGATCATCAACTATATGCCTAAGAGTGCTAATTAGACTAGTTAAGTATTGTTGATGATTGTGTACTCCGTATGTATTTATAGACGATAGTACCGACCAAGTCTACAAGGAGGAGGAGTTCTACCAAGAAGAAGAAGAAGAAGAAGAAGAAGAAAACTTCAACCACTGCACCAACCAAGGCAAGCCACCATTAACAATGCAAGCTAACACTTGCAAGTATAATGCTTAGCAAGCTAGGATTAAACTAGATGGTTTAGCAAAGATGCTTTAGGCATGCTTTGGTTACACTACTTGGACTAGCACTTACCCTAAGTCTTATTTTCAAGTTTTACTTCCTTTACTTTACCCAAAGATCTTTACTTATTTAGAAGGTAGCATAAAGAGTATAAAACTTGACCTATATGGAACCATTTAGATGTCATTCTATGGCATGAGATTTGATTCCATATTTTCCACCTTAGTGAACACTCTTAACTTAGTAGTTTAGAGTAGATAAAAACTTGAGTCACTTTAGATGGGAGCACTTGGTGAAAATGAATTATGAAAACCTTGGAATGATGAGTCATTCTATTGAGATGTTTTGACATGTGTTGAGAAACACAAATGGTTTATGATGATGAAAATGTTGAGGCATGAGCCTTAACCCTTTTATAAAACTGATGGTTGGATTCGGATGCGATACCATTCCAAATTTACCGTACAACCACATTACCTGAATTGGGTAAGGCTTAGCTGGAAATTTATATGCATTAGTATTAATTCCCTCGCGGGAGAGGTTTGAGCTGAGGCTACCTCTCAATGTTGTCCACCTATGCAGTGCCCAAGATGACAGATGGTCATGGTTGGGAGGCCATGCTCATAGGAGAGGTGCTTATACTAGGGTGTGTAAAGGGAAGGTTATGTTTGATTATTTGCATACTAAGTATGATGATTCAGGGTTATCCCTGACAGATGTATCGAATCTTGTGGTGAAAGTGTACCACCTCTGCAGAGTGTCAAACTATTCGAATAGCCGCGTCCGTGGTTATGGACAGTTATGGCCATACTGTTTCGTTGTCAGATGTTTTCAAAATGACTTATGAAATGAATGATGAATTTGGACTTGATCACAATTGGGTTGTGTTTTATGACAATAGCTTCCCAACTTAAGTGATTCTATATTTATTTTATCTTTCTTTGCTTCAAAACTCAGCTTAGGTTTCAAACTTAACTTTATAGTTAAACATAGAGTTAGCACTTTAACTTAGAATGATACTACCTGTTAGTGGTATTTTGCGAGTACTTTAAGAGTACTCATGGCTTTTGTCCCTGGCTATTCTCATGGCCAGACTATGAAGGAGACTATCAAGATGATGGCCAGCAGGACGACTATGATAACTAGGATTATCTGCCTTCGTCAGCATTGCCTGTGCCCCTGAAGATGGACCCCACTGCTACGCTTATCTTTTAATTCCACTGCTTGTTGTATTAAGACTGGATCATGAGATCCTTATTTGTGTAAGACCTTATGTATGGTTTGTAATGGATGATGTACTGTGATATCCAATCCGTTATGTCTCGCAAAAATGGTAATCCTGGGATTGCGAGGTATGGCATAACGGGTATCTGGGATTAAAAATCTGGGTGTTGACAGCTACTAATTGTAGGGGTTGCCGGAGTGACAAAAACCTGAACCCCCGTTAGGAAACCTTTGCACAAGGGAGTGTAGGATCTCAAAGTTTAAGGCTATGGTTAGGTTTTTATCTTAATTACTTTCTTGTAGTTGCGGATGCTTGCAAGGGGTATAATAACAAGTATTTATTAGTCCTAGGAAGGTCAGTACATTAGCATATGTTCACCCACACAACACTTATCTAACTAAAGAAGATTAATCAACTATATGAACAGAAATCACTTGACGGTATTCCCATGTGTCCTCGAGAATGTTTGGTCATCTTAAGTAATACAACCGGCTTGTCATTTGCTAAGGAAAGGATTGGGCCACTTGCTGCATTTATTATTATTGTCTTTTATTTACCCGTACTTTATTTATATGCATTATCAAAAACCCCTAAAAATCCGTTTGCTAAGTATTTACAGAGCATTCTTGATCCATACCACTTGTCAACACCTTCTGCCCCTCGTTGGGTTCGACACTCTTATCAAAAATACTGCGATACACCCCCTATACTTGTGGGTCATCAAGACTATTTTCTGGCGCCATTGCCGGGGAGTGAAGCGCTATTGAAGAGTGGAACTGGTAAAGGAAACTTCTACTATGAGTATTGCTTATTTCTGTTAGTTACTTTATTTCAATTTGGATAATTTACTTAGTTTCTTATTTCGTAATGCTACTACCACTGCTAAGATAGTAGATGAACCACCACCTGCTGAAAATGATACTTTTAAGATACCTATAAGAATTATTGACCGTGTTATGGATAACTACTATTTTGGAGATGGAACTGTCCATCCCGGTGATCATTTGCTCTTTATACACGAATTATGTGGGTTGTTCAAGTGCGTAGGTATTACAATAGATCAAGTCAAGAAGAAGTTATTCTCATTATCACTAAAAGGAAGAGCTGAGGAATGGTATAAGCTGCTGAAGAATGGCCAATCTCTTGAATGGGAGGAAGTTGTACCTCTCTTTTATTCAAAATTTTATCCTCCTAGTGAGATTCACAAAGATTGGAATCAAATATACAACTTTTGGCCTCATGATAGAGAGAGTATAGCTCAAGCTTGGGGGATATTGAAGTTACTAATGCTCAAATGTCCTATTCATGAGCTCCCTAATAATATTATTATCAATAACTTCTATGCAAGGCTTTCTCTTCATGATAAGGATTTATTGGATGCTTCTTGTGCTGGATCATTTACACGTATGGAAGAAGAAGCTAAATGGGATCTTCTAGACCGTATTCAAGACAATGCTGAAGCATGGGAGAATGATAAAGGAAGAAAGTCAGGTATAAATTATGATTATGAATGCATTAAATCTTTTATGAGAATTGTTGACTTTCACAACATTAGTAATGCGTATGGTCTTGATTCTCAAAGTATTGCAAATTATTTTAAGGCTTTTGCTTCTTATATTGAAATTCCTAAAAAGAAATGGAATAAGTATCATGAGCCATATAAAGATATTGTTAATTGTTCTCCTGCTAGAAATACTGAGGTTTATACTATGGATCATATTTTACCTGAACCTTACATTGAGAAAATGCCTTTCCCGGTTAAGATAAAGGTGATAGCTATTATGGTTAATGAAAGTACAAATAAAGTTGTTGGACCTGATGAAAAAATAGTTGTTGAACCTGTAATAGCAAATGTGAAAGACTTTGTCACTAAATATGTAAAAGATGGACACACTATACTCTGTACGGATACTTCTAATATTGTTTTACATCCTAATGGAACTAGGAAAGCTAGTGTCCCTGTGTTTTCTGTTAGAATAAGTGAACATTGTTGCAATGGTTCATGTGATAGTTATATCGTTAAATTTATGCACGATATTGAAAGTTATTATGAGAGAGGGAAAAGAGTTTTTATGTATCTCAATAATATTAAGTTTTCTCGCTATATGCTGAAAGTCTTTATTTTGCACTTGTTTTGCCTTCCTATGCTGGTAGCCTCTGGTCTCAATAATTTATTTATTTTCTTGCAAAATTCCCTTGCATAGGAAGTGGAGTAGACTTAAATATGTGGATATTTGCTTCTTGATGCTCTCTTTTACTTCAATCCATATTCTTATGTGAGCATCATTGAAATTATCATGCCCATCTTAATGGCTATAAAGAAAGAGCTTTTTGGGAGACAACCCAATATATTTTTGCTTTTAGTTTTTTTTGTTCATTTGAGTCTTGGAAGTTATTGCTTCTGCAATAACCTCTCCTTATCCTTTTTGTTTGGTTTTTGTGTCAAGATCAGCCTTGAGAGAGAAGTAATATTTGGGGAAGTTGCTGTCCCAAAACAGATTTTTGTACTTCGCTACAAAAAATCTTTAAAATCTCAGAATGTCGTACTGATCTGTAAATTTTTGTACGCATGCCCCAGGTTATTATTTAACTTTATTTAGTTTTACACTTTTTGATTTGAGCAACAGAAGATTTTCGAAAAAAATGATCTTTACCTGCTAGTCTGTTTTGACAGATTTTTGCCATTTCTGCATTTGCCTCTTAAATCGATTTTCTTTTTTGATTCCTTTTGGGCTTTAAGAAGGAGTTGCTACAGTAGTTTATGTTTTGATGGATTTCAGTTGAAATTGATCTTAAAGGTTTATTATCTTGCATGCACTAATGTTGCTAATGGGAATTGTGTGAAGTTTTGTGTGAAAGAAATTTCCAAGTTGTAGGAGAGAATGGTGTAATAAGATGGTGAATGGTCAAAAGACTCAAGCAATATGTTTTTGAAGATGAAGATATTGATGTTATTCAAGTGGTGACTCCGGAACAAATTATTAAAGACCTTACCGAACCTAGTTCGCTGACACCCTCTTCCATACAACCGTGTTAGTTTTGTCAACTCCCTCGTCCACAACACCTGACCTACTTCACCTATGCCACTATGCGTTGCATTAGATCTGCTTCACGGACTCAACAGTCCACTACACCAGATTTGCTTCACCGATGCTCTTGTGCAGCGCCTCGAATCCATAATCGGTCGCAACATGTCGTGGAAATGGCCACGGCAGTCACTGCTATAGGCAGCGATTGATAGAATCGGGGGTGAAAGCTAGCGGCCATCTGCGGTGCGAGATGGGGACGATGCACATGGGTTTACCCAGGTTCAGCTCCCCGGAGGGTAAAGACCTACTCCTGCTAGATTAGATTGATGGAGAGCGAGTTACAGAGGTGGCGAGCTTGGCGTCTAAGCAGCGAGTCGCTTGAAGGAGTGTATGATGGAACGTAAGTTCTCAGAGTACCCTAGGGAGGCTTATATATGAGGCACCTCGCTAGGGTTTATAGTTTAAAACCGAACAAGATATGGATTCAGAGGCTTTGACCTAATCCGACTGGGCTTCGAGCATGCTTCTGGGCCTCCAGTCTCCAATCGGCAGGCCTTCTCCTCAGTCGCATTCCAGTCGCCGTCCTATAGGCCCACTCGCTAAGTCTTTGACCCAATCGGAACGTCCTGCTGGGCATACCCCATTCAGCATATCCCCATCAGTAGTCCTCGAGGCCATCGTTGATTCAAATGCAGGTGTTCATTTGGCAGTCGGAGTTGGCGAGTCCGATTTGGACGCTCAATCGAATCTACGATGGACTCTGCCGAAACCAAGGAAATTTTCCACCGGGTTTCCAATCGCAGCTTTGGCGAATGCAATCGCTACCAAGTCGTTGCCCCGCTGACTGGATAGGGCACCGTTGCAGGCAAGTCAAGTGAGGGAGTTGGACCGTCAACTTGGTCAAAACTATCCATTGGGTAGTCCAACAGTAACTTCGGCGCAATTACCGCGGGTAATGGCTACCCCGAGATTGGCGGGCAACTCTTCTTTATAAGGGGAGCGACGGGTCAGTCCTGTAGACTCTTCCCCGCACTCTCCATCTTTGTGCATCCATTCCCTCGATCTAGACTCCCCAGACCAAGCGACCCTGCATCCTTCTTGATGGCGCCTCCGAAAGGTTCGTGGGGGAAATCCAAGTGCACCGCGACGCAGCTCAAGTCCTTTGAGGACACCGGGTCCTCCGTAAGGGGAATCGGCGGATCCCCACGTCTTCCGAGGTTGAGCCGAAGCCACTTGCTGGCGAGTTCATCTGCTTCCCAAGCCATTTGGAGAGGGGCTTAGGGTTCCCTACCTCGTTGTTCTTCCGGCGGTTCTGCGCATATTATGGATCAAGCCGTCAGATCTCGGTCCGCACAGCATCGAGCAACTGATGATCTTCATCGCCTTCTGCGAATGCTACCTTGGCTGCGGGCCGTACTTCTCGCTATGATTGGAGCTATTCCACAGCCGCATCGGGCGCGAAGGGTCCGGCGGCCCGATCTTGGCAGCCGGAGGAGTCACATTTCAGTTGAAGTCGAAGGTCAACTTCGTCAAGCTCTTGTTGCCGAAGAAGGTCGCGAGCGAATGGAAGAAGAGCTGGTTCTACATGAAGGAGTCCACCCCCTCCAGCGAAGTGGCGTTGCTGGAATTCGTTGCCGAGAGGAGCGAACCCCTTCGGCTAGCAACGGACAATCTCCCCGACGATCAGAGGATGGCCGTCACGGAGATGATGGACTAGATCCATAAGCTGAAGGACCAAGGGATGTCCTCGATTAACCTGTAC